>CM072513.1:67035746-67515746 GCA_036898135.1 Oncomelania hupensis | reverse complement strand
CGCACGAGATCCTTCTGATGTATGATCTCGTGCTCCGAGTGTCCGCCATGATGTGACCAGGACCTGTGGAAGTGAGCTGTACATCTGAACATTGATCACCACCTGCGGAGCTGCACTCCAACGTCAACAGCAAACTGCTACGTTAACAATTGCTGTCTTACAGCTACTGCCATGTTAACAATTGCTGTCTTACAGCTACTGCCACGCTAACAATTGCTGTCTTACAGCTACTGCCACGCTAACTTCTTCTTCTTCTTCTTCTGCGTTCCTCCAAATGGGGCCTCAGATGTCCAGGTTTGTCAAACTTATGAAGCGGGCAGTGGTTTTGAGGTCTTGCTTGGAGCCCCAGAGTTTTACGTCCAGCGTCTGTCCTGCAGGCCAGAGTTGTGTCCTGGCATTCTGGTACTGGGGCAGGACTGCAGGATGTGCTCTGGGGTCTGGAGGTCTGTTCCACACGGGCAGTCAGGGGTGTGTGACAGGCCCAGGCGATGCATGTGGTGACGCAGGCGGCAGTGACCAGTTCGTAGC
Organism: Oncomelania hupensis; assembly: GCA_036898135.1. Taxonomy (NCBI): domain Eukaryota; kingdom Metazoa; phylum Mollusca; class Gastropoda; order Littorinimorpha; family Pomatiopsidae; genus Oncomelania; species Oncomelania hupensis. The sequence goes on along the minus strand of CM072513.1, from coordinate 67,515,218 downwards.
CGGAAAATCGTGGTCTGTTCATGGCGCTGGAGGTGTGCCATCTGGTCGTCAGATGGAGGGTCATGCTGGGTGGTCCAGGTTGCCTGGAAGTGCCGCTTGACCAGAGTCTTGGCTTCCTTATAAGAGACTAGGGGGTGTGGCTGCTCCATTTTGCTGCCCGACTTAGCCAGCCTGTCCGCCTCCTCGTTTCCTGACAGACCACAGTGAGCAGGTATCCACTGGACTGCTACCTTCGTGTATTGCGAGAGGGCAATCAACAGTCGCTGTGTGTCTCTTTCCAGCTGTTCACTGGGCGACTGCAGGCTCTCGATGATGGAGCGGCAGTCAGACAGGAAGACGATATTTGAGGCGGGCGCTTCTGCAGCAAGGAGCCGGGCAGCCTCATGAAGAGCAGTGAGCTCAGCCCTGTAGTTGGTGGACCGGGCTCCAGCAGGCAGGGATCTGGAGAGGGTGCTTCCATCGGTGAAGCGCAGGTGTAGTCCGCTGCCTCCGTTGCTGACGGCTGCATCAGAGGATCCATCCGTGTATGCGTGGATCCACATGGGCCTGGGATACTTCAGGTCCAGGAGCTCCAGAGTGAGGGAGCGTAGCGCAGCCTCTGACTGCTCGCCCTTGTACCTCACTCCTGGGACGTCAGGGCAGAACATGAGTTCAGTAGTCGGGGTGTCCCAGTCCTCGGCGTCCTGGAGGAGCTCTCGTTCTGCTGGGAGGTCTGGGACGGCAGCCGCCAGCTTCTTGACCTGATGGATGAAGCTATCCCGCTTCAGCCTGTTCTTGGTTGGCTGTTGTAGATATTGGTGGGCTGGGTGTGAGGGCAGCCTCTGTAGTTTTTCATGTTGGATCAGAACTTTTTCTTCTCGTCTTTGGTCCAGGGAAAGGAGTCATGTTGTTGTTTCCAGCTTGTGGATGGGTGTTGTTTTCAGTCCTCCTGTGATGAGTCTCATGGCAGCGCTTTGTACTTTGGCCAGTCTCCTGGTGTTGCTCTTGGCTGCTGTGGACCATGCTGCTGAACCGTATTCCATCACAGGACGGACGTTGCCGGTGTACACTTGCTTGAGGATTCTGCTGTTGGCACCCCACTTTGTGCCCGAGAGCTTCTTCATGAGGGCCAATCTTCTGGTTGCTCTCTTCTCCATCTCCTGGATGTGAGGACTCCATGTAAGCCTCCTGTCTAGCTTGACACCGAGGTACGTTGGAGTTTCCTCCTCCGGTATCACTTGATTGCCGACTTTCAGCTTCAGGGTCTCTTTGGTGTTGGAGAGTGAGAAGCAGGTGGCTACTGTTTTCAGGCTGTTGATGGTGACACACCAGTCGCTTGCCCACCTGGAGATGCTGTTGAGAGCCTCTTGCATCCTGACGACAGCAGTGGGAGTGGACTCGGCAGCGTTCCACATTGCGACGTCATCGGCATGCAGGGCGCGGCTGATGTGTCGAGAGAGGTTCTTGGTGATGTCGTTGATGAAAACGACGAAGAGAGTTGGGGAGATCACTGCTCCTTGTGGGACTCCTTCCCTGATCTTTACTGTGTAGCTGAAGTTGCCGTTGAGCTTAACCCTTGCCGTTCTGTGTGCCAGGAAGCTTCTGATCCACTTGAACAAGTTGCCAGCGACACCTGCGGTCAATAGCTTCAGGAGTAGGCCTTCCCTCCATGTCTTGTCGAAGGCCTTGGAGAGGTCTATGAAAGTGGCGATGACCTTCTTCTTCTGCTGGAAGGCGTTCTCTATTGACTGAGCAAGATACACCAGCTGGTCCTCGGTGTTTCTGTTCTTCCTGAAGGCGGTCTGTTCTTTGGTGATCAGGTTGTTCGATTCCAGGTGCCACACTAGTCTCTTATTGACCATACGCTCAAGGGTCTTGCCGAGGCAGCTCAGAAGACTGATGGGTCTGTAGCTGGACTTACTATTGGGGTCCTTTCCTTTCTTGAGTATGGGGATGATGATGGCTTCCTTCCATGCTGAGGGGAAGACGCCACGACTGGTTGAAGAGCTCCAGTAATTTGTTTTTGGTGGCTGGCCCAAGATGCTTGATCAGCTCGTTGCAAACTCCATCTTTGCCTGGAGCTTTCTTGGGCTTGAGTCGCCTGATAGCATCGTTGAGCTCTCCCAGGGAGAAGTCAGATGTCATAGATGGGGGGTGGGCATTGTTCTGCAGGCAGAGCTTGGTTTGAAGCTGCTCTTCTACTTCTTTCCTTCGTTGTGGAGGGACATTGATGGTGCTTTCAGCCTTGAAGGCTTCAGCCAGAAGGTTTGCAGCTCTCTTGCCAGTGTGGTAGGTGCCACTCTCCTCAAGCACGGTGGTTCCATATGCTGCTGTGGTGTCCTCGTTCAGGGCCTTCACGAGTTGCCACAGTTTGCTGGTGTTGTTGTCCAGGCTCAGAGTTGAGGTCTTCTCGTTCCAGCTTTCTTGGAGTTCCTTGGTTTTGATAGCCGAGAACTCATCCTTGATCTTGCTGTGCTCCGCGGTTGATTCTGGGGAGGGGTTCTGCTCCATGGCTTCTCTGGCCTCTGATAGTCTCTGGTGGAGATCCGCCAGCCTCTTGCTCCAGTAAGGCTTGTAGTCCCTCCTGAAGCCACGAGGAATAGCTTTCTTGGCAGCAGTCAGAATGGTGGAGGTGAGGTTCTTGACATTCTGGTTGATGTCTTCTGTGAAGGTGACATTGAGAAGGTCTTCGGCATGCTGTTGGTACTGTCCCCAGTTGGCCTTCTTGAAATTCCAGCTGGCTCTCTTCCTGCAGTACTCTGGTGCAGTTGCTGCATCTGCAATGAGGAGTGTGATGGGGAGGTGGTCACTGCCACCTAGCTGACTGCCGACTGTTCTGGTGGTCCGCTTCTCAATGTCGCCACGCTAACAATTGCTGTCTTACAGCTACTGCCACGCTAACAATTGCTGTCTTACAGCTGCTGCCACGCTAACAATTGCTGTCTTACAGCTACTGTCACGTTACCAATTGCTGTCTTACAGCTACTGTCACGTTACCAATTGCTGTCTTACAGCTACTGTCACGTTCACAATTGCTGTCTTACAGCTACTGTCACGCTAACAATTGCTGTCTTACAGCGACTGTCACGTTAACAATTGCTGTCTTACAGCCACAGTCACGTACGTCAACATAATATTATACCGCCCCGCTGACAGCTGCTGCCTGACAGATACCGCCCCGCTGGCAAGTGCTGTCTGACAGATAGGCCTACCGCCCCGCTTGCTGCCCCCGTTGACAATTGCTGACAGCATAGATACACTTTATATATCTCTGCTGACAGCTACAGCACCGCTGGCAAGTGCTGTCTTACAGCTGCCGCCCCGCTGACTTCCCCGTTGGCAAGCTCTGTCTTACAGCGACCGCCCCGCTAACAAGTGCTATCTTGCAGCTACTGCCAAGTCAACAGTGAGTGACTGGAACGTCAAAATGAGCATTGGAGGTGGGGACCAAGGAACAGATGAACAGCTCAAGTCCGCACGTCCTGCGACGCCTGAAGTTTGCATCCATACATGTCATTGAATTCAATGTCTACCTCACATAGCAAAATAAACTAAGGTGTGTTATGGGGTTTGGGCCGTGGGAAGAATGGGAAAAGGATTCCAATTTGTGCTGATAAAACAGATAAATTGAAAATGAAACTCGCCTGATTTCAGTACAGCAGCTACGTTGAGGTCTTCGCAGATGCTGATGCTGAAGTGGTTGCATCGACGAACGCGCAAGATGTTGGTACTCCTCGAGCAGTCTTTAGTTGCAGCATCCGGTCCGGCATTACAGTTGGGAAGACATCTCTTTACTGGTAATGTTGCTGCAGCTTGAGCGTCCAAATTATTGCTATTATTAGAGCTTGCTGGACAATGTTCCGGGTGCAGCTCGTTGCTTCGTGCCAGGCATATTTGACAAATAGAACTGTTTAAATCGTCAGCATTGAAACGGTATTGTGCGCCGCTCTGATAGTTATTGTGCTCCCTGCTCGCTGCTAAATAGACAGCTATTTTGTTGCATTTTCTGAACACCCACGCATGTACAACTGGCTGATCACAAGATGCCGCGCCTGCGGATATCAAGCAAAAAAAAAAGCCATTAATTTGATAGTCTTTATGAACATTTCTTACACTGAATTGAAAAATAGATAACAAAGCTTCCCCCTGAGGTCTGTTTAATTAGAACCAGCTAGAGGAACCAAAAAAGACAGACCCTCATCCCCCCCCCACTCCTACTCTCTCCACTCTACTACCCTCCCCCCCCCCAAAAAAAAAAAAAAAAAAAAAGAAAGAAAGAGATCTACAAACCTTGCACTTCATTCAAGACTAAAAAAAAATCTAGTCTGATGTGAAATAGCTTCAACTAAAAAGTCATACAAAAGTTCTATCCAGGATGTTTGTATTTTTATGTGTGTGTGTGTGTGTGTGTGTGTGTGCGCGCGCACGCGCGCGTGTGTGTGTGTGACAGTAACTGTATGTGTGTGACTGTGACTATGTTTGTGTGTGACAATGAGTTTACTTGGGTAGTTGCATTGTTGTCATATATGCTATATACATGATATAATGGGCATTCGTTCCTTAAACCGATCCCAAAGCTTTGACATGTAGGCGTCCCTTCCTTGTTATATAAACAACAACAAAAAACCGTGCATACTATCCACACTTTCACTGTGGTGCTAATTTTACAATCAACCTTGAGTCTGTTAATGGACACATAAACAAATGAATTTATTGGCTTATATCAAACCCGTACCTTTGAAGGAGGTTATGTGTTTGGCAGTGGGGCAACACCCACTTTGTATTTGAAAAGGGTGTATGACGACGAAATGTTTGACTTCGTGGGCCTTCTAAACCGGTTGCTACAAGGATCCCTTCAGAGCGGTGCTATAGTATTGGAAATACTATACTTTCGTTATGTTATACAAAGCTATGTTATGTTACGGATGGGCGGCTTTGGTTGGCTGTGGCTTGAACATGGAGGTTGGAGTAAACTGAAATTGACACGTTTATCAATCTTGTGAGATAGTGCATTCACATCAAGCGGTAGTCCATTCTACAGCAAAAGAAACTTAGGCTTAAGGCAAACAACAATAAAACTTATCAAAATTTGAAAGTACAAAAACAAATCGATATAAACAAAAATAGCACCCACAATATGAAAGCAAAGCCATACATAAATTTTAATAGTTACCACATATATGCCACTTACCTGAAATGTCTGGAAGGTTCTGCAAGCCGGAGAAGGGAAGAGGAAACCCCACGAAGACGTTGACCACTTCCTTCTTCATTACCTTGTGAATCATCTCAAGTCTTTCCATCACGGCATGAAGGCATTACAACCTAGATTAGAAGCACAGGCGTTCGTATCAGGACACATGCGAGTCTCTATAACGGGTCTCTCTTCTATGTATCTATCACCTACTCGCGTGTCCATATACGAGCGCCTGTGATTAGAAGCAAACCAGTTAACGCATGTTGTTGGTTGTTGTTTTTTTTTTCATCAAGTCAAGTCAAGTCAAAAGCGATTTATTCCATAAAACCCCTTGGGGCACTTGGATACAACGAAAATGAATATAAATAAAAATACATGTAGAATAACCATAAAAATCATAAAATACGATATAAAATACATATGTACATATATTACAAAAATAAAAGTTAATCTTTCACACTCGCGTTCTAAGAGACATAATAAACATTTACAAAATACACATTCATTATTATCACACAACACAAGCATACTACATAAAACTTATGTCCACACAAGCTGATCACAAATCGCACGCACTCTCTCGCAAGATTGGGTGATAAAGAAGGGGAGAAGGGGGAGGGGGGGTACACACTGGTATTGGGTATTTATATTGTCATTACTGAAAAAAAAAATCCCTATTATTACTATCATTAAGTGTGGGGAGAGTAAATGTTGAGGTCGAAGCCCTATTATTACTATCATCAAGTGTGGGGAGACTCGAGAGTAAATGTTGAGGTCGAAGCCGCTGGCATCCATTGAACAACACACCCAGGGTTTCAGTTGGGCTTACGTGATGGTCAACTTAGACTTCTACAGCTGCATAAAAGTGCCTCAAGTATAACTGCAGACGAAGTTCCACCGCCCACTTCTTATCACAATGATCAGGAGAGGGGAAGCTGGGAGGAGGAAGGGTCAGCGAAAAATTGCAAGGGTATAGATGTCTATCCAAATATATTTTATTCTTATAACACAGATTGGGAGAGGATGGAAGAAGAGTAAGGAGGGATGTGAGGAGGCTTGAAGGACTGGATGACAGCAAACAAACTTAAACTGAACGACGACAAAACGGAAGCCATGCTGGTAGGCACACGCCAGAAACTCCCTCAGCTCCCCTCCTCTCTCCATCTTCAGCTTGACGGTACCTCTATCCCTCTCTCCGACTCTGCCAAGAACCTTGGCGTTATCCTTGACTCTTCTCTCTCAATGACTAGCTTTGTCTCTGCAACCGCCCGGGCCTGCTACTTCCACCTCCGTCGAATCAGTCAGATCAGAAAATACCTCACCACTGAAGCTGCCACCAAACTTGCTGTCTCCCTCATCCTGTCTCGCATCGACTATTGCAACTCCCTTCTTTCCGGCCTTCCCCGCTCCACCACTCTCCCTCTCCAACGCGTTCAAAACAATACTGCCCGCCTCGTCCTCAGAAAGAAGAAATCTGACCACGTCACTCCCTTGCTCAAAGCCCTACACTGGCTTCCCATCTCCCAACGCATTCAATACAAGACCTTGTCTCTCTGCTACAAGTCCCTCAACAACTCCGCTCCTCTCTATCTCTCTGACTTACTTCACCCATACATTCCCTCTCGCTCTCTTCGCTCTGCCTCCGACCCTCTCCGCCTCCGCATCCCTCGCTCCAAACTCAGCACGTTCGGGTCCCGCTCCTTCTCTGTCTACGGCCCATCCATCTGGAATACTCTTCCACTCTCTCTCCGTCAGAAACCCTCTCCCACCTCCTTCCAGTCTGCCCTCAAAACTTACCTTTTCAAGCAGTTCTAACACTATGACCTCACTACGCACCCCATCGCCAGCTGTCTCTTGCATATAGTGTCTGGTCTGTTTGTGGTATGAGTATATTTGAGTGAATGTATTTTTTGCGTGGTATGAGTATATTTGAGTGAATGTATTTTTTGCGTAATTGTTACATGTGTCATTGTCTAAAGCGTGCACATGCGTGCGTGAGTTGTGAGTGCGCGCTTAGAGTTATAATTATTATAAGATAAGCGCATTATAAATACAGTAATTATTATTATTAATTATTATTATTATTAGGAGGGGATAAGAGAACGGAGGATCAGAGAACATTTGGAATTGTATAAACATGCCTATCCAATTTTTTTTTTCAGTGGCTGGTTGTTGGAAGAGCGCATGGTTGCCAGCTAGTACTGCCATAATCACCTCTTTTGACTCGCGAAGCCACAAAAATTACCAACTCAGTTTTAATTTCAACGAACTAATTAATTAATTAATTCTCTTACCTGGCGAAGAGTAAGCAAAATCTCTGGACATTGACTTTGAGGGTCAAAATGGCCTTTCAGTTTCACAATCAGAAAAAAGTAGTATCACTAGCTCAAAACCACATAAATGTGTTGCGACATGTAAGAAAGGATTGCGTGCGAACTGGCCGTAATATATCGTACTTGTAAGCAAAGAGAAAGCCAGCTAGTTTTCCCGTCAGGCATATTGTAGATGGGATATTGATTCATTAAAGTGCGCATGAGGTCAAGATTAAAATTGCGATTACAAAAATTAGAGCGTTGCTGTTTTGGTTTTATATATTCATACATTGATTGAGTTTAATATATTTGGCAAAAGTTTTAATCAAACTTTGCGTTTATGCAGAACTAAAGATCGTTTGCTAGAAGCACTGTGTGGCTTATCGGCCTTACAAGACCTAATTAGGCACACAAAGAGAAAACTTTGCAGAGGGTGACCATCATGCTTTAGAGCAATTTGCTGTGGATTATAAAACAGATAGGATTGTGTACCTGTGGGCTTGGTTGACGCTTTATGACTTTATGAAGGCCAACTTTGCCAGACTTGGGAGGTGACGTTATCTCAGTAATGTGGATTAATAACTTCTTCTATGATCAAACTATCTAGCATTTAAAAAAATCAATCAATCAGAAAATTACATCAAACTGACTTTAAGCTGATCTTTCCCTTCTTCTGATGAATGGATGTGAACGAAATTTGCATGCTGTGTTTGTAAATCGGAGTAGGGACATTCGGTCGGTAAATTTTGATGACATTATTAATGTTGAATCACTCACGTTTTGTTTTTTCTAAAAATTTTCCTTCGTTGACAGGATGTGCGTGTGTCTGTTTCTGACACTGTTTCTGCTGAACGGATTCTAACGAAATATGGTATGTGCATGTATAAACAGAATAGATGGTCTACATCACACAAGTACACATCCATTAATTTTACTCATTTAGGTTATTTTACCTTTCCTATAGAGCACTATTCCAGCTGAAGAACTGTTCAAGGCACTGGTCGATATAGAATTTAACTCAGGCCTTAGGCTAGGCGCAGTGTCAAACGCCCAGATCAACTGAGCACAAATCCTGGGTGACCAGGAACGTTGGAAAAGGGATCTAGTGCCTGCTGGATAGCTGGCACTCACCCGCTTTAAAATCCGTGCGATGAAATGCGTGCGTGCGCAGGCTAAACCTCGGTTTATACTCTCATTGGAAGAAGTAAGGGGCGCTTGCCTGTTCATCAGGATTATGTTTTTTTTTCCCGCCACTCCAGGTTGTCGAGCAGCTTCGAATCACTACCTGCAATATTACCCCTTAACATATAGTTCATCCATTGTTTTGCCGCCGCTTACCTCTTTGAGCCAACTGCGCCCTCGGTACACACGGGTAGGCCTACACGAGTTGTTGGTCGACTGTCGGCATTTTTTAACCCCGAGAGTCAACGTTTAGCTTACCGCAGCATTTTGCGTCAGCCCTATTTGTAAAGGCCTCTCTGTGACCTTGCTGTTGTGGGGCCATGTAGCTCAGTTGGTAGAGCGGCTTACTAGTAACCGAAAGGTATACCTGGTTCGAATCCCTGATTGGCCAACGTGTGACCATATTATTTCCCCCTTACCATCAACTGGTTCGCTGGTGACAGAATAATGTGACCAGTAGTCGCCTATACGCTCCGGTGTCGTGTGACTATAGTCTCACAGGCACAGACATAGACGCTCGCGTGACCAGATACAGGCGCCTGTGCTATAATCTACAGTTACCTTGCTGTTAAGAAATGTATGGGTTACTACGTGATCAGCGCTATTTATAAAGGCGCGTAGTCCTTGAAGTTAAGTGGCTCAACGGGTTACGTAGCGTTATTTATGGGTGTTTTTTGTTTTGTTTTTTTACAATATTTTTTTTATGGTAGGTACTTGTATCTCTCGTGAACTGGATGTCGATTGGCAATAAAAGAACTGAATCTGTATCCGTTGTTCTTATTTTCGAGCTTTCACCCATCATACTATTATTATTGGTTTCAATCGTTGTCAAAAGCACTTCAAGCATGTGTATGCCATGCAAAGTGTGTTCTACGTGTTTGTGTAAAAGCGCATTAGTGTGTATGCATCCGTTTGTGCCAATGTATGGCTGATGCCAACGTGTGTGTGTTTGAGAGAGAGTGCCTGTGAGTTTCAACGTGGGTGTGTGTGTGGGTGGGTGGGTGGGTGGGTGGGAGTTAGCGTTCATGCGTGCGTGTGTGTTTGTGTGTGTGTGTGTATGTGTCGATGTAGAAACGCTTGGCTTGGGGGTAGATTAACGTCTCTGAACACATAGCGTATAGGAGACTAGGGAGAGGGGAATAGAAAAACTTTACGTCCCTATATTAATATTAGGGACAGTCAACCAGCATAAGCATAAGCTTAATCTGTAATATAAATGTTACCAATAAAATGGCTCACACATGCCAAGGGAGCATGGCCGGCAAGGGCCAGACAAGAAGATTAAAAAGTTACGGAATTGCCACGTGGTCATAAATACAACTCCCTCCAAATGGAGAAATAATAACCATCAATAATAAATGAGGCCAACCCATCGTTCGCAAATAAAATTAATTCTATCCAATACAATGTACATAAAATTTTAGGCGTAGAAACGCAGGCAGGCAGGCAGGCATGTAGATTAACGTCCCCGGACACACTTGGAGTATAGGGGACTTGGATGAGGGAGGGCCAATGTATTAAGGAGTCATGATGCAAGAGGAAATCCAATTGAAGAGGAAGCGCCCTAGTCTGCTACGACGTCCAGTATAGGATACGAGGTGAATCTGAGGGAGATGGATACGGGAAGGCGCCAGGGTGAGCAGGGTGACCAAAAAGGAGAACAGGGCAGACCAGGCAGCAGGCCGGGAAGGAGAGGAAGGCAAGGGCTGGAAGGCAAGGCCATACGAGATAGAGATTTTTGTTGTTGTTAATGTTGAGTAACTTAACGTCCCAAAGGACAAGAGCCTTTATATACGGTCAGACCAGAAACTAGCTGGCTATTGTGAGAGCAGGGTCAGGTCAGGTCTAAGGTATATAAAAGCATATACGGTAAATAGCTAAGGGAGATTAAGTCCCTGTCGCAGCGAAGCGAACAGGGGACAAAGGATGAGCTATATGGTGAGAAAGGAGGGTGCCAGGTCAGTGTGCAGCTAAGGGATAAGGACCAAAATAAGGAGTTAAAAGCCTATGATGAATATAAATCTAAGAGCAAGGTAAAAAGCATGTTAAGAGTGTGGGGAAAAAACACCCAAAAAAACCACGGGGGGTTATATAAAAATGTATATACAATAGCAATACATATATTCCGGGCGGTTTAGGCCGGGGCGGACCAGATACCCACTGCGCAAAGCTGCGACCAATGACGCGCAACGTGCTGTCAGCAGCAAGGGGGGATAGGGTACCCGAATGTGTGCAATCAAGGTTAGGTAGTGATTCGGCCGGATAGAAAACCCGGACACGCGCAGGAATGCCGCGACAATGGTTGAAAATAGAAACGTGCACCACGCAGCGACGACGGTGCGTGCGCTAGGTAAGTGGTAACCTGAGGGGGGGGGGGGGGGACAGGGAGTCCCAGTGAACCCGCAGGACCGGCTGTCGGGACGAAGACTATCTGTAACCCAAGGTTAAAATAAGTTATGCAGCAGAAACCAGGTCCCAACGAGCAATACAGTCGAAGATTGTCGAAAGCCCCGAGGTTCGTAGAAACGCCTTCATTCATTCATTCATTCATTAGATTAACGTCCCCAGACACAAAAGCATATAGGGGACAAAATAAGAAGTCATAATACATTAAGAAATCCAAAATTATAATGTCTATTCGACTAATATTGACAAATCCACAGAATGATAAATAAAATAAGGGACTGGCTCGCAGAAGGCAGATGTGGGTTCGAACTCGCTCGACGAAGTGTAGGCAGGATAAGGCGCTGCACCAAAGAAACGAAGAGGACCAAAGGCCAACAAAGGATTCTCTCCTTCTTCTATGTTTGCTACCCCCAGACGCACCGGCACAAGGGAACATAATTAAAACCAGTTTAAAATTTCAGAACCACAGTAAAACAATGGAAGTCGTCGATAAAAACTTGTAATTAATAAAAGTTAAACGAGGATTAAGATCAGAAAGACACTAATACCTTCAACCAATACAATCTATAGCCCCAATTAGGGTTCGTATACTCAATTACTCAGTTACACACTTAGTATTTTAAGTAAAACTATAGATATAACAAATAAAACCCCACATAGTGAGAGACTCAAGACAAATAGAATTTAAAATCACAGATCATGCAGATATACTATGTGTTTACAATCAATATCAGATGGCTATATGCCCCAGGACAAATTGTCCACTAGACAACGGGGCCAACCCTAAAATCATTAAAAAAAAAACTTGCTAAAAACTACTGCCAACATATAATAGCAGCATAACTATCCCCCTAAGCTCGACGGCCATCAAATAATGGTTCATGGCCGCTATGAAGAGCACTAAAGATGAACCATCAAAGGGCAGGAAAGTGTTGGCCAATAATAATAAAGCCGATAAAATAAGTAAAATTACAATAAAAAGTCAGCACCATGGCTATCCCCAGCCGAACCAGCAACCACCCCATAACCCAACGGCAGCATGGCCATTAAAAGAGGAGCTCCTGGGTGGGCCATCGAAATCGGGTGGGTGCACATTAGCAACATGACTATTACAACTTGTCATAGCAGCATGGCCATTCGTTTTGGATCCAGCAACCACCCCGCATTGTGCCTATCTGCAACATGGCCATTTGGGGTACAATCCCAGGGAGGGCTATCAACAAACAAGACCGTGCAACAAAACAGTGCAAATGGCACCCCTAGACAACAAAACCTAATAAAAGCAGCCAACACATAATCACAATAAAAGTGAGACCCCAGAATTAATGACAAGTTTAGCAATCGTCAGAAGCAGACCAGGGCCGGTGGTAACTAGGGCTCCACGGAACCCCTCCCTCGTCCATCGTCTAGATTTTTTGTGGAGACCAAGCGTGTTTGCCAGTATCAGATTGTTGTATCTGGCAAACTCCAAGAGTCTCAGACCTCTGTCATTTGTCTCGTTGTTGCAGTGGGGTCCACATGTGTCTCCCCATCTTTGCGAACCTTGGCATTCCAGTCGACTTGCACTATGACTATATATCCTTCTTCGGCACTTGGTCAAGGACAATCTGCAGATGTTCATAGAAATCCTCGACTTCGCTGTCGTCATAGTCTGATGTTGGAGCATAGGCCTGGATGATGGTGATGTTGAAAGGGGCTGCTCTCAGACGGATGCTAATGAGTCTACTGGAGATTGGGTGGCAACCCATGACAGTAACTAGAATGTTCTTGTGAACCAAGAATCCAACGCCGTGTTCGTGCCTGTCATCTCTACCGCTGAAATAAATTTGCTTGTGGTCTTTGTCGGTCGTTAATTGTTTCACCTGCCTTTCGAGCGCAGTTCGCTGATACCTAAAACGTTCCATCGATAGTGGTCAATCTCGTGGGCCAGTTCTTCTAATTTTCCTTCCGCAGTTAGGGCCCTGACATTCCAGGTTCCTATGACGATGTTGTTTCTCGTGCGGATCTTGCTACGTTGTCCATCAGTAGCACACTTATCACCTCCGTCCTGGTGGCCAACGGAAGGCGCGGTCCTTGGTGACCCCTGGCGACGACCGATCCGGTATGGAGTGAATGGCTCTATTCATCATGCAGTGTGTCTTGGGCAAGAAAGACCTGGCAGAGCCTAATCCTCTCCAGGCTGTTGCCCACCGCCGATATCCACAAATGCAGACGGGTGTGGCTCGCTTTGGCCCCGAGTACTTGAGGTCGTTGAATCTCCAGTAATATGAAGTTTCTCCGTCCTGACCGGTTACTTCTGTGTAGTTCAAGTTCAGTAGATAAATTAACGTCCCTGAACACAATGCGTATAGGGTACAAACTAAAGACTTTCGCCCAGTGATGCCTTGCTGACATCACTCCTGTTACTCGCCTCTTACGACACATTATAGCTACTATATGAAATATTTAGCTATGTATGTACATTACTATTAAAGAAGACAATGCTGTTTAACTGAATTTGTCAGTAATTATTTTTGTAAAATGTTTTCATGCATTTTCCAGTGAAATTCAATGAAAGCGACTGCCATTTAATTTGGAGGAACTACCAAAACTACGCACCCGACCAACCTTTAAGTATTACTATGCATGCACAGGTACTGAGCATCATTCGTACTGTCAACTTTGAACTCCGCCGTATTGGTTCGATTCGGCACTATCTGTCTGAGCAAGCTGCAAAGACTCTTGTCTCTGCGTTTATATTGTCTCGTCTGGACTATTGTAATGCCTTGCTGCATGGCTGTCCCCAGTACCTCCTTATCAGTTTACAGAAACTGCAGAATAATGCTGCCGCCTAATCCTGAGAATCCGCAAGTCTGAGCACATTTCCCCCCACCTTCAAGCACTTCACTGGCTTCCTATAGAGACACGCATCAAATACAAAATCGCATGCCTTACTTTTGGTGCATTTACACAAACGGGACCCGCATACCTCACAGATATGATTCAGACATACACACCCATCCAGAACACTCCGCTCCTCAGCAGACACCTCCATTCTTTCCACCCCTAGAGTTAACACTAAATCCTTTGGTGAACGCTCTTTTACCGTTGCTGCTCCTCTCGTCTGGAACTCTCTCCCTGCCAGTCTTCATCACTCTCCCTCCCCTGACTCTTTCCGCACAGGCCTAAAAACTCATCTTTTCCCACTTGCATACACATAAACATTCCTCCCCCTCCCCCCGCACCCTTCCACCCCTCATGTCCGTGCCTGCATCTCAGTGACTTACTTTGCCCGCGAGTATGCCCTGCTTGTGTTTTGTCATGTATGTTGCTGATTATTTACGTGTGATGTGCTAATTGTTTGTGTAGTTTAATTGTTAATGTTGTTTAATTGTCTTGCTCTGATTATGTTGTATTATGATTTGCTTGTATGTTTAGTGTTTTTCTTTATGACCCTGTTGTTTGTATTGCCGTGGTTTAACTGTGTGCTTGTACATCCTTTCGCGCTTTGTATGTATGGCTATGTTGTTGAGGTCTTGCTTGGTATGCTTTGCTTGTTTGCTGATGTTGTTTTTAAATATTGTGCTTTCTATGTGTAGCATGTTTGTGTAAATGGCTGTTATTGTAAAGCGCGTTGAGCATTTATATGAAAACGCGCTATATTAAATATACATTTTTATTATTATTATTATTGTTGTCAAACAGGTTAACCCATTAGAGGAAGCCATTTCTGGCAATATCTGGTTTTATCTGGTTTTATGCCGAATTATTTTGTAAGGAAATAGAGCAAACTGTAATTGGTAATAGTTTAGTTTGTGTACCATTTTGGCTTGGGCATAAAAGCAGATCTTATGATGTGTATGAACGCAGGGAGCCAGCTTTTTGTGTTTGTTTTATAAATTTGATTGCCATGGGTATGCATACCATTTAACTTGTTTCCGTTGTTGTCGATATTCATTCATCATGTTTGATTTATTCAACCATTGTCATTGATTGACCAATTCAGGCAATTGTTTTATAAAGTTAAATTTTAAGTTCCAAATTCCATTAAAATAAGACACTTCGTTCATTTATTCTTCATCAATGTTTATTTATTTATTTTATGAATGTTACTATTATTTACATGTCACTGCGATAGATCTCTCTGCAGTTATTTTGAAGTTTCCCATTGAGGTCTACTTTCTTTTGTAAAAAACATTATTTAGAACATTTTTCGTTTGTGGGAGGGAGGGGACAAGACCATCATCTTGAAACTTCAGTACATTATAAATTGGTCAGTGTCATCACTGCCATTGTCCATAGGTCAGTTAACATTATTTTATATTTTATGTACCTTATTATAGACTATTGGTTTATTCACCTTCTTATTTACTGAATTGATTCATTATGGTGAAAGAAACTGATAAAACATAACATTATTTACTTATAATTGTACTGTCTATTCACAATATGTTTGGCAAAGTTACTATTATAATATTATTATGAGCTTAGTGTTATATTGCTTGAATCATATTATATCAAATGCATTATGATGATGATTGATTGAAGGATCGAAAGCTCGACTGGACAATATTCAGGAAATCCTGAACAGAAGCTTCAGTTTATCTAAACAGCAGCCCTGCACACCTTTTGACGCCTATCCAGCAAATCCAAGATCAACAGAGATTTCAACCAGACAGACTTCACAATTGCAGAATCAGCCGTGCAATCCTTCCAGTCAGATTTTCAAAGCAAGGTTATTTTGAGACTGAATATAGAGTGACAGTGCAGAGTTCTATAAAATGCAGTACATAAACTTGCAACTACCGGTAGAATATCTTGCTTGTTGATTTATAATCATAATTGCACTCCGATTTTGTGTACAAATGTTTTACAATGTGTTAACTTACAAATTCAAAATCAGAAGTTTTTAATTTTTTGTTACATTTTTTTTTTGTTATTGAGTATTTGACTTTTCCTGCACTATTTACTGTTATAAATGTTATAAAGTAGTCTAGCCATGGGTAAGATAAATCATAAACATTTAAGAGTGGGGTGGCATGGGGAATTTTTTAATAATATTATTGTATGTGTGTGTGCTAGTATGTGTTTATTTTATAACTTTTGTACATATGGTGTATACTTTATCCAGTCGTTTGCACGAGCCTGTACCTTTTATAAATGTTATATCCATAATGTGATAAATGTATGTAAAACATTTGCAGAATTACAGTCAACCCAGTCCAGAGCCAGTTTGATCAGCCAGTACACATTCAGGTGGATGGTTTGCCCCTTCATTCAAAAGTTACACTGCAAGGATGGGTGACAACAGTATGGAGGAAGAAGGAGATAGTTCTGGTGTCATATGGTCATTTTTATACTGACCAGCTGGGCGCTTTAGATTTGGGTAAAGACCCATCTCTTAGGGGCACTTACACTGGTAAGTAAAATAGATTTGTTCTTGCGGATTTCACTTTTTGCATTTAATTACATATAGATTTGTTGCCGTATACATAATCATGCAAGGCCTAGGTTTATGACATATGCAGTAATTAGCGGAATAGAGAAGAGGAAGAAATCCTCCCAATTCTCCTAGAAGAAGTTTAGGCAGCAATACAATCACTAAAGAAGGGGAAGTCAGTGGGAGTGGACAACATACCCGCTGAATTGCTTCAAGCAGGAGGAGAAGCGATGATTGACGCCCTCACCATTATCTGTAACAAGATCGGGCAAGAGTGGGGAGTGGCCTACACCATGGACCCAGTCGCTTGTCATCCCTCTTCCCAAAAAGGGTAACCTTCAGGAGTTTGAAAATTACCGCAGCATCAGCCTCATCAGCCATCCCAGCAAGGTCCTCCTGAAAATAATACTCAACAGGTTGAAACCCAAAGCTGAACAAATCATAGCTGAAGAACCAGCAGGATTCGGGGCATGGCGAAGTACCACTGAACAGATTTTCAACCTCAGAATAATCTGCGAGAAATACCTCCAGCACAAACAACATCTATATCATGTGTTTGTAGACTTCAAGAAAGCGTTTGACTGAATCTGGCATGCAGCTCTGTGGGCAACCATGAGAGTGTGCAACATCAGCCCTAAAATTATTGAAGTCATCAAAAGCCTGTATAACAAGGCTACCAGTGCAGTCTTTCACAACAGCACCATCGGAAACTGGATCAGAACAACAATCGGTTTGCGTCAAGGATGCCTACTCTCCCCAACACTCTTTAACATCTTCCTAGAGCGCATCATGTCAGATGCCCTTGCAGATCACCAAGGCACAGTCAGCATAAGGGGTAGAGCAGTCTCCAACCTCCATTTTGCGGATGACATTGATGGATTGGCTGGAGAGGAACAAGAAATTGAACAGCTTGTACAGAGGCTTGACACCACCTCAATAATGGTACAGGACGCAGTCAATATAAAAATTTCAAAAAAATAAAATTTCGATTTTCTTTCCGTCTTCTAATAGCGATCTCCCTGCCTTTACACCACCTGTTTGAGTGATGGATGTGTATTTGGTGAGTGTGTGTGTGAGGGTGAATGAGACAGGTGAGCGTGTATGTTGGTATAGATCGCCGCGCTTTGAGCCTGATTGATTTGGGGAAAGGCGCGTATATAGCATCCTGTATTAGAGCCTATGGAATGGAAATAAGTGCAGAGAAGACCAAAATGATGACCAACAACATCAAAGGCATCTATGTGGACATCAAAGTCCAAGGTCAATCCCTCAACACAGTGCATAGCTTCAAATATTTAGGAGCCATTATATCAGACAATGCGTCCCGACAGGAAGTCCTCTCCAGGATCGCTCAAACAACTGCTACCCTGGCAAGGTTGAAGCCCATTTGGAAAGACAAGACCATCAGTCTACATTCCAAGGTAAGGCTGCTGCGCTCCCTTGTCATCTCCATCTTCCTATATGTTTGCGAAACATTGACCCTCACATAAGATCTACAACGAAGAACACAAAGCATGGAGATGAGGTGCTACAGAAGACTTCTGGGCATTTCCTATACCCAGCACATCACCAACGACGAAGTCCGAAAGACCATCACACAAGCCATTGGACAACATGATGACATGCGATCTAGGGAGGCGCGGTGGCCGAGTGGTTAGAGCGTTGGGTTGTGGATCTGAAAGTCCCGAGTTCGAGCCCAGGCCGGGGCATTGTGTTGTGTCCTTGGGAAAGACACTTTACTCCCGTTTCCTACTCTTTCGGATGAGAGTATAAACCGAGGGCTAGTCTGTGTCGCATGCATTCCATCATAACGGACTTTAAAGATCCTGACGCTCATGTCTTAGACGGGTGAGTGCCGGTGACAAGAACATACCCAGCATGTACCTTGAGTAAAGCGCTTCACTTGGGGCTGCAGTATACCCGCGAAAATGAAAGTGCCCGAATTTCACCTTGGTGATAGTAAAGTTGTTTAATTAAAAAATAAATAAATACTCCTTCAGATGAGAGCATAAACCGAGGTCTAGTCTGTGTCGCATGCATTCCATCATAACGGACTTTAAAGATCCTGACGCTCATGTCCTAGACGGGTGAGTGCCGGTGACAAGAACACGCCCAGCATGTATCTTGGGTAAAGCGCTTCACTTGGGGCTGCTGTACTTTCGAAAATGAAAGAGCCCGAATTTCACCTTGGTGATAATAAAGTTGTTAAAATAAAATTTATAAAAAAATAAAAATTAATGATCATAGTGGTGAAGAAACAGAAACTCTGATGGTATGGCCACGTCAGCAGAGCATCAGGCATTGCAAAGACCATCCTGGTCTGCAAGGAGGCAAAAGATGAGGTAGACAGAAAAAGAGGTGGGAGGACAACATTCGAGAGTGGACTGGTTTGACACTGAACGAAGCCATGAGGGTTTATGAGAACAGAGAAAGATGGAGTATGCTGGTTAAACGATCATCTGTGGTGCCCCAACGACCTTTGAGTTACCGGATAGGTAATTAGATATGCTTTAAATGTGTATTAGTATATATTATACACATGTTTCTGAATAAAGTGTGGTTAATAGGTTGCTTATTTTATAAGAAAGCCAGACGATCTAAGATAATTAACCTTGTAACAAATTGTTCTAAACACAATATCAACTAAACACATCTTGTATGGTAAGAACTAAGGTTAACTTGAAAAATAAAATATAATGAAATAAAATACCGTACAACACTCAACCCTCTGCCCCTCTACCTCCTCCCAAGGTGTGTATTCCATGTCACACTGCATTTAATTACAGTATTAATTTTACAGACAGCAAGACAATATATATTATGAACCGCACATACCACCGAGTTTTAATAAAAATTCAATTTCATCTATGCATAAGGTGCAGATGCACACAAGAAAATGACGCACATATTACAAGACGCGCAAAATCCCCATTCCTCAAATGCTTGAATGTGGATTGTTTGTGAGCTGTTTTGACTATTATGAATCTTGACTTCCTTCTGACAGATTTTAGCTACATGTTAGGCATAAAGTATTATAAGGTAATATAGGCTGAAGTCAAAGGAAAAAAGGGTTGCCTAGCAATCTGTAGAGAGTACTGTACACAGTAGAATGGATGTGTGAGTGACTCGGAAGAGTCCGCTTGACCTAAAGCAATAATCATGTAATGAACCACATATTTTATATTTAATTTTATTGTTATTATCTGTTGCTTTTAAAAAATATATTTTTATTTGTTGGGTGGGGGAAGTGAGTGTGAGGTTAGGTGGGAGTAGGGTGGTGAGGAGTATAGGTTGTAGACAAGCCAAAGTTAGGATAAACCAACTGATCTACACGCACAACCAACTACTGCTGTCTTCCTTGCTTTTTGTCTTTATAGGTGTGGATTCAATGGGGCTGTTCTGGAGCTTGGCACCACTGCCACACCATGCCCAGGATGTTCGCTTAGTTATACGTGATGTCACCAAGCCTCTGTCTTTCAATCTAGCCGTTTTTAGTGACCATATTGCCCCTGTTGATGATACTATCTCTGTGGATCCAACGGGTAAGCAGATTCTGGGCATGGCGGTTATTGAACGGACGGTTCTGGCACCTGGTGTGAGAAGGATTGAAATTAAAGAGGGCAGGGTGAGAGGAACACTATTTTTACCACCAGGTGAGCAAGAGACCTTTGTGTTTTTTTGCTCGTGCTTAATAAACAGACATATGAATTTATTTGCTTATTTGTGCCAAACAGTTCACACTTGAATTGCACGTTTATTAAAAGCAAGGGTATTTATATCACCATTGAAACTTTTGAGGCCTTCCAATAAAGATTGTTAAGAGTTTTCATACCCCCATTGTCTGTAATTTTTAAGGGTATTCATGTTTCGACAATGTTGTCCCTTTTTATTGGGAAATTCTGGGCCGCCTCCCATAGGGAAGGCATAGTCGCAGCCTGATGTGCGCCCAAACCCAACCTACCTACAACTATTTTTTTTGTTTTGTTTTTTAATTTTGCTGGGGAAAAAAACTGGAGTACCCTGAATAAAAACCTTAGACGTTGCCCGAGTCGAAAGAAAATATTCCATTGGTTTCTGGCCTGTGGACAAAGCTAGTTGGTCACATATTAGACCACAGCGCCAGAGCATAGCACTGTTCTGTTGCACCAACATTGGCATGTAGTTTTAATATTTGAAAAACATTTAAAGTATATTTCCGGCTAGTTACTTTGTTTTAGAAACACAACTAATGGTAAACGATAAAGAAGTGTGACCTGTGTACCCCCTCCTGTGACATATTTCTGCAATACTAAAAAAATAATATAGAAGTATAAAAACATGAGAACACCAAAATGCTGGTTGAAAAGCTCTAGATCTTTGGTTTAATCTAAAACCTTTATTTATACGATAATAGGGTAAGATGTTACCACAGCCGACTCGGTGACATTTTCTGCTTACAGTTTTCCGTTCCCCCTATATACTGTGTATGTCTTATATGTTGACACTCTTTCAGTTGATTACATTTTATGATTTTGAGTTTCTGTATTTGATGCCTTACCATTATTGGAAGACTTGTCACAAATTAATGCAGTTCTGAGTTGTCTTCCTAAATGAAGGCCTTGGGAGCACATTTTGGATGTTTTATTTTTCTGAATTTATTTTTCCATTCCCCACCCCTGTCCACTTGCTTGCATGTGAAACTGTTTACTTTTTGTATTTCCTGGAAATACAATAAAATAATCAGGATGAGCCAAATGTCAGTTAGTTTGGTCGGTCGGTTAGTTTGTTAGAAGAAATATCTCATATGACCAAACTTCATAGAAACATTAGTGGCCTGCCTCATGTACTATCATATTTGGGCTTCCACAAAGGTCAAGGTCACTGGAGACATTTTGTTTCTAAACACGTGTTTCTCAGTATCTCAAAAACGTTGGAAGTGATAATATTGAGTTTTGGTATACTGGTACTTCAAAACATGGGCTGTCCTTTAGTAGCTATCCAGTTGTTGGTCAATCAGTCTGTTCCCGGTTCTGAAGTTCACTGCACATTTTTGTTCGAAACATCCTCTGCTAAACATGTTAGATCATTGTACTTCACCATTTCTAAACACGTTTTGCACTGTATCTAAACATTGGCTGTTAATGTTGGGTTGTTGTTTTTTGTTGTTTTTTTTTGGGGGGGGGAGGGGAGGTAGGGATGAGGTGGGGAGGGCAGATAGTTCAGATAGTGGGCTATCATTTCACGTTTTGCTGTTGCTTCCCTATGATAAAGCCAAGCCAAAATACTGCCAAGAAAATTAACACTTTTGAAAATTTTTATTTTTCTGCTATGTGTGCGGGTGCGAGTTATGATTCATAGTTGTTGTCCCCAAGTTCTTTTTTCTTCTTTTCCCCACTCAATACCTCCCCCTGCCACCTCCCCCCTCCACCCTCCTCCCCCTCCCCTCCCCCCCACGCTGTCCCTTTGTATAATTAAACAGTTGTTGTTGTTGTTTTTTTAATATAAAATGTTATATAATTAATTATTTTGCATGTTTGTGTATATTATTTTAACCATTTCCATGTGCCCTTAATGGGGTTTTTTTGGAATAAAATTTGCCTTGCCTTGCCTAGTGTCAAGAAATATATTTGAATGGGTTGCCATCATGTTTTTAGTGTCATGTTGAATTATCTTAGCTGGCAACATTTCGTTTGTAGAATCACTAGTCGTGTATACCTATTTTTTACTGGGTTTTCTTTCCAATTTTTTTCTTTCTTTTTTTCTTTCTTTATTTCTTTCTTTCTTTCTTTCTTTCTTTCATTCTTTTTTCTTTGTTAACGTTAGTATTTTATTTATTTTTATTATTATTTATTAATTAATTTTTTACTTATTTGTGATCTCAGGTGATAAACCTCACCCAGGTGTGATCGACATGTTTGGGGCAGCTGGAGGTTTGATGGAAATCCGTGCTGCTCTGCTGGCATCACACGGCTTTGCTGCCTTAGCTCTGGCGTTCTTTATGTTTGATGACCTGCCCCAATCATTAGATCAAGTCAAGTTGGATTATTTTGAGGTAGATGTACATTTTAGACTGGTGTACATATTGGGAAAAAAAACAAATAAAAAAAACAATAACTATAAAATGGCAAGCCATTCAAAATGAGCCTTTTCAAACGTGATAGTTATTGTGAAATGATGTGATTTGTAGGGTGGTTGGAGAGGACATTATAAATAGTATCCCCACTTTCTGGAAATTTAGTCCTTTAAATTCCCACTGTCGCTGTCTTTCTCATTTGCTCTTTCTCATTCCTGCTCTGTTCTATCAATCTGCTATACTATCGTCTGCTTTGCTAGACCAGTCTCCTACATTTTTTCTTGAAAACTCTTCCAGGACAAGACTCCTTGTTTGTGTATGAGGTCTGTTGGATCAGCTTGGGAATATTGGACGCTTTCTGCCAGGTGGTCACTAGGGCTTCCTATGATGTTATTATTTAGCAATGTAGGCATTTTATATGTATGTGTTTTGTTGATAATTTATAATGATGTTTGTATTCTATTTTGTTTTTGTAAACGGGGGTTCGATAAGTTGGGGTGAAGCCTCAGCCGTCCCCTGCGTGGGATGTCTTTATTGTAAAGTGACTGGCTGGTGGAGAGCTTTCGGTTTTACCACTAGGGTTGTTTCAGCAGATCTTTTATGCGGATCAGGGGTTGTCCGGTCCTGATTTGGCTCGGAAGAGTCCGCTGGACCTAAAGCAATAATAATGTAATGTAATGTAAGGGAGAGGACAGGGCAGGAGGAGGAAAGAGGAGGGGGGAGAGAGAGAAAGAGGTTTCTTCTTCTTCTATATAGGAGTCATTGAGGTTCATTCTCCTGCATCTGCGTTCATGTACAGTGGTACCTCAGGATACAAACTTAATTCGTTCCAGAACTTCGTTCGTAACCCAAAACAATGAAATCAACGAAATAGAGACAATCTGTTTCAAGATGAAAGAATCATTCTTTTTTATTAACTCTTTCTATACTTTGCTTTGCTATATAGCGTAGTGCCAGTGCCCAGCACTTTCATACTGACATATGCATACCCGCATACCTCTACTTTCGAAAGTCGTAGTGCATAGGCTGACTCAACATAGTATACATAACTAAGGTGGAAAAACCTCTTTATATTTTCATTTTAGAGTATGCTTGCAACGTTTGTCTGGCATTCACTATTGTTGTTTCAAAGAGAGTGGGCTTCTAACATGGAAGGGGACCTAAAAGTGTTACTAGTGGGCAGTGGTGAAGAAGGAATTGATGAAGATGCATGATGCGTAATTCCAGAGATGTAGGTACACGCTACAATTAGAGGGAGGTCACACTGTTTTCCACCACAATCAGGGAAAGGTCTATTATTGAATTGTTGCCTTCCTTAATTAAACTATTTGTAGCTTTTTCTGTGGGAATCAGATGTGCACATTTGGGAGGGGAGGGAAGAGTGGGGCGAGGAGGGGGAGAAAGATGTATTTTTTAAAATAAATCAGTAAATAGCTAAAACAATTCTAACTTTGCTATTGGTTGGTCCATTCTAATTTCTTTATGGACCTAAACTTTCAAGTCTCTACCACAGTTCTTGTTTTAAAATATATTTTTTTAAGAAACTCATACACATCGGCCAGTATAGAATGATAAAAGGGGAAGAAACACGCGCCAGTATAGAATGAGTTAACATCCCGTCTTTTACCTGACAAAACGCACAGGATTTGTATACTTCACGTAGTAAATAAAGAGAAAGAAAACAACAATTAAATGTAAAAGTAAAAAAAGATCTTACCAAGCAAATGATCCTGGGAAATTTGTAACTAGTTTCAGGCGTTGCTTGTCGCTTTTTCTTACCCGAGACAAAAAAATGTTCGAAGTTGTTGTTCGTAACCCAAATGGTTTGTGAGGTGTTCGTGACCCGAAGTACCACTGTACATAAATTGTTCATGTTGCATTCCACTTTGTAATATGAAAAATTCTGTACATACATAGTCTATAACATGGGCTTCTAGGAGGCTGCTGAGTTTCTTAGCCAGCATCCAGCTGCCATCCCGGGTGGCATTGGTGTTGTAGGAGTCTCCATTGGAGCTTACTTTGGACTGCTAATGGCGACACACTGCCCACAGGTTAGGAATATGTTTTGTTTTCCTCTTCTAATCTTGTGCGTTAGAGTTGATGGGATAAAACCCACTGCCAGAGAAATATGGACTGCCCATTAATGTGCCTTTCTTTTCATTTAAAAAAAATCATTGTATATTATTCAAAATGACTACCATCTATGTCAAGACCTATGCTGCTTTTTATATTTATGAATTGTTCTGATATTGAGGGTTACCAGCTCTCGCTGCAAGCCACTGGCTAAAAACAGGATATAACTCTGGCTGCTAAGGTGCCAACTTGCAGCTTGATGAATGCAAGTTTTCATACAGTTTGTGTGATTATTTTTTAGCATTCAAGGTCATGCTGTAAAGGTAAAAATTTCAACAAGACAGAACTTATGCTTCGATCTGTGTGTGTTTGTGCGTGTGCGTTTGGGTGTGTTCGTGTGTGTGTTGTTGTTGTTGTAATAGTTATTTTAACAATAATACACTAATACTAATGTACTTATTTTTTTAGGTGAAGGCTGTTGTTCCCATCAATGGACACCCTTTTCAGACTTTCTTTGACCTGTACTCTCATGATGAGTTGTTATATCAAAGTGTCAGGTAAGAACCAAGGACACTATCAGATAACCTATTTATAGATCAAGGACACTATCAGATAACCTATTTATGGATTAAAACAGACTTTGTTAAAGTTAACTATATTACACATTTTGACTTTAACATTTGTTTAGGTATGGCAGTCACCTACTTCTTAACTATCAATGGTCCACCTATTGTAATTTGTTTCACCTGAATAATTTTAGTAAAAATAAATTGTTCCATCACCTTACCCCCACTCTTTTACATAACTGGTAAACTGCACTCCAAACAGGGCTAAGTTGGGTAGGGCTGCACTGATTCAGAAAACTTAAATTCGCTGGAATTTCATATGCAGAATTATTACTTCTTTTTTTTAAATAAATATGCCACATCTTCTCTCTTCTTTTCTTCCTGCAGAATTGTAAAGACTACAAGGAGGTACACATTATATGATACATCCCTTTAAAAGCATTTCTAAATTCAACAATAGATAAGGTGGAGTATATGAACAGATGTACAAAAAACTTGGTGTTTGTGGGTACAATCAGTGATCTGAGTGAAGTAGTCCCAATCTATCCCCGTTCTCTCAAATATGAATTGTGTTTATGTTAGGTTACTTCAATGTAGATTGTTTCTTTAGTTACTTCAATGTAGATTGCTTCTTCATACTCTTGCGAAACATGGACCCTCACTGCAGACCTACAACAAAGAATACAAAGCATTTAGATGAGGTGCTGCAGAAGACTTCTGGGCATTTCCTATAATCGGCACATCACCAACAACGAAGTCCAACAGACCATCACACAAGCCATTGAACAACACAATGACTTGCTCACAGTGGTGAAGAAACAGAAACTCCAATGGTATGGCCACATCACCAGAGCATCAGCCCTTGCAAAGACCATCCTGCAAGGCACAGAGCAGGGAGGCAGAGGAAGAGGGAAACAGAAAAAGAGGTGGGAAGACAACATTTGAGAATGGACTGGTTTGACACTGAGTGAAGCCATGAGGACTGCTGAGGACAGAGAAAGATGAAGTATGCTGGTTAAAAGATCATCTGTGGTGCCCCAACGACTTTTTGAGTTACTGGATAGGATAGGATTGTTTGTGCGTTCTTTTAATTCTGGTTCATGGTTTATTTTAGAGTGTCATACTTCTTGACTTAGTTCGGACAGATTTTAATCACTCATTAGGTGTATTATAATTTAAGACATATAGGTCAAAGTTGAGGGGAAAAAAGTATCACCTTGTAGTCTATAAAATACGGTACACTATTGGCTTTGTTTTCAAGTGTGTCCAAAGATTGGTTGTTGAGTAAATACGGTCAGGTAAAAATAAACAAAACACATAGAGATTCTAGAATTGTGAAGTAGTAGTAGCACCTTTTTTGTTGTTGTTTGTATGTAATTTCTTCTTTTATTTGTAGTTTGCATCAAATAATTGTTACTTACATTTCATTTTTATTTATTTATCTGCTTTAGTTGAAAAGCTTTAATCCTAGCCTATTCCTGCCTATCCTATCCCGTAACTCGGAGGTCGTAGGGGCACCACAGATGATCGTTTAACCAGCATACTCCATCTTTCTCTGTCCTCAGCAACCCTCATGGCTTCGCTCAGTGTCAAACCAGTCCATTCTCGAATGTTGTCCTCCCACCTCTTTTTCGGTCTCCCTCTTCTTCTACCTCCTTGCACTGTGCCTTGCAGGATGGTCTTTGCAAGGCTTGATGATCTGGTGACGTGGCCATACCATCGGAGTTTCCGTTTCTTCACCACTGTGAGCAGGTCATCGTGTTGTTCAATGGCTTGCGTGATGGTCTGTCGGACTTCGTTGTTAGTGATGTGCTGGGTATATGAAATGCCCAGAAGTCTTCTGTCGCACCTCATCTCCATGCTTTGTATTCTTCGTTGTAGATCTGCTGCGAGGGTCCATGTTTTGCAAGTGTATAGGAAGATGGAGATGACAAGAGAGCGTAGCAGTCTTACCTTGGAATGTAGACTGATGGTCCTGTCTTTCCAAATGGGCTTCAACCTTGCCAGGGCAGCAGTTGTTTATGTGATCCTGGAGAGGACTTCCTGTTGGGACCCATTGTCTGATACAATGGCCCCTAAATATTTGAAGCCATACGCTGAGTTGAAAGAAATTTAAAGCTTTAAGGGGAAAATAAATGCCTGAATAAAGCTGTACATGAAGTATATATAGTCTAATACAAATGAACATTTATTGAAATTGCTTGTGTGGTCCTGTCTTTCCAAATTGGCTTCAACCTTGCCAGGGCAACAGTTGTTTGTGTGATCCTGGAGAGGACTTCCTGTTGGGACCCATTGTCTGATATAATGGCCCCTAAATATTATAATAATATTATAATGATGGTGGCCTCGTGGCGCAGTGGGTGAGTCACCGGTTTCCTATGCTGAAGGTCGCAGGCTTAATTCCTGCTAGGGGCAAACTTATGTGACATGGGTAGGAGACTATTCATGCCACCGAGGGTTTTATCCGGGTACTCAGGTTTCCTCCCTCCCTTCAATAAGAGTGTTGGATGCAGCCAATCTAAAATGTCAACCAAAAAAAGTTGATTTCCTTTTTGTCGTCTAATAGCGATCTCCCTGCCTTTACATCACATATTTGAGTGATAGATGTGTGTTTTTTGTGTGTGTGAGAGAGTGGGTGAAACATGTGAGCGTGTTTCTTGGTACAAATCGCCGCGCTTTGAGCCTGAGTGGCGATTTGTGAAAAAGCGTGTATATTGGATCCAATATTTATTATTATTATTATTATTATTACGATAATCGTTTGGTTATGTTGGTTATGTGGCTTTGGCAATAGTGGAATGTTATTTAATTTCTTCTTTTTTTGTTATTGATATATTTATTTTTTGACACTTTTTTGCAGTATGGATCTTAGTAAAATAGCACATCATAAAGGGGCCATAGTATTCAAAGATATTTTTTCTCCAACCAAGTCAGACATCATTCCAGTAAGTAATTTGTATCATTTATCGTACTGTTGTTTTCTGGATGGTTGCTCACTGATCTATAACATTACTTTAGCAAATTATTTTGTTGCACACTGGGTCTCAGTGGTCAAGAGTGCTATGGGCAGCTCTTTGAACTGGAAAGAGTATTCCATAGGAACATATATTATCCACTATTCTATAATAACATATATAATGCACTGTCATTTTTACCAAACACTCAGAAGGTCCCACAATCAGAATAGGCATATCAAGCATGAACCCTGTTCTTTGTCAAGGAAGAAGTTCAACAGTTTACCTTTCTTTCAACAGAGGCTTTTTTCACCAAGATGCAAGCCAATAGCATCATCATGCTGTTTAATATCATTTTTAAAATTTCAACAATGCCAGAGTATTGAAGTGATGCGCTGACCTCGGAGTGAAATGGCAATATTCAGCTATGGCTAATTAAGTTCAACAACTAAAGACACTGGCCGCAGAAGAGGGAAGATTGATCTCCCCTACCCCTTCCTTAACCTTTGCAATATTGCGTTATGATTGTATCAACGAAGGATTTTATCCTAATTGCTATGATGTGCTACAGCAATCCCGTTTCCTAAGACCAGGCTATAATCTGACATATTATTAGCCTCTTGAGTTCTTTATTTGTCTGCAATGTTTTGGTTTTTGAGTGGTGAAACTGGTATGGAGGTGGGGGCAAGGGTTCTCAGTTTAGGCAGGATTGATCTTATAGATATATAAAACATTATAATTGATCAAAGGTTCCATTTATGATCATGTGAATATCATAAAGAAGTATGTGTGTATTTTAATATTTCATCAGAATTAGTACAATTAGGTACAAACCATATACAAGAGATAAAGCCAAGTTTCTGTTTCATCTTCATGTGTCTGCAGGTTTGGCAGAAAGATGCTCACGTCCTTTATATCGTGTGCGAGGATGACCATTCAAATCGGTGGCAAGAAGGATATATGTTGCTTGATCTTTATCCCCTAGAGCGCCGCCATCTTATTGATGTGGTTGTCTACCCTGGTGCAGGTCACCTTCTGGAGCCACTGTTCAGCCCTCATTGTAGCCAATGCTTCAACCCAGCCTATGGTATTACTCATTCATTTTAGGCTTTTTGCTTAGCCCAAAGTGTAGGCTCAAAGTTTTCCATGCACACCGACTGCATTTCAAGAGAGTCTAATACTGGGTGCATAGTAATGTCATCTTTGTAAGTCAGACAATGACTGTCTACAGATTTATGGAGTAATTTAATTAATTTTTACACATTTTTTGATTGATAGTATTATCAATTTGTTGATTTGTTTGTTGGTATAATGCATTTTTAACAGTGAAGATGGGCAGCTAAGAACCTGAGATTTGTTTGAATGTTTTGACTGACTTAGAATATTAATTGCCAGTTTTGCTTTCAGACAATAGTAATAAATAAAAACGAGTGGCAGTATTCTTATAGGTCCCCCATTTGTTACCAACCTGCCAATAAGTTGACTATTTCGTATTCATGTAACCCTGCTAAGTGTTTAGAATTTAATGACCTGTATATTCTCACGATAAGTTATTGATACCCTTTACCCTATTTATAACATCAGGAGGTCATATTTATTTTCACATTAATACAGTATTTCCCAGTATTTAATCTATCGCTGTGCTGTTTATTGTAGCATTACATTACATGATTATTGCTTTAGGTCCAGCGGACTCTTCCGAGCCAAATCAGGACCAATTTTATTGTAGCAAAGAATTGTGCCTCAAGTTCAAATTGTATTGTAGTCACATTCAGTTTGTGGTAAACAATGCCCACCACCTTTTATTTCTCTTAAATCAAGCTAAGACGGGCCAGTATATTTGGCCACTATCAGCACACTTTGTTAGGAGTTTAAGCAGCCAGTAAACGAGCAGCCAATAGAAGTAATGGCCAGACAAGTTATAGTTGCTGAAGTGAATATCCTCCACCCCCCACTCCTCCTCACACCTACCCCTACACCCCCCACGGGGCCACAGAAGAATATAAATCTAAACGTTGTTTGAATACAAACAGACTTGAATATATATCTACTTTTCACTGAATACATGTTCTTTTGATTATTGCCTTACAGTTTTATTTGTCTGGTTGATTTGTAGGCTACTTTGAATGAGATTTCTTGATCTAAAGTGAAGATGTAGTGTCAGATTACCTTGGTTGGTTTCTGTCTCAGATGGCAATGTGTCTTGGGGAGGACAGCCTAAACCACATGCCGAGGCTCAAGCTGATTCATGGCGCAGAATTGTCACTTTCCTTTCAACCTGGATTTGCAAGTCTGACTGACCTTGCAGTATTTCTTACCAAAAATAAGAAGTAGGCCTATAGAGCTTATTCAGTTATAATAATAATAATAATAATAATAATAATAATAATAATAATAATAATAATAATAATAAAGGTACTTATATAGCGCTTTTACCTGATGACAGATCTGTTAAAATGCAGTTAAAGGTTAGGCGCCATATAAATTCACTTATTATTATTATTATTATTATTATTATTATTATTATTATTATTATTATTATTATTATTATTATTATTATTATTATTATTACTACTATTACTACTACTACTACTACTACTACTACTACTACTACTACTACTACTACTACTACTACTACTACTACTGCTACTACTATTACTATTACTACTACTAACAATAATCATGTAATGTAATGTATTACTCAGTGAGCTGTTTAAATGTTACAGTTCAAATTTTTTACCAGTGATCATGATTTTACTTTTTTTTTCTTACCAAATGATCAGGTCATAAGTACAAATGTTCTTGTTTAGATATTATATTATTATGATCATGATCATTTTCCCTCTTTCTTTTTTGTCTTTCCAGGCATATCTGGAAATACTTGGAATTTGAACTAGTCAGAGGGGAAGAAGGCAAGGGAGGGTCAGAACGAACCAAATATCTGTCTGTTGTCCGGTCGGTCCATTGGAAGCTATATCTCAAGATCCACGGAACCAATTTTGAGCAAACTTCATAGAAATAGTACCTAGGATAGTGGCCTGCCTCCCGTGCCATCATATGTGCTCTACAGCAAAGGTCAAGGTCACTGGAGTCAGTTTTGTTGCTATACGTGTTTTACTTAGTATCTCAAAAATGGTTGAAGTGAAATTTTTGAGTTTTGTTATACAGGTCCTTCTAATTATGGGCTTCAGTAACAAACGGGTTGTCGATCAGTTGGTTTAGACATAGCTCCACATTTCACTTTTTAGTTCAAACACTCTTTTTTGCTTTATCTCAATAATAACTGGACCAAAATTCATCTTTTTTTTCCTTGGTGGATACTTCATCTACTGTAACTTTGTAAGCGTGCTAGATCAGTCGTATTTGTACTTTCTCAAAGGTCAGTTATTGTGCCTCATCATTTTCTAAACACATTGTGGGCTGTATTTAAAATGTATGTGATATTTATTAATGTTGTTTGCTTTCAGATAATGGCCTATCATTCCAAGTTTTCCTTTTGTTTCGTTACAATAAAGCCAAGTCACAACGCCGCCAAGGAACATTAACACGTTTGAAAATGCATATTTTTCGGTTGTTTGGTGAACGTCTGGAAATACATATGAGTGTCTTGCCATCTTGTTTGTACCTTATTTCATTGTATAGTGATGATACTCCAAGCGATCACATTTTGCTCAGGGCACAAAGTATGAGTGTTCTTGTTGAAATATTTGGAGAACTAGAACAATTGAAGCATTATATGTTTATCCTGTTGAGTAAGCTTACTGCTCATGTACACATTTAAGCAACGTGAGATGTCCAGAAAATGTTGAGGGATTTCATGAAATCATGGCTATACCAAGAGATTCATCACATATTAGTGATTATTATTACTAATATAAGAACAGTTGTTATGATGATGATGATGATGATGATGATGATGATGATGATGATGCCGGGGGTTTCAGTATAAATAATATCCCCACTTTCTGGAAATTTAGTGCTTTAAATTCCCACTGTTGCTGTCTTTCTCCTTTGTTCTTTCTCATTCCTACTCTGTTCTATCAATCTACTGTACTTTCTTCTTCTTCGCTAGACCAGTCACTTAGTTTTTCTCTTAAAAACTCTTCTGGGACAAAACTCCTCATTTGTTTGTGAGGTCTGTTGGATCAGCTTGGGAATATTGGATGCTTTCTGCCAGGTGGTCACTAGGGCTTCCTATGTTATTATTTGGCAATGTATGTATGTGTTTTGTTGATATTTTATAATGATGTTTGTATTCTATTTTGTTTTTGTAAACGGGGATTCGATAAATTAGAGTATAGCCTCAGCGTCCCCTGCGTGGGATGTCTTTATTATAAAGTGACTGGCTGGTGGATTGCCTTCAGTGTTACCACTATAGGGTTGTTTCGGCAGATCTTTTAAGCAGATCATGGGCGAGTCCTCTTTCAGAGAAGTTGTGGTCTTGATTTTGTGGTCCTGATTCGGCTCTTTGCAGTCCACTGGACCCTGTAAGCAATGAATAACTAACTGACTAATCATCATCATTATCATCATCATTCAAATTTCTTGTAATTTCCTGAAATCATGGAATGACTGGTACAGGAACTCTCCTATAATTTACTTTTATCATGCCTTATATACAGTGAACTCCGGATATACTAAAGACCGGATAAAGTAAATATTTGGTTTTAGTAAAGCTCACTGTTTACGTTATTGCTAGGTTGTTTGACTATATTTGTGCTTATATTTCAAAAGATGTCAGATTGGCAGTTTGGCTTCGTCAAACTGCTTATGTTAACAAGTTAAATTAGACTAAGTCTGTTTTCTCCTCGTGATCAAATACTGTGCAAGATAACCCCTTACCTAGGCACAAAAATGGTCCTTGATCTGTTGTAATCCCTTTTCGTTTGAGTGTAAACGGGAAAAAAATGTAATGTAGAAACTCAGTCCTTGTTCTGATCTGTGAATTTCTGCGCATCAGATCTATATTGCGTGGAATGTTGTAGTCTAGGTTCTGATTGTTCTGTCTGATTAATTAATTATGTTCCATGGAGTGACTGATGTTATTAAGCCAGTGATGTGGGAGGTGAGAGGGTTGGGGTTTAGGGGGACACCTGATATAAATTAAATTCACACTATTAGTGAAACATATTGTTATTGTGCTTTATACCCCTTGGGGTCATGAGCAATCTTGCCACTGTAGATTGTTCAAACCTATAAAGGGAACAGTGAAAGCCACAGTTGAAAACCTGTCTTTCCTTTATAGGCAAGACGCTTCACTGCGGCAACAGTACCCCCGTTGGAGTGCCGGGGGTTTTCAGTATAAATAGTATCCCCACTTTATGGAAATTTAGTGCTTTAAATTCCCACTGTCGCTGTCTTCCTCATTTACTTTTTCCTATTCCTGCTCTGTCCTTCACTCTGCTATACTACTTCTTCTTCGCTAGATCAATGACCTACCTTTTTTCTTGAAAACTCTTCCTGGACAAGACTCCTTGTTTGTGTATGAGGTCTGTTGGATCAGCTTGGGAGTGTTGGACGCTTTCTGCCGGGTGGTCACTAGGGCTTCCTATGAATGTACTATTTAGCACTATAGGCATTTTATATGTATGTGTTTGGTTGATGATTTATAATGATGTTTGTATTCTATTTTGTTTTTGTAACCGGGGTGTTCGCGTAGTTGAGGTCAACCCTCAGCCGTCCCCCGCGTGGGATGTCTTTATTGTAAAGTGACTGGCCGGTGGAGGGCATTCAATTTTCCCACTGGGGTTGTTTCAGCAGATCTTTTATGCGGATCGGGGGTTGTCCGGTCCTGATTTGGCTCGGAAGAGTCCGCTGGACCTAAAGCAACAATAAATCAATCAATCAATCAATCATTGTGCTTTATTGTGATTAATTGATTGAATGACAGAGCTCTCTCTCTCTCTCTCTCTCTCTCTCTCTCTCTCTCACGATTACGGATTTACATAGTTTTGGATAAATGAAACAGTCTGTCATGCATATTTTAATTTTAAAATATCTGTCGTTGATTAAAAAATAATAAATTCCAGGGCAGAAAACGAACCTATGACATACACACATAAGCAGCATAAAAGCACCTAATAAATGTCAATAAGTAAACATAAACCAAAAAAAAAAAAAAAAGACAGCTGCAGCGGAATGTTAATAATAATGATGGTTAAAAGTTTGGTTTTTGCAAATGTTGCCATAAAAATGTTCTTTTGCAATGGCAAAGGCTCAATAAGTTACCACGCACAGATCATTCATATAGCAGATGATGAAATATAGCCAGCCCGAGCAAAGGGAAATAATCCGTGAGAGCGTCTCGCATTTTTGTATAGGACGTAATGGAAGTTTCCCCCTCTTTCCGAAATAAGCTCTTTGGTGAATCTAATCAATTAATGGGACCCAATTCCAATGTACATGTATATAACGCGCCAAATGTCAGCTCAATTTAGAACGATGTTGAGTTACGTGAACACACAGACAAATAGACACACAGACGATTACGGTCTGCAGAAATCCTGGTAAAAGATGGAAATTCGAGAGGTCATTATTTTGTTCACTGATTTGTTTTGCTTTTCTTCTTCTTTATTTGCACCAGGGCCGGATCCAGGGGGTAGGGGGGTGCTAGGAGTGCTGCAGCATCCCCCACCCCCACCCCTTGGCAACAACAAAGAAATAAAAAAAAAAGAAAGAAAGTAGAAGATGGAAGTTTTTGTTCAACTGGAAATACGTTATGTAAGGCAGTTAGTTACGGTAGTTTTACTTGTGGTGTTTCACCACTCTGTACCATACACTTTAAAAAGAACTAGACTAGCACCCCACCCCATCCCCTCCCTCGCAAATGGATTGATCCGGCCCTGTGCACCCACATACACTTTAGACCAGCGTTTTCTATCTCTTTATAATGAGAGTGTCGGATTAGTAAACGTTAAATTAAAACAAAAACAAAGTTTTGGTTATGCTAAATTAACCCTCTAAAATCGTTATTATAAACGAAGTCGGTTATAGTGAAGTAAACCTCTAAAACTGTATTATAAACGAAGTTTCGGTTATAATAAAGTAAACTTTAAAAACTTTATTGTAAACGGATTTTCGGTTGTATTAAATATTCGGTTATACTAAAGATTTATTTGGTCCCAGGGCACTTTACTATATCCGAAGTTCACTGTATATGTCATTCCATTACAATTTATTCTGGAAAGTGCATGTGTGTGTGAATTCAGGCCAGCAATGTATTAGTTTGGATGGTAAAATAAATTCTTATTGTTATTACTAAGTGAAATGCAAAAATACTTGATCAAGACTATGCAAATAGCCATTCTAGTTTGACATGCTCAGTGCATTTGTTGTTGATTCCCCAGTTTACATTTTGTTTCATTTCTCTCATGCAGTGAAGCAGAGCCTTTGAGGTCTGTTTCCTGAGTCTCAGCAGATAGTAATGATCGCTTGCTGCAGATTTTGTTAAAGTGTAGCCTCACTGTCTCTTCACGCAATTGCGTTGTTCTCTCTCTCTCTTTTTCTCTCTCTCTCTCTCTCTCAAAACACACCCCAAAGCTGAGCTGTATGCTTTTCTCTTCTGTGTGAAAAAAAGTCTTGTTTTTGTTTTTATTTATTCAAATAAATCAGAAATATTCAACACACGCAACTTGATTATTATTCTTTTATGGTTTTATGTCTTTATAAATGTGTTAGTTATGTCTTTATAAAATAATGTGTTAGTTGTGCCAACTACTTTCAAACAGTCGGGGGAAATCAGAACGAGCCAAATGTTAGTCTGTCAGTGTGTCTTTCACTTTTTGTTCAAAACACACTTTTGGCCTTATCTCAAGAATAACTTCACTGAAATTGATCATATTTACTTTGTGGATGCTTATCTGCTGCTTCGCATGTTATTTCATTCGTATTTGTACTTTTTCAAAAGTCAAGGTCATTGAGCTTCACCATTTTCTAAATGCATTTTGCACCAAGGTCTAGTCCGTGAACGCAATCATTCCATCACATGGACTTTAAAGATCCTGACACTCAAGTCCTTGACGGGTGCGTGCCGGCTACACAAATACACCCAACACGCACAAGGTCAATTCCCCCGCCTCCTCCCCCACCAACCCCCATTATTTATGCCTTCTCCCCATTTTTCTGTTCCCCACCCCACTCCTCCATCCTCCACCACCACTTCTATCCCAAAAGTCTTTTTCCGATTTAAAAAAAATCAGAGAGTATATGGAGCAGGAAAGAATTTTTGAAGCATCTTAGTTTCTTACATAATTGAGAATGTCCAGTGCCAGTACGATACATGGCAGAGTGTCAGTTTTGGAAACAAACCATCAAAATATGGGTTATCTGTATTGACTTCCGAATGTACTGACCATAGGGATAGCACTGAAGGGTATACATGTCTGATAAAGTTCAAGTCACTGTGCGATAATCCTGCTTTGTGATCTTGCAAAGCCATACATGACTTTCGCTTACATGTTGCTATATGTCATCGGTATTGCCTTCAGAATGTTCTGACCAGTTATGGATAGCTCTGAAGATGATAAATCAAGTTAATGTTTAAAGTGTAATATAAGAGTAATCAAGTCACTGTGTGAGAGCACATGCATGTGACTAATCTTGCTTACGTGATTTGGCAATAATTATTTCCACCTGTATAATCAAGCAAAGAGACACTGGTGTGAAATAACAACTCACCTATATAAATTAAAAGATTAAATTAACTTGGTTCGTGGAACAATGATGAAGACGGTGGTAGAAAGGATAGAACATCATTGCACCATTATAGGTTAATTTAGAGTCTATAGAAACATAATTTTATATATATGTGGTCAAGTGGGCTAAGGCGGGACTAACTTGCCTTGTCCACAGGCCAGAAACCAATGGCGCCTGACAGGTGTGGGTTCGATCCAGCATCTGGGCGTTATGTTTCTCCGAATATTATTTACTTTCGACTCGGGCAACGTCTCGGGGGTTTTCTCCGGGTACTCCGGTTTGCTCACCCAGCAAAAATTTCAAAAAATTTCAAAATCACAACTAATGTTAGGTAGGTTGGGTTTGGGCGCGCCACAGGCTGCGACTATGCTTTCCCCAAGGGAGGCGGCCCAGAATTTCCCTATGAAAGGGACAATAAGGTAAATAAAATAAAATAAAATAAAAAAAAAATATATATATATATATTTATAAATTGCGCACCTCACCTAGATGATTGGAGTTGGCATGAAGATATTGGAAAAATAAGTTTACATTTGTAAATAATGATTTGCATATCATTAGGGTTCAGCATCAGCATGTATATATTTTTATTTTTGTGAATAAAGAATTGCAGTTGTATCTTAATTAATCTTGTTTTCTTGCATTTTTCATTTTACTAATTTTAATGGAAATTTTAATGGAAATGGAAATAAGTGCAGAGAAGACCAAAATGATTACCAGCAACACCAATGGCATCAACACGGACATCAAAGTCCAAGGCCAATCCCTCAACACAGTGCATAGCTTCAAACATTTAGGAGCCATTGTATCAGACAATGGGTCCCGACAGGAAGTCCTCTCCAGGATCGCACAAACAACTGCTGCCCTGACAAGGTTGAAGCCCATTTGGAAAGACAGGACCATCAGTCCATCAGGACCATCAGTCTACATTCCAAAGTAAGACTGCTGCGCTCCCTTGCCATCTCCATCTTCCTATATGCTTGTGAAGCATGGACCCTCACAGCAGATCTCCAACGAAGAATACAAAGCATGGAGATGAGGTGCTACAGAAGACTTCTGGGCATTTCCTATACCCAACACATCACCAACGACGAAGTCCAACAGACCATCACACAAGCCATTGGACAACACGATGACCTGCTCACAGTGGTGAAGAAACGGAAACTCCGATGGTATGGCCACTTCACCAGATCATCAGGCCTTGCAAAGACTATTCTGCAAGGCACAATGCAAGGAGGTAGAAGAAGAGGGAGATCGAAAAAGAGGTGGGAGGACAACATTCGAGAATGGACTGGTTTGACACTGAGCGCGCGAAGCCATCAGGGCTGCTGAGGACAGAAAAAGATGGAGTATGCTGGTTAAACGATCATCTGTGGTGCCCCTACGACCTCCGGGTTACGGGACAGGATAGGATAGGAATTTTAATCTTTGTCATTCTTACTGCACCTAGAGCAGATCAGCAACATCTTGACACAGTGCAGCAACATCTTGACACAGTGCAAAGGCACATCTATAGCAGACCCTAAGCTGCAAACTGTATCGTCATACTCTACAACATGCCTGTACCCTCAACACCACCCAGAATAAAAACAACTGTCTATGCACAATGGCTGAATAAACAATCGATACATAATTTCAGAGCCTATTTGCACATAATTTCAGAGCCTATTTGCACACTTGTAGTAGATTGGTTGTTTTTAAATGTTTTCTGTGGCAGAAAAACTTCCTTTTTTATATATCAGTTATATTATGTCCCCAGAACAGAAAAGATGAAGAATAATCCTCCCAATTCTCTGAGAAGAAGTTGAGGCAGCAGTGCAATCACTAAAGAAGGGGAAGTCAGCGGGTGTGGACAACATACCCGCAGGATTGCTTCAAGCAGGAGGAGAAGCGATGATTGACGCCCTCACCATTATCTGTCAAAGATCGGGCAGAGTGGGGAGTGGCCTACACCATGGACCCAGTCGCTTGTCATCACTCTTCCCAAAAAGGGTAACCTTCAGGAGTGTGAAAATTACCGCACCATCCCAGCAAGGTCCTCCTGAAAATAATATTCAACAGGTTGAAACCCCAAGCTGAACAAATCATAGCTGAAGAACAAGCATGATTCAGGGCAGGACGAAGTACCACTGAACAGATTTTCAACCTCAGAATAATCTGCGAAAAATATCTACAGCCCCAACAATTACAACACCTTTATCATGTGTTTGTAGACTTCAAGAAAGCGTTTGACAGAGTCTGGCATGCAACTCTGTGGGCAACCATGAGAGCCTACAACATCAGCCCTAAAATTATTGAAGTCATCAAAAGCCTGTATGACAAGGCCACCAGTGCAGTCCTCCACAACAGCGCCATCGGAAACTGGTTCAGAACAACAATGAGTGTGTGTTAAGGAGCCTATGGAATAGAAGACCAAAATGATGACCAACAACACCAATGGCTTCAACATGGACATCAAAGTCCAAGGCCAATCCCGCACACAGTATATAGCTTCAAATATTTAGGAGCCATTGTATCAGACAATGGGTCCCGACAGGAAATGCTCTCCAGGATCGCACAAAGGTTGAAGCCCATTTGGAAAGACCATCAGTCTACATTCCAAGGTAAGGCTGCTACGCTCCATTGTCATCTCCATCTGCCTTATAAATGCTTGCAAAACATGGACCCTCACAGCAGATCTACGACGAAGAATACAAAGCATGGAGATGAGATGCTACATGCAGAAGACTTATGGGCATTTCCTATATACCCAGCACATCACCAACAACGAAGTCCAACAATCACACAAGCCATTGGACAACATGATGACATGCTCACAGTGGTTAAGAAATGGAAACTCCAGTGGTATGAACACATCACCAGAGCATCAGGCCTTGCAGAGACCATCCTGCATGGCACGGTGCAAGGAGGCAGAAGAAGAGGGAGACCGAAAAAGAGGTGGGAGGACAACATTCGAGAATGGACTGGCTTGACACTGAGTGAAGCCATGAAGGTTGTTGAGGACAGAGAAAGATGGAGTACGCTGCTTAAACGATCATCGATCTGTGGTGCCCCAAAGACCTTCGAGTTACGGGAGAGGATAGGATAGGATAGATGGCAGGAAATAAAATTTGTAATGTGATATTTTAGACAAATAAATTTCTGATGTCTTTTTAGGCTTTATAATTATGTATGATGTCTCAATGAAATTATATATACAAAGCTAAAATTTGTTGTTTTGTATGTGTTCGAGTGCGCTAAAAACAGTAAACAGGAATTGTCTTAAACCTACCAGATGCAACCAAGACATAGTAAGTGTAAAAATTAAAAAAAAGGTAATAAATTATAATAGAATTATGGACGTATTATGTGGTTAATGAAGCTAAACTATGAATGAATGAATAAAGATGAATAAACATTATATTGAAGTTTAACGTCTACACCCACCATTGGCAATATAGCAGATGAGGATAACCATCCCAGGGAAGAAGGGGTTGGGAAATAAATCAACACTGAACCACCAGAGCAACCATACTGCTAAAATGGACAGTCAAAATGGCCACTTTTTTCTTGCCCACCACTGGATTCGAACTAAACTATTTAACTAAATACCCCTTGGGGTCATGAGCAATCTTGCCACTGTAGATTGTTCAAACCTATAAAGGGAAAAGGGAAAGCCCCAGTTGAAAACCTGTCTTTCCTTTGTAGGCAAGACAGATTCACTGCGGCAACAGTACCCCCGTTGGAGTGCCGGGGGTTTTCAGTATAAATAGTATCCCCACTTTATGGAAATTTAGTGCTTTAAATTCCCACTGTCGCTGTCTTCCTCATTTACTCTTTCCCATTCCTGCTCTGTCCTATCACTCTGCTATACTATCTTCTTCTTCGCTAGATCAATGACCTACCTTTTTTCTTGAAAACTCTTCCTGGACAAGACTCCTTGTTTGTGTATGAGGTCTGTTGGATCAGCTTGGGAGTGTTGGACGCTTTCTGCCGGGTGGTCACTAGGGCTTCCTATGATTGTATTATTTAGCACTATAGGCATTTTATATGTATGTGTTTTGTTGATGATTTATAATGATGTTTGTATTCTATTTTGTTTTTGTAACCGGGGGTTCGAGTAGTTGGGGTAAAGCCTCAGCCGTCCCCTCCGTGGGATGTCTTTATTGTAAAGTGACTGGCCGGTGGAGGGCATTCAATTTTCCCACTAGGGTTGTTTCGGCAGATCTTTTATGCGGATTGGGGGTTGTCCGGTCCTGATTTGGCTCGGAAGAGTCCGCTGGACCTAAAGCAACAATCAATCAATCAATCAATTTAACTAAATTAACTTGTAAATAATCATAATATGGCAGCAACGTTTTTGAGTTATTATAGTGTAAACCATTGATAAGAAGAAAAAAAATTGATCAACAGATTTTTTTTAAAATTATCTGGTTACAACAACATAAGTTTTAAATATATCATTTAGGCTACTTGTACTGCAGTCCCTGAGAGAGATGTATCCATATTTTACAGTGATATATTGTTTTACACAAGCAATAGAAGGCTATTATAGAATAGGCCTACTCAACCAAGGTGTCTAGAAGATCATGCATTCTATTACTCATATCTTTACCTGCAATATCAACCACATTCTGGGCTCAATCAGTTTATAAGGATATCTATATATATACAGAGCTGCCAAGTGCTACGCTTTGGGCGTAGTTTGCAACGCTAGAGTTGACTTGGCTACGCTGTTACGCCCGGTCTCGATTTGCTACGCCCGGTCAAATTTTGTCTAGCGTACCATTTTTTGACAAGAAAGTGGCTGTGTAAAACTCGCACAGCAACAGCAAGTCGCCGTGTGACCGTTTTGTATCTGCCGCACGCACGCACACTGCGTCTGTGTTAGCCAATCGGAAAGCGCAGTACAAAATTACCGGAAACGCTTAACCGCCATCTTAGTTCTTCATGGTTTTAGACCGTGTCAGAGTGTGCAGATTTTTACCATTTTCATTTCAACATGTCGAAGCGACCTGCTGGAGCGAGTACAACGAATGAACCGCCCAAGTCCAAAATGCGTCATGCTTGTCAGAAATACCGAACGAAATACAGTGAAACACATCCGTAACATTTTGTTGAAATGCTACTCCCAAACGCCATTTTGCTACTCCCAAGTTGCCTTTTTGTTACTCCCGTCCAACAATAGCAGTTGGCAGCTCTGTATATATATATATATATATATATATATATATATATATATATATATATATATAATATATATATATATATATATATATATATATATATATATATAAAGAATGTCAAACGAATTAAAATAGTTTATATAGTTTCCACCACCATCAACAGTCCCGGTATTGCCCTTCCCACCCCACAATGCATCCACATCATTAGCATCATGGACTCTTATATTATATAGTGCCCATGGAAGCATCTCGTCTATCAACAGAAACACATACACACACGCGTGCGCGCGCTTTTACACACCCACAGACTGCCAGTGTTTCTGTATGTAATATACATACAGAAAATAAGTGTAGAAATAAATTGTGGCGCCTCATAGGGAGCTGTAGGTGTTCGCGTCTATGGAATCGAGCCGTGCGTTGCTATCGGAGTTCGCAAACACAAAACATATAGGCCCGCATAGAACGAACTACTGAAACACACCACTGAAGTAAATTTAGATCAGTGGAAACACACACATGTATACAAGCGCCTGTGCGTAAGGGAAGCAACTCTGATCGTAAAGTATGCTCGTTTTAGTTGTTTTAATGCTTTGGAAAGTTCCCAGTCTTCGCAAACTTGAAGGAGTTTGTAAACCTGTCAGCACAGCAATGTGAAATGGGTAGCTAAATCTGTCTCTCTCTATCTGTCTGTCTCTCTGTCTGTCTCTGTCTCTCTCTCTCTCTGTCTCTCTCTCTCTCTCTCTCTCTCTCATTAACTTTGTTTAAAATTAGCCACCACAAATTTATATTTTCCCTTGCTCCTAATATTTAAGATGATTGTATACATTTTGTTATTTCCTATCTTGCGACAGTTTAATTTGTTCATGTGTGAATTAGCTTGTGTATGTGTGTGGTTGTGGTGGAGGGGGTGGGGAGAGTGGGAGTAGGGAAGGGGTATTTGAGGGGGTGGGGGGAAGGAGTATGTGTATTTTGGTACATTAATTTTCTTAGTAATTTTTTTAAATTCTTACCAGTTTTAAGGTTTGTGTTAGTTTCAAATCAACTTTATGTTAGTTATTTTGTTTTTTCTGAATTTTTATTTGTTATTTTACAATTTTATTAAGGACTAGCTGTATGCTATTATCCTATTGTTAGTATTAAAGGTTTCGACTTCGACCTCTCTCTCTCTCTCTCTCTCTCTCTCTCTCTCTCTCTCTCTCTCTCTCTCTCTCTCTCTCTCTCTCTTATTGTTTTAAGCCCCAAGGACAAGATGTAAAAAAGCACACCCGGCCAGTGCTTACTCTTTTACCCTTGTTAAATAAAATTGTTATCTTCTCTCACCATTAGGCATTAGACTTCTTTTCTTCTATCACCCTCACTCCCCATTTTTTGACTTTACGCATCTGAGAATGTGATTAGTAAACTGGGACGAGGTTGACGTGACTGAGCATACATGCTTTCTTGTGCACGTGCTCACATGTGTGGGTGTGTATGTGTGTGGGTGTGTGTGTGTGTGTGTGTGTGTGTGTGTGTGTGTGTGTGTGTGTGTGTGTGTGCGTGATATAGAGTAAGGACAGGCTTACATTTCTAGTGTTTAAATCCCTGATCTTTACAAAATGCTGCCTCTTTGTATTTAAGTATGTGTTTTTTTTTAATTGAAATTAAAAAAAAATTGTACAAGTTTTTGTGCTTTTTTAAAATAGTAATTTTTTTGGTGTACGTAAGTCCCTGTACCCAAGCTACCCTCAGCAAAATCAGTGTGTTTTAATCCTCTTTGACTTCAATGTTTTATGGACTTTAATAAAGATTTACTTCTTCGTTGTCAAAGTTTAATTACCCAGTAATTGTTAACGAGGCCTTTTCAGTGCTATCCTATCCTATCCTGTCCCGTAACCCGGAGGTTGTATGGGCACCACAGATGATCGTTTAACCAGCATACTCCATCTTTCTCTGTCCTCAGCAGCCCTGATGGCTTCGCTCAGTGTCAAACCAGTCCATTTTCGAATGTTGTCCTCCCACCTCTTTTTTGGTCTCCCTCTTCTTCTACCTCCTTGCACTGTGCCTTGCAGAATGGTCTTTGCAAGGCCTGATGATCTGGTGACGTGGCCATACCATCGGAGTTTCCGTTTCTTCACCACTGTGAGCAGGTCATCATGTTGTCCAATGGCTTGTGTGATGGTCTGTCGGACTTCATCGTTGGTGATGTGTTGGGTGTAGGAAATGCCCAGAAGTCTTCTGTAGCACCTCATCTCCATGCTTTGTATTCTTTGTTGTAGATCTGCTATGAGGGTCCATGCTTCGCAAGCATATAGGAAGATGGAGATGACAAGGGAGCGCAGCAGTCTTACTTTGGAATGTAGACTGATGGTCATGTCTTTCCAAATGGGCTTCAACCTTGTCAGGGCAGCAGTTGTTTGTGCGATCCTGGAGAGGACTTCCTGTCAGGACCCATAGTCTGATACAATGGCTCCTAAATATTTGAAACTATGCACTGTGTTGAGGGATTGGCCTTGGA
The DNA here is from genome assembly GCA_036898135.1 of Oncomelania hupensis. Classification (NCBI taxonomy): domain Eukaryota; kingdom Metazoa; phylum Mollusca; class Gastropoda; order Littorinimorpha; family Pomatiopsidae; genus Oncomelania; species Oncomelania hupensis. The sequence continues at coordinate 67,470,728 of CM072513.1, read as the reverse complement.
CTTTGATGTCCGTGTTGATGCCATTGGTGTTGTTGGTCATCATTTTGGTCTTCTCTGCACTTATTTCCATTCCATAAGCTCTGGAGGTGGTGTCAAGCCTCTGTACCAGCTGTTCAAGTTCTTGTTCCTCTCCAGCCAATCCATCAATGTCATCCGCAAAACAAAGATTGGAGATTGCTCTACCCCCTATGCTGACTGTCCCTTCGTGATCTGCAAGAGCATCTGACATGATGCGCTCTAGGAAGATGTTGAAGAGTACACAGATTGTTGTTCTGAACCAGTTCCCGATGACGCTGTTATGGAGGACTGCACTAGTAGCCTTGTCATACAGGCTTTTGATGACATCAATAATTTTAGGGCTGATGTTGTACACTTTCATTTTTGCCCATAGAGCTGCATGCCATACTCGGTCAAACGCCATCTTGAAGTCTATGAACACATGATATAGATGTTGTTGGTGCTGTAGGTATTTCTCACAGATTATTCTGAGGTTGAAAATCTGTTCAGTGGTGCTTCGCCCTGTCCTGAATCCTGCTTGTTCTTCAGCTATGATTTGTTCAGCTTGGGGTTTCAACCTGTTGAGTATTATTTTCAGGAGGACCATGCTGGGATGGCTGATGAGGCTGATGGTGCGGTAATTTTCACACTCCTGAAGGTTACCTTTTTTGGGAAGAGTGATGACAAGCGACTAGGTCCATGGTGTAGGCCTCTCCCCACTCTGCAAGGTCTTGTTACAGAGATAATGGTGAGTGCGTCAATCATCGCTTCTCCTCCTGCTGCTTGAAGCAGTTCCGCGGGTATGTGGTCCACCCCCGCGTAATTCCCTTTCTTCAGCGATTGCACTGCTGCCTCAACTTCTTCTCGGAGAATTGGGAGGATATCTTCTTCTTCTCTGTTCTCAGGACATGCTAGAACTGATGGGTCTCCATTTGGTGTATGGTTGTAAAGGTCAGAGCAGTATTCTGTCTACCTGTCCAAGACTTCTTGTTCTTCTGTAAGGCATATGCCAGATTTGCTTTGGATCGTGGAGACTTTGAGCTGTTTAACACTTGTCAGCCGCTTCACAGTCTGATAGGCCTTCTTGCTGTTGTTCTTGTTCAGACTGTTCTCTATTTCCTGGCATTGATCTTCTATCCAGTTCTCCTTTGCCTTTTCGGATGTCATTGTTGATTTTTCAGTAGACATCAGCTCCCTGTGAGGTGTTCTTTTTCTTTTTTATCTCTCTTCGTTTATCACACAGAACCAAAAGTTCAGGTGTGATCCACGGCTTCTTCTTTGGTCAGTGCTTGCCAAGGATCTCAGTGGTGGCATCTGTCACAGCTGAGTTGAAGGTGGTGGTCATGGTGTTGACATCTACTTCACCAGCTCCCAAAATGAGCAGTGGTGCAAATTTCCCTCCAATTGTGGCCTGAAATAGTTCTGCCACCTCCGGTTCTTGCAGTTTGTCCAGGTCGAACTTCAGTCTAGTGCAGTTTGCTGTGTTTACTCTCTTCAAGTGGAGCCGGAAAGACATCATCACGAGATCGTGGTCACTTCCAATGTCTGCTCCTGGAAAAGTGCGTGTCCTGCCAGTGTTGATGCTTGATCTGAAGCGTTTCTTGACCATGATGTAGTCTATCTGGTTGTGATGCTCCCCGCCAGGACTGTGCCATGTCCATCGTCTGGAGTTTTTATGGAGACCAAGCGTGTTTGCCAGTACCAGATTGTTGTATCTGGCAATCTCTAAGAGTCTCAGACCCCTGTCATTTGTCTCGTTGTTGCAGTGGGGGTCCACATGTGTCTCCCCAGTTGTGGTGCGCATCTTGGCCAACCTTGGCATTCTAGTCACCTTGCACTACGACTATGCCTTCTTCGATACTTGGTCAAGGACCGCCTGTAGATTTTCATAAAAATCCTCAACTTCGCTGTCGTCATAGTCTGATGTTGGGGCATAGGCCTGGATGATGGTGATGTTGAAAGGGGCTGCTCTCAGACGGATGGTAATGAGTCTACTGGAGACTGGGTGGCAACCCATGACAGTGGCTAGAATGTTCTTGTGGACCAAGAATCCAACGCTGTTGTTCGTGCCTGTCATCTCTACCGCTGAAATAGAGCTTGTGGCCTTTGTTGATTGTTGTTTCACCTAGGCCTTTCCAGCGCAGTTCGCTGATACCTAGAACGTTCCATCGTGCGGATCTTGCTAAATTGTCCATCAGTAGCATACTTATCAACCCCGTCTTAGTGGCCAACGGAAGGCACGGTCCTTGTATAGCCGGGCGACGACCGATCCAGTATGAAATTAGTGGATAGTTTCATCATGTAGTGTGTCTTGGGCAAAAAAGACCTGGCGGTGCCCAATCCTCTCCAGGCTGTTGGCCACAGCCGAAATCCACGAATACAGTGTGGCTCGCCTTGGCCCTGAGCACGTGGTTGTTGAACCTGTAGTAAAGTGAGGTTCCTCCGCCCTGGCTGGTGACTTCTGTGTAGAAGACTTTCGCCCAGTGATGCCGTGCTAACATCACCCCTGTTAGTCACCTCTTACGACACGCCAGGAAGCGTTGGGTCTATTCTATTTAATGCCCGAACCCACAGAGCATGCTTTCCAGTCATTGAATCAGTAATACCTGATTGTGAAGTTAGTCATACTCATAAATGAGGTATATATCAAAGTTATGCTTATATCATTGCAGCATTACAAAGACTGCAGCACCTTCAAGTAGTCCTTCATCGATGCAGCAATCCGTTTTCTTCCTCTATCCATCTCACATCAGCAACTGTCAGCATCACACCAAATGTTGCAAGATTTGATGAAAAAGTTCACGTGAGAGTAGAAGGTCTTCCTAGCAAGGCCAAGGTGACAATATCTGCTTTCACACAACAAGAATGGCAGAGACAGCCAGCCGTGTTTGTGTCTTGTGGACACTACATTACCAGCAGTGCAGGAGATGTGGATGTCTGGAAAGATGCATCATCAGGAGGCACTTTCACTGGTAAGATTAACGTTAAATGGCAGGGGTGGCTCTTGTAGTCAGCATATATATTTATATATATAAAATAACGGATTTTTATATAGCGGGTACTCCAGCCTATGACTAGACTCACCACGCTTTACATAGTCATTACATAAAAATACATGCACTCGATCAAACATCACTTTTGCTACGATACACCGAAAGACGTAACAGTAAAGGTAAAAACTATTTACAACTATGTACACAAATGACAAAAAAGACAGAAATAGACTATTTACAACTATGTACATAAATGACAAATAAGACAGAAATAGAATAGCAAAAACCTATTCACAGCTATTTATATGCCCTGTTGGACCCAGGAAGAAAAACAGTATAAATATTTACAGCCGTGTATCCACTTAAGGATCAGACAGAGACAAAAGAGGAGAGAATGGCAGCGGGATACAAATCAGTCTGAATAATGCAGTTTGAAGCGGTGTGTTTTGAGGGCTTTTTTGAATGCTTGTGTTGATTGTATGTTGCGGATATGGGAGGGAAGGGAATTCCACTGCTTGGGTGCGGAGTAAGTGAATGCACGTTGGCCGTATGTCTTAGTGCGGGTGACGGGAACCTTGAGTGTGCGAGTGTCAGCAGAAGATCTTAAAGTGCGTGAAGGGGAGTAGACCGACAGTAGATCAGCAAGGTAGGAAGGTCAAGAATCTGTGAAGAAGTTGTGACAGAGAACAGAGAGTTTGTACTCTGCGCGTGCTTGCACAGTGTCACCGCCACGACTCTGTCCAAGCAGACACCACAAACAAACAACTTATTCACGCAGACAACCCAGACAGAATGACGATTTCCCGCAGACGGAAGTGATGATAACACAACAATTATATATACAACTTTCAAGCTATTTATTCATTCAAGCCACACACTCATACACATACAACATTTACACATGAAACGAAGAAAATGGTGATGAAACAATCAATGGTTCGATGGACAATGGAATGGTATGTCAGATGATCGAGGGTTGCTATTCAACCACGTCTATGTATCGAACTGTGCACAGCAAATGTCCGTTGCACGTAACCAAACTAGAGGGGGGGGGGGTTCGAGTGTTAGGAGAGGGACAACAAGGAAAGAGCCAACCTGGCGGTATGAAGTCCCTGTCGAAGTCCCCGTAAAGGTATCCTCCCCCTCCTCGTAGCTGTTATCGGACCGTTGCTGTTGATGTCCAAACGTGGTGGCGTCGCCGCCCCCACTCGCCGCTGACGATGATGATGATGATGATGGTGACGCCGTAGTCGCGGCAGCCCTGCCACCGTCGACGTCTCACAGCTGGACACTGCGACGTCGAGGCCAGGTCCCGTCCACGCACGTCACAACCACCACGGAAAGGGTGGGGTTGTGGAATGATGATGATGTAGACAATGATGCGGACGTAGATGTACGGATGGTGGTGATAACGTTCAGTCCACACGACCAAGTGCCGTCGTCGTCGTCGCACGGCGTTGGTCAACGTCGATCCACGTTAACCAGTTGACGAACTGACGAATTATCGAACGGTCGAACGACGAATGGTCGAACCTGCAACATGCTTGTCGCATCGTTAATATAATGTCCACCTCATTCTGTCCCCCTCCCTCCTCACACTCTCCCCCCTCTTACACACACTAACTTCTGCATCTTGAGGAGGCACAACTGCTGTCCGCTTCCCTTTCCTTGACTCTCTCTCGCTTATTTCCCTTCTTTAGCTACTATTATTGTCACTTGTAATCAAACACATAATTCATGAAACTCAATGAAATTATGAATGCATGAAATGAGCAATGCTGCAAATGAATACATGTAAACATCAACACATTATTCATCTCAAGCAACCACAACAACAACAACAGCAACCACTTCCATCCTACCTTCATCACACTCCACCCCCATTCTCCTCCCTCATTCTCCCTCCTTCAGTCGCACTCTTCCTTCCTTCTGCCTCTCCTCAGTGCAACCATCCCCGTCCTTGTCTAGTCTCACACACAACTATCGTACAACACCCCAACAGCCAGCACCGGATTTCTGGGCACAGTAAGGGAAAAACCCATTGCACTAACCCACACGGTTCGAATGTAATCGCACCCGTTGACCTTACTCCAACTGTCTCCCAACGAATACTTCCAAATAGGGTAATCCTGTAGTGGGTAGTTCCCGTAGTGGACAATGCCTCACACTACCTACCACCACTAACACCAATCTTTGCTATCTTTTACCACAACTCTGCACTGAGTGTATCACTTTAGAAAGCAATAATTTCCATAACTAGTATTCCTCTGGACCAGTTAACACAATCCTTCGTTAACCATCCCACCCTATTTCCAGAACACACAAAATCACAGCACCAGACAAAAACCGTCCACACTGTACCTCTGTCAACCTAGTTCTGCCAAAAACGTGAGTACATTTCCTTACTGGCTAACCGGTCTACGCTGTTGAAACACGATTTGCACGCATAACCACGCATACGACAACACGCAGTTACTACCCCTAACTCATTAACTCTCCACCCACAACCTGCCCGGCTTTCATCACAGACTGCCCTGTGACACACCCCCCTCCCAAGACGAACCTATGGAGAGTTCCAAACCTAAACTTTCACAGGGTCAGATCTGCTGAGGAAATCCGCTTCGATGTTGTCTCTTCCTGGAATCGGTCGAACTGTGAAGACGTAGGCCTGCAGCTGCATAGCCCATCGGGTGAGTCTGGCACTGTTGAGGTGCGTCCGTCCTCAGGATGAACTCCTTGTCCAAGTTCGGTAACTTGACCACTGGCTCACTGGTCAGCGCTCTCTTCAAGTCATCGAAAGCTTTCTGGCAATCGACTGTCCAGTTGACCTCTCCCTTCTTTCTCCCTTGTGTTGCGTCTGTCTGCACGTCCACGTCGCTTGCTCGTAGCGGTATCAGTGGTACAGTGCCCTGGTAGCCGATGTCTGGCGTCCCCTCTGGTTCTGCCTGGTCAATCACCACTGCCACCGTCGTTCCTGGTTTTGCTCTGCGTTCTATGTAACGCTTCCACTTCCTGCTCTTGCCGGCTCTCTGAACTGGTACTTTCCTGATGCGCCCCTTCGGTGTCGTCCGCTGGCACACGTCGCATGAAGCACAGTACTTCCTGACATCGCGGCACATCCCCGGCCAGTAGTGCTCGGCCCACACTCGATCTTGGGTCCGCTTGGCTCCCAGATGTCCAGCCATAGGTGTGTCGTGTCCCATGCGTAGTATCTCCGATCGAAACTTGGTTGGTACCACCAACTGGCTGCGATCCACTTTGTTTTGTCCTGTATATTCGCGGTACAACAGGCCTCGCTTCCAGACAAATGCCACTTGCCCCTTGCCTCGTTGCTCCTTTCCTGCCTTCCGGTCTGCTAGCTGTCGCACCTTCGCAAGTTCGTCGTCTCCCAACTGAATTTGGCGAATCTCCTTCGGCGTCGCGACGATGTTCTTGCTTGGTCCGACCGCCAATGGTTCCGCAGCGACTTGCTCCTTGGCTGCCTGCGCTCGGGTCTGTACCGCACAACACTCTGCGTCCCCCTCGGCGAACACCGGCAGTGCTGTGTCACGTTGCCGTTCCGTCCTCGCCCAGTTGCCGATCACCACAGGGTAGGTCAAGTCTGTCACCACCACCACCTCCACTCTCCCGGTGTAGAACGGTGACTCAAACTGCACCCACGCCGTCGGCAGTGACCTGGACAACTGTCGAATGGCGAATCCGACGCGCCGCGTGCGTCCCGTGTACTTGAGGTTGGTAACCTCTCCTTCCCGCAAGCATATCAGGTCGGCCCCCGTGTCCCTCACAGCCGTCAGCGGAACACCTTCCACTACCACTTGGCTCTGGAACCGAGGATCTCCCCTCTTGCCTGCCTCCTTCAAGATGCGCAACGCTGCTCCACTTCGCTCGCTGCGTTTCGGACAATCCCGCTTCAAGTGCCCTTTCTGTCCGCAACTGTAGCATTCCCGCTTGTCAGGCGAGTTGGGTCGTGGTCCCGCTGGCTTGCGACCCTCGCTCTTATCCCTGGGTGTAAAGGGTTGACGTGGTGGAAAACGTAGGTTTGTCCCTGCCCTGGCGTCGACGTACTGCTGTGCCAACGTCGCGGCCTCCTCCTCCGTCGCTGGGTTGCGTTCGCGCACGAACGTGACCAGTTCTGGCGTCAAACCGTTGACCATCTGCTCCATCAACACTAAGTCCAGCAAGTCTCCGTACGTGGCCTTCTTGTTCGCAAGTCCCATCCAGCGCTCCAGAAACAACTCCGACTTCCGTAGGTACTGCTTGAAAGTCTCCGGTGGCTCCCTTCGTAGCTGGCGAAACTTCTTGCGATACGTCTCGGCCGTCAGGTTGAACCGTACCAACAACGCTGCCTTCAGAATCTCATAGTCGGCAGAGTCGTCCTCGTTCAAGCCAACGTAAACTTCCCTCGCCTTCCCCTTCAGCAAGGTCCCCAAGCAAATAGCCCACGTGTCCTTGTTCCACTCCTGTGCCTTGGCGAAACGCTCGAACTGACACAAGTAGGTCTCTAGGTCGTCCTTGTCCTCGAAGAACGGTAACCTGAGCTTAACTGTCTCGAACTCGGGTTGACGGTTCCTGCGGTTTCCGGCGCCTTGCAACGTCAGTTGCGCCATCGCTAGTTCGTGCTCTCTTTCCCTCTCTCTCTCTCTCCGGTCTGCGTCTTTCTCGCTCGCCCGCTCTCTCCGGTTTGCTTCTTCCTCCCTCGCCGCTTGGTCCATCGCGTAGTCTAACGCTGCCTGACCTTTCAACCCTTCGCGCTTGGCGAGCCTCAAGATCCGCTCCATCGGCGTCTCGTCCGCGAACGGTCCTGTCCTCGGCGTCGGTGCCGCCTCGACCTTGTAGACCGAACGGTAAGGGTTGGTCTCGAACCTCTTCGGCCTCGTCGCGTCACTCAGGCGATCTTGGTCTCCATAGAAGTCGGCGCCTGTCGACATCCCGCCAGACGCACCAAATCCCACCGGAAAAGGGTTACTCACTGTGCCTCTGGCTTCAAACGTCGTCAACTCCTCGTCTGCTGACCCACGACGCGATGACCTGACTGGCGATCTCCGTTGCTCGATCGCGGAAGGTAAGTCGGTGACTCCCGTATCAGCTGCTGCCGTCGTTGCCCGCTCGTCCAACGTGACACCCACGCGAGAACGCGTACGACCCGCGATCGGAGACACCCCTTCAGCCTCCTCGATCGATGCCATCCTGCTTACAACGAAAGCAACAACAACACCAACAACAACAAGTCAACAATTCCTACTTAACCTAACCTTAACCTAGCCTAGCCTAAGATACTAACTTACCTAACTAAGCTATCTCCCTACCTATCACCCACCTCCTCCCACTCAAACAGTGGAAACTGGCCCGCGAGGTAGCGAACCGGATGGAGAGTGCAATGGCCCCCTTCCTCCACGTGTGGTCGAACCCAGGCTGGCTGTGAGCCTCCGCTAAACAGCGACCTGACTCCCTCCAACCACCCGCTGGGGTGCACACTCTCACCGAGTCACGCCTCACACACTCGGACACCACAGGACAATTACAAGACAACTTCACGTCTGGGCACACTCACACCATACCCTGCATCTCCACCATATGTCACCGCCACGACTCTGTCCAAGCAGACACCACAAACAAACAACTTATTCACGCAGACAACCCAGACAGAATGACGATTTCCCGCAGACGGAAGTGATGATAACACAACAATTATATATACAACTTTCAAGCTATTTATTCATTCAAGCCACACACTCATACACATACAACATTTACACATGAAACGAAGAAAATGGTGATGAAACAATCAATGGTTCGATGGACAATGGAATGGTATGTCAGATGATCGAGGGTTGCTATTCAACCACGTCTATGTATCTAACTGTGCACAGCAAATGTCCGTTGCACGTAACCAAACTAGAGGGGGGGGGGGGGGTCGAGTGTTAGGAGAGGGACAACAAGGAAAGAGCCAACCTGGCGGTATGAAGTCCCTGTCGAAGTCCCCGTAAAGGTATCCTCCCCCTCCTCGTAGCTGTTATCGGACCGTTGCTGTTGATGTCCAAACGTGGTGGCGTCGCCGCCCCCACTCGCCGCTGACGATGATGATGATAATGATGGTGACGCCGTAGTCGCGGCAGTCCTGCCACCGTCGACGTCTCACAGCTGGACTCCTCCAGTCAGCTACACTGCGACGTCGAGGCCAGGTCCCGTCCACGCACGTCACAACCACCACGGAAAGGGTGGGGTTGTGGAATGATGATGATGTAGACAATGATGCGGACGTAGACGTACGGATGATGGTGATAACGTTCAGTCCACACGACCAAGTGCCGTCGTCGTCGTCGCACGGCGTTGGTCAACGTCGATCCACGTTAACCAGTTGACGAACTGACGAATTATCGAACGGTCGAACGACGAATGGTCGAACCTGCAACATGCTTGTCGCATCGTTAATATAATGTCCACCTCATTCTGTCCCCCTCCCTCCTCACACTCTCCCCCCTCTTACACACACTAACTTCTGCATCTTGAGGAGGCACAACTGCTGTCCGCTTCCCTTTCCTTGACTCTCTCTCGCTTATTTCCCTTCCTTTAGCTACTATTATTGTCACTTGTAATCAAACACATAATTCATGAAACTCAATGAAATTATGAATGCATGAAATGAGCAATGCTGCAAATGAATACATGTAAACATCAACACATTATTCATCTCAAGCAACCACAACAACAACAACAGCAACCACTTCCATCCTACCTTCATCACACTCCACCCCCATTCTCCTCCCTCATTCTCCCTCCTTCAGTCGCACTCTTCCTTCCTTCTGCCTCTCCTCAGTGCAACCATCCCCATCCTTGTCTAGTCTCACACACAACTATCGTACAACACCCCAACAGCCAGCACCGGATTTCTGGGCACAGTAAGGGAAAAACCCATTGCACTAACCCACACGGTTCGAATGTAATCGCACCCGTTGACCTTACTCCAACTGTCTCCCAACGAATACTTCCAAATAGGGTAATCCTGTAGTGGGTAGTTCCCGTAGTGGACAATGCCTCACACTACCTACCACCACTAACACCAATCTTGCTATCTTATACCACAACTCTGCACTGAGTGTATCACTTTAGAAAGCAATAATTTCCATAACTAGTATTCCTCTGGACCAGTTAACACAATCCTTCGTTAACCATCCCACCCTATTTCCAGAACACACAAAATCACAGCACCAGACAAAAACCATCCACACTGTACCTCTGTCAACCTAGTTCTGCCAAAAACGTGAGTACATTTCCTTACTGGCTAACCGGTCTACGCTGTTGAAACACGATTTGCACGCATAACCACGCAATCTACAACACGCAGTTACTACCCCTAACTCATTAACTCTCCACCCACAACCTGCCCGGCTTTCATCACAGACTGCCCTGTGACACACAGGAAGCCAGTGAAGGGAATGTAGTAGAGGTGTGATGTGATCGCGTTTCTTTGCTCGGAATACTAGTCTAGGTGCTGAGTTCTGAACCTTTTGTAGTTTGTCAATGATGTGTTTTGGGGAGCCAGCGAGGAGAGAGTTGCAATAGTCAAGACGAGAAAGGACGAGAGCGCAGACTAGGGTTTTGGTGGCAGTGACTGTAAGATAGTGGCAAAAGGAGCTGATTTGGTGGATGGCCGTGTATGCAGAGCGACAGACGTTGGAGATGTGGTTGTTGAGGGACAGGTCATCGGAGAGAATGTAGCCGAGATTTCTCGCTGAGGATGAGAACTGAATGTTTGTTGTCCCTACTGTAAGCGATGTTGGGAGAGGCGAGAATGAGGAGGAGGTGTTGTGCTTGTGAATGAGGAGGGCTTCGGTTTTATCATCATTAAGCTTAAGCTTGTTGAGTGTCATCCATGACTTAATGTCTGTGATGCAGTTCTTCAAAGTCTGAACAGTGGAGTTAATGAGAGAGGGGGCAGTGGATTTATAAAGTTGTGTATCATCTGCAAATGACTGACTCTCAACAGCTTGCTTTCTGAGCAGGAGAAGCAGTGGCTTGGTGTACAGAGTGAATAACACCGGCCCTAAAACGGGACCCTGAGGCACGCCGCACACCAAGTCTGCTATACTGGAGAAACAGCCATCGACAGTGACTGCTTGTGATCTGTCAGAAAGATATGAGTGGAACCAAGCCAGGACCGAGCCAGAGATTCCAAAGTAGTGTTGAAGAGTGTTAAAGAGAATGTGGTGGTCGACTGTGTCAAAGGCGGCTGAGAGGTCTAATAAGGTGAGAATGGAGACGTTACCATTATCTAAGGCAAGCAACAGATCATCGGTTACCTTTAGGAGGGCTGTCTCAGTGCTGTGGAAGGGTCGGTAGGCAGACTGGTTGGGGCAAAGTAAAGCGCTATCATATAGGTAGGCAAACAGTTGTTTGAGAACAATTTTTTCTATGACTTTGGACAGGAAGGAGAGGTTTGAAACAGGTCTATAGTTCTTTAGATTATTTTTGTCTAAACTTGGTTTTTTAAGGAGGGTTTTGATGACAGCCGCTTTGAGCACAGATGGAACAACACCAGAGGACAGACTCTCGTTGATAATGTGGGTAATGGTCGGGAGTAGAGGGTCAAGATTCTCTATCAACATGGGGGTAGGAATGGGGTCCAGAGAGCAAGATGTTGGTTTTGAGCTTAAGATGACTTTCTTGACTTCTTGCTCTGTTATTGGTTGAAAAACTTCCAACTTTGCGGTAGTGAGGGAAGGTGAGAATGGGTTAATGAGTGGGATCTCATGGCTATCAAGAGCGGCCCTTATGTCAGCCACTTTCTGTGTGAAATAATGACAAAATACATCTGGGAGCTGGCATGGTGGATGCGTGGATGGGAGTGATGTTGCATTGCTCTTACCCCTAAGCTGATTGCAAATGTCGAACAACTGTTTGCACGTTTCGCTGCTGCTAATTCTGTCGCTAAAGTACCGGGTTTTGGCAGTCTGGACTATTTTAGTGACCAGTTTTTTTGCAGCGGTGAAAATCTGCTTGCTGACTTCTAAACCTGATTTGAGCCACTTTTTCTCTGCTTTGCGTCGGTGTTTCTTCACCTCGGAGAGCTCATCCTTAATAGACTCGTACCAGAGTGCTGAGCGTTGACCTTTTTCTGGGCCACAGGAGCGTGCCGATCAAGCACCGCATGAAGTGTACTATTCAGCTGATCCACAGTGGGGCACAGTTCTGGGGTCACTTTAGCGGTAAGCTCTTGCTTGAAAGCATCCCTATCCATGGTGCGCAGGCTGCGAGCCTCACTAAACATGGGGGGAGGAGGGGGGGGGGCTGCGACGTTTAGTTCGCACACGACACAGAAATGGTCAGATGTTAATTCCTGGGTGACTGAAGTTGATATAACAACATTATCCTGAGGCCTATGCATAACCCAATCTATGATGTGACCACGGCTGTGGGTGGGCTCTGTGACTGACTGAGAAAGACTAAACTGATCTAAAAGTTCAAGCATTTTTGCGGTGGAAGGTTGCTGGGGTTGGTCAAAGTGAAAGTATAATGTCTCCTAAAACTATGTATGTTCCTGACAGTGTGTTGCAATAATCGAGCAGGACTGGAAATTCTTGGTGGAAAATTGCATCAGTTAATTTATTTTTCTTGCTTGGAAAGGTGCGATGTATGCATATGAAGTGAATTTTCTGCTGTGGAACGGACAAACTAAGGTGAACAACTTCAAAGGACGAGTGAGTGAATGCGAATTAAGTCTGTAATGAAGCCAAAGTGACGGGACAGACTGTTTCTGTAAATAATAGCAAGGCCACCACCGCGATTTGAGCGAGGCAGCGAACATACAGAATAGCCAGATGGGGTTAAATCAGAGCATTTACCCTCGTCACCAGTCTGCCGAAACCAAGTCTCTTGAATGAACATAATGTCAGTCCTGCTGTCTGAGATGAATTCATGCAGAGCGGTACTTTTTTCGTTGGGACCTAATGACTGAGCGTTGAATGATGCAATGCGTAGAGGGCTGTGACTATCGAGGTGTGAAGACAGAGGTGGAGGGGAGAGGTTGATGTGAATGAGATTGTCTGTGTTACTGCGATGTGTCTTGGGCCTAGTGATACACACTGGGTGTGATGCAATGTGAAGCGTGGGGTCAGAGTTGAAAACCATAGACAATCTCTGTAAAAGCACAACAGGGATAAACGAGATATTTTGTTTCCGTTTGCCTCCAGACGACCGATCGAGAACTCCTTTAATCGGAACACAAGGTCGGGAGCGATCTGTATACGTCTAGGTTTTAATGACAACAGCTCATCGCGTGTGTACTTGTGGATAAAATGTTACTCTCTGAACAAAATGGCGGACCACGTGAGTGTGAGACAGCACAATGAATGAAGCGAAAAAACGATAGAGCAAACAAACGAACATAAAAAGAGAAGCAAAGCAACGCCACACTTACTTGACGATCCATGAGACAACAATTACACTACACAAAATTCACAACAAAACACTATAAACACCGCAAAATCACAAAATTCAGCAGAGCTCTGGTCGTTACAGACTGTTGGCGTCAACCGGAACATATATATATAGATATATTGATAGATATATTGTTCTTATATAGTGCTTTTCCAGCTCATACATACTTATATGGCTGAATTTTCAATCCATTTAATTTTCTTATCACATGTCACATGTGTGCAATGTACACATTAGGTTTGAACTTGAATTGTTGAGTAATTGCTTGATATCAGGGGACCGCATCTTGAGCGGCTACTTTTTTTTTTTTTTTTAGCTTTTGAGCACTCTATATGAAGGTTTTTGTTTTTAGATGATGTTAAGTGGTCAGAGGCCAAATGTGCCCAAGCATTTTTCAGTCAAAAAGAAAACAAAAAAGCATTAAGAGATTTTGCCTTGTTTTTCGGATTTTAGTGTTTGTACAATTTTCTTGAAGACTGTACACACTGTAGACCAGTGTCCAATGAACAAGCAACATTGAGGCTAGCTGAATGTTGATCTACCAAGCCTAGGCTGTGTGTAGGCATATGCCCTCAACAGCCACTGATACTCTGTTTGGGGTCAGCATCTCTTTGGGGCCGACTGCCTATATATATCATTATATGCATAGCCTTAGTAACACGAGAGAGTGGAGGAGGAAGGGGCAAAAGCCCTACTGAAGTGTCATAAATACAAAATGTTCTTTGTTTTGTATTCTTTGCATTTGTAGTAAACTTGATAGGATTAATTCCTAAAGCTATGAGCCATTACAGCGAATAGTATTGTTGATATTACTAATTTTTAAAAATAATAAATGGAATGTAACTGTAATGTTCAATCAAATCGGATTACTGATTCTTTTATACAGGAGTGGAACCTATGGGTTTGTTTTGGAGCATGAAGCCTAGCCCAGAAGGCCCCAAGAACATTCGCTTGGTGATCAAAAAGGTTGAACAGCCGCTGCAGTACCAGCTCTCAATTTTCAAGGGACACTTGACACTGCAGGACTTGGACATGAGAGCTGGAGTGGGGCACCATACGCCTCTTGCTTCAGTGATGATTGACAGAGTGGTGAAACAAGATAATATAAAACGCATTCCTGTGAAAGTAGGCAGTGTCAGAGGCACTCTCTTTCTTCCACCTGGTATGAACAAATTTAAAACTTAGCTTTTTATTTATTTAGTGACGTAAGGGGTAAAAACACAATGTAAAATCTATGTAAAATATAACTTTTTAAATATTCATTAATAACAATGTATCTAGTTAAATTTAAAATACATTTTTGATAATGAATAATAATTTTAACAAAATATATTAATAAATAATATAAAAGAAGGAAACAAAAAAGAGAGGATAATGACTTGAAAAAAATGTGCAGTGTACTTCGAATCATTGCTTCATTTTGCAGGAGATGGCCCATTCCCAGGTATCATTGACATGTTTGGTTTGGCCGGTGGTCTAATGGAGACACGATCGGCGTTGCTGGCATCAAAAGGTTTTGCCTCTTTGGCTCTGCCATTCTTCAGATATGATGACCTTCCTGACAGTTTCACTGATGTCACATTTGATTACTTTAAGGTAAGCAAGTTTTTGGTTTTTTTTAATTTGTTTGCTTTTTAGTGTTTTAAATATTACAAATAAATTGAAATTTTTATAGATGCAAACACAATAATCAAATAAGTAAATTAAATAATGTATGCGTTCTGAAATTTTTATTCATCATAATAAAGATTTATGTAGTTAATAATACTAATTAATCAACTCTTTCAGTAGTGTTCATATTATGCATTAGCAATCAAAAACTACTTCTGAAGAGTTTTGCAGAATGCTCTACAAAAGTGGAAAAAATGTGTGGTATTTGTGACAGGTTCATAGGAGGAACTGAATACAATGATGATGAGGAGGATGACAGTAGTGCAGGTCTTCACAAATAACCCTACATTTTCTGAATAGTGTAATGATTTGTTATAGTCATCTTTGCATGGATGTGTTAGCAGCTCAGAAAGGCTTATACCAGTTAACTACCTTACAGTTATCTTATAGTCAATGTGATGGACTAGTGTGCAATACTTAGCTATGAAAATAGTTGTCATGGCTGGCTGAACCCAGTCAATGTTGAGTTTACATTAAAAAATAGGTGTGCAAAACTGGATTCTGAAGGTCTGTTGGTTTAATTTGGACTCACCTGTTCTTGGTTTATTTTGTATGTTTTATTTGACAGGAAGCAGCGAAATGGATGGCGTCTCATCCATCAGTGAAGCCAGGAGGCATAGGTGTCATAGCCATATCTGGTGGTGCTGCGGTGGGATTAATGATGGCTTGGAAGTGTCCAGAAGTGAGTGCAATACTTTTCGAACTTGTCCATAATATGTATTCATTACTTTTGTGTGTGTGGAGGGAGGTGAGGAGGAGGGAGAAAGGGGGGCTTTCATGACTGTAAATATAAATAAATTTAACCAGAAATGTGATCTTCTGATTGGAACAGAATAATATTTAGGAGAGTTGTTCACTGCATTCTTGCATGTGCTTTTCACATGATGTCGATAAATGATGTATAAAAAATTCTTTATCGCTACAACAAATCACGGCTATTCAAAGATTCATATATGAGCAATGTTGCTAGCTTGCAACCTTGTGTGCACTTCTTTTTCAGGTAAAAGCTTTTGTCCGCATCAACTGTGCAAGTTTTCATGGCTTAGAGAATCTCAGCACCATGGGAGAACTTTTCCAGAAAGCTGTTTGTCATGGCAAAACTGTGGAAGAGCAGTGGAGGCACCCTGTTTTTCAGCAAACGGACAATAACAAGTTGTTATTGTCGACTCTAGGTCAAGAAATTGGATAATAGGTTATGTAAGTTAGCACGTGCGGTCAGAAAGGAACCTGTTTGTGCAGATTCAGGGAGCCAATCATTGAGCTCAGTTTAGGATGCATATTGCAGAAATTTAGCTGGAACTAGCCATTCGTTACTTGAGCTTGGAGGTAAGCGGGTCGTTGGAGGAGGACGGGAGAAAGCCAGGCGGCGAGACATTAAGCCAGAATCCGGATTGTTGTCAGATTGAGACACACGGAGGCGATGGGTTATTATTGAGAGCTGGGTAGCTGTCACCCGTCTATAGAGCGTCATCGGGCATGGTCTATGTGATGTCTAAAGAGAAAATCTCTTATCATACGTCGGTAAGTGAAATTCGACCTCTGGAATCCTGTCTCTAAAGATCGTCAATGAGAGAATGGGGAGAAAACTATTTAGGGAGGGCTTGTAGCAAAAATGTATGAAAGAGAATGTAGAACGTGAAATTGTATGTCTTTAAACTTTTATTGAAATATGTTAATTATTATGATATTGTATTTAGAAAATTTTTTATGTTAAAATGCATTTTTGTTGTAAATAATATAATGATGAGTTGGAGGCAGTCAGCCAGACTCAACAGAGAGAGGTGAAGTGTAAATTGTATATACATGATATAAACGAAACAAAATAATGTATGTTAAATATGTGGAATGTTTATGATGGTTGCATTTTGTATAAATGGTATAAAGGTAACGAAATGAAAATAAATTGTGAATATAAAACCATGTAATTTTTCTTCACGAGGAGAGCAGACAATTGTATTTTAAAAGTAATAGATATAGATGTAAAAGTTATGCTAGAATAGTAGTCTGTATTATTATTGGTTTCAGGTTGGACTTGTTGGTGCGCTTGTTGCTGCGCTTGTTGTTGCGCTTGTCGTTGTTGTCGTCCTTGGTTCGTCCTTGGAAGTGGGTGTTGCTGTTGCTGCTGTGAGAGGGCAGTGCCTGCAGTAGAAGTTGATGGTGGAGGAAGTTGCTGGGTGTCTTCGTTGGATATTGACCATTGTGTCACCGACCCAGAGCTTGCCGCTGACCACCAAAGATTGTTTTCTAGCGCTTGGGGTCATCTAAGGCTACGGAGAGGGACAGGAAGAAAGAGGGAGAGAAGTCAACAGAAATAAGGGGCCGTTTGGCAAGTGGATTTTTAATGCAGAAAGAGCCACGGAATTTCCTTTTATATTTATAGGAAAGAAAGAACAGTTTATTACATTTTTTATATTTATATTTTTGGACACCTGGAACAGTGAGGATTTATATCCAGTGACTCTAAATAACATCGAGTTTAGTTTTTCATGAACGATATCTACATATGCATATATATTTACGAACTGTGGGGAGAACATTTTAGTTAGAGAAATTCAAGTGTGCAGTCGGACTTTGCCATCTATGACTGTACGTAGCGTGAAGTGTGTACACGGCATAGGCCTGTATATAAAAGACTTAACTGGGACAACCGGGGGGGCAGGGGGAGGGTGGGGGGGGACATATGTGTGGTTAATTATCATTGTGTATATATTGTATATGTGTGTGTTAAATTAGAATAAGGTGAGAGAGTTTTTTTTTAATGATTTATGATGATGCCAATGTGTTGATTGTATATGTTTTAGACTGTTTTACGTTTTAATTTTGCTTTATACTTTTCTTTGGTTTCATTCTTTTGTTTCTTGATTGGGTTTTTTAATTACATGTTTTATTGAATAAATGTATATTTGTATTTTTACACCTTATTTCGCTAGTTGAGTTCTTAGTTTAGTTTAGTGGGAGAAAGGACGCTCGCGCACGCACCACCCACCCCTAAATACCCTATCACTCCTTGCATGAAGGAACAGTCACCTGCTTAAACACCAGAGGGAGAAAGTAGGCCTGACACTGTTGTGTATGTATGAATGTGGATTTTTGTTAATAATTTTGCTATTTTTTGTAGTTTTGGTGGTCTTGTCTGCAGATCAAGGCATTTGTTCGAATAAACAGCCCTGGATTTCATGGTTCGCCAGACTTGTACAACATGGGCGATCTGATGGTGAAATATCATACGTATGTACTGCAAAGTGTTCTACTTACTGTTCAATACTTGCAGTTGATCACAGAGTGTCAGTCAATCTGATTGGCTGTACTCTAGTTTCTGTGAAATTGTTCTCATTCACAAAAGTAACCATATGAAACTTAATCTGAACTAAATCTAAACTGACCTAATCTAATCTAATCTAATCTAATCTAATCTAATCTAATCTAATCCTTACACGAAACCCTAAATCACACAGGAAACCTGAAACTGGGTGGTTGGTCTGTGATCCACTGCTTCTGTTTAGTTGTTGTTTTTTTCTACTACATTACATTTACTGTTTTCTTTTGATCTTATGGCACTTTTGACGTTCAATTTTATTAAGTTTGATAAAGTGGAAGACTCCTTGAAGTGAGTGAGGAATTTGTACCATAGGTTGGGAACACAAAGATGTTTATTCTACTACCTTATATGAATGAACAAAATGCTATGCTTGTTACCTAGCTTGAATGCAAGAGAATGTCCCTGCCCCCTGAGGAACGAAGTTTTGTACTAGCTTTTAGTCACATCTTCCCACCTACCACCCCAATAGAATAGACCAAACCTGTACAGTTAGAAATGATAGACTCTAAATTCTTGAATGAACAGAACTACTGCTGGCAGTTATTGATCTGATTTTGGTATCTTGATTTTATTTTTTGCAGAATGTCAGTAAATTGTTTATGTAGGCTCACCCACTCTCTATATTGTTTGTAATGACTTTTGCAGACTGGATTTGGAGAAATGTCCTGATTTAGGAGAAGGAACAGTTTGCAGGGATGGATGGTCATTTGATTACAGACATGTAGTACCAGTAAGTATTGTGTGCAGCAGCAGGACTGGAGTAGTAGTTGCAGCAGCATATATTATAAAATAAGAAGAACGTTTGGGAAGAAATATATACAGTAAAGTTTTAACGCAAAAGTGGTATTGGAAGAAGCAGTGACCTTTTAGCAGTTGCTCATAGGTCTATTTTGAGTATCATATGATTTACCTCGTCTTCTCATTTGATTGATAGCAAAATTACTACTTTCATTTTTACACTTGAAGACTGAAGAAGTTAGCAAGCATAATGTTGTTGTAATATACCCAAGATAAATGCACCAAAACCCGAGTCTAACATTTTATTAACTTGAAATAGTATTTCTTGTGTACAAGTATCTGCTTCTAGTTATTCAGTTTAATTAGAAATAGTTTGACAATAAGTGAGCACATAATTAGTTCCCAAGCTATAAAGCTCTGGGAATTATTGTTTATTTTTGTTCGTGACAGTTGTGGGAGAAGGATGTTCATCTGCTGGTATTTGTATGTACGGACGACGGGCAGCTAAGCCCAGAAGTCGGCAACATGCCTTACCACTTGTACCCTGAAAACCGACGCCACATGATTGAGGTCGTGAATTATGAAGGGGCCGGCCACCTTCTGGAACCTCCGTATACACCTCTATGCCGTGGCTGCTACAACCCTTTCTTTGGTATGTTCAGCTTAAAAACTGCTGCATTAATTTTGCTCTTGTAACTGATGTGTTTCAGATTGTTTTTAAAGCTATATAAATACAATTTTGATAGTGATGAAAATGATGATTTGGTGGCAACTTGTCAGTTGGTGGATCGGTCAGTTGCTCCATATTTAACTTTGTTGTTATAAGCACAGTTTTTGCCTTATGTAAAGAATGACAAACAACTTTTATTTATTTTTACCATGCTGATACTTTAACCACCATTCAGCCTTCTGTGTAATTCACCTATGTTCTTTTTCAAAGGTCAAGGTTGCTGAGGTCAATTACATTATAAACACATTTTACGCTGTATTTCAAAATTCGATGAACCTATTTTGTTAAATATTTCCTTACAGATAGTTTAGAGAGTTGCACATCAATCCATGCTTTCATTTTGCTTCTTTAGAATAAAACTGAATCACAACATCGCCACACACAAAAATAAACTTTTGAAAATGGCAATTTTAAGCTAAGTCTGTGAGTGTCTAGAAATACAATTCAATGGCTTGCAATCTTGATTTTTTTTCTGCAGGAAAAATCTTGTATTGGGGTGGACATCCAAAAGAGCATGCAATGGCGCAAGAAGATTCATGGCAGAGAATACAGGACTTTTTCCACAAACATATAGGATGATCAAAATTAACAATTTGTAAAGCATGTTTTTAAATAGGTTATTTAGAGACTTAGTTTGTGTTGTCTTAGTCTTGCAGTATCACACCACCAACATCATTGTACTCGGGGTCTGTTGTGTTTCTTGAATTTTTTTTTTTCGTTGGTAGTTCATACTTAATCAGCATACTCGAGGTAATATAGTATTTTGTCTTGTTTTATACATTTTTCACCAATATTGCACTGCCTTCGACAACCTACTACAGCTGAGCATGAAAGGGAGCCTAAGAAATGAAAGGCTGCGGGTGGGCGTCTCGGTCGGTTTGAGTTAGATCCTGTATCGGCCAGCGCTTTGAGCGGCTCTTGAGTTGGTAAAGCGCTATATAAAAAGTGATTAAAATATTTTTTTTTTTAAAGCGAGAAGGAAATTAAACAAAATAATGATGGTAATGCAATAATGCTGTATGTTGGTGGAGATGATGTTGAAAAGGATGATGATGATGATGATGATGTTGAGAAGGATGATGATGATGATGATGATGATGATGATGATGATGATGATGATGATGATGTTGAGAAGGATGATGATGATGATTATGAACAGTTGTGAGTAGACAGTCACTTCAACTATTTAGCATTCTCAATGCACTCAGCACATGAGAATATTGACAATGAAAGCAACAAGGACGAGGAAGAGTGTTACAACTTAAATGCAAAGTACTTACACACAGTGTCGTTCAGAAAAATAACGAAAATGTTACAATTACAGATATTCCACAGATATTGTTTGGATTTTAAGTATCTATATATATAAATTGCTTAGCCTGAAGTCCTTCTTCGCCTCTACTATAAAGTTTGTCCGGTATGGACGCTGATCTGGGCAGGTGCTGGCCGCTGCGGATCGGCCTGCTGTGTGCTCAAAACCAGCGAAATCGTTATAGCCGACATTTCCTTACCGAACGTTTAACCGTTTCTGAGATAAATAAATAAGTAAAATGTCCACAAACTGCAATAGCCTCATTCCGCGCGCTTCCATTAAAAATCAAATTGAGGTTTCAGCATGTTTTCCCATATAGACCAAAAAAATTGATGATCTTTATACGAAGCCTTGGTAGCTCACTTAGTAAAACATTCGCCTACCATGCAGGAGACCCAAGTTCAAATCGAACGCGGGCCTTATTTTTTTTTTTATGTTTTTTTTTAAAACACTACAATATGGATATTTTTCTTTTTAATTTAGGCTTTTTACCTTTAACTTATTTATTATTATTATTATTATTATTATTATTATTGCTATTATTATTATTATTATTATTATTATTATTATTATTATTATTATTTATAAACTAATAATAATAATAATATTAATAATAATTATTATTATTAATATTATTATTATTATTATTATTATTATTATTATTATTATTATTATTATTATTATTATTATTATTATTATATCTTATATCAAATTTTATTTTAAAACCTTAATGTTTTTATGATTTCTATTTGTATTATTCTATATTCAATATTATTCTTATTATTATTATTATTATTATTATTATTATTATTATTATTATTATTATTATTATTATTATTATTACCAAGGATCGGGATGGGGTGGTACGTGTAAGTAAAAGGGGGCTACGGGTAGGTTTAAAGGGGCATGGGTAGGCATAACAGGATATGGGTATATATAAGGGGGTATGGTGATGGTCGATTCCTTTCATCCATACCTGCGAAACGATCAACGGGGAAGTATCAAGGAGGGTACAGGTAGGTTACAAGGGGGGTACGGAAGGTATCAAGGGGGTATGGGGAGGTATCAAGTGGGTTCGGGGAGGTATCAAGGGGGTATGGTGAGGCATCATGGGGTGGGGGACGTGGAGATATCAGGTCATCCATGTGAGCAAAATTTAGGTTGCGTTTCAGTACTTGTGTACTTTCTTATGTGCTGAACTTGGAAGTTTTGGTACACTAACGTTGTCATAATTATGTGAGACAATTTATTCCCTATTTGAAAAAAAATGACTGTAGATGGGATATTATTAAATTAATCAGTTTAATATCATTGTTGTTTTGCACCTCGAATCAGTATTTGTGTGTGAGGAGTGTGCACACTTTATGTAATTATTGTTATTATGATTAATTAATTGGGTGAATAATCTAAGTGATAAGCTTCCTTATTTATTGTGTAGGTAAACCGATTATTAAATAAATAAATAATGGAACTTGTAAATTATGAATGATATGCTTTGTTATGATTGGAATTATATTGATATCCCCGTGGGGGTGCCGGGTGTTTCAGTATAAATAGTATCCCCACTTTCTGGAAATTTAGGGCTTTAAATTCCCACTGTCGCTGTCTTTCTCATTTGCTCTTTCTCATTCCTGCTCCTTTCTATCAATCTGCTATACTATTGTCTAACCCCTTGGGGTCATGAGCAATCTTGCCACTGTAGATTGTTCTAACCTATAAAGGGAAAAGTGAAAGCCCCAGTTGAAAACCTGTCTTGACTTTGTAGGCAAGACCGATTCACTGCGGCAACAGTACCCCAGTTGGAGTGCCGGGGTTTTTAGTATAAATAGTATCCCCACTTTCTGGAAATTTAGTGCTTTAAATTCCCACTGTCGCTGTCTTCCTCATTTGCTCTTTCCCATTCCTGGTCTGTCCTATCACTCTGCTATACTATCTTCTTCTTCGATAGATCAATGACCTACCTTTTTTCTTGAAAACTCTTCTTGGACAAGACTCCTTGTTTGTGTATGAGGTCTGTTGGATCAGCTTGGGAGTGTTGGACGCTTTCTGCCGGGTGGTCACTAGGGCTTCCTATGATGTTATTATTTAGCAATATAGGCATTTTATATGTATGTGTTTTGTTGATGATTTATAATGATGTTTGTATTCTATTTTGTTTTTGTAAACGGGGGTTCGAGTAGTTGGGGTAAAGCCTCAGCCGTCCCCTGCGTGGGATGTCTTTATTGTAAAGTGACTGGCCGGTGGAGGGCATTCAATTTTCCCACGAGGGTTGTTTCAGCAGATCTTTTATGCGGATCGGGGGTTGTCCGGTCCTGATTTGGCTCGGAAGAGTCCGCTGGACCTAAAGCAACAATCAATCAATCAATCAATCAATCAATCAATATACTATTGTCTTCTTCGCTAGACCAGTCCCCTACCTTTTTTCTTGAAAACTCTCCCGGGACAAGATTCCTTGCTTGTGTATGAGGTCTGTTGGATCAGCTTGGGAATATTGGACGCTTTCTGCCAGGTGGTCACTAGGGCTTCCTATGATGTTATTATTTAGCAATGTAGGCATTTTATATGTATGTGTTTTGTTGATAATTTATAATGATGTTTGTATTCTATTTTGTTTTTGTAAACATTCTAGCCACTGTCATGGGTTGCCGCTCAGTCTCCAGTAGACTCATTACCATCCGTCTGAGAGCAACCCCTTTCAACATTACCATCATCCAGGCCTATGCCCCAACATCAGACTATGAAGACAGCGAAGTGGAGGATTTTTATGAAAATATACAGGCGGTCCTTGACCAAGTGCCGAAGAAGGACATAGTCATAGTGCAAGGCGACTGGAATGCCAAGGTTGGCCAAGATGCGCACCACAACTGGGGAGACACATGCGGACCCCACTGCAACAACGAGACAAATGACAGGGGTCTGAGGCTATTGGAGTTTGCCAGATACAACAATCTGGTACTGGCAAACACGCTTGGTCTCCACAAAAAATCCAGACGATGGACATGGCACAGTCCCGGCGGGGAACATCACAACCAGATCGACTACATCATGGTCAAGAAACGCTTCAGATCAAGCATCAACATTGGCAGGACACGCACTTTTCCAGGAGCAGACATTGGAAGTGACCACGATCTCGTGATGATGTCTTTCCGGCTCCATTTGAAGAGAGTAAATACAGCAAAGTGCACTAGGCTGAAGTTCGACCTGGACAAACTGCAAGACCCGGAGGTGGCGAAAATATTTCAGGCCACAATTGGAGGGAAATTTGCACCACTGCTTATTTTGGGGGCAGGCGAAGTAGATGTCAACACCATGACCAATACCTTCAACTCAGCTGTAACAGATGCCGCCACTGAGATCCTTGGCAAGCACCGACCAAAGAAGAAGCCGTGGATCACACCTGAACTTTTGGATCTGTGTGATAAACGAAGAGAGTTAAAAAAGAAAAAGAACACCTCACAGGGAGCTGATGTCTACCGAAAAATCAACAATGACATCCGAAAAGGCATGCGCACAGCAAAGGAGAACTGGATAGAAGATCAATGCCAGGAAATAGAGAACAATCTGAACAAGAACAACAGCAAGAAGGCCTACCAGACGGTGAAGCGGCTGACAAGTGTTAAACAGCCCAAAGTCTCAACTATCCAAAGCAAGTCTGGCATTTGCCTTACAGAAGAACAAGAAGTCTTGGACAGATGGACAGAGTACTGCTCTGACCTTTACAACCATACACCAAATGGAGACCCATCAGTTCTAGCATGTCCCGAGAGCAGAGAAGAAGAAGAAATCCTCCCAATTCTCCGGGAAGAAGTTGAGGCAGCAGTGCAATCGCTGAAGAAAGGGAAGTCAGCGGGAGTGGACAACATACCAGCGGAACTGCTACAAGCAGGAGGAGAAGCGATGACTGATGCTCTCACCATTATCTGTAACAAGATCTGGCAGAGTGGGGAATGGCCTACACCATGGACCCAGTCGCTTGTCATCACTCTTCCCAAAAAAGGTAACCTTCAGGAGTGTGAAAATTACCGCACCATCAGCCTCATCAGCCATCCCAGCAAGGTCCTCCTGAAAATAATACTCAACAGGTTGAAACCACAAGCTGAACAAATCATAGCTGAAGAACAAGCAGGATTCATGGCAGGGCGAAGTACCACTGAACAGATTTTCAACCTCAGAATAATCTGTGAGAAATACCTACAGCACCAACAACATCTATATCATGTGTTCATAGACTTCAAGAAGGCATTTGACCGAGTCTGGCATGCAGCTCTATGGGCAACCATGAAAGTTTACAACATCAGCCCTAAAATTATAGAAGTCATCAAAAGCCTGTATGACAAGGCTACCAGTGCAGTCCTCCATAACAGCGTCATCGGGAACTGGTTCAGAACAACAATCGGTGTGCGTCAAGGATGCCTACTCTCTCCAACACTCTTCAACATCTTCCTAGAGCGCATCATGTCCGATGCTCTTGCAGATCACGAAGGCACAGTCAGCATAGGGGGCAGAGCAATCTCCAATCTTCGTTTTGCGGATGATATTGATGGATTGGCTGGAGAGGAACAAGAACTTGAACAGCTTGTACAGAGGCTTGACACCACCTCCAGAGCTTATGGAATGGAAATAAGTGCAGAGAAGACCAAAATGATGACCAACAACACCAATGGCATCAACACGGACATCAAAGTACAAGGCCAATCCCTCAACACAGTGCACAGCTTCAAATATTTAGGAGCCATTGTGTCAGACAATGGGTCTCGACAGGAAGTCCTCTCCAGGATCGCACAAACAACTGCTGCCCTGACAAGGTTGAAGCCCATTTGGAAAGACAGAACCATCAGTCTACATTCCAAAGTAAGACTGCTGCGCTCTCTGGTCATCTCCATTTTCCTATATGCTTGCGAAGCATGGACCCTCACAGCAGATCTCCAACGAAGAATACAAAGCATGGAGATGAGGTGCTACAGAAGACTTCTGTGCATTTCCTATACCCAACACATCACCAACATTGAAGTCCGACAGACCATCACACAAGCCATTGGACAACACGATGACCTGCTCACAGTGGTGAAGAAACGGAAACTCCGATGGTATGGCCACGTCACCAGATCATCAGGCCTTGCAAAGACCATTCTGCAAGGCACAGTGCAAGGAGGTAGAAGAAGGGGGAGACCGAAAAAGAGGTGGGAGGACAACATTCGAGAATGGACTGGTTTGACACTGAGCGAAGCCATGAGGGCTGCTGAGGACAGAGAAAGATGGAGTATGCTGGTTAAGCGATCATCTGTGGTGCCCCTACGACCTTCGGGTTATGGGACAGGATAGGATAGGATAGGAAACGGGGGTTCGATAAGTTGGGGTGAAGCCTCAGCCGTCCCCTGCGTGGGATGTCTTTATTGAAAAGTGACTGGCTGGAGGAGAGCTTTCGGTTTTACCAATTGTTTCAGCAGATCTTTTATGCGGATCGGGGGTTGTCCGGTCCTGATTTGGCTCGGAAGAGTCCGCTGGACCTAAAGCAATAATAATGTAATGTAATGTAATGTAATTATATTGATGGAAGATTTGCTCAATGAAATACGAGGGCAGTCCGATAAGTAGGCCTACTTAGCCTCACCGCCTGATGGCGCCAGTTTCGCAAGAGCAATTTACTGTCATGTAGTACATTCTCGTAGACGGCTACTGTCGAAATTTCAGCCGGATTGGACTCATAGTTTTATTTTGACCGGGTGTGGAAGCGGACGTGTCCGTGGATTTTAGAAAAATGGAAAAAGAGCAATATCGGTCGGTGATTTGATTCTTGGGCTACGAACTGCTGCCCCATTTACCATATTCTCCACTAGATTTGGCCCCGTGCGACTTCTTTTTTGTTTTCAAACTTGAAAAAGTCACTCGCCGGTCAGAAATTTGAGTCAAATGAAGAGGTCATCACCGCCACAGAGGTCTACTTTGCAGACCTCGAGAAAACATATTTTTGAGACGGATTAAAGAAGTTGGAGCATTGCTGGGTCAAGTGTATCAAACTAAAAGGAGACTATATTGAAAAATAAATCGCCACTTTTTCAAAATTTTCCTTTTTCTTTTGTAGGCTAAGTACTTATTGGACCCCTCTCGTAAAAATTTAGCGGTTGATTGTGGTATAAGTGCAAAGATATGTTTGATAGCTTTTTGTAGACCCACATGGGAGTGCCGGGGGTTTCTGTATAAATAGTATCCTCACTTCCTGGAAATTTAATGCTTTAAATTCCCACTGTCGCTGTCATTCTCAGTTGTCCTTTCTCATTCCTACTCTGTTCTATCAATGTACTATCTTCTTTGCTAGACCAACCACCTATCTTTTTTATTGAAAACTCTCCCAGAACACCTCATTTGTGTATGGAGTCTATTGGGTCAGCTTGGGGATATTGGACGACTTCTGCCAAATAGTCACTTGGGCTTTCTATGGTATTATTATTTAGCAATGTACCTCCGTGGGGTTGCGGGGGTTTAAGTATAAATAGTATGCCCACTTTCTGGAAATTTAGTGCTTTAAATTCCCACTGTCGCTGTCTTTCTACTTTGTTCTTTCTCATTCCTACTCTGTTCTATCAATCTACTATACTATCTTCTTCTTCGCTAGACCAGTCACCTACCTTTTTTCTTGAAAACTCTTCCGGGACAAAACTCCTCATTTGTGTGTGAGGTCTGTTGGCCATTGGATGCTTTTCTGCCAGGTGGTCACTGGGGCTTCCTACGATGTTATTATTTGGCAATGTAGGCATTGTATATCTACGTGTTTTGTTGATATTTTATAATGATGTTTATATTCTATTTTGTTTTTGTAAACGGAGGTTCAATAAATTAGAGTATAGCCTCAGTGTCCCCTGTTTGGGATGTCTTTATTGTAAAGTGACCGGCTGGTGGAGCGCCTTCAGTGTTGTTTCGGCAGATCTTTTATGTGGATCAGGTGTGAGTCCTATTTCAGGGAAGTTGTGGTCTTGATTTTGTGGTCCTGATTCGGCTATACAGGTCCTGATTTGGCTCGGAAGAGTCCGCTGGACCTAAAGCAATAATCATGTAATGTAATGTAATTTAGCAATGTTTAGCAACTAGTTGTGGTCTTGATTTGGCTTTGCAGTCAGCTGGACCCTGAAAACAATTACTAACTAACTAAGCTTTCTGTAGGATTATTATGCTTTGTGATATTCTTAATAAGATAAATTTGTGGAATAAATTTGTTACCTTAAATATTAACACGCCAAATTAACACATAATTTCAAGGTAAAAATTATAATATGATAATTATTTTATTGTATAAAATATTTTCAAACTGTATGTGTGCTTAAATAATTTTATTGGAATATCATCAGGATTTTACTTGTCTTACAATGTATGTGATGATTTTAGGTGCTATCGTGAATTTAATAGGTTTGTACAAAAACAATAAAGCATGTTATTTGAAAGAAAACGGTATGACCTTGTTATGTCATATTTTTCAAGGGGAAGGTGATGGGGTTGGATGGAGATCGAGTATGTAGAATAATAATATCCCAAAACTATAAAATCTACACTCTTCTTTGAACTGTGACCGTATTTTATTTTGTTTCTGCTACTTCTTTAACTTCTTGATTGCTTATGAGGACTTATATCTCATCATATGGTCAAAATCACAAATGCTCACCAATTGAAAAGCTCAGAATATTAGTTGTTTAACATTCATAATTTAGGTATGGCAACCTTTTCTTTGGTGGGTGGCTGATTGCCCCCAACCCCACCCTAAACCACATGCCTCCAAAGCTGATCTATGCGCCGAATGGGACTTAGACACACGGGACTCAGTACCACACACTTGCATATAAAAAATACAACAAAGACAGCTATTCTCTCTCTCTCTCTCTCTCTCTCTCTCTCTCTCTCTCTCTCTCTCTCTCTCATTTTGGACTAAAAATAAATAATTAAATTTACAAGCCAAAAAACTTTTGTTTCTTTTTCCAAATAGCATATTTGGGTAGAAAATTAAATTACCTTTCAGAAATCATGAAGTTATATTTAATACTGTTCAAGTTGGAATATTGGTTTTTTGTTTTTGTTTGTTTGTTTGTTTTTAAACAATCCCGAGCCAGATTTGCCTGGCAAATAGTTGTAACTCAGTGTAATACTATTCCCGTTGGCAGCCAAAGGGTTAATATAGTGTTTGCTTTTTAAAATGTTATTTTTATTTATTTTTCATAATCATATCTATAGACTGTATTCATTATTTATTTAAAAAGAATAGCATGACGGTGCAAAGGCTTGCAAAGACTCGGATGAATTATTGAAGGATTTTTAAAAGGCACTATGAACACTGAAATGGACAACCTAGTGCTCTCCCATTCATTTCCAAGGGAGGTAATGATGGGCTAATGTTTTGTTTAGAAGTGGAGTTGATCTATGCTTCTAAGATGGGTAAGCTAACTAACGTGACTAGAGAAAAGTCTATGTTGGAACGGAGTTCAACATTTATAATGCATTTAAAGACATAGCATTTAAAAACAAAAATTGACAGCCTTGAATTGTGTTAGATAAAGTATCCTATCATGTGTGGAAAAGAAGGTATCCACAGGATCTTGAAAAAAACCCAGTGTAGTAGTAGTAGTAGGTGAACCATGGACCAACATTGTGTGAACTATAACTCAGTATAAGGGAGACAAACTTTATTTAATTATTATCTTATATAGCATTAGCATCCAGTATGATTATTATTATTATTATTATTATTATTATTATTATTATCTTGCAATTCGCTGTGTTTTGGAAGCTCTTAATAAAATTTGTAAAATATGTTAACATTTGCATAATTTCCCCATTTTTTAATTGTATAAAAGGCCCGCTCCATGGGCAACCTTGCTTACAAATTGTGTGAATTATTTGATAGCTTTGCAGCATGGTACTGGTGCTTACATCTGGACATGCGAGTGCCTATGCCTGTAAAACGTTTCCCTTCGGTTATCTATAGTACATATTCTTGTGTGTCCAGAAATAAGCAACTGCGTTGTGTGGGTTTGTTGTGTGTTAAAGTATTATATATTATAGATGTCATAGTTTTGGACAACGTGTTATAAGTGACGGATTAGGATTTTTTTGGTAACAATAAAGATATCTTAATTTACTATGAAGTATGATTATATTTAAATATAGTTTTTTATTGGCCGGCTGGGGGTGGTACTTCAGTAGTGCCATCCCAGTGCATGTGTTAAGCTATGGATTTTATTTAGCAGTTATTTTAATTTGTTATGGTGTTATCTATATATAAATTGCTTAACCGGAAGTCCTTCTTCGCCTCTACTATAAAGTTTGTCCGGTATGGACGCTGATCTGGGCAGGTGCTGTGCGCCGCGGATCGTCCTGCTGTGTGCTCAAAACCCACGAAATCGTTATAGCCGACATTTCCTTACCGAACATTTAACCGTTTCTGAGATAAATAAATAAACAAAATGTCCACAAACTGCAATAGCCTCATTCCGCGCGCTTCCATTAAAAATCAAATTGGGGTTTCAGCATGTTTTCCCATATAGACCAAAAAATTGATGATTTTTCTAGGAAGCCTTGGTAGCTTAGTTAATAAAACCTTCGCCTACCGTGCAGAACGACCCAAGTTCAAACCTCACGCGGGCTGTATTTTTTTTTTACACTACACTATGGATATGTTTCTTTTTAATTTAGGCTTTTTACCTTTAATTTATTATTATTATTATTATTATTATTATTATTATTATTATTATTATTATTATTATTTATACACTAATAATAAATTATTATTATTATTATTATTATTATTATTATTACTATTATTATTATTATATCTTATATCAAATTTTCCTTTAAAACCTTGGTGTTTTTTATGATTTCTATTTGCATTATTCTATATTCAATATTATTATTATTATTATTATTATTATTATTATTATTATTATTACCAGGGATCGGGATGGGGTGGTACGTGTAGGTAAAAGGGGGCTATGGGTAGGTTTAAAGGGGCATGGGTAGGCATAACGGGGATACGGGTATATATAAGGGGGTATGGTGGTGGTCGATTCCTTTCATCCATGCCTGCGAAACGATCAACGGGGAAAGTATCAAGGAGGGTACAGGTAGGTTACAAGGGGGGTACGGAAGGTATCAAGTGGGTATGGGGAGGTATCAAGTGGGTTCGGGAGGTATCAAGGGGGTATGGTGAGGCATCATGGGGGGGGGAGACGGGGAGATATCAGAGGGGGTGGGTATGGTGAGGTATCAAGGGGGATATGTGGAGGTATCATCGTCTAAATGAAACTCGCTCACAACAGTTGTCTCTCTGTCTACATTTTAAACAGCCACCTGTGTACCCTGGCTTGCCAGGGTACAAAAACCACTAGTTGTTTATAAGATAAGATAAGATAAGATAAGACAACTTTATTATCTTTTACAAGAAATTACATTATGTAATTACATTATGTAATTAAGAATAAGATTTAATGAAGTCCATGAGTACGCATTATTTTATATTAATTAGTACATTTTAAATTAGATACGTTTTTATTCTTTTAAACGTAAAAAAAGACTTTATGTAAAATATGATATGTACAAGATCTTTATTGTTATATTACATTTTATTGACCTTTTGAAGTTATTCCCAATAATCAATTTTAGTACTGGTTATATGTTAAAAGTTTAACCCTTGCAGGTGTATTCCTGTGCCCAGCGATTTCTTTTAATTGTGGTCCTGAAATTTTATCTAGATTTCTTACTTTTGCCCTCTATATGTATCAGTGTCCGGGGACATTTTATGTAACAAATGAATGAATTAATTGTTGGGTGTCTGCACACCTTCTTCTCAAAGACCTGTACAATGCTGAGATACTCATTAGGAGGGTAGCATGGTCTGGGTGGGATACTCATTAGGAGCGGAGCAGGGTCTGGGTGGGCGTTAGTCTAAGCATATAGCCATGCAAGTGCATGGTACCTTGTCCACAGGGAGCTAACACAATGGGACTCATTCCTTGGATCCATCCCCTTTTTTTTCTTGCTTGGGTGGATACTTAAAAAAAAAAAAAAATAAATATATATATATATATATATATATATATATATATATATATATATATAGATATAGATAGATAGATAGATAGATAGATAGATAGATAGATAGATAGATAGATAGATAGATAGATAGATAGATAGATAGATAGATATAGATATATATAGATATATATATATATTTGACATTCTATATATATATATATATATAGAATGTCAAACGAATTAAAATAGTTTATATAGTTTCCACCACCATCAACAGTCCCCGTATTGCCCTTCCCACACCACAATCCATCCACAACATTAGCTTGTTTGTTTGTTTGGGTAGATTAACGTCTCCGGACACGTTGCGTATAGGAGACATGGATGGATGATAACCATTGGTATAAGAAGTCGTGTAGCAATAGGGAAGTCACATGAAGATGGAGCGCATAAAGCCGCTGCGACAACAGAAGAACATCATGATGAGAAGGTGCTGTGATGGGTCGAGCTGTAATAAGAGGTCAGGCTGTAGTAAGGGAGCCAAAGGACACCAAAGCCGTCCGCAAGGAGGAGTGCCGATGGAGCTGCATAGAGGTGACCAAGCGTAAGCCGTGAGAGGGTTGGAAGGCAGACGCAGGGAGCCACTGGCGGTAAAACACCCGTTGAACATTAGCATCATGGACTCTATATTATATAGTGCCCATGGTTATGGTAGAATCTCGTCTATCAACAGAAACACACACAAACGCGCGTGCGCGCGCTTTTACACATACCCACAGACTGTCTGCCAGTGTTTCTGTATGTATATTTGTGAGGTAGATTTATAATAGTGTTCGCTTCTATGGAATCGAGCCGTGCGTTCCTATCGGAGTTCGCAAACACAAAACATATAGGCCCGCATAGAACTACTGAAACACACATACAAGCGCCTGTGCGTAAGGGAAGCAACTCTGATAGTAAAGTATGCTCTTTGACCACGTTTAGTTGTGGTAATGCTTTGGAAAGTTCCCAGTCTTCGCAAACTTGAAGGAGTTTGTAAACCTGTCAGCACAGCAATGTGAAATGGGTAGCTGAAATGAATCTCTCTCTCTCTCTCTCTCTCTCTCTCTCTCTCTCTCTCTCTCTCTCTCTCTCTCTCTCATTAACATTGTTTAAAATTAGTCTCCACAATGTTCTGTTTTCCCTTACTCCTAATTATATTTAAGATGATTGTATACATTTTGTTCTTTTCTATCTTGCGACAGTTTAATTTGTTTATGTGTGAATTAGCTTGTGTATGTGTGTGGTTGTGGTGGAGGGTGTGGGGAGAGTGGGAGTAGGGAAGGGGTATGGGGGGGGGAGGGAGTATACAAGTGTATTTCGGTACATTAATTTTCTTAGTAATTTTTTTAATTTCTACCATTGTTAAGGTTTGTGTTAGTTTCAAATCAATTTTATGTTAGTTATTTTGTTTGTTCTGAATTTATATTTTTTATTTTACAATTTTATTAAGGACTAGCTGTAAGACAGGTCCATAGGACCTAATGCTATTATGATATTATCCTATTAAAGGTTTCGACTTCGACGTAGCCCCAAGGACAAGATGCAATAAAAGCACACCCGGCCAGTGCTTACTCTGTTACCCTTATTAAATAAAATTGTTATCTTCTCTCTCTCACTATTAGGCATTACACTTCTTTTCTTCTATCACCCTCACTCCCCAATGTGATTTGTAAACTGGGACGAAGTGGACGTGTCTGTGAGCATACATGCTTTTTTGCGCACGTGCTCACAGGTGTACGTGGGTGTGTATGTGTGTGTGTGTGTGTGCATGTGATATAGAGTAAGGACAGGCTTACATTTCTAGTGTTTAAATCCCTGATCTTTATAAAATGCTGCCTCTTTGTATTTTAGTGTTTTTTTAAAAATTGAAATTTTTATATATATTTTTTGTAGAAGTTTTAGTGCTTTTTTAAAATAGTAATTTTCTTGTTGTACGTAAGTCCCTCTCCCCGATCTACCCTCAGCGATATCAGTGTGTTTTAATCCTTTTTGACTTCAATGTTTTATGGACTTTAATAAAGATTTACTTTTTTGTTGTCAAAGTTTAATTCCCCAGTAATTGTTAACGAGGACTTTTCAGTCATCGAATCAGTAATACCTTATTGTGAAGTTAGTCATACTCATAAATGAGGTAAATATCAAAGTTATGCTTATATCATTGCAGCATTACAAAGACTGCAGCACCTTCAAGTGGTCCTTCATCGATGCAGCAATCCGTTTTCTTCCTCTATCCGTCTCGCATCAGCAACTGTCAGCGTCACGCCAAATGTTGCAAGACTTGATGAAAAAGTTCACGTGAGAGTAGAAGGTCTTCCTAGCAAGGCCAAGGTGACAATATCTGCTTTCACACAACAGGAATGGCAGAGACAGCCAGCCGTGTTTGTGTCTTGTGGACACTACATTACCAGCAGTGCAGGAGATGTGGATGTCTGGAAAGATGCATCATCAGGAGGCACTTTCACTGGTAAGATTAACGATAAATGGCAGGGGTGGCTTTTGTAGTCAGCATATATATTTATTTAATTGTTCTTACATAGCACTTTTCCAGCACATATATACTTATATGGCTGAATTTTCAATCCATTTAATTTTCCGGTCACATGTGTGCATTGTACACGTTAGGTTTGAACTCGAATTGCTGAGTAATTGCTTGATATCAGTGGACCACGCCATAAGCGGCTTTTTTTTTTTTTTTTTTTTTTTTTTTTTTTAGCTTTTGAACACTCTATATGAAGGTTTTATCTTTTAGATGATGTTAAGTGGTCAGAGGCCACATGTGCCCAAGCATTTTTCAGTCAAAAAGAAAACAAAAAAGCATTAAGAGATTTTGCCTTGTGTTTCTGTGATAAGAGGCCAGATTTACACAGCACTATAGCTTTTCGCCTTACTTAGTCAGCGGTAACCTTAGTAAAGTAATGTTGCTCTGCAGAAGATGACAGAAGTCTACTGTGGGCTACACATTTGTATGCTGACACTGGCTCAGTAGGTAATGACATCATCCAGCTTACGTGGACAGTAGTACCGCCACACACACGCTAGATGGCGCCTGTTGTGGTTTTAGATTTTCCCGGGCTTCCTGCTGACCACAGGAGTAGAGAGTCATTCACTGTTCAACTTGCATCGAGTAAGGAGCTAGGCTCTAAGGGATCTCTTTAACTGAAGACTAAAAGCAGGAACTGGTGAAATTCTATTCAACCTAGTTAGCCACTGGAATGTAACTGCGATGTTCAATCAAATCGGATTACTGATTCTTTTGTACAGGAGTGGAACCTATGGGTTTGTTTTGGAGCATGAAGCCTAGCCCAGATGGCCCCAAGAACATTCGCTTGGTGATCAAAAACGTTGAACAGCCACTGCAGTACCAGCTCTCAGTTTTCAAGGGACACTTGAAACTGCAGGACTTGGACATGAGAGCTGGAGTGGGGCACCATAAGCCTCTTGCTTCAGTGATGATTGACAGAGTGGTGAAACAAGATAATATAAAACGCATTCCTGTGAAAGTAGGCAGTGTCAGAGGCACTCTCTTTCTTCCACCTGGTATGAACAAATTTAAAACTTAGCTTTTTATTTATTTAGTGACGTAAGGGGTAAAAACACAATGTAAAATCTATGTAAAATATAACTTTTTAAATATTCATTAATAACAATGTATCTAGTTAAATTTAAAATACATTTTTGATAATGAATAATAATTTTAACAAAATATATTAATAAATAATATTAAAGAAGGAAACAAAAAAGAGAGGATAATGACTTGAAAAAAATGTGCAGTGTACTTCGAATCATTGCTTCATTTTGCAGGAGATGGCCCATTCCCAGGTATCATTGACATGTTTGGTTTGGCCGGTGGTCTAATGGAGACACGATCGGCGTTGCTGGCATCAAAAGGTTTTGCCTCTTTGGCTCTGCCATTCTTCAGATATGATGACCTTCCTGACAGTTTCACTGATGTCACATTTGATTACTTTAAGGTAAGCAAGTTTTTTTTTTTTTTAATTTGTTTGCTTTTTAGTGTTTTAAATATTACAAATAAATTGAAATTTTTATAGATGCAAACACAATAATCAAATAAGTAAATTAAATAATGTATGCGTTCTGAAATTTTTATTCATCATAATGAAGATTTATGTAGTTAATAATACTAATTAATCAACTCTTTCAGTAGTGTTCATATTATGCATTAGCAATCAAAAACTACTTCTGAAGAGTTTTGCAGAATGCTCTACAAAAGTGGAAAAAATGTGTGGTATTTGTGACAGGTTCATAGGAGGAACTGAATACAATGATGATGAGGAGGATGACAGTAGTGCAGGTCTTCACAAATAACCCTACATTTTCTGAATAGTGTAATGATTTGTTATAGTCATCTTTGCATGGATGTGTTAGCAGCTCAGAAAGGCTTATACCAGTTAACTACCTTACAATTATCTTATAGTCAGTGTGAAGGACTAGTGTGCAATACTTAGCTATGAAAATAGTTGTCATGGCTGGCTGAACCCAGTCAATGTTGAGTTTACATTAATAAATAGGTGTGCAACACTGGATTCTGAAGGTCTGTTGGTTTAATTTGGACTCACCTGTTCTTGGTTTATTTTGTATGTTTTATTTGACAGGAAGCAGCAAAATGGATGGCGTCTCATCCATCAGTGAAGCCAGGAGGCATAGGTGTCATAGCCATATCTGGTGGTGCTGCGGTGGTATTGATGATGGCTTGGAAGTGTCCAGAAGTGAGTGCAATACTTTTCGAACTTGTCCATAATATATATTCATTACTTTTGTGTGTGTGGAGGGAGGTGGAGGAGGAGGGAGAAAGGGGGGCTTTCATGACTGTAAATATAAATAAATTTAACCAGAAATTTGATCTTCTGATTGGAACAGAATAATATTTAGGAGAGTTGTTCACTGCATTCTTGCATGTGCTTTTCACATGATGTCGATAAATGATTTATAAAAAATTCTTTATCGCTACAACAAATCACGGCTATTTAAAGATTGATATATGAGCAACGTTGCTAGCTTGCAACCTTGTGTGCACTTCTTTTTCAGGTGAAAGCTTTTGTCCGCATCAACTGTGCAAGTTTTCATGGCTTAGAGAATCTCAGCACCATGGGAGAACTTTTCCAGAAAGCTGTTGTGTATGTATGAATGTGGATTTTTGTTAATACTTTTGCTATTTTTTGTAGTTTTGGTGGTCTTGTCTGCAGATCAAGGCATTTGTTCGAATAAACAGCCCTGGATTTCATGGTTCGCCAGACTTGTACAACATGAGCGATCTGATGGTGAAATATCATACATATGTACTACAAAGTGTTCTACTTACTGTTCAATACTTGCAGTTGATTACAGAGTGTCAGTCAATCTGATTGGCTGTACTCCAGTTTCTGTGAAATTGTTCTCATTCACAAAAGTAACCATATGAAACTTAATCTGAACTAAATCTAAACTGACCTAATCTAATATAATCTAATCTAATCTAATCTAATCCTTACACTAAACCCTAAATCACACAGGAAACCTGAAACTGGGTGGTTGGTCTGTGATCCACTGCTTCTCTTTAGTTGTTGTTTTTTCTACTACATTACATTTACTGTTTTCTTTTGATTTTATGGCACTTTTGATGTTGAATTTCATTAAGTTTGATAAAGTGGAAGACTCCTTGAAGTGAGTGAGGAATTTGTACCATAGGTTGGGAACACAAAGATGTTTATTCTACTACCTTATATGAATGAACAAAATGCTATGCTTGTTACCTAGCTTGAATGCAAGAGAATGTCCCTGCCCCCTGAGGAACGAAGTTTTGTACTAGCTTTTAGTCACATCTTCCCACCTACCACCCCAATAGAATAGACCAAACCTGTACAGTTAGAAATGATAGACTCTAAATTCTTGAATGAACAGAACTACTGCTGGCAGTTATTGATCTGATTTTGGTATCTTGATTTTATTTTTTGCAGAATGTCAGTAAATTGTTTATGTAGGCTCACCCACTCTCTATATTGTTTGTAATGACTTTTGCAGACTGGATTTGGAGAAATGTCCTGATTTAGGAGAAGGAACAGTTTTCAGGGATGGATGGTCATTTGATTACAGACATGTAGTACCAGTAAGTATTGTGTGCAGCAGCAGGACTGGAGTAGTAGTTGCAGCAGCATATATTATAAAATAAGAAGAACGTTTGGGAAGAAATATATACAGTATAGTTTTAACGCAAAAGTGGTATTGGAAGAAGCAGTGACTTTTTAGCAGTTGCTCATAGGTCTATTTTGAGTATCATATGATTTACCTCGTCTTCTCATTTGATTGATAGCAAAATTACTACTTTCATTTTTACACTTGAAGACTGAAGAAGTTAGCAAGGATAATGTTGTTGTAATATACCCAAGATAACTGCACCAAAACCCGAGTCTAACATTTTATTAACTTGAAATAGTATTTCTTGTGTACAAGTATCTGCTTTTAGTGATTCAGTTTAATTAGAGATAGTTTGACAATAAGTGAGCACATAATTAGTTCCCAAGCTATAAAGCTCAGGGAATTATTGTTTATTTTTGTTCATGACAGTTGTGGGAGAAGGATGTTCATCTGCTGGTATTTGTATGTACGGACGACGGGCAGCTAAGCCCAGAAGTCGGCAACATGCCTTACCACCTGTACCCTGAAAACCGACGCCACATGATTGAGGTCGTGAATTATGAAGGGGCCGGCCACATTCTGGATCCTCCGTATACCCCTCTATGCCGTGCCTGCTACAACCCTTTCTTTGGTATGTTCAGGTTAAAAACTGCTGCATTAATTTTGCTCTTTTAACTGATGTGTTTCAGATTGTTTTTAAAGCTATATAAATACAATTTTGATAGTGATGAAAATGATGATTTGGTGGCAACTTGTCAGTTGGTGGATCGGTCAGTTGCTTCATATTTAACTTTGTTGTTATAAGCACAGTTTTTGCCTTATGTAAAGAATGACAAACAAATTTTATTTATATTTACCATGCTGATACTTTAACCACCATTCAGCCTTCTGTGTAATTCACCTATGTTCTTTTTCAAAGGTCAAGGTTGCTGAGGTCAATTACATTATAAACACATTTTACGCTGTATTTCAAAATTCGATGAACCTATTTTGTTCAATATTTGCTTGCAAATAGTTTAGATAGTTGCACATCATTCCGTGCTTTCATTTTGCTTCTTTAGAATAAAACTGAATCACAACATCGCCACACACAAAAATAAACTTTTGAAAATATCAATTTTAAGCTAAGTCTGTGAGTGTCTAGAAATACAGTTCAATGGCTTGCAATCTTGATTTTTTTTTTTCTGCAGGAAAAATCTT
The DNA here is from genome assembly GCA_036898135.1 of Oncomelania hupensis. Classification (NCBI taxonomy): domain Eukaryota; kingdom Metazoa; phylum Mollusca; class Gastropoda; order Littorinimorpha; family Pomatiopsidae; genus Oncomelania; species Oncomelania hupensis. The sequence continues at coordinate 67,431,147 of CM072513.1, read as the reverse complement.
GTATTGGGGTGGACATCCAAAAGAGCATGCAATGGCGCAAGAAGATTCATGGCAGAGAATACAAGACTTTTTCCACAAACATATAGGATGATCAAAATTAACAATTTGTAAAGCATGTTTTTAAATAGGTTATTTAGAGACTTAGTTTGTGTTGTCTTAGTCTTGCAGTATCACACCACCAACATCATTGTACTCGGGTCTGTTGTGTTTCTTGAATTTTTTTTTTTCCGTTGGCAGTTCATACTTAATCAGCATACTCGAGGTAATATAGTATTTTGTCTTGTTTTATACATTTTTCATCAATATAATAATAATAATAATAATACAGGATGCTCTATACGCGCCTTTCCCCAAATCAATCAGGCTCAAAGCGCGGCGATCTATACCAACATACACGCTCACCTGTCTCATCCACCCTTACACACACCAAATACACATCCCTCACTCAAACAGGTGTTGTAAAGGCAGGGAGATCGCTATTAGAAGACGGAAAGAAAATCGAATTTTTATGTTTGAAATTTTTATATTGACTGCGTCCTGTACCATTATTGAAGGGAGGGAGGAAACCGGAGTGCCCGGAGAAAACCCTCGGTGACCTCAATAGTCTCATACCTAAGTCACATACGTTCGCCCCTTGCCTTCGACAACCTACTACAGCTGAGCATGAAAGGGAGCCTAAGAAATGAAAGCGAGAAGGAAATTAAACAAAATAATGTTGGTAATGCAATAATGCTTTTGCTGGAGATGATGTTGAAAAGAATGATGATGATGATGTTGAGAAGGATGATGATAATGATGTTGAGAAGGATGATGATGATGATTATGAACAGTTGTGAGTAGACAGTCACTCCAACTATTTAGCATTCTCAATGCACTCAGCACATGAGAATATTGACAGCGAAAGCTACAAGGACAAGGAAGAGTGTTACAACTTAAATGCAAAGTACTTACACACAGTGTCGTTCAGAAAAATAACGAAAATGTTACAATTACAGATATTCCTCAGATATTGTTTTGATTTTAAGTATTTTATATATTATGTTTGTGAATGTAAATCATTTTCTGGTATCGATACAATGCAATGCTGTATTAACATGCTACATTTGGACTCTATGATTGCAGACATGGTAGGTTGTAAATCTAGTCAAATTTAAAGGGGAAAAATCTGAGAATATGTACTTCTGAAAGTTATGTTTTGAACGCTGGTGTCCTGCTGTAGAAATTCTTCAGCTTTACACTTTATCAACTTAGCAACTGCTTAAACCTTATTAAAGGTTGGTCTCTCTGGGGTGACATTTAAACACCAGTTCTCTTTTGACATTAAAAAAAACAACAACAACAAAAAAGAAAACACTGTTGTTTGTTTTGAATTTTGGGCAATATTGGTCATCCATGTGAGCAAAATTTAGGTTGCGTTTCAGTACTTGTGTACTTTCTTATGTGTTGAACTTGGAAGTTTTTGTACACTAACGTTGTCATAATAGTGTGAGACGATTTATTTTCTATTTAAAAAACAATTACTGTAGATGGGGTATTATTAAATTAATCAGTTTAATATCATTGTTGTTTTGCACCTCGAATCAGTATTTGTGTGTGAGGAGTGTGCACCTTTTATGTAATTATTGTTTAGTTCTATTTATTCGTTTTAACCTCTCACGTGGAGGAATTTCCCTTGTGTGCATGCTCACATTTCCCAGTTTTGGATGGTCCCGCACCTCCCCACCCCCCCACCTCGTCCCCTACCCCCGAATTTGACTAGAGAGGGGGTGCGTGCTGCTTCTTAGTTTAGCCTGGTCTGTCGGTCACTGGACCCAGGGTCCTACACTTTTACATTTTTGTGATCTTCACGTCATGGGCTTATGAAATTTGGCAAAGTTAACTATTTTATTCCATAAAATCATACCTTGTCTTGTTGCTTGTTTGTTTTTACTGGCTCAGTCAGTCAGAGGACCATGATTAAGTTCTGTCAGTGTATTTTATTGTATTTATTTTATATTGTTTTTGATTGCATAAAGCCATGTTTTTACATTTAAAATATATGTATGTTGTTGTTTTTTATTTTTATTTTTAAATATTTTTGTTTAATTTTATTGGACATGTGATATTTACGAATTTTTTCTTATTGTTTTGGCTGCTTATAATGATTCTGTGTGTGTTTGTTTGTAGGCATGTGGTGTTAGATGTATGAAGGTTTTTTTTTTTTTTTTACGTTCTATATACACCATGTTTTAGTGTATGTGTTACGTTGAAACGCGAATGGTAGTACGTCGGAAGCGCGCACGATAGATCTAATCGTTTCGTTTTGCAAAGTATTCAATGATGGAGTTTATTTACCTTTGATTTGAGTTTGCATTGTTGTTAGGAGAGGCTTTGTATAACGTTGATAATTTTTGTTGGTCGATATAGTTGTAGAATTCTCTGGACCCGCTTGTTTACTATCGATCGAAGTTTCTTGATGGACGTAGATAATGGCGAATATTCTGGGACGGGAAATAATTATGTATGACGTAAGACAGTAATGACGAAGTTAGAAGCGATTGGTTAAATTGCGTCAAACGAGATTGATCCAGGTTATTCGGGAGTATCAAGAGACTATTTAAGTGCCGCGCTGTTTCAAAAATGAGAGAGATTGTTGTTGATAGTAAGTTGGAAAGTAAATTTGAGAGTGGAAAGGCGATTGAGCGATTGTATGCAGTTGTTGATGTGTGCTGAATAAAAGTGGAAAACTTCACACGTCGACTTTGTGACTTGTATGCTGATTGAGCAGGCTGTGTGAATAAACGAATCTGAGTTACACCTTATCAGGAATTCAGCATTGGGGCTGAATCAGATACTGATAGAAAACACCAACATCGAACCGAGTGTAACATTTTGGGGGTCAAGCCGCGATTCACGCCATAGCCAAGGGTTCAACTGCTACAACAAGCGAGTCAACGTTACGAGAGGCAGTCATCGAGGGTAGCCGCCAACGAGTTGCGTCGAGAGGGGCCAACATACTGGGACTACATCCGATAGGTTCGGGTTGACTGCAAGGGCGTTTAGTCGCTGAAGAGTTGCTTCGTGAGCGAACAACAGATCGGGACTACGTGGCTGCCGCAAGACTACGTCGAGGGACAGTCTCGGAGCTACATCGCCAGTGTTACAGAGAGCGACGAGCGGACGTCGTGTCTACTTCAGCACAGGAGCGTGTACATCAACACCAGCGTGGTGCAGCGTCGCATACGACGAGGACAGCGGGGCCTGCGTCAGCGAAAGCGACTAGTGGCAAGCATCAGCGCTACTGCAGAAAGCGTGCTGTTCTAGAACAGTCTAGAAAGGTGCAGCACAGTCAAGAACTTTCCAGAAAAAGAACTCTACAGTCAAGAACTTTCTAGAAAAAGAACTTTCCAGAAACATCAATATGGCTGACTTCTGGCAGAAAGGGATGCAACTGAATCTAAAAGGCAAACAGCTGACGGAGTACGTCAAGTCTCAGGAGAGAATACAAGAAAGAGAAGAACAACGTCAGCGTGAAGAAAGAGAAGATGAGCGACGGCGTGAAGAAAGAGAATTAGAACAGAAGCGTCTAGAAATAGAAGAACAACGTCGCCGAGAAGACAGAGAATCAGAAGAACAGCGGCGCCGAGAAGAAAGAGAGGAAAGAGAGGCTGAGTGTCAGTACCAGCTAGAGTTGGCGCGTATCCAGAACAATCAGCATGCGCCACAAGTCACCAACGACCATACGGCTCCAAAATTGCCAGCTTTCGTCGACGGGAAGGACCAGATCGACAGCTATCTGGCGAGATTCGAAAGGTTCGCCGAAAGCTCCAATTGGCAACCTCGAGACTGGGCGATTCGCTTGAGTGCACTTCTGACGGGGCAAGCTCTCGAAGTTTACACCAGACTGTCGAACGATGACGCCAAAAACTACGACGTCTTGAAAGAGGCCCTGTTGCAGTGCTACAACTTTACAGAGAAGGGCTACCGTAAACGCTTCCGTGAATGCCGGCCTAAGTCAGACGAGACGCCAAAGCAGTTTGTGGAGCGCCTGTCGTCATATCTACACAAGTGGGTGGAGTTATCAGGCGAAAGGAAGTCTTACGACAGTCTCCATGACCTGATCGTGAAGGAACAATTTCTCAATGCCTGTCACAAGGACCTAGCGACCCACTTAGAAGAACAAAAGCTGCAGACGCTTAAAGATGTGACTGAGGCTGCTGAAAGATATCTCATCGCTCATGGGAAGACCCTGGGGCCACCCAGCGCGACGAAACATTTTCAGAAGACTGGAAACCATGTGAGCCAGATCCAGGAAAGCCAGACGAACCAGAAACAGACGGACTCCACGCCTCCTCCCAGGGAAGGGCATTCAAGAGGCTGTTTCACCTGCAACGCTACAGACCACAGAGCGGCTAACTGTCCTCAAAACAAAAGTAGCGGACAGCGGGGCAGTACGGACAATGCAGCGATGGGCAACCGACAGAGACGTTTCTCCAATCAACGGCAAAACAGTAGATCTGACCATCAAGTGTGCGGCGGGAGCGTCATTCTTCCGAGTGAGACCAAACGCACAGCTACTCCTGCGGACGTGCAAGAGTGCATAACCGATGGCCAACTTCTCCTTGCCAACGGAAAATCCATCCCCGTCGTCGCCAGCGCAGCTATGACCGTCCAGAACATGCCTGTTTCCAAGGGACGCGTCGGAAATCATGAAGTGACTGTCCTAAGAGACTCTGGTTGCAGTGGGGTCATTGTCAGAGAAGATCTAATCGCTAAAGAACAGTTCACTGGCGATTCAAAATGGACACTTATGGCCGACAGCAAATGTGTGAAAGCGCCAGTTGCAAAAATTCAAGTCAGCACACCTTTCTACACAGGCGAAGTAGAAGCGGTTTGCCTGAAAAAGCCGCTATACGATTTGATGATCGGGAACATCGACGGCGCGAGACGACCCGACGACCCCGATCCAGAGTGGAGTCCTGCCTCAACCCAACGCGTCGAAGTTGTGGAGGAGGATCCATTGCCATTTCCCGATGGAGACCTTACAGAGCTGCTACGGGACAATGTGGTTACTCCGGCTCAGCCCTGCCGACCAGAGATCGTCGGTGCTGTTACTACCAGGGCTCAGGCCAAGAGAGACAAGATGTCTACGCCACTGAAGGTCGCCGACAACTCCAAAGCTGCCATCGTGGACAGAGATAAGCTGATCCAGCTCCAGGAAGCTGATAGTACTTTAAACAAGTACAGGAACCGCCAAGACCACGTGACTAAAGGCAGTGGTACGGTCTACTTTGAGGTGAAGGCCAAGATCCTGTATCGAATCTTCCAGCACCCGAGGGTCAACGGAGGGAAACCACTACGTCAGGTCTTGGTACCGTTACCCCTAAGGCGCCAGGTGATGGAGGTAGCGCATGACTCCATCATGGGAGGTCACCTAGGCATCAAGAAGACGTCAGACAGAATCCAGGCGGTGTTCTACTGGCCAGGACTTCATGCGGACGTCAGCCGTTTCTGCCGATCATGTGACATTTGCCAGAAGACCATACCTCGAGGAAGGGTCCCTAAAGTGCCTATGCAGAGAATGCCTTTGATCGACCGACCTTTCAAGAGGGTGGCCTTAGACTTAATCGGCGAAATAAGACCTCCGAGTGAAGAAGGTCATCGATGGGTACTGACTTTAGTGGACTATGCGACTCGGTACCCAGAAGCAGTGCCACTGAAGAAGATTGACACTGAAACTGTAGCAGAGGCACTAGTGGACATGTTCAGCAGACTTGGAGTGCCTGAAGAAATTCTGACAGACCTCGGGACGCAGTTCGTCTCTGACTGCATGAAGGAGGTCAACAGACTGCTGAGCATCCGGCATTTGACTACGACACCCTACCATCCGATGTGCAACGGGCTTGTCGAGAAGTTCAATGCTACGCTGAAGTCCACCCTGAAGAAACTGTGCAGCGAGCAGCCCAGACAATGGCATCGATATATCAACGCCTTACTTTTCGCCTACAGAGAAGTACCGCAGGAGTCCACCGGCTTTTCTCCGTTCGAGCTGCTGTACGGAAGAACCAACCGAGGGCCGATGCACATCCTAAAAGAACTGTGGACGAAAGAAGTAGACACCCCAGAGGTGAAGAACAGCTACCAGTACGTGTTTGAGCTACGGGAGAAGCTGGAGCAGACTCTCGAGATAGCCAGAGAAAACCTGAAGAAGTCCCAAGACTGTGGAAAGCACTATTACGATCGTAGGGCTGTGAACAGGAAGTTCAAACCTGGCAACAAAGTGCTGGTGCTGCTACCTACCGATCATAATAAGTTGCTGATGCAGTGGAAAGGCCCGTACGAAGTGGAGACCGTGGTGGGGATCAACGACTACAAGGTGAAGGTCGGCCAGCATTCCAAGATATACCACGCCAACCTCCTTAAGCTGTACGTGGAGAGACCGCCAGAGACTGTACACGTAGCAACAGCAGCTGAGATCGACGACAGCTTCGACAGCGAGGAACTGTTGGAACCGGGAGACTTCCATAGCAAAGAAGGCATCGATGACGTTAAGCTAGGACCAGGCTTGACGGAAGGTCAAAAGTTGGAGCTCAAGGACCTTATGGGCGAATTTCCCCATAGCTTCAGTGATGTCCCAGGCTCTACGACTTTGGTCGAACATGAAGTCCACACCCAGACCTGGAAGGAGCATCTGCAGACCTTGAGGGAGCTGTTCCACCGTCCCGCAGAAGCCAACCTGACCGTGAGACCCAGCGAATGCATTCTGGGAGCTGACATCGTCGACTGCGTCGGACATCCGACGGAAGAAGGAGACAACGGAGGATGCACTGACTCCAGGAAAGCCCACGAGATCATCGTCTTTAACCCTGGGCCGATGACAACCGCAACTGACGAGGGCGTCGTTTCCTTGCAGATGAAAGAATATTGACTGTGTGGATGAACTAAAAATATTGGTAATGACAGACTTGAAAATGAAAAACGTTGACTGGGTAAATGATCTGTGAACATTGACAGTATCCAGAAAGATTTGCAGAGGAGAAACATTGACTCTGTGAATGAACTGTGAACATTGACAGTATCCAGAAAGACTTGCAGATTAGAAACTTTGATTCTGTGTGAATGAACTGTGAACATTGGCAGTATTCAGACAGTCTGAAATAAGTCTTAATTCTGTACTTTGTTTGTGCATTACGTTTCAACGTTGTTGAAAGAAATTGGGTAAATTTCTTCTTGAGTGGGGGGTTATGTTACGTTGAAACGCGAATGGTAGTACGTCGGAAGCGCGCACGATAGATCTAATCGTTTCGTTTTGCAAAGTATTCAATGATGGAGTTTATTTACCTTTGATTTGAGTTTGCATTGTTGTTAGGATAGGCTTTGTATAACGTTGATAATTTTTGTTGGTCGATATAGTTGTAGAATTCTCTGGACCCGCTTGTTTACTATCGATCGAAGTTTCTTGATGGACGTAGATAATGGCGAATATTCTGGGACGGGAAATAATTATGTATGACGTAAGACAGTAATGACGAAGTTAGAAGCGATTGGTTAAATTGCGTCAAACGAGATTGATCCAGGTTATTCGGGAGTATCAAGAGACTATTTAAGTGCCGCGCTGTTTCAAAAATGAGAGAGATTGTTGTTGATAGTAAGTTGGAAAGTAAATTTGAGAGTGGAAAGGCGATTGAGCGATTGTATGCAGTTGTTGATGTGTGCTGAATAAAAGTGGAAAACTTCACACGTCGACTTTGTGACTTGTATGCTGATTGAGCAGGCTGTGTGAATAAACGAATCTGAGTTACACCTTATCAGGAATTCAGCATTGGGGCTGAATCAGATACTGATAGAAAACACCAACATCGAACCGAGTGTAACAGTGTGGTACATTCTCTTATTGTGCGAGTGCTTGTGTGAGAGTATGCGTGTGAGCGCTTTGAGCAGACGTTTTAGTTTGGAATAGCGCTTAATAAAATAAATTATTATTATTATTATTATTATTATTATTATTATTATTATTATTAATTAATTAATTGGGTGAATAATCTAAGTGATAAGCTTCCTTATTTATTGTGTAGGTAAACCCATTATTAAATAAATAAATAATGGAACTTGTAAACTATGAATTATATGCTTTGTTATGATTGGAATTATATTGATTGAAGATTTGCTCAATGAAATACGAGGGCAGTCCGATAAGTACTTAGCCTCACCGCCTGATGACGCCAGTATCGCAAAAGCAATTTACTGTCATGTAGTACATTCATTCAGACGGCTACTGTTGAAATTTCAGCCGGATCGGATTCGTAGTTTTATTTTGACCGCGTGTGGAAGCGGGCGTGTCCTTGGATTTTAGAAAAATGGAAAAAGAGCAATATCGGTCGGTGATTTGATTCTTGGGCTACGAACTGCTGCCCCATTTACCGTATTCTCCAGATTTGGCCCCGTGCGACTTCTTTTTTGTTTCCAAACTTGAAAAAGTCACTTGCCGGGCAGAAATTTGAGTCAAATGAAGAGTCATCGCTGCCACAGAGGTCTACTTTGCAGACCTCGAGAAAACGTATTTTTCAGACGGGTTAAAGAAGTTGGAGCATCGCTGGGTCAAGTGTATTGAACTAAAAGGAGACTATATTGAAAAATAAATCGCCACTTTTTCAAAATTTTCCTTTTTCTTTTGTAGGCTAAGTACTTATTGGACCCCTCTCGTAAAAATCTAGCGGTTGATTGTGGTATAAGTGCAAAGATATGTTTGATAGCTTTTTGTAGACCCACATGGGAGTGCCGGGGGTTTCTGTATAAATAGTATCCTCACTTCCTGGAAATTTATTGCTTTAAATTCCCACTGTCGCTGTCATTCTCAGTTGTTCTTTCTCATTCCTGCTCTGTTCTATCAATGTACTATCTTTGCTAGACCAGCCACCTACCTTTTTTTATTGAAAACTCTCCCAAAACACCTCATTTGTGTATGGAGTCTGTTGGGTCAGCTTGGGGATATTGGACACCTTCTGCCAAATAGTCACTGGGGCTTTCTATGGTATTATTATTTAGCAATGTACCCCCGTGGGGGTGCCGGGGGTTTCAGTATAAATAGTATCCCCACTTTCTGGAAATTTAGTGCTTTAAATTCCAACTGCCGCTGTCTTTCTACTTTGTTCTTTCTCATTCCTACTCTGTTCTATCAATCTACTATACTATCTTCTTCTTCGCTAGACCAGTCACCTAACTTTTTTCTTGAAAACTCTTCCGGGACAAAACTCCTCATTTGTGTGTGAGGTCTGTTGGATCAGCTTGGAAATATTGGACGCTTCTCTGCCAGGTGGTCACTGGGCATGGGATGGGGCTTCCTATGTTGTTATTATTTGGCAATTTAGGCATTTTATACGTACGTGTTTTGTTGATATTTTATAATGATGTTTATATTCTATTTTGTTTTTGTAAACGGGGGTTCGATAAATTAGAGTATATCCTCAGTGTCCCCTGTGTGGGATGTCTTTATTGTAAAGTGACCGGCTGGTGGAGTGCCAGTGCCTTCAGTGTTGCCACTAGGGTTGTTTCGGCAGATCTTTTTTGCGGATCAGGGGTGAGTCCTATTTCAGCGAAGTTGTGGTCCTGATTCAGCTATACTGGTCCTGATTTGGCTCGGAAGAGTCCACTGGACCTAAAGCAATAATCATGTAATGTAATGTAATTTAGCAATGTAGGTATTTTATATGTATGTGTTTTGTTCATATTTTATAATGATGTTTATATTATATTTTGTTTTTGTAAATGGGGGTTCAGTAAATTAGAATGCAACCTCAGCATCCCCTGCATTGGATGCCTTTATTGTAAAGTGATCGGCTGGTGGAGTGCCTTCAGTGTTATCATTAGGATTGTTTCAGCAGATCTTTTATACGGATCAGTGGTGAGTCCTCTTTCAACTAGTTGTGAACCTGATTCGGCTCTTTGCAGTCAGCTGGACCCTAAAAACAATTACTAACTAACTAAGCTTTCTGTAGTATTATATGCTTTGTGTGTGATATTCTTAATAAGATAAATTTGTGGAATAAATTTGTTACCTTAAATATTAACACACCAAATTAACACATGATTTCAAGGTAAAAAATTATAATATGATAATTATTTTATTGTATAAAATATTTTCAAACTTTATGTGTGCTTAAATAATTTTATTGGAATATAAGATAAGATAAGATAAGATAAGATAAGATAAGATAAGATAAGAATATTTATTAACAAGTAAAAAACGTTACAAGGATTTTGGTGTGGCATGGGTTTTACTTGTCTTACAATGTATGTGATGAATTTAGGTGCTATTGTGATTTTAATAGGCTTATACAAAAAAACTTTGTACAATAAAGCATGTTATTTGAAAGAAAACAGTATGCACCTTGTTACGTCATATTTTTCAAGAGGAAGGCGATGGGGTTGAATGGAGAGTATTTAGGTAGAATAATAATATCCCAAAACTATCAAATCTACACTCTTCTTTGAACCATGACCTTATTTTATTTTGTTTCTGCTACTTCTTTAACAGAGAAAGATGGAGTATGCTGGTTAAACGATCATCTGTGGTGCCCCTACGACCTCCGGGTTACGGGACAGGATAGGATAGGATAGGACTTCTTTAACCCCTTGATTGCTTATGATGACTTATATCTCATCATATGGTCAAAAACACAAATGCTCACCGATTGAAAAGCTCAGAATATTAGTTGTTTAACATTCATAATTTAGGTATGGCAACCCTTTTCTTTGGTGGGTGGCTGCTTGCTCCCAACCCCACCCTAACCCACATGCCTCCAAATCTATGCGCCAAACGGGACATAGACACAAGGAACTCAGTATCATACACTTGTACACTTGCATATAAAAAAATACAACAAAGACAGCTATTTCCTCTCTTTCTCTCTCTCTCTCTCTCTCTCTCTCTCTCTCTCTCTCTCGCTCTCTCTCTCATTTGGACTAAAAATAAATAATTAAATTTACAAGACAACAAATTTTTGTTTCTTTTTCCAAATAGCACATTTGGGTAGAAAATTAAATTACCTTTCAGAAATCACGAAGTTATATTTAATACTGTTCAAGTTAGAATTTTGTGGGGGTTTTTGTTTGTTTGTTTGTTTTTAAACAATCCCGAGCCAGATTTGCCTGGCAAATAGTTGTAACTCAGTGTAATACTATTCCCGTTGGCAGCCAAAGGGTTAATAGTGTTTGCTTTTTAAAATGTTATTTTTATTTATGTTTCATAATCATATCTATAGACTGTATTCATTATTTATTTAAAAAGAATAACATGACGGTGCAAAGGCTTGCAAAGACTCGGATGAATTATTGAAGGATTTTTAAAAGGCACTATGAACACTGAAATGGACAACCTAGTGATCTCCCATTCATTTCCAAGGGAGGTAATGATGGGCGAATGTTTTGTTTAGAAGTGGAGGAGTTGATCTATGCTTCTAAGATGGGTAAGCTAACTAACGTGACTAGAGAAAAGTCTATGTTGGGACGGAGTTCAACATTTATAATGCATTTAAAGACATAGCATTTAAAAACAAAAATTGACAGCCTTGAATTGTGTTAGATAAAGTATCCTATCATGTGTGGAAAAGAAAGTATCCACAGGATCTTGAAAAAAACACCTGTGTAGTCAAAAATAGCTTAAGTGAGTAGTAGTAGGTGAACCATGGACCAACATTGTGTGAACTTAGAGCACTATATATATCAAGGTCTTTGCTATAACTCAGTATAAGGGAGACAACCTTTATTTAATTATTATCTTATTATAGCATTAGCATCCAGTATGATTATTATTATTATTATTATTATTATTATTATTATTATTATTATTATTATTATTATTATCTTGCAATTCGTTGTGTTTTGGAAGCTCTTAATAAAATTTGTAAAATATGTTAACATTTGCATAATTTCCCCATTTTTTAATTGTATAAAAGGCCCGCTCCATGGGCAACCTTGCTTACAAATTGTGTGAATTATTTGATAGCTTTGCAGCACAGTACTGGTGCTTACATCTGGACATGCAAGTGCCTATGCCTGTGAAACGTTTCCCTTCGGTTATCTATAGTACATATTCTTGTGTGTCCAGAAATAAGCAACTGCGTTGTGTGGGTTTGTTGTGTGTTAAAGTATTATTATAGATGTCATAGTTTTGGACAACATGTTATAAGTGACGGATTAGTTTTTTTTGGTAACAATAAAGATATCTTAATTTACTATGAAGTATGATTATATTTAAATATAGTTTTTTATTGGCCGGCTGGGGATGGTACTTCAGTAGTGCCATCCCAGTGCATGTGTTCAGCGATGGATTTTATTTAGCAGTTATTTTAATTTGTTATGGTGTTATTGTTTATGTAATTAAGAATAAGATTTAATGAAGTCCATGAGTACGCATTATTTTATATTAATTAGTACATTTTAAATTAGATACGTTTTTATTCTTAACATAAAAAAATGACATTATGTAAAATACATTGATATGTACAAGATCTTTATTGTTATATTACATTTTATTGACCTTATTCCCAATAATCAATTTTAGTACTGGTTATATGTTAAAAGTTTAACCCTTGCAGGTGTATTCCTGTGCCCAGCGATTTCTTTTAATTGTGGTCCTGAAATTTTATCTGTATTTCTTACTTTTGCCCTCTATATGTATCAGTGTCCGGGGACATTTTATCTAACAAATGAATGAATTAATTGTTGGGTGTCTGCACACCTTCTTCTCAAAGACCTGTACAATGCTGAGATACTCATTAGGAGGGTAGCATGGTCTGGGTGGGATACTCATTAGGAGCGGAGCAGGGTATGGGTGGGTGTTAGTCCGAGCATATAATATTATAGTCATGCAAGTGCATGGTACCTTGTCCACAGGGAGCTAACACAATGGGACTCATTCCTCGGATCCATCCTCTTTATTTTCTTGCTTGGGTGGATACTTTAAAAAAAAAATATATATATATATATATATATATATATATATATAATATATATATTTGTAATTTGAACTTCTTAGTATGTAGTAGTAACTGAATTTCCAAATAATATCTGGAATAACTGTAGCTCTATTTTTTTTTTTGTTGTTGATGGAGGGAGGAGGGGGGGGGGGAAGTAAGGGAGAAGATGGTAAAAAATATAATATCCTTATTCAGCCCTGAAAATGAAAAAAAGGTCCCACTAGCCTTTGGCTAGTAACTTAAAAATTTTACTAGCCAAACTAAAAATTTTACTAGCCAAACTTAAAAAAAAATAATTTTAGCGCACTCGCATTTGGCGACTAAAGTTTTTTTTTTGTCGCCAATTTTTTTTTTCACTAGCCATGGCGACTAAATTAGTCGCCATTTTCAGGCCTGTTATTACATTATATAATTATAAATACTAATATTCAGTTTATTTAATATTATTGTCATGCCAACTAATGCAGAGACCAAAATATTTATAACTATTAACATTGAAATTAATTTGCATACATGTCTGTGCATCATATTAAGTGTGCACTTGTGTTTGTTCAGCCGCAACTCGATTGAGGCAGCTGCAACCTATCCTACAAAAGTATACAGTTCTGCGATCTTGTGCACTTTCTTCCTCACCCTCTGCACACTCTGTGGCCATCCTAGTGACGCCAAAAGCCAGTCTGTTTGATCAGAAGGTTCAGGTCAGAGTTCAAGGCCTCCCCAGCAATGCCAAGGTGACACTGCATACTGTAACACAGCAAGAATGGCGCAAAGAGCCTGTGGAGTTCATGTCATGTAGTCACTTCATCACCTCTGAAAACGGAGACTTGGACTTAGCTCGCGATGCTTCTGTTGGAGGGACATACACGGGTCAGTCTCTCAGTATGCTTGCGTATGTGAGCGTATGAACATAAGATTGTATTTGTGGGTTTGTGTGTGGGTATGAATGTCAGTAAGTGTCTTTCTTCTCTTTCGTTTCTTCTTTATATTATTATTTTGTAAAAGCTTTTATCATGTTTATTTGTTTGTTTCTCCTTGTGGTCAGCCAACTTCAGCCTGTTAAAGAAACCTGCTGCACTAATATGGGTGGTTACTGTTCTGTATAAAATATATTTTAGAATCATATGTCAAATTCTCAGCGTTTCTCATCAGAATTATATTCGATACTATAAAGTATAATGCTGAACTTTTCCTGGAAAGTTTTGCTTTCAGGTTTTGCTCCAGTTTCCTGGATGCATTAATAAGAATGTTGATATTTTGAAGAAGTAACTTTATAATTGACTTTACAGGCATAGAGCCAATGGGGCCATTTTGGAGTATGCTTCCAAGCCCCGCTGGACCCCAGAACATTCGAATGGTGATCAGAAATGGGGATGCACCAGTTTTGTATAGTCTGTCTGTCTTTCTGGGACACCTGTCATTGAACGACCTTGTGGCAGCAAATAAACCTGAACCTATTCATAGTACAACCATAGAGAGGTGGAAGAAGTCTGCCGACGTTCGGCGTGTTGTTGTCAGAGAGGAAAACATCCGAGGGGTCTTGTTTCTGCCTGCAGGTAAAGGATTTATTGAAATTAAAATGCATATGTAGTTTTTAGTCAGGCTAAACAATAATGTCTCGTACACCGAAAGTACCAATGTGTTACACAGGAATTTCAGAATGTATTCCACCGGAATTTCAGAATGCATGTTTTTAGCAGTATTCCTAATTATTGTATTGTTTTTACTCTTTTGTGTGTGTGTGTGTGTGTGTGTGTGTTTTAATCCAGTGGTCTACATATTGAAGCACAGTATATGAAATGTTATGCAGTGTGATCAGTTTATTACTTTTAGTGATAATATAATTAGTGAAACAAAAGACAGTTTGTTCACGGATGATTATTATAGAACCAGGGGAGATTTTTTTTCCCCCTCACATTTTGTTGTTCTGCAGGTGATGGGCCATTTCCAGGGGTGATTGACATGTATGGGTCATCAGGAGGACTGACCGAGATTCGGGCATGCTTGCTGGCATCTCATGGATTTGCTGTCTTAGCCTTGCCATTCTTCAAATATGAAGACCTTCCTCAAACTTTAGAGGAAATCACTTTTGATTATTTTGAGGTATTGTATGGGGTAAAAATCATTCTGTGTGTTTTTTGGTTTTTTTTATAGTTGTAATTTTTTTAAGACCAATACTTTTCTCCATTTTTATGTAACATTTTATTCCTTGTTGCTATATTTCAGGAGGCTGCAAGTTGGTTGCATTCCCATCGGATGGTGAAGAACACAGGAATTGGTGTTGTGGCTGTTTCCACCGGTGCTCAGTTTTCACTGCTGTTGGCTTGGAAATGTCCTCAGGTCTGACAAATGTACAATCCTTTTGTATTTGTTATTCAATTACTTGCTTTTTTACTTCCTTTTTAAAGAATTTTTTTTTCTTGCTTAAATTGTTTTTTTAATTAACCCTTTGAACCCTGCATGCCCCACCAATTCTGAGCCCATCCCCTGGGCTCCCCGGAGAAAAATGGCATTTTTAGCATGCTTTTAGTAAAACAACCAAAACATAACCAAAGTGTTAGACAACCCAAAGTACTTCAAATGTCATCTCTTCATCTTCATTATCATCCCACAATTGATCGATTACTTTCTGAGTTGTTTACAGTCGCTTAGCGACGCTTCCTTGATTTGTAGACCTTCGTTTCATGACGCAAAATTGAGAAAAAAACGTCACAAAAACAGCACTGTGCTCGCACTAGAGCGCAGACATTTTGCTTTACCTTATTCCCAATAACCCTCAATAACCCTATTCCAAACAGCAAGTACTAGAAAGAACAGTAAGCTTTGTACGGACCGCAAGATTAACAGTAAGGTTACGAGACCGGTTTATCGGTCTATCGGGGCACAGCTGTTTAAGGGCTAGACCGATATATCGGTCTTTCGGGTTCAAGAGGTTAAATGTTTTTGTTTTGTTTTATTATGAATTAGTCCCTTTCATATGTTGGGGCTTTAGTTTTATGGTGACGAGGCAGTTTGAGAGATTATGTTTTCCTGCTGCCTTGAGAGCCCATGTTGTTTCACTGCTGTTAAAACTGCATTTAGCCATTATAAAATCAAGAAGCTTTTATAATTGTGTGTGTGTGTGTGTGTGTGTGTGTTTGTGTGTGTTTGTGTGCACACTTATTTATTTATGTAGTCCATTAATAGGAGCAGATGGGGACAACCAGTGAAATGCTTGCACAGTTAATGTTTGTAACGTTTATCTTATTTTAGTTGAACAAAATTAACATTTACCAAAAAAATAGGCAAGAATGTGGATACGGTTAATTTTTCAATTTCAGGTAAAGGCTGTGGCATTTATTAATGGGCCTACATTTTTTTGGCTCAATGATATACACAGAAAAGATGGTACATTGCTGAGGAAAGGTGTGCCGTAAGTTGATGTTTTTAATTCTCCACAGTTATTATTTTCAGTTGATGGCATCTGTTGCCATTAATGGGCATCCATTTTACACTCTTTATGACTTGTATCACAAGGGAAAATTGTTTATGAGGAGGGTCATGTGAGTATATATCTGTAAGCAGGGGGTTACAAGAAACACATTTCAACTCACCCACTGGTCACAATAACTCGCTATGCTTATAACTCAGGCATAGCTTTTTTCAACAGTCTGTAAGTGACTTTCACACAAAAATACCACACAAAACATCCCACAATTTATGATTTTGAAAGAAGATTCACAAGAATAAGCAGAGATATTGGGCTGCAGCACCCCCCCCCCCCCCCCTCTCCCTCCCAAAGAAAAAAGTCATCAGTTTGGGGAGTAAGTTCCAAGCTAGAAGATTTTCTACTTGCATTTTGTGACCAGGTGAGTGCTTTCATAAAAGTATAGTCAAACATCACTCAGATTGAAGGATGATTGGGCTTATCACCAAAACTTTAACTCTGTAGTATTCCTGTATCAATGTTGGGCTGATTACTTCAGAATCAGCTTTGATTCATAGAGATGATAGTATTATTCTTTTTTATTAGACTAGACATCATTTGTTTATTTAATTTAAAAGTTCTTTGGATTTTCTTTTCTTTTCTATCTTTTTTTTAGGACCCACTCCCCACCACCCAACCCCACCCTCCACCCCCATACCCTTTGCCTAACAACCCTACTTCAGTTATCTGGTTGACTTTCCACTCTCCACACCTGAACCTTACATAATTGCCTCTGACCGTTGAAGCTGTAGCCTGGGTCTCTGTTTGAGGTAGCCGGCACTGACTGCATCCCAGTGCCAGATGGGCAAAAGTCTTATGTTTAGTTAGTTTAAATGTGACAGATTCGTAGATAAATTAGGGGGAGGAGCTTAAAGAAGACATATTGCTTAGAGTAATAAAAGTTAAGAAATAAGTTAATAAATTCCAGGACTTAGGGCCCTTTCCTGAAATTTCTTGATGTGGAGAGCATTAAGTAACTGTAATGAATTGTTTGTTAGCAGAGTTACTGATAGTTGGAAAGGGACATCGTTATTAAATAGAGAAATTAGTTAGGTAGTTAGTTATTCATTGCTTACAGGTCCAGCGGACTGCAAAGAGCCTAATCAAGACCACAAAATCAGGACCACTAAATCAAGACCACAGCTTGGTTGAAAGAGGACTCACCCCTGATCAGTATAAAATATCTGCTCAAACAACCCTAATGGTAACACTGAAAGCACTCCACCAGCCAATCACTTTACAATAAAGGCATCCCACGTACTGTAAAGTACTCTGAGGCTATACTCTAATTTATCGAACCTCCGTTTACAAAAACAAAATAGAATACAAGCATCATTATAAAATATCAACAAAATACATACATACAAAATGCCTACATTGCTAAAAAATAATATCATAGTGTTACAAAGTTGTTTATTTTATCAATAGTCGATTCAGCCCCAATGCTTGAATCTTGATAAGTGTAACGCAGATTCGTTTATTCACACAGCCTGTACATTCAGCAACAAGGCAGGAGTCGTCGTATAAAGTTTTCCAACTTCGTTCAGCATACATCAACAACTGCATACAAGATCACTTTCTGAAAATCACTTCAAAGATCATCATCAAACATCTCCATAAATCAATCACTCTTTCACTACTCAAGCCTACATAGTGCACCACTTATATAATCTCTCTATAATCGAGAGAAAGTTAGAACATTCCAGCATGACGCAATAACACCCAATAAAAATAAAACTTGTCACCGGAATTATGCACTGTCTTATGTCATATAACCTTAATTAGGTTAGAAGAATCTCTGAGCTATTACTAGGTGAGAGAGGCTTTGATCGATAGTAAACAAGTAATTCTAGAAAATTCTCCAATAATATCGACCAACGAAAATTATCAACATTATACAAAGTTTCATCTAACAACAACGCAAAATCAAATCAAGGGTAAATACACTCTGTTATTACATGCATTGCAAAACAAAATGATCGAATCTATCGTGCGCGTCTCAAACGTAAAACGTAATGGGTAGGAAGCTCTAGTGACCGTTTGACAGAAAGTGTCCAATATTCCCAAGCTGACCCAACAGACCTCATACACACTTGAGGAATTCTGGAAGAGTTTTCAAGAAAAAAAGATAGGTGTCTGGTCTAGTGAAGAAGATAGTATAGTAATAATAATAATAATAATAATAATAATAATAATAATAACGGATTTTTATATAGCGGATACTCCAGCCTATGACCAGACTCACCACGCTTTACATAGTCATTACATATAAGTACATGCACTCGATAAACCTCGCTTTCGCTACAATACACCAAAAGACAGAACAGTAAGGGTACAAGTTATTTACACTTATGTACACAAATTACAATTTACAACTATGTACACAAGTGACAGAAAAGACAAATAGAATAGCAAAAACATATTCACAGCTATTTATATGCCCGGTTAGGCCCAGGATGAAAAACAATATAAATATGTACAGCCATGTATACACTTACGGATCAGACAGAGACAAAGAGGAGAGAATGGCAGCGGGATACAGATCATTCTGAATAGTGAAGTTTGAAGAGGTGGGTTTTGAGGGCCTTTTTGAATGCATGTGTTGATTGTATGTTGCGGATATGGGAGGGAAGGGAGTTCCACTGCTTAGGTGCGGAGTAAGCGAATGCACGTTGGCCGTAGGTCTTAGTGCGGGTGACGGGAACCTTGAGTGTGTGAGTGTCAGCAGAAGATCTTAAAGTGCGTGAAGGGGAGTAGACAGACAGTAGATCAGCAAGGTAGGAGGGACAAGAATCTGTGAAGTTGTGACAGAGAACAGAGAGTTTGTACTCTATGCGTGCTTGCACAGGAAGCCAGTGAAGGGAATGTAGTAGAGGTGTGATGTGATCGCGTTTCTTAGCTTGGAATACTAGTCTAGCTGCTGAGTTCTGAACCTTTTGTAGCTTGTCAATGATGTGTTTTGGGGAGCCAGCGAGGAGAGAGTTGCAATAGTCAAGACGAGAAAGGACGAGAGCGCAGACTAGGGTTTTGGTGGCAGTGAGCGTAAGATAGTGGCGAAAGGAGCTGATTTGGCGTATGGCCGTGTATGCAGAGCGACAGATGTTGGAGATGTGGTTGTTGAGGGACAGGTCATCGGAGAGAATGTAGCCGAGATTTCTTGCTGAGGATGAGAACTGAATGTTTGTTGTCCCTACCGTAAGCGATGTTGGGAGAGGCGGGAGTGAGGAGGAGGTGTTGTGCTTGTGAATGAGGAGGGCTTCGGTTTTATCGTCATTAAGCTTAAGCTTGTTGCGTGTCATCCATGACTTAATGTCTGTGATGCAGTTCTCCAAAGTCTGAACAGTGGAATTAATGAGAGAGGGGGCTGTGGATTTATAAAGTTGTGTGTCGTCTGCAAATGACTGACTCTCAACAGCATGCCTTCTAAGCAGGAGAAGCAGTGGCTTGGTGTACAGAGTGAATAACACCGGCCCTAAAACGGAACCCTGAGGCACGCCGCACACCAAGTCTGCTGTGCTGGAGAAACAGCCATCGACAGTGACTGCTTGTGATCTGTCGGAAAGATATGAGTGGAACCAAGCCAGGACCGAGCCGGAGATTCCAAAGTAGTGTTGAATAGTGTTAAAGAGAATGTGGTGGTCGACTGTGTCAAAAGCGGCTGAGAGGTCTAGTAAGGTGAGAACGGAGACGTTACCATTATCTAAGGCCAGCAACAGATCGTTGGTTACCTTTAGGAGGGCTGTCTCAGTGCTGTGGAAGGGTCGGTAGGCAGACTGGTTGGGGCAAAGTAAAGCGTTATCATATAGGTAGGCAAACAGTTGTTTGAGAACAATTTTTTCTATGACTTTGGACAGGAAGGAGAGGTTTGAAACAGGTCTATAGTTCTTTAGATTATTTTTGTCTAAACTTGGCTTTTTAAGGAGGGGTTTGATGACAGCCGTTTTGAGCACAGACGGAACAACACCAGAGGACAGACTCTCGTTGATAATGTGGGTAATGGTCGGGAGTAGAGGGTCAAGATTCTCTATCAACATGGGGGTAGGAATGGGGTCAAGAGAGCAAGATGTTGGTTTTGAGCTTAAGATGACTTTCTTGACTTCCTGCTCTGTTACTGGTTGAAAAACTTCCATTTTTGCGGTAGTGAGGGAAGGTGAGAATGGGTTAATGAGTGGGATCTCATGGCTGTCAAGAGCGTCCCTTATGTCAGCCACTTTCTGTGTGAAATAATTACAAAATACATCTGGTAGCTGACATGGTGGATGCGTGGATGGGAGTGATGTTGCATTGCTCTTACCCCTTAGCTGATTGCAAATGTTGAACAACTGTTTACAAGTTTCGCTACTGCTAATTCTGTCGCTAAAGTACCGGGTTTTGGCAGTCTGGACTATTTTAGTGACCCGTTTTTTTGCAGCGGTGAAAATCTGCTTGCTGACTTCTAAACCCGATTTAAGCCACTTTTTCTCTGCTTTGCGTCGGTGTTTCTTCGCCTCGGAGAGCTCGTCCTTGATAGACTCGTACCAGGGTGCTGAGCGTGTTGCCTTGACCTTTTTCTGGGCCACGGGGGCGTGCCGATCAAGCACCGCATGAAGTGTACTATTCAGCTGATCCACAGTGGGGCAGAGTTCTGGGGTCACTTTAGCGGTAAGCTCTTGCTTGAAAGCATCCCTATCCATGGTACGCAGGCTGCGAGCCTCCCTGAACATGGGAGGAGGAGGGGGGGGCTGCGACGTTTAGTTCGCACACGACACAGAAATGGTCAGATGTTAATTCCTGGGTGACTGAAGTTGATCTAACCACATTATCCTGAGGCCTATGCATAACCCAATCTATGATGTGACCACGGCTGTGGGTTGGTTCTGTGACTGACTGAGAAAGACTAAACTGATCTAAAAGTTCAATCATATAGTAGATTGATAGAACAGAGTAGGAATGAGAAAGAACAAAGAAGAAATATTGTGACAGTGGGAACTTAAAGCACTAAATTTTCAGAAAGTGGGGATACTATTTATACAGAAACCCTCGGAACCTCCACAGGGGATTAAATAGAGAAGGAATATTTGGATATAGACGTAGAGAAATGCGAGTGTTTGGATGTTATTGTAGTTTAGTGTTGTTGTGAACGTTCGTGTAAACTAAAATTGTGCCTATTGTGCCTGACCGTGTTTTATTTCCAGACAAACTGTTATTTTATCATGATGTTAATTGTAGTTCCTATCGTTGTGTTTTAATTATGTGTTCAAATAAATGTAACCTAATACTTTTTAGTGTTAGCGAGCTGCATATTCTCCTTCCCAACCCTTTTATTTGTGTGTTGTGTCATCATCTTTATGTGTAAATCCACCATCCTACTTGTTCCATCGCCCATGTGGGTGCCAAGGTTTTTTGTATAAATAGTATCTACACTTTCTGGAAATTTAGTGCTTTAAATTCCCGCTGTCGCTATATTTCTTCTTTGTTCTTTCTCATTCCTATTTTGTATACTATCTTCTTCTTCTTCGCTAGACCAGTCACCTACCTTTTTTCTTGAAAACTCTTCAGAACTCCTCATTGTATATGTGGTCTGTTGGGTCAGCTTGGGAATATTGGACGCTTTCTGCCAAGTGGTCACTGGGGCTTCCTATAATATTATTATTTAGCAATGTAGGCATGTTCTATGTATGTTGTTTTGTTGACATTTAATAACGATGTTTATATTTTATTTTGTTTTTGTAAACGGGGGTTCGATAATATAGCTAGCTAGCCTCAGCGTACCCTGCATGGGATGTCTTTATTGTAAAGTGATCTCCCCGACAGGAAGTCCTCTCCAGGATCGCACAAACAACTGCTGCCCTGGCGAGGTTGAAGCCAATTTGGAAAAACAAGACCATCAGTCTACATTCCAAGATAAGGCTGCTGCTTTCCCTTGTCATCTTCATCTTCCTATATGCTTGCGAAACATGGAGCCTCACAGCAGATACGAAGAATACAAAGCATGGAGATGAGGTGCTACAGAAGACTTCCGGGCATTTCCTATACCCAGCACATCACCAATGATGAAGTCCGACAGACCATCACACAAGCCCTTGGACAACATGATGACTTGCTCACAGTGGTGAAGAAACGGAAACTCCAATGGTATGGCTACGTCACCAGATCATCAAGCCTTGCAAAGACCATCCTGCAAGGCACAGTGCAAGGAGGTAGAAGAAGATGGAGACCGAAAAAGAGGTGGGAGGACAACATTCGAGAATGGACTGGTTTGACACTGAGCGAAACAATCAAGGTTGCCGAGGACAGGGAAAGATGGACTACGCTGATTAAACGATCATCTGTGGTGCCCCTACAACCTCCGATTTACAGTATAGGATAGGATATGATAGGACCGGCTGATGGAGTGCCTTCAGTGTTACCACTAGGGTTGTTTCAGCAGATCTTTAATTCAGATCAGGGATGAGTCATCTTTCAACAAGTTGTAGTCCTGATTTTTTGGTCCTGATTCGGCTCTTTGCAGTCCGCTGGACCATGTAAGCAATAAATAACTAACTAACTAACTGCATTTTCCATAACACACCAAAACCACCATCTTTGAAGATGCAACTGACCACATTTTAATTCATGTGTTTTTTTTCAGGATGGATTTTGCAAAGGCTGTTCCAACTGAGCTAGGCTTGGAAATCAGACACAGTTTTCCACACACACCAGAGGATATTATACCTGTAAGAAAAATGTGTCACAATACAGTTTTCCAACATCTGAACTTGTTTTGTTTTTTTTTAACTGTTTATTCGAATAGATGGATATAGGGGCTATAAAATATATTTGTTTACCTTTGATTATGAAAGCAGAATTACATACGCAAAAGATATCTAATGGTCAAAATACTTTTTGCTGCAAGGGATGATCAAAGCACTTCACCTCACCTACCGGGGAAAATTGAAAATAATGAAGACATGCCTTTGTAAGGGTGCATGTGTGTGTTTGTGTGAGGTTTTTAATTTACTGAACTGAAAATTTTCATGTGTAATCATTTTATTATATAATGATTGTGTTTATAGGTTTGGGAAAGTTCATCCCATGTCATGATGCTGATATCGGAGGATGACCGCCAGTGTGACCTGAGCTTTGCAAATGAACTTGTTGAAAGGTATCTAGCTTTTATGTGTTAATTTTGTTTTAATCTTAATTTAACTGAAAAGTGTCAAGAAATAAGTTGGACAGAATAGAGAGTTTCATTTGTTATATTCCCTTTTCTGTGAGAAATTATTTCGTAAGAATAAGGTGTGCTGTGTTGTACGAGTATAGTCATTTTTATTGTAGAGGACCGAGCAATGAAAATACATGATTTTGTTTATGTGCCTATTAATAGTATGAAGGTTGATTCTCTGAAAGTGTGTATAGTACACAGATCGAGTTGTTTGGTTATATTACAAAGAAGATACGCCTACAGTTCAAAGCTTCGCAGTTGGTTTGAGCAATAATTGCCCCTCTATATATTCTTTTAATGTGACACCTGTGCAATTTCCCTAGTAAACTAATTTTCACAAAACTTAAACAAACATCCTTGATACCTTGGCCTTTCAAGAAATATTTAGAACTAATGCCATGTTTTATTTTGCCAGGTATCCTCCTGAGAAGCGTCACTTGATACAGGTAGTACGATATCCTGGGGCAGGCCATTTGTTGGACCCACCCTTCAGCCCTCACTGCAAATCTTGCCAAAACCCAACATTTGGTTAGTACAATTTTGTCTCTCTCTCTCTCTCTCTCTCTCTCTCTCTCTCTCTCTCTCTCTCTCTCTCTCCCTCCCTCTCTCTCCTCTCAGGGCTTGTACTTTTCCGCAGTTCAGCGAATTTCCGCAATTTAAAAAATATTTCCTCCAAGAACAGTATAGTTTTCCACGGAACAAAAAAGTTTGACAACGATTTTCCTCCAATGAAAAAGTGGTTTTTACTTGTCCTCAAGTCAAACGGAAACACAGAACTGCGCATGCGCGTGTCTGAACCGTAACTGGTAAAACGTATGCAAGACGCATTGTTTATGGGGCGCCATGTGTCCATTTATTCTATGTGACCATTCTATACATAGAATAAATTCTATGCACATAGAAAGCATTCTATACACACAAAAAGCATTCATTAGTTGAAATTCCATTTATAAAAAAGAAACCAATATTGTAAGTCATAGAATAAAATTCTTTGTATAGAATAACATTCTATAATATAGTGTAAAATTCTATGTCCATAATACAATTCTATGTATAGAATGACATTTTATAATAGAGAATAATATTCTATGTATGTAATACAATTCTATATTATAGAATGCACTTGTATGCATAGATTTATATTCTATAACATAGAATGAATTCTATTACAAAGAATGAATTCTATAACATAGAATAAATTCTTTAAAATAAAATAAATTGCATGACATAGAATTATTTCTATACGCATAGAATTCATTCTATAACATAGAATGAATTCTTTAACATAAAATAAATTATATGACATAAAATGAATTCTATGTGCATAGAATAAATTGTATAACATAGAATGAATTCTATAATAAAGAATGAATTCTATATGCATAGAATGAATTTTATAGCATAGAATGAATTCTATGACATAGAATTCATTCTATGACATAGAATGAATTCTATAGGCATAGAATGAATATTATAACATAGAATGAATAAGATGACATAGAATGAATTCTATGACATAGAATGAATTCAATGACATAGAATGAATTCTATAACATAGAATGAATTCTATAGCATAGAATGAATTCTATGACATAGAATTTATTCTATAGCATAGAATGAATTCTATGTTACAGAATGAATTCTATGTCTTAGAATTCATTCTATGCTATATAATTCATTCTATGTTATAGAATGAATTCTATGCTATAGAATAAATTCTATCTCATAGAATTCATTCTATGTCATAGAATTCATTCTATATTATAGAATTCATTCTATGTCATAGAAATCATTCTATATCATCTTATTCATTCTATGTTATACTATTCATTCTATGCTATAGAATTCATTCTATGTCATAGAATTCATTCTATGTCATAGAATTCATTCTATGTTATAGAATGAAATCAATATAAAAACTTTTTTTTAAATAGTAAAAACTGGGGCACTGTCAAGGTATAGAGAACATTTCTGGATATTGTGATGTTTTGAACATAGCACACTCGTGCAATAATGATTACAGAGCGATTTGTCACTGACATTCAGTTTAGAGTTGACGACATGCAGTGCTTCATCATTTGCGCTCGAAGTGGAAATGTTCTTTTCTTTGCAGAAAGGTTTTACGTCGGAGTTAGAGCATCCAAACGCAGCACAGTACTTCACCATTTTCAAACTCGATCACGCTGTGTTATTCCCGCAGCACGTGGCCTTTGTGCATAGCGCCCTGGGGGGCTGCTTGGGGTGAAATAGATTTTTTGCAATATTCAGCTTTAGGAACCTTTCATTTATTATGTCTCAGAGTTGTATAGCAATATTCGACCTTTAAATATATTAATTATTGCTTTTTATGAGTGTACAGTACGGTTATTTCTTCGGTATTGAGCGAAAAGAACTGATTATTTAATTAGATTTTGTCACTATAAACCCTTACAGAACCTCAGCACATTGTAATGAAAAAAGCAAGCACGCAGGGGCGGAGGGGGGGGGGGAGGGTGTGACGTCAATTATTTTTATTGCTAAGCGATCTACTCACACTAATTATACTGTCGAAGTCGTCCGCATCAAGAAACCTAAATGCTTGTTCACGAAATTATGATGTCTGATAAAGCCGCAGAGCGCTTGGTACGTCAGCCATTTCTTCAGTTCTCGCGCGCGTGCAAGGCTCCACGTGTCCCTTTATACGTCACAGCCTCGCTTCACATAGAATGACCTAGTTGCGCATAGAATGAGCATTCTATGTTATAGAATGAGTATTCTATGTTATAGAATGGATTCTATGTTATAGAATGAACATTCTAAGTTATACAATGGATTCTATGTTATAGAATGAACATTCTATGTTATAGAATGAATTCTATGTTATAGAATGACCATTCTATGTTATAGAATGAACATTCTATGTTATAGAATGGATCCTATGTTATAGAATGAACATTCTATGTTATAGAATGAACATTCTATAACATAGAATGCATTCTATGTGCACCAAATGTTAAAAAACAATTCTATGAAAATAGAATGTATTCAGTGTTGTGAATAAAATCCATTTTATGTTAAAAAATGAATTTTATGTCATACAATTCTTGCTGTGTTATACAATTAATTCTATATACATATAATTCATTTCATTCACATAAAATTAAAAAAACACAACTAATAAATTGTAACAAAATTTAGAATTTAAAAAAAGATATTGTATGACACATCACCACATCGCATCATCACCACATCGATCACATCATCACATCACATCACTGCATCACATTGCTTCATCACCATCATCGTGAAAACGCACCACCACATAAAATCACATCATATCAACAAATCATCACATCACATCAGCCGACATCACAGCAGCAGCACATCTTCACATTGCAGCAGACAGCACATATCATGGCATCAGTGAATCACATCACATAATCTAATCACCCCACCCCTCCCACCCATCACATTTGTGGTGCAGTGTGGTGTGATTTAGAGTGATGTAGTGTGGTGATGTGATGTGGTAATGTGTAGGTATGTATCTGCAATACAGTTCTATTATGCCTTAAAAGCAGTGAATCAGACCACATCGTCACATAACCTAATCACTCCACCACACCTACCCATCACATTTGTGGTGCAGTGTGATGTAGAGTGATGTGGTGTGGTGATGGGATGTGGCAATGTGTATATCTCTCTGCAATACAGTCCCATGCCATAAAAAATGTTCTCTATACCTTGACAGTGCCCCAGTTTTTAACTATTTTAAAAAAAAGTGTATATATTGATTTCATTCTATAACATAGAATGAAGTCTATGACATAGAATGAATTCTATGACATAGAATGAATTCTATGACAAAGAATGAATTCTATGACATAGAATGAATTCTATGACATAGAATGAATTCTATAGCATAGAATGAATAGTATAACATAGAATGAATAAGATGACATAGAATGAATTCTATGACATAGAATGAATTCTATAACATAGAATGAATTCTATAGCAAAGAATGAATTCTATGACATAGAATTTATTCTATAGCATAGAATGAATTCTATAGCATAGAATGAATTCTATGACATAGGATTCATTCTGTAACATAGAATTCATTCTATGCTATAGAATAAATTCTATGTCATAGAATTCATTCTATGCTATAGAATTCATTCTATGTTATAGAATTTATTCTATGCTATAGAATAAATTCTGTCATAGAATTCATTCTATGCTATAGAATTCATTCTATGTTATAGAATTCATTCTATGTCATAGAATGAATTCTATGTCATATAATTCATTCTATGCTATAAAATTCATTCTATTCATATAGAATTCATTCTTTATTATAGAATTCATTCCCTGTTATACAATTTATTCTATGCACATAGAATTCATTTTATGTCATATAATTTATTTTATGTTAAAGAATTCATTCTATGTTATAGAATGAATTGTATGCACATAGAATAAATTCTATGTTATAGAATTCATTCTTTGTAATAGAATTCATTCTATGTTATAGAATACAATTCTATGCATACAAGTGCATTCTATAATATAGAATTGTATTACATACATAGAATCTTATTCTCTATTATAAAATTTTATTCTATACATAGAATTGTATTATGGACATAGAATTTTACACTATATTATAGAATGTGATTCTATACAAAGAATTTTATTCTATGACTTACAATATTGGTTTCTTTTTTATAAATGGAATTTCAACTAATGAATGCTTTTTGTGTGCAGAGAATGCTTTCTATGTGCATAGAATTTATTCTATGTATAGAATAGTCACATAGAATAAATGGACACATGGCGCCCCATATTGTTCGACGTGTCGATGCAGTTGATGATAAAGGCGTGAGAAATACATGGAGGTGGGAAGGGATGGAAAAAGAAGTGGGTGATAAACGACAAGGACAATATTTGAAGAAGATCTCAAGAAATGGAACAGCCTTTTGTACAGTGTGCCAGTCAGAAATCAAATCTGAGCAAAGGAGAACTTGCTGTCTGAGGCTAAAAAAGCAAAGCAGTCTCAATCTCATGCAACTGCGAGGCAGGTGTGCAGCACTCAACCTTCAGTCATTGTTGCTGATGCACAATCTGTGAAGCTGGTTTGCAGCACCCAGCATTCAGTCAGTATTAATAAAGCATCTCAACAACCTGTTCAGCAAAACTGCGGCCACAAACAAACCAATCTCCAAATTCTTCAAACATACCAACTAAACCTTTGCCAGTGAAAACACTGTTTGAAGATTTAGGTTATGCACCACAATGTATGAAGATTTTTTTAGCTAAATTTGGACTTTATTGGTGAGTAGTGACTGTCAGCTGAGCATTACATTACATTACATTACTGATTACATGATTATTGCTTTAGGTCCAGCGGACTCTTTCGAGCCAAATCAGGACCGGACAACCCCTGATCCGCATAAAAGATCTGCCGAAACAACCCTAGTGGTAAAACTGAAAGCTCTCCACCAGCCAGTCACTTTACAATAAAGACATCCCACGCAGGGGACGCTGAGGCTGTACTCACAATTTATCGAACCCCCGTTTACAAAAACAAAATAGAATACAAACATCATAAATTATCAACAAAACACATACATATAAAATGCCTACATTACTAAATAATAACATCATAGGAAGCCCTAGTGACCACCTGGCAGAAAGCGTCCAATATTCCCAAGCTGATCCAACAGACCTCGTACACAAATAAGGAGTCTTGTCCCGGAAGAGTTTTCAAGAAAAAAGGTAGGTGACTGGTCTAGCGAAGAAGAAGACAGTATAGCAGATTAATAGAACAGAGCAGGACTGAGAAAGAGCAAATGAGAAAGACAGCGACAGTGGAAATTTAAAGCACTAAATTTCCAGAAAGTGGGGATACTATTTATACTGAAACCCCCGGCACGCCAACGGGGGTATCAGCTGAGCATCAGTGCGTGTTTACACATAGAATTTTATTTGTTCGTGAATAATAACTGTAAGTTATGCATCGATAAAGGCAGGCTATTTCAAGAGTTTAGCTGTGTGTAAGCAATCTAGTCATTCCTTCATTATGTTATATTTCTTTTGCTCATAAAACATGGACGATTAAATTGCAACAATTCATATTCCGTAGAGCGGTGGGAGGTAGGGTGGGGTGGTAGCGTCATTTCCATGCAAAGATCACGGTCATGGAGGTACATCATTTTTAAACACATTTTGTACTATCTCAAGATTGACTGAACAGCTTTCGTAATATTTAGCTTGCAGGTAGTTCAAATAGTTCAATCGTCCCATGTTCTCATTTTGCTTCTTTAAGAATAAATCAGAGACAAAACAGTTTCTCAAAAACACTTTCCAAAATGCTGGTCTTCAAGTATGTGTGTGTCTTGAAATTCATTTGAATTTCTTATCATCTTGTCTTTTGTTCTTTTTACTCTTGATCATAAATAAAGTCTCCCTCAGTCAGTCAGATTAGATTATTGAATCTATTCAAATCAGTGCATGACTGTTTGAATTTGAAAGTAAATGATGCAAGTGTTGGTCTCATTTTATTTATTTTTTTCTTCTTCTTTCTTATATGGATGGAGGTGTGATTTGCGAGGCAGATTGTTTGGTTAGCTAAAATATAGTAATCACTTTCTGAGGTGTTACAAAAAAAAAATAAGTTGAACGTGCTCATATTGAAGAAGCTAGTTTTAATATATAAAATCGCTCTCTGCATTTTTTGTTTTCCTCACAACACTGAATTAAACAACATAAAAATGGACTTGACTCCCTTTCTTTTTTTAAAAATTTATTTACGATAAAGTTATTTAGAGAATTGGTATTTGTTAACTGTTATATTTATAAATCTGTTGTGTTCATTTTTGTTAACCAGGAATGGACTTTCGATGGGGAGGTAATCCAAAGGACCATGAGGCAGCTCAGTGGGACTCTTGGCAAAAGATCCTGTCTTTCTTCAATACCCACCTGTTGTGATAATCATACCTCTGCATGTGTGTTCATAACATGTGCCTTCTTAATATCGGGGCTTTATTGATTGTTATCAGTAATATTATACCCTGCAAATGTAGAAACTATTTACAATATATAAGTTAATTCTATTATCAGATTTGCTACACATGTCTAACCCAGTGTCAGTATTGATCTTAATAATTTGTTACTTTGGAATGATGATGTACTGCTAGAGTGTTTGAAAATTGACGAAATAACAGTCATGATGGAAGTATTTTTTCCATAGATTATATCAGCATGAATGAGTATGTGTATATAATTATACACTGGTTTTATTCAGAATTATGCATTAAAAGTTTTGCTCTTTTCAGTTTGTCTGATTGATAACCAACGGAAAACGTACTGGGAATTAATAATTTGCCTGTGGAATTAATGAAATTTAAGTTTTTCTTGAATCATGTTTTGATAAAATTTACATTCTACTTGAATTACATTATTACTCAGCAATATTAAATGCATATAAGTGTGTACAATTGAGAGTACTGAATACACAAGTCCTCTGTGATGATTATGATGATGATATGTTCAACTTCACTTCTGTCACTCAGTTGTTATAATTTTTGTTGAAGAGCCTGTTGATCCTTGATTAATAAATTTGTTAGTTTTTGGTCTTGATATGCTAGTTCTAAAATATGTTAAAATGTTTATTTGATTTATGTATAATATTAATAGTTAATACAGGAATGTTTATTTGCAGTGGTCATTTTTTTAAGGCAGCTGATAATATTTTGATTAATAGTAATGTAATTTTAATATGCATTCAGGTATTGTAAGTGGATACAAGTTGTACATTTACTAAAAAAATATTAAAAGGAAAATAAACCAGCAGGAATCTGAAGTTTGAATGGATGAATAGAATGAGTACAATATGTAATTCAGAATTATGTGCTAGTATACATTATCAGTGTATCTTGCTGCATTGTGTATGCACTCATCACAACGATTCAACAGAAGGAAAACATTCAAAACGACAAATAATGGTAGGTTTACACATTTATTTCACCTGCGGTTACACATACAATAGGCCGTTTTCATTTTTTAGTAGGTCTATATGGGTCAGCAGGTCATAACAAGTGGGGATTAGAAATCCGTACGGGCCAAAGAGATGACTGACACATTTCAATCTGATAATCATTTTAAAGTGCAATGACATTCTGAAGTGAAACTGCACAGCATTACAGTTGACATCTAAAATGTCCATCATGAATTAATTTATGTATGGGAACTGCCCTTTGTTAATCTAGCAGGCTACACAGCAGTGATGAGCATGCTGTTCACTCTGACAGTGTGACAGAGGGAAATATTTTAAATGCTGGGCCTATTTGCACCCTTATTTGACATTCTATGCACCATTCTCAATTTTTAAATAACAAAAAAAATTATTAATTAAAAAGAACACTGAATAAGCAACAAGATCTAGCTTGTTTCTTTCAACAGATAGTCTGAAAACGAATCAAACAAGAAATCCATTGGCCCTGCCTTACTTGACAACTGCTCGTTTCTTTCAACAGATAATCTAAAAACAAATCAAACAAGAAATCAGTTGGCCCTTATTTGACAACTGCTTGTTTATTTCAACACATAATCTAAAAACAAATCAAAGAAGAAATCTGTTAGCCCTTATTTGATAACCGCAAAAAAATATGAAAAAAAAAATTACAAGCCATTGATTGATTGAAATGCATTTTTAGACAAAAAAAAGACATTCACGGTACACAAAGTGTTAAACGAAAACCAGCATTTTAAAAAAGTGTTAATTTTAAACTCTGTTTTATCCTAAAGAAGCAAAATGAAAACATGGAATTATAGGTCGCTATATGAACTATATGCTAGCAAACCAACAACAAAAAATCAGTTAAGCCAATTTTGAGAAAAAGCATAAAACGTTTTTATAATAATATAACTGACAATTTAATGGTTTTCAAAATCAGGAGTATACATTATATTCACAATAACCGGTCGTACTTAAATGGTGGAGTTCTCAACAAAACATTGCAGACTCCTGCATTCATTCAATACCCATTTTACAATACACTACACATACATTCATAAATAAATAAACAGCCATTCCATTGCATGATAACCTATTTTATTTGTATGTTTTTGCAAGGCCTAAAATGACATTGACCTTCAAGATAAAACAAACAGAACATATAAAAGATCAATTTATCATCTCTAAATACAAGTTTGGACTTCTTATACAAACTGACTTTGGACTGCTCCAGTGACCTTGCCTTGACCTTGGAGTGAGGTTGACCAAATTTGCCTAGTATGTGTGTCTCATTGATATCTATCATGCATTTGTTGTTGTTGTTGCTTTGTAGTAACCTTTATGCAAGATGGTCTGGCATTCTAAACCAGAACCAAACAAAATTTCTCCTTCACCATTGACATCCACTCCTATGCCTGGACCTAGTGGAATGGCCCCGATGGAGGGCCAGAGCCCATATTCACACAAGACCGTGGTTGAACTGCTGTTGAGCGACTCTCAGATGGCATTGAGAGAGATGCGAGCCGAGTACAACACTTACAGACAAGAGAAGGGGGAAAACAAAAAGATTCTTAGTGAGCAGCTGGAGAAGTCAAGAAACAAATTATCGAAGAGCCGAGTGCAGAACGCCCGCCTGGCTTTTCAGGTGGATCATTCAGCAGAACGGTACAAGATCCTGAAGAGCCTCATAGAAGCCTACAGTAAGGAGATCGCTGCGCTGCAGGACTAATGGCAGAAGTACAGCACCTCTGTGGCCAAGCACGAGCTCACCATCACCAAGCTCAAAGAGGCTGTAGAAGAAGTTGCTGACTATGATGTTGGACAACAAGGACTGGAAGAGGAGGGTCATGAGGTTGAGGGGGAGGAAGAGAAGGAGAAACTGAACAATTACTGCCAAAACCGGTGACATCTCTGGAAATATCCTGTTTCGAGACACAGATTACATCAGCTCACATTCAGCCCACCTCACCAAGGGCTTCATATCGATCACCAAGCTCAACGTGGATTCCCAGTCATTCCAACTCTCCAAGGCTTCCCGATCAGTTCATCTCACCCAGGTCTCCCAGTCTTCCACCCAGGTTTGAAAGAACTGCCACTCAACTCTGCAAGGCCTCGCTCACCAATACATCCCACTACACCGATGCCGATAAGCTCATCAAGACATTCACAGTACAAAACCATTTCAACAAACCCTGATGACCACTGTCTTTTCCGGAGCCTATTACTATGTTAGTCTTGTTAGAAAACTGCATTCAACCAAACGCAATAGAGAATGTCTACCTGTAGATGTACTTTTGGCAGAAAGGGAGGCATGTGCTGCTGGCACACTGAGAGCACAAGTTGTAGAACATCTAAAAGGAAACATTGAGGACTTTAAACCATTAGACTTGACAACTTTGAATGCAGATGCATGCCTAGTAGAATTTAAATCTATTTTACATCGCATTCAGACCATGAAGAAAGCGACATTGATGCCCGGGGAGCTGGAGTTCTTTGCAACAACTAAAGTTCTCCCCATCGTTTAAGATTTCAGACACAATAGTTGGTTTTTGGAGTGACTTATTATTGTTACTAATGCTATCATTTTTTTGGTTTCAAATCATTTCTTTTGTAAGGAAATAATGGCGATGTTTCTAGCTCAGCGAGCGTTGTGGCCAAGTGGGCTAACGCGGGACTAACTAGAAACCAATGGCGCATGACAGGTGTGGGGTCGATCCAGCATCTGGGCGTTATGTTTCTCCGAATATTATTTACTTTCGACTTGGGCAACGTCTCGGGGGTTTTCTCCGGGTATTCCGGTTTGCTCCCCCAGCAAAATTTAAAAAAACATAACTAATGTTAGGTAGGTTGGCTTTGGGCGCGCCACAGGCTGCAACTACGCCTTCCCCAGGGGAGGCGGCCCGGAATTTCCTAATAAAAAGGGACAACAAAGCGCTACAGTTCAGTCAAAGAATCACAAGTTCAATATTAATAACCTAGAAAAAAAAGTAAACTTTTATGAAAAGTTGTCATTTTTTGACCAACATTTGATGATCCTGTGACCTTGATGTGAGGTCATTCATTCACTGGACACTGATCATTTATGATGAGGTCTCATGGGCACACACCATCTTACCAAGTTTGGTTGTGATAGTTGAAATAGGCTCTGAGTACTTAGCCACTTTAAAGTTTTTGCACAGACAGCGGATGGTGGACAGACGGACGAACATTTTTTTTCAATATCATTTTTGGACTATTTAGGACTCGTCTCGCACAGATTTGCAAAAACCTAGATTTTTTTTAAGGGGGAGGGGGGGGAGGGAGTACATAGTCTCACATTGCTATGCATATGAGTCAATAAAAAATGCATGATTGTTTCAGTGTTTGAAAAACAAGTATACATGCTAATTTATCTGCAATCCAACTAATTTCACATTAATTTGTAGTAATTAACTTGTCCATTCATAACCTCTGGTAGATCTAATGAAAACTACATGACTGTTTCAGTGTTTGAAAAACAAGTAGGCTCATTTATCCGCTGTCTCATATTCAAATGTTATGCATTTTAATGTTGCAGTGTATAATCAGGACCACTGACTACTCTTCCACAGCTCAGGTCCACGCAATCACGGAGTTTGATACTGTCAATGTCCCATGATTATATTTTTAATCTAACAGGAGCGGCTACAAACAACAGCATCATATTCCCGTAGGAAGGAATGTTTGAGAGCGTCACTGGATAAATTTAGTGATGCCCTCAAGTGAAGGTTGCCTGCCTGAGCAGGGTTACCTTCAGGTTGAGACAGCTCCATTCGAATATAGTGCAGCCATAGGTCTGGCTCAGTCTTGCCATAGTCAGAAATGGCATCTTCGTACGCTCGTCTCACTTTCTTCATCTTCACCCTTTCCTGCAAGAGTTCTTGTTTAGCATATTGTAGAAAAAATTGCAGAGGTACAGGTTTGATGATGGAAAGCTTCTTGTACAATGCCCTGGTTGCTTTGATGCCCTTGTTCAGCGATGTCCACTGCAAGTACATCAGCTTGGCAGGCATGCTCACCTCCTTTGTTGGGCGTTCGCAGGCCTTCTGCAACAGGGGTTCGAGGAGGTCACTGCTGACACTATCCAAGTATTGTGCTACCGCCTCCCACAAGCACCAGCTTTCTTTTTCTGGCACTTCCAGCAGAGCTTTCTTCAGGCAGGCAGAGACATCGTTTGCAGAAGCCAGTGTCTGAAACCTGATAGACAATAGGAGTTTCCAAGTTGCAGCTTTCTGTGGAAATCTCTGCACCATTATTTCACTGACTCGGCCAGCTTCGGATGCATTAGACTTTAAATTCAGCAACAGAACAACCCACATCTGAAACATGTCAACGTCAAGCAGGTTTTTGTCAGATGCTTGTTTCAACACTGCAAGTGTGCGATCTATTCTGCTCCAGAAGTCTTCGTCGCT
Source organism: Oncomelania hupensis (assembly GCA_036898135.1). NCBI lineage: Eukaryota > Metazoa > Mollusca > Gastropoda > Littorinimorpha > Pomatiopsidae > Oncomelania > Oncomelania hupensis. The sequence goes on along the minus strand of CM072513.1, from coordinate 67,395,121 downwards.
CCGTGCCACAGAAACCAGACCAATGCAAGCTTTTGCATATAGAGTCCACATCTCCATTGTAGGAATGTCTATGACAGCTTGTTCATACACTGCAAGAAATCTATTTTCTTCCTCTTTGGATAGCCTTTGAAGCTTCCTTTTGCGATCTGGAAGCAAAAGGCGAGCACGAAAGTCAGCAATCAAAGGAACTTTTACATATTCTTCTTGCAGCTTTTTTAGGAGAGTTTCTCTCTGTTTTGTGTAGAAATCAAACCCTGAAGAAATTTCTATCATATCTAACAAAAGATCAAGATCATCTGGCATGTCCATCAAAGCAAAAGTACTGATCTTTTCTGCAAGATTTCCATTTGGTTCCTCATTTTTTCTGGCAATTTGCAGTTCAAGCCTGAAGGACTCGATCCTAGCCAGACGAGAAGTTGTGTTCATTCTGACACACTGTTGCATCATTGCACGAGCAGATGTTTGGTCATGTCGTTCGATCTCATTTAGTGCCGCCAACACCCACAGCTCAGGAACATGGCCATGAAATCTCAGCATCTGCTCAAAAACTTTGCTGGCCCTGCGGTGCTGCTTGTTTTCCTTGCAGAACCTTGCATGATCCAAGAAAATGCTGACGTCTTCAGGGAACCTTGTTTCACAAAGATCATAGAGACCATGAATCTTTGTGATGAATGGCTGGCAGACTTTAGACATTGGTGCAGTGCCTTTCCTTGCCTTCAGCAAAGTCAGCAGATCTTTCAAGTAGTCAATAAAGGCAGTACAGTCATCCCTGTTCTTTGTCCTTTTCCTTGTTTTGTACTCGAGCCTGGTAACTTTCTTTGTGATGATTCTACGCTCTTCATTCGTCAAGCACTTGATCTGGCTCAAATCCTGCTGCAGCTTATCAACAGCTTCTTGTACAAATTCCGCCATTGTAAAAGATCAAGAGACTGCAAAAATCGTCTAAAGAGTAGGAGGGAACTATATGACCTTGTCCTGAAACAAATCAAAAGAAACCAAGTATAAATTGTGCGCAGGAGCAAGACCCAGAATGACAGATGTTAAACATGTGATCATGCTAACAGAGATGCCAACCTGCAGAAAAATCTGTCAGTGATAAATTTATAAATTGTCAGTAGATTTAAAATTTTGTCAGTAGACAAGAGGGAGCAAAGGTCCAGGATTTAGATTTTTTATTAAAAATCATATCGGGGAAAAATCAAAGATGACTGAGCTCCGCAAAAGAATCTATAATAATCTGTGATAAAACTTAACCCCAACCAAAGTCAGACGGATAAGCGATGTCAGTTCGCAAAATTTTTAACATCAACCTACTACGAATCAGAATCATGTACAGCACAATGTTAGAGTTAATTACAATAAATCGCTTTGAGGTTGTGTATCGGCATAAAATTTTTTTTTTAAAAAGGTAAATCTCATAGACTTTTTTGCATTGTTATGTCTGCTGCTGCTGCTTCAGCGCAGCTAACAAGGTTGTGAACTACGATATGCAATAAGTTAAACGAATCAAATAGATTTATTACTATAAAGGTCGTTATATAATATGCTGCATTATTTTATACTGTGACAGTGCCTAAGGGTAATCAGTCTGAAACGTGTAACAGTCCTTTTGCCATAATCATCAGCTGGAAATATATATATATATTCTTGTAAAAATTATTCTCGCCGTAAGAAAAATGACGTAAGCGTAAATCAGTAAAAAAAACTATTTGCCACCGGAAAATAATACGGCGAAACCGTGAGGGTTGGCATCTTCTGTGCTAATAATCAACTGTGAGTGTGTTAAAGTGGGTGGGTGGGGAGAGTAAAGGGGATGTGGAGGGGGGAGGGGACACTGGGTAGCTGAGACTAGCCAAGGCAAACATTTACCTCTCTTCACTACACTACTACTACTAAAGACAATTTTGTAAATGAACCCTACATTGAATCTTAAGTGTGAATGGAAGTTACTACAGTTATACAGCAGACGACAGTGTTTGTAACAGAAATATTGATTCTAGTACGTTTTGTGTAACCCCGAATGATGTCAGCTTTTCTTTCCATTCAATGTGTATTTTATCATTTAACATTTGTGGTTTGATGTCTAAATTAAAATTTCCTGAGTTTGAAAGCATTGTAAGTACTATGGATATTGTTTGTTTAACTGAAACACACCTGGATGATTCTGACCATGTCAAAATTAACGGCTACACTTGTTTTATGAAAAATAGAAAGTCGTTTAAAAAGAAGTCTGGTGGCATTGCAGTTGTGGTGAAGAATGAATTATTAGATTATATTAAGGTTGTTGAATCAATGAATGTCAGGCATTTGCTGATAGCTGATAAAACTCCCACATTACTTGAAAAACACTATCGTTTTGTACAACATTCAATTTCTGATGATAGCTTCTCCTTTTTTTTTTTTTTAAATTATCGATACTTTGTGGCAACTCTGTGGAAACCTTCCTAGTTGTTACAGGTTTTGCGCTTCCTGAAAACTCGGTGTACGTCAATAGAAATGTTTTTCAGGATTTGTCTGATTCTCTGGATAACTGTTAGTGTAGTATTGTTAGGGAATTGGTACCATTAAAGACTCGTAGATGATGAGCAAGAGGTTGTTCTTTTTTAGCCAGCTCTGCGGAATTGATTAGCATTTAAGGTAAACAGAAGGTTATGGCATCAGATATAAATGTAAATAACTTTGGTCACTCTCTTTTAGACTTTTGCTTTAGTCAGAACTTGTTGATCGTTAATGGTAGGGCGGTTGACGATGCAAGTTTAAGCAAGCTTACGTGTAAAGGTGTTAACATAGTTGACTACGTTATAGCCTCATCCTTCTGTTTTCCCCAATTAACCAAATTTTATATTGACGATTTTGACAAATGCCTCTCAGAAATACTGCCCTATTTCTTTCAATGATGTTGTGATACCTGCTTTAGCTTATTCTTATGAATCTACAGCAAATCCTTTTAAAACAAATAAGCATGTGTGGAGAAGTGATTTCGAGCACGTAATACAATAGACCCAACATTTCCAGGCATGTCGTAAGAGACGACTAACAGGGGTGATGTCAGCACGGCATCACTGGGTGAAAGTCTTCTACACAGAAGTCACCAGCCAGGGCAGACGAACCTCATGTTACTATAGGTTCAATGACCAAGTGCTCGGGCCAAGACGAGTGGATTTCGACTGTGGCCAACAGCTTGGAGAGGATTGGGCCCCGCCAGGTCTTTTTTGCCCAAAATAGCATCTGTATTATTTATATAGGATTTTGAAAGATCAGTTTTGTTTTGAAAATTATCTACTTTGTTTGTCGCCTTTTCTTAGAAGGAATTTATTGAAATTCAAGCTTAGCTGTCACACATTACCTTTCAATCACAAAGATACATTAAATACCAAGAGATGAACGGTTGTGCAATATGTGATCTGGATGAAATTGGTGACGACTTTCACTACTTATTTAATTAATGCATCATGCAAAAATGTTGTCCCAGCGCTATGAGCCTAATATTTTCTTGAAATTGTGCTTGTTTTGTGTAAAAGGACAAAGTTCCAAGTTTCTGAAGCTGGCTAAAAGCAGATTGCAGCTTTTCATGAAATATATTATTGTGCACATTGATTGACATCGCGTTCCCATTTCACACAGAAGAAGGGGAGACTTCAGGGTTAGGTCATACTATGTTACATCATCTAGGGTAATAGCAAGGCCTGTTAAATAGCTGCTGAGACTTGTGAGATGTACTTGGTGAGTCTCAACTAAGATGTTTGGTAACTGTACTTAAAGTGTTACGTGAATAATCACTCTTCAATGCAAATACAAATGGCTAGCTTAGTACTTACTAAAGTATTGTTGCAACTATCATTATTGATATATATAATATATAGATAAATATCAATTATTACTCTAGACATAACACAAGCTGTTAAGAAGATGCTGGAGCTTAGGGAGTGGGATGTCAATGTGATTATTTAAGTAACACTTCAACAAACTTAACACTTTACTAACTGGCAAGAACTATGTGGTGATCAGTGAACATTACATTAATCAATTAAGGACACTCAGAAGTCGTACAGACAACAGAGTCAGAGACTTTACAAAGTCTTTCCAGTGAGAGTCCAATCTGCTCTTAAATAAAAGCATTCGCCGAAACATAATTATAAAAAATATATAAAACATCTAAATAATTCTTAAAACATTATATAGCGCCAAAAAAATTAAAGGAAGTTAAATCCCAGGAGATAATCAGTGAAAGGTGTATAAAATCATGGATCCCTTGTAACAAAGTCAAACTCTAAAAGTATATATTATATATATATAATTAATAACAGTAATTTGAGTAAATCATGATTAAATACATGTGAATCATATCACTGTTCAGTCTTTCTTCAGAAATCATGCAGTCATTGCTTCAAATGTCATGAAATAAGTACAGTTCATAACTTTAACAATCTTTTCTATAATTTTACCTAGAACACTTACCTTGATCAGCAAAGAATATACTATAGGTTATTTTGAAATATGTCATAAAGCATGGTCTGGCGGAAGTCTCAATGGGAGATAATTGCTGCTCACTTCCTGTTTAAAAAAAAGCCGTTAGTGACTGTCTTTCATGGGTTATTTCCCTTAAACCACAACATTGAACAATATTCCTATTTATTTTTTCAGCTGTTGCAACACCTTATTACACTATGAAGGCTTGAGTGTTTAACCGGTATTTGGGTGATCCCGTGATTTCATTTTTGTCTTTAATTTTTTTTAAAAAAAAGGGTAACTTAGAAATTAGATGATTAAACATAAAAAAGAAACTTATGCATAATTTCTTTATTGAAATTGTAATTTTCGACGTTATACTAGAATGCGATTTGATAAAAATGGACCCCTCCCTCCCCTAGTCTCCTATTTCTCTTTTTTCTACCCGCTCCTTCAATTTAATATTTTTTAAACATTTATTTTGAGTCCGAAGAATAAATAGATAAAGAAAAAGTGTGAGAGATGGTTAGAGCACATATGAAATTCCACGGAGAGACCATTTGCTGTATTTTTTTTTATGTATGAATAATCAACGGTGACTATACTCATAATACTGAGCTTTTCAATGGGTGTTTTGTGGTGTATGTGTGTTGGTGACTTTTCAAATATACTGAGAGAATGTGTCACAAGTATGATAGTTAGTTATTGTTTATAGGGTCTCGGACTGCAACGTGCCGAAACAGGACCACGACTTGATTGAAAGAGGGTTCACCCCTAATCTGTATAAAAGATCTCCTGAAACAACCCTAATGGTAACACTGAAGGCACTCTACCAGCCAGTCACTTTACTATAAAGGCATTCCATGCAAGGGATGCAGAGGCTGTACTCTAATTTATTAAACCCTCGTTTACAGAAACAAAACAAAAATATAAACATCATAATCAAATATTAACAAACACATACATATAAAATGCCTATATTGCTAATTAATAATACAACAGAAATGACCATTTGGCAGAAAGCATTCTATATCCCCAAGCTGACCCAACAGAAGAATCCTACACAATTAATGAGGAGTTTTGGGAGAGTTTTCAAGAAAAAAGGTGGGTGACTGGCTATAAATCATCAAAAGCAGTCAAAGGATTATTTCTAAAGAGAGAGATAAAAAAATTTAATTTAATTTGTATATATATTTTCACTTTTATTTGCACTACTACCACAACTACTACACACAAAAACTTTATAGCGTGTAATATTAATCAAAAGTTTCTCAAAGCAAAACACTCACGTCTGCTCATTTAATAATTAATTTCAATTTACAATCGATCAAAACACCTGAAAGGATATTTTCAAGAATGTAATACAGTTGTATCAATAAATGGCTAATTGAAAATCCTGACTCTAAAATATAAAATGTTCAGGAAATGAAACAAATTTTTTTTAAATACATAAAAAAAGAAAATAGAAGTGATAAATAATAATAATAATGATATTCATAAGTTAATTGCTTTTCCTAGTAAAGTACAGTTCAAAGCAAGAAGGAAAAATCAAAGTGGATTGAGGAAGAGGCAGTAATAAACAAAGTGATTCCCCCACATATGCACACACACACACACACACCCACACCCACACACAAACAACAGGGTAAAAACGCTGTTATTATGACTTTCATAAAATGTCACGTATGTTGTTTTGACATTTTTTGAAATTTGTCCTATCCTATCCCATAACTTGGAGGTCGTAAAGGCACCACAAATGATCGTTTAACCAGCGTATTCCATCTTTCCCTGTCCTCGGCAACCCTGATTGTTTCACTCAGTGTCAAACCAGTCCATTCTCGAATGTTGTCCTCCCACCTCTTTTTCGGTCTCCCTCTTCTTCTACCTCCTTGCATTGTGTCTTGCAGAATGGTCTTTGCAAGACCTGCTGATCTGGTGACATGGCCATACCATCATAGTTTCCGTATACTGTGAGCAGGTCATCGTGTTGTAGAATGGCTTGTGTCATGGTCTGTCGGACTTCGTCGTTGGTGATGTGCTGGGTATAGGAAATGCCCAGAAGTCTTTTGTAGCACCTCATCTCTATGCTTTGTATTCTTCGTTGGAGTTCTGCTGTGAGGGTCCATGTTTCGCAAGCGTATAGGAAGATGGTGATGACAAGGGAGCGCAGCAGCCTTACCTTGCTGCGCTCCCTTGTCATCTCCATCTTCCTATATCATAATATGTCAATTTTTTTTTAAAGCTAACTCAAACCCTAACTGTAACCCAAACCCTTAACGTAACCCTAACAGAACACTGTTTTGACATGAAAAAAACCCGGGGCCATCAAAAGAACATAGGGAAGAGTATAAAGAGTGTACAACAATAATGGCATTTCTACATCGCTTCGCACACGAGTACACACACAAAATAGATGAGGCAATATTGAAGAAGCAGTTTGAAGACAAAACAGATAAGATAGAAATTAGCTTTGAGGTTAGTTTTGAATGTGTTGATATTCGGTATGCTGCAGATAGAAAGTCGTACTGAATTCCAAGCAATTTGTCCAAAGACAGAAAAAATTCTAGAACCAACAGAGAACACTTTGTGGCGGGGTATGCTGAGGAGTGTGCCGGATGAAGAGCGCAAGTTGCGAGAGGGATTGTAGCATTGGACATCATCGGCAAGGTATAGAGGAGCCACTTGCAACAGAATTCTTTGCAATATGAAAAACAAAGAAAAAAAAGAAATGAAAACAAAGAAAAAATAAAAAAAATAAATGAAAACAAAGACAGAAAGAAAACATAAATGATGGAAAAACAATAGCTGATTTATAGGAGAGAAGAAACACACATTACAACAACATAAAGCACAAGAAATCCTTTCAAAGACAGTTTATTTTTTAAAAAGCACACATAGTCCTTACCCTACTCTTAGCCCAACACAGTTTCAAACATAGAATCACAATGTTCATTCAACTCACTCATTGTTTGTTGCAGGCACATACATGTCATGTACAAACTGGCATACTACAAAGATTTTTTTAAATTTTTTTTTTTTTAATATGTAAACAATGCTTATCATCCTCTTTAGAATAAAAACAAAAACAAAACAACAACACTGTCAGATCACATATGACTCATTTAAGTTGCTTGCAAATACATCACTAAAAAAATGTGTAATGAACAAAACTATTTTGTTACCAAACCAAAGCCAAATATATTGCCTGCATTCTTATTTTTCATTCATAAATTGTCTCTTTCAGTCCATCTGCTTCAAGTGCTCTTCAAAGTCCTGATTTTCTTGACCTCTTTGAACAGGACATGTTTCTGAACTGAAACACAGAACAGCATCCCAAAATGACATGAGATATCTCTCACAGCAACATATATTCACATCAAACAGCTCCAAACATCAGTACTGTTTATCTTCTTTTTATTAAGGATTTGTGGATAGTCTTTTTGACATGATCAGATTATGACAACATTCGATGTTGTGCTGTTTACATTTTCTACATTATCAGATTGATAATTTAATTATTTCTGCTCTTCATATTTACAAGTAATTTTATTTAAGAGATTAATGTTATTTCAGACTAGGAAACCTTACAAAATGCACTTTAAAAAAAATTGAGTTAACCATCTTGTATACAGACAAATAAAGCTAACAGATTATTAATTTAGGGCAGGTGTGACTTAAAATACACACATCTGGCATTCAAACAAATGTCAATAAATGTCCCTTTACATTTTTTTCTTTCCCTATTGTTTATTAATTATGATTTTTTTCTGTTTATTTCTTTTTCTCCATAAATTAATTTTAATTAGATATTTATTCATTTTTAGTAAACTGCATATCAATTTTACAATTTACAATGCAGGCAAATACTATAAATTAAAAAGTATTAATGTAAAAAAAGAAAAAAAGAGAATAAAAAGAGAAACAAATTAAAAAATTAAAATTACAGATAATGAAAAGAAAAAAATAAAGAAAAAAGAGTTACTGTTACAAACCATAAGGATCAAATGCGATTGTCTCCAGTTTGTCATCAGTCTTTGGTCGTAATCTGATTAATTTGTGTCCTGTACCTGCAAGACTCCGCAACATGACCATAACAGTCCTGCAACATTTAAAAACCAACTACAAAGACAAAGGCCATATGACTAACATGCTCCTTATGGAACTTGCAATATTTAACATGAAAATGAGTGCTCCCCTCCCCACACCCCATCCCACGCTCACCCCCCACCACCCCTTCCTCCCCCCCAAAAAAAGGAAACGCTGGCATTAAAATGCAAAATAATACCAACTTTGATCTTTCTATGCTCTTGACCTTGAGGTGCCCTTGACCTTCGACTCCAAATACACTCATGTACGATCAAATAAACTATAGCAAATGTATTATTCCCAAAAACAGTGACCTTGGGATGACTTTGATCTTCAGTGACATTGACCTTGGGATGATATTGACCTTCACGGGACCTCTCATGCTCATGTATGATCAAATAACCTAATGTTGTTGCATACAATGGGTTATACAGCCATTCCACTGTACTATGACATATTTTTTGTATGTTTTTGCAAGGCTAAAATGACCCTGACCTTCAAGATCAATGCAAAAATTGAAAATATATGACAGACCAATATATTATCTCTAAATACAACATGTTTGCACTTTATATCTCTCTTAGTTTAGGGTCAAGGTCACTTCAAAGTACCAATATGAACAGCTACAGTGACCTTGAAGCAAGATTGACCAAATCTGCAAAGTTTGTATGTTTCAGTGATATCTATCATGCCTAAAAGAATCACAAGTTCAATATTAATAACCTAGAAAAAAAGTGAAATTCTGTGGAAAAACTGTCATTTTTTGACTAACATTTGTTGACCCTGTTACCTTGACATTGAAATGAAGTCATTCGTTCATTTATCATTTAGCGGTCACATGGGTATAAGCTATCTTACCAAGTGTGGCTGTAATAGTTAAAATAGGATTTTGCTAGTTTTTTACAGACAGACGGCAAACGCAGACAAACGGATGAAGGGAGAATTTTTTTTTTTTTTAAATGTCATTTTTGGACTATTTAGGACTCATTTTGCACAGATTTGCAAAAATCTGGAATTTTGTGTGGGTACACAGGCTCACACTGCTATGCCTGTGAGTAAAAAATTATAATAAAATTAACCTAACAGTCACACCACTGTATTAGTTGTTATTGTTTTTTTTTTTGTTTGTTTTTTTTCAGTTTATGCTTTGTGCAAATACTTAAACTAGGCCATTTTCCATTAAACAGATGGCCTTGCCACAAGCTGACTGTCAGAGGTTTATTAATCATTGGCTGTGTGTAGGTGTAGGCCTCTGATTATCAAGATTGGGGTCAGTGTTGCCTTGCGGACCATCTTTGCTGACTGCCTCTATGCACTAATGTCATGGCATTCCAACACAGCCAGAATCTCATGGCAATCGGTCTACTGTGTAGTTTAAATGTAACTAATTTATCCGATGCTTTTGCCAACTTTAGTCCTTTTTATTAAAAAAAATCCTGAATCAACTCTTTCTGCTTGTTTACCTGGGATAATGGTTCCATGCTTTGATTAAAACTGTACAACAATAGATTCTCTTACTTTTTAACTATTCTTAGCTTGTGGTCTTCATTGCTAAATGGATGTTGCAAAGATATATACAAGTGTTATATCATCCACATGCCTTACAGAAGAACAAGAAGTCTTGGATAGATGAACAGAGTACTGCTCTGACCTTTACAACCACACACCAAACAGAGACCCATCAGTTCTAGCATATCCCCAGAACAGAGAAGAAGAAATCCCTCCAATTCTCCGAGAAGAAGTTGAGGCAGCAGTGCAATCGCTGAAGAAGGGGAAGTCAGCGGGAGTGGACAACATACCCACGGAATTGCTTCAAGCAGGATGAGAATCGATAATTGACGCCCTACCATTATTTGTAACAAGATCTGGCAGAGTGGGGAGTGGCCTACACCATGGACCCAGTCACTTGTCATCAATCTTCCCAAAAAAGGTAACCTTCAGGAGTGTGAAAATTACCGCATCATCAGCCTCATCAGCCATCCCAGGTCCTCCTGAAAATAATACTCAACAGGTTGAAACCCCACGCTGAACAAATGATAGCTGAAGAACAAGCAGGATTCAGGGTAGTGCGAAGTACCACTGAACAGATTTTCAACCTCAGAATAATCTGCGAGAAATACCTACAGCACCAACAACATCTATATAATGCGTTTGTACACTTCAAGAAAGCATTTGACTGAGTCTGGCATGCAGCTCTGTGGGCAACCATGAGAGTGTACAACATCAGTTCTAAAATAATTGAAGTCATCAAAAGCCTGTATGACAAAGCTACCAGTGCAGTCCTCCACAACAACGCCGTTGGGAACTGGTTCAGAACAACAATCGGTGTGTGTCAAGGATGCCTACTGTCTCCAACACTCTTCAACATCTTCCTAGAGTGCATCATGTCAGATGCCCTTGCAGATCGCGAAGCGACAGTCCGCATAGGAGGTAGAGCAATCTCCAATATTGATGGATTGTCTGGAGAGGATCAAGAACTTGAACAGCTGGTACAGAGGCTTGGCACCACCTCCAGAGCCTATGGAGTGGAATTAAGAGCAGAGTAGACCAAAATGATGACCAACACCAATGGCATCAACATGGACATCAAAGTCCATGGCTGCTGCCCTCCCTTGTCATATCCATCTTCCTATACGCTTGCGAAACATGGACCCTCACAGCAGATCTACAACGAAGGAAACAAAGCATGAAGATGAGGTGCAACAGATGACTTCTGGGCATTTCCTATACCCAGCACATCACCAACAACGAAATCCGACAGAACATCATACAAGCCATTGGACAACACAATGACATGTTCACAGCTGTGAATAAACGGAAACTCCAATGGTATGGCCACATCACCAGAGCATCAGGCCTTGCAAAGACCATCCTGCAAGGCACGGTGCAAGGAGATCGAAGAAGAGGGAGACAAAAAAAAAGAGGTGGGAGGACAACATTCAAGAATGGACTGGCTTGACACTGAGCGAAGCCATGAGGGTTGCTGAGGACAGAGAAAGATGGAATACGCTGGTTAAACGATCATCTTTGGTGCCCCTACAACCTTTGAGGTACGGGATATATATATAATATATATACAAATATCAGGGTGGGGAACAACTCATTGAGAAAAACTCTGAAAAGGCCGGGGTCCAGGGGCCGCCTAGGCCCCGGCGGGGTCAAGAGGCAGGGCCCTTGTTTTAACACCATTTCGCCCGCTCTAAGCAAGTCGTGTTTATGTGGTCGTAAGAATCAACAAGAGCGGGCGGAGAGATGTTGCACGCATTCAGTTCTAGCGGGCCCGTTCTAGCAATGAGAAAGTAAAAGGTGGACACGGATGGGTACTTGTAATAATAGGTCTACTGGATTCGGAAACGGACAAATTTTTTTTCCTCTGAACTCTTTTTTTTTCCTCTGAAATGGCTGCCGATTTCCTCTGAAATCAGCGGATCCGAGGAGAGTTCCCCACCCTGAAATATATATATTAATTATTATAGATGTTTGTTTGTTTCTTGTTTATAATTAATGTTTATGATGTATCATTATATATATGAATTACTAATAACAAAAAACAAACACTAAGGTGCATGAAATCCTTAACAGATCTCTCTTTACCACACGAGTACATCTAAAAAAAAAAGTCCTCCATTCAATACTTGATTTGATCTTATCAACTCAAATAGTCTAACAGGGGTATTTTAACTGTATCTCATTACTACCTAACATAGATGAGCATACTTATTCAATGTATTGTATCCAACTCCATTATTTTATATTTGGTTCAACATGAAAAAAGAGAGTAAATAATGTTTATTTGTATCAACAATGATGATGATGATGATGTGGTCTTGTATAGCACTATCCCATCCTCACATCAGTAGGGATGTTCAATGCTCATGCATGAGGAAGGGTGGAGTTAATAAATATATAAAGTCAATAACAACAATCAGACATAAGAAATGTACATCTTTTCAGTACGCACTTTGTTCCTTTTCCCATATTTTTTGTTGTCTGATGCCAAATTGCTCACTGAACTTGTGTGATCCACCAGAGCTGCAACAAATGTACAAGAGTTAGTAGTTAAATGGACCCACTTTGACCACATCCCTTCCAAGGATCCAGTTAACATTAACAGTGAATGTTGCCCCACTAAAAAACATTCGCTTGCAAAAAACCCAACTTTTTGGAAAATATAGTTAATTTTTAAATCAATGATAAAAATTACGTAGTATTTAAGGGGTGTCGGATAGCACAGTGGTTGGAGCACTCGCTACTGTGTCACAAGTTAAGCATCGCCCGGTGCGGTTAGCACTTGGGTGAGGGACCACAAAACGTGAAGCGACAAATAACAACGCCCCCAGTTGACTCAACTGTGACCGAGTACCTACTCTCTTAAGGGTGGGGAAGGTAAAGCAGCGTGGGAGGGAGATGGGCATCACCCTCATTACGCTGGCCCAAGATAAGTGTGATCTTCAACATCACGCTCCCCTATGGCCACAGGTTACGGGACTACCTTTACTTTTTTTACCTTTTAGTTTTTAAGGCCTATTATTGTATTAAAAGCAACTGCTACGACCTTTCCATTGCTAAAATTAAAAATATTAGTAGGTCTATCTATAGTAGAGTGTATTGGTGTATCATTATTTAACAGGGGAAATCATTGCCATAGAATGATAGATCAGAACAGAAATGGAGAATTCAAACTTTAGTGGTTAGTTTGAGCAACAAAACTCAAAAGACAACTTTATCACTGTTTTATGTAATAACAAATGTGAATTTTAGGCTAAACTCTTTTTCGGCAAAAGTAAACAGCCTTCGAATGGGGACCCTTTAATTTTAAAAAAGAAAAAAGAACACAAGTCAAGTGTACTGAGGTTAACAGCATAATTGCACAACACTGTTTCAAACACGTACCACAACAGCAACTATTTACAACTTCAATTTGCTGTAAAGTTCATATTAAACGTGCTATTAGACATTTAGTACTATTACTTATTAGTACTACTACTAGTAGTAGTAATACTGCACTTTATTAGTTCAAGGAATAGGCATAGTATGAACCAAAAATACACAGCATTGTTAGAAAAATCTGTAAATGTATACTATGTGATGGCAAACCAGCAGTAATAACATTATTACCATAGTCTAACGAACATATTAGAATTCAACAAACACAAACATTTACATCCAGCTAGCACAACATGTGTGTACCTAGATCCAATCACCTTGACCTCATGACCAAACGCAGTTCCTTCCCTTATATGTTTCGGGAGTGGGGGGTGGGGGGAACACTTTATATAGACATAGAAAATAATTAAAATTATTGAATAAGAAGCTATGAGTGTTAACAACAACTAAAAAGTAAATTGTACTATTTTTATTTTTTTCTCTGTCACATTTTCTATTTTATTTTCTGCATACCTGTTCCGGAAGTCACGGAAAAACACGGAAACAACCGATTGCCACGTTAGCAGCGAGATTCGTGTAAACTTGCGGTGTTGTCCTAAATTTTGACGGTAAACGAAACATTTTACCGTAAAAATGGACATTTTACACATCATATTCACGGTGTTTCTTTTAAGCTTGGCAGGTATAGATGCCATTAGATTCCATCTGGGACAGAATCAAAAGAAATGTTTGCGAGAAGAAATCCACAAGGACGTGTTGGTTACCGGCGAGTATGAAGTTCAAGAAACTGGACAACGTGCTGATCTGTCAGTGAGTATTATTACGGTGTTTCTTGACTATGATGCCTTTCCAGTAGCCCTACAGCTGGTGAGATTAAATGGAAATGTTTGACGGTATCTTTAGAACAAAACTAAGTTATTTTCTTTTAATTCCTTTGATTTGTGTTTGAGTATGCATGTTTTGTATCTATCTCAAATTAGCAAGATCCGCACGAGAAACAACATCGCCATAGGAACCTGGAATGTCAGGACCCTAACTGCGGAAGGAAAATTAGAAGAACTGGCCCACGAGCTGGACCACTATCGATGGAACGTTCTAGGTATCAGCGAACTGCGCTGGAAAGGCCTAGGTGAAACAACGACTGACAAAGGCCACAAGCTCTATTTCAGCGGTAGAGATGACAGACACGAACACGGCGTTGGATTCTTGGTCCACAAGAACATTCTAGCCACTGTCATGGGTTGCCGCCCAGTCTCCAGTAGACTCATTACCATCCGTTTGAGAGCAACCCCTTTCAACATTACCATCATCCAGGCCTATGCCCCAACATCAGACTATGAAGACAGCGAAGTGGAGGATTTTTACGAAAATATACAGGCGGTTCTTGACCAAGTGCCGAAGAAGGACATAGTCATAGTGCAAGGCGACTGGAATGCCAAGGTTGGCCAAGATGCGCACCACAACTGGGGAGACACATGTGGACCCCACTGCAACAACGAGACAAATGACAGGGGTCTGAGGCTATTGGAGTTTGCCAGATACAACAATCTGGTACTGGCAAACACGCTTGGTCTCCACAAAAAATCCAGGCGATGGACATGGCACAGTCCCGGCGGGGAACATCACAACCAGATCGACTACATCATGGTCAAGAAACGCTTCAGATCAAGCATCAACATTGGCAGGACACGCACTTTTCCAGGAGCAGACATTGGAAGTGACCACGATCTCGTGATGATGTCTTTCCGGCTCCATTTGAAGAGAGTAAATACAGCAAAGTGCACTAGGCTGAAGTTCGACCTGGACAAACTGCAAGACCCGGAGGTGGCAAAAATATTTCAGGCCACAATTGGAGGGAAATTTGCACCACTGCTTATTTTGGGGGCAGGCGAAGTGGATGTCAACACCATGACCAATACCTTCAACTCAGCTGTAACAGATGCCGCCACTGAGATCCTTGGCAAGCACCGACCAAAGAAGAAGCCGTGGATCACACCTGAACTGTTGGATCTGTGTGATAAACGAAGAGAGTTAAAAAAGAAAAAGAACACCTCACAGGGAGCTGATGTCTACCGAAAAATCAACAATGACATCCGAAAAGGCATGCGCACAGCAAAGGAGAACTGGATAGAAGATCAATGCCAGGAAATAGAGAACAATCTGAACAAGAACAACAGCAAGAAGGCCTACCAGACTGTGAAGCGGCTGACAAGTGTTAAACAGCCCAAAGTCTCCACTATCCAAAGCAAGTCTGGCATATGCCTTACAGAAGAACAAGAAGTCTTGGACAGATGGACAGAGTACTGCTCTGACCTTTACAACCATACACCAAATGGAGACCCATCAGTTCTAGCATGTCCCGAGAGCAGAGAAGAAGAAGAAATCCTCCCAATTCTCCGGGAAGAAGTTGAGGCAGCAGTGCAATCGCTGAAGAAAGGGAAGTCAGCGGGAGTGGACAACATACCAGCGGAACTGCTACAAGCAGGAGGAGAAGCGATGACTGATGCTCTTACCATTATCTGTAACAAGATCTGGCAGAGTGGGGAATGGCCTACACCATGGACCCAGTCGCTTGTCATCACTCTTCCCAAAAAAGGTAACCTCCAGGAGTGTGAAAATTACCGCACCATCAGCCTCATCAGCCATCCCAGCAAGGTCCTCCTGAAAATAATACTCAACAGGTTGAAACCACAAGCTGAACAAATCATAGCTGAAGAACAAGCAGGATTCATGGCAGGGCGAAGTACCACTGAACAGATTTTCAACCTCAGAATAATCTGTGAGAAATACCTACAGCACCAACAACATCTATATCATGTGTTCATAGACTTCAAGAAGGCATTTGACCGAGTCTGGCATGCAGCTCTATGGGCAACCATGAAAGTGTACAACATCAGCCCTAAAATTATAGAAGTCATCAAAAGCCTGTATGACAAGGCTACCAGTGCAGTCCTCCATAACAGCGTCATCGGGAACTGGTTCAGAACAACAATCGGTGTGCGTCAAGGATGCCTACTCTCTCCAACACTCTTCAACATCTTCCTAGAGCGCATCATGTCAGATGCTCTTGCAGATCACGAAGGCACAGTCAGCATAGGGGGCAGAGCAATCTCCAATCTTCGTTTTGCGGATGATATTGATGGATTGGCTGGAGAGGAACAAGAACTTGAACAGCTTGTACAGAGGCTTGACACCACCTCCAGAGCTTATGGAATGGAAATAAGTGCAGAGAAGACCAAAATGATGACCAACAACACCAATGGCATCAACACGGACATCAAAGTACAAGGCCAATCCCTCAACACAGTGCACAGCTTCAAATATTTAGGAGCCATTGTGTCAGACAATGGGTCTCGACAGGAAGTCCTCTCCAGGATCGCACAAACAACTGCTGCCCTGACAAGGTTGAAGCCCATTTGGAAAGACAGAACCATCAGTCTACATTCCAAAGTAAGACTGCTGCGCTCTCTGGTCATCTCCATCTTCCTATATGCTTGCGAAGCATGGACCCTCACAGCAGATCTCCAACGAAGAATACAAAGCATGGAGATGAGGTGCTACAGAAGACTTCTGTGCATTTCCTATACCCAACACATCACCAACGACGAAGTCCGACAGACCATCACACAAGCCATTGGACAACACGATGACCTGCTCACAGTGGTGAAGAAACGGAAACTCCGATGGTATGGCCACGTCACCAGATCATCAGGCCTTGCAAAGACCATTCTGCAAGGCACAGTGCAAGGAGGTAGAAGAAGGGGGAGACCGAAAAAGAGGTGGGAGGACAACATTCGAGAATGGACTGGTTTGACACTGAGCGAAGCCATGAGGGCTGCTGAGGACAGAGAAAGATGGAGTATGCTGGTTAAACGATCATCTGTGGTGCCCCTACGACCTTCGGGTTATGGGACAGGATAGGATAGGATAGGTATCTATCTCTAGTACTAGTACTACTCTAGGCCAAATTTGCCTTATTTAACATATTAAGTTTTATGTTCTTGAGAACCTTTCGTTCAAAGTGTAAGGAAGAATGCAGAAACCATTTGGTTGGTTTATCTAGTTCAGGGTTTGGTCTTTGGGTTTGCTAATGTGGGTTAATTCCTTTGAACGTCTGCAAGTATTTGACGAACACAGTGTAAATGCTGTTAATTGATGTATTTATTTCCTTTTAGTTTTAGTTTTAACATTTATTAACAGACAAACTGGATGAATTTTACTTTCCACCACATATAAAACATCATTTGGAAATAAAAGGTTTTAAGTGTATGGAACTGAAAGTCTCACTGAACAGAAAGTGAGTGGTTTTAAAAAGATGGAGTATGCTGGTTAAACGATCATCTGTGGTGCCCCTACGACCTCCGGGTTACTGGACAGGTTAGGTTAGGTTTTAAAACGGTAAATTAATCCAGAGGGAGAAGGACTGTGAGAATATGCTTTAAACATGTGTAAGTTACTTTGAACATCCATACATTATACAAGAAACCCTCCCAATTCTCCGAGAAGTTGAGGCAGTGCAGCAGTGCAATCTATGAAGAAGGGGAAGTCAGCGGGAGTGGACTTGTACCATACCAATGGAATTGCTTCAAGCAGGAGCAGAAGCAATGATTATAATAATAATAATAATAATACAGGATGCTATACGCGCCTTACCCCAAATCATTCAGGCTCAAAGCGCGGCGACCTATACCAACATACACGCTCACCTGTCTCATCCACCCTCACACATACTAAACACACATCCATCACTCAAACAGGTGGTGTAAAGGCAGGGAGATCGCTATTAGAAGACGGAAAGAAAATTGAATTTTTATTTTTGAAATTTTTATATTGACTGCATCCTGTACCATTATTGAAGGGAGGGAGGAAACCGGAGTGCCCGGAGAAAACCCTCAGTGACCTCAATAGTCTCGTACCTAAGTCACATACGTTCGCCCCTTGCGGGAATCGAACCCGCGACCTTCGGCATAGGAAACCGGCGACTTATCCACTGCGCCACGAGGCCCTTACCATTATCTGTAACAAGATTAACGATTAACGCCCTTACCATTATCTGTAACAAGATCTGGCAGAGAGGGGAGTGGCATACACCATGGACCCAGTCGCATGTCATCACTCTTCCCAAAAATTTGTAACCTTCAGGAGTGTGAAAATTACCGCACCATTAGCCTCACCAGCCATCCCAGCAAGGTCCTCCTGAAAATAATACTCAACAGGTTGAAACACCAAACTAAACAAATATAGCTGAAGAACAAGCAGGGTGAAGTCCCACTTAACAGATTTTCAATTTCAACCAAAGATTAATCTGCGAGAAATACCAACAGCACAAACAACATCTGTTTGTAGACTTCAAGAAGGTGTTTTACCGAGTCTGGCATGCAGTTCCAGGGGTGAGATTTAACCCAGGAGACTAACTAGCCCGCCGGGCTAGCTAGGAAGTAAAGTGAGGTAGCCCGCATGGTTTTTAGGCAGCCCGACAATCGCGTATTTACGGCAATGTGTACAGTGCATTAGACCAAATTCTTTATCGAAAATGAGCCAAGATCGATCTTCGCCATCTGAACGTTTCAGCCATGCAGTCTGAAAATGTCTTTTTCTCTTCGATTCATACTCTTTGTGACGCTCTTTCTTCTCCGAACTAGAATTCGCCTTCTTTGGCGGGGGTTCGTTGACCCCAGAAATAAAGTTTCACATTTTTGGATCAACAACCGTCACCTTGACAATACACGTAATTTGTAGCAGTGTTTTTTTTCACAAACAAAGCAGACAGCGCGCTTGGCGCAAAAGGGAAGTAGGCAAAGGGAAATAACCCTCGCGTATGCTTCATACTCGTAGCAGACAAAAAGTGACCTAAAAACGCTCTCGCTTCGGACCGAGCTTCTAAAAGTCTGCAAGTAGTAGTATTTTTTTTAGGTCGCCAGGCGGGCTGGCTCAACTATAAAGTGAGGTCGCCCGAGCCGGTTTTAAGTCGCCTCGGGCGACCGCTAAATCTCACCCCTGAGTTCTGTGGGCAACCATGAGAGTGTACAACATCAGTTATAAAATTAATGAAGTCATCAAAAGCCTGTATGACAAAGCTACCAGTGCAGTCCTCCACAACAGCGCCATTGGGAACTGGTTCAGAACAACAATCAGTGTGTGTCAAGGATGCCTACTGTCTCCAACACTCTTTAACATTTTCCTAGCGGGAGTGGACTTGTACCATACCAATGGAATTGCTTCAAGCAGGAGCAGAAGCAATGATTAACGCCCTTACCATTATCTGTAACAAGATTAATTAACGCCCTTACCATTATCTGTAACAAGATCTGGCAGAGAGGGGAGTGGCATACACCATGGACCCAGTCGCATGTCATCACTCTTCCCAAAAATTTGTAACCTTCAGGAGTGTGAAAATTACCGCACCATTAGCCTCACCAGCCATCCCAGCAAGGTCCTCCTGAAAATAATACTCAACAGGTTGAAACACCAAACTAAACAAATATAGCTGAAGAACAAGCAGGGTGAAGTCCCACTTAACAGATTTTCAATTTCAACCAAAGAATAATCTGCGAGAAATACCAACAGCACAAACAACATCTGTTTGTAGACTTCAAGAAGGTGTTTTAATGAGTCTGGCATGCAGTTCTGTGGGCAACCATGAGAGTGTACAACATCAGTTATAAAATAAATGAAGTCATCAAAAGCCTGTATGACAAAGCTACCAGTGCAGTCCTCCACAACAGCGCCATTGGGAACTGGTTCAGAACAACAATCAGTGTGTGTCAAGGATGCCTACTGTCTCCAACACTCTTTAACATTTTCCTAGACTAGAGCGCATTCATGTCAGATGCCTTTGCAGATCACGAAGCGACAGTCCGCATAGGAGGTAGAGCAATCTCCAGTATGAATATTGATGGATTGTCTGGAAAGGATCAAGAACTTGAACAGCTGGAACAGAGGCTTGACACAACCTCCAGAGCCTATGGAATGGTATTAAGTGCAGAGAAGATCAAAATGATGAAAACAACACCAATGGCATCAACATGGACTTCAAAGTTTAAGTCCAATCCCTCAACACAGTGCATAAGCCATAACTTCAAATATTTAGGAGCTATTGTATCAGACAATGGTCCCGACAGGAAGTCATCTCCAGGATATCACTAACAAATGCAGCCCTGACAATGTTGAAGCCCATTTGGAAAGACAGGGCCATCAGTCTACATTCCAAGGTGAGGCTTCTGCGCTTCTTTGTCATCTCCATCTTCCCATACACTTGCGAAACATGGACCCTCACATCAGATGTACAATGAAGAATACAAAGCATGGGAATGAGGGGCTACAGAAGACTTCTGGGCATTTCCTATACCCAGCACATCACCAACGGCGAAATCCTACAGACCATCACACAAGCCATTGGACAAAATGATGACATGCTCACATTGGTGAAGAAACTGAAACTCCGATGGTATGGCCACATCACCAGAGCATCAGGCCTTGCAAAGACCATCCTGCAAGGCACTGTGCAAGGAGAATCCCAAGAGAACAACATTCGAGAATGGACTGGCTTGACACTGAGCGAAGCCATGAAGGTTGCTGAGGAAAGAGAAAGGTGAAGTACGCTGGTTAAACGATCATCTGTGATGCCTCAGCGACCTTCAAGTTATGGGATAGGATAAAATTGCATTGGGTGTATCGAGTTCAAACTGATAGCCATATCAGTAATGTATGTTAAAATATGACAGACATTAATCATTATATTGATTATTGGTTTGTGTTTTGAATCAGTTGATGTTATTTTCGTTTACTGCACAAACATTTGATCATTTAATGGAGGCTGGTACTGCTAGCTTTGTGAGATTCAAATTTGCCTATGCAACCCAAACTAATCAAACTAGTCACACATGTATACTAACATAGCAACTGTTGAATGGCCAAAACCAAACTGTAACTCCACCACCCAGTGCAGTCTGCAATGCTGTTAATTATATTTTCATGTTTGTTCTATTGTTTTGCAGGTCACAGATTCCAAAGGACATATTCTGTACGCAAAGGAAAATGCTCATAAAGGAAAGTTTGCTTTCACCACTGAAGAATATGACATGTTTGAGGTTTGCTTTGAAGGCAAGGCAATGGGAGGTAAGATACTTTTGACTATCTGCAAGGATTTCTTTTCATTATATGGGCAAGGTTCAGAAAAGGAGTTCAAAAATTGTGAAAAAAAAAAGGAAAATGGTCATACCTGGTTAACATTGACCTATTCAACACTGTTGGAAAAGCACAACACTGGTAAAAGCAATAAGCAGAAAGCGTTGCTACATGCTAAGAGTACATAACTTCAAGCCGTGACTTTTTTCCCTGTATTATATAAACAAACTGATAATGAAACCAAGAATAGTGATGCAGAAATTTGAAGTAAAAACAAAGAATACTACTAAAATCATAAATGTATCACCTGAGAAACGATTTGTAAAAAAAAACAACGTATCACAAGGGCAGTACTTAACTTTACGATGTCATTATATAGGCAGATGAAGAAATCTTTTAAAAAGGGGATGCATTGCTAAGTCAAAACAAGAGCAAAGCATACAACTAACAAAAAGAAGTCTTTCAGTATCGACTGGTCAAAATACAAAAGTTCATTTCCGAGCAGTAAATTGAGTAATATACAATGTTTATTTACAAGCAATGTACACCTCAAAATTTGAAGTACAACGTTCTTTGATCCTGGTGCGTAGTATAGTCGGCCAGCACTTTGACGACGTTTGATTCAGGAAGGGAGTATTCCTGACAACGCTCTGGCAACTTCCAGCCTTCTCTGTACTTCCAAGTATTGGCCCCAACTAAGTCGGTTACTCTTGTAACCTGTAATCGGCAAATCATGATAAATCAGAAAAAAATCTCCCATGCTACCCTTTCAAATGAAGCTAATGGTGCTTTTTCTTCTTAATTTATATGGTGGTTGTCGAAACTACATGCAGCTGTGGGGAAAAATAATTGACCATCTCTGATTCAGCTTCACTACACATTCCCCACAACTTGAAAATGCCTCTCATATTTAAATACTTCTTGTGCTAAAAATTGAGAAGTTCCTCCTTTCTTTGATTCCACATTGACCAATATGAACTGCCCTGTAGGTAAGGAAAAATTCTAATCTGCATTAAATACATGCTTTGCCAAACTTGCAAATATCCCCTTTATGTCAACAATTGTGTTGTACATAACTTTATGCAATGCTTCCATGATGGATATGATCACATGACAGTTCACACTTGAGATTGAGCACTTCTGGGGATTAATCTGCTTGTACTTTTTCCTATCAAGACAATAAACTAATTAAAATGTCAAGTACAATAGCTGTGTTGAGGTAAGCTAGCTTTGACAGAGACAATGTGAAGTTATGCACAAAGAGTGGAACAAAGGGGCATTTTACCTTAAAGAACAATTGTAAAAAATTAGCTATTTTTTAAAAGTAAGGAATCAATTTAAACTGCATTAAATAGGTACCTTGGCACCATAGCTAAGCTTAAGGGCTCGAAATTTGTGTTCATAATTTTATGCAATGATATGCAATGGGTCTGGTCATGAAGTTATGTACAGTCACATAGGAATGGCAAAAGAAATCGAACTAAAGCCCAGTAGTTAACAATCACATGTGTGGAACAAAACTTCATTAAATTATTATAATATGAAATACATTACTTGAAGAGCTCTGGTTGATAACATTTTGGTGTATAACTTCACCATTTTGATGCAGGCTTGCATTGACAAAGAATGTGAAGTTATGCACAAGGAGTGGAACTTTGTAGTGTTTGTTGCTGTGCAGTGTTGATATTTTTTTATTCATCTTTTGAGTGTAAATAATATATGTATTTTTTAAAAGACAAAGTATCACTTCAGATTTTTAAATAAAATTTAAAAAACTAATTGTGTTCATCATTTCACAAAATCCGCTTACTCTTTGTTTTGGAAGTTAGTAGTGAAGTTATGTACTAAGAGAAATGATCTCATAATGAATAGAACTAGAAGAAACGAGCAAGTGGGATACGTTTTCACACATTGAGTTTCAGAATAATCCTACACTGGGAAAAACTAGATTACTCTAGATAATTTCTTTCAAGGATGGTTGAGTTCATCACTTTACCCAACTTTCAGCAAGCAGAATTTTTCACTAGCTGAGAATGGACTGGTTTGTCACTGAACGAAGCCATGAGGGTTGCTGAGAACAGAGAAAGATGGAGTACGCTGGTTAAACGATCATCTGTGGTGCCCCAACAACCTTTGAGTTACGTGATAGGATAGGATGCTCATGTCCTAGCCAGATCTTTAACAAATAAATAATAATAAAAATTAAACCTGGAAACAGTGAAGGCACTAGGTCCTTTTTTCTCTTGTCTTGGGTGATAGTGCTCTGTGGTTAGGTCACCCAGAATCCCTCCCATTTGGGTGATACATATTGTCCAATATGATGGAATATGATTTTTTTAAATGTATATTATTATTATATGTGTATTTAGTATTATAATAATAATTATTCTTATTATTATTATCATTATTATATACAATATATTCCTGGAAAGATTTTATGCGGAAGTGTTCAAAGTTAAAGACCTGATAAAATGTGCCTGCTGGTAAAAAAAAGTGGTAAGACATGTGTATTGAAACATATTTGTAACAGAAGAGCTGCACAATTGATATGTTAAACCAGGTCACAGCCGTTTTTCATTCCTGTGGAGCAGATGGCTTTATGGTTTCTTCATAGGCATCTGCTAACAGAATTTTGGTGGAAAGCTGTGAATGATGTTAAACTTTTTACAAATTATAGGTAGTTGGCAAAAATAGAGTTAACTAAAAATATTATATAAAAATCAGTTTGGATGCCACATTATGTGACATACTGATATAGTTAGTTCCTTCATTTGTAATATGATGCTTATATTGCATTTTAGTGACGTGTACTTTTTGATCAATTGAGATGTTTATAATTTTTTTCCTTGCTTTGTTGCAGGTGTTCAAACCCCTGACCGTGAGATTCATCTAAACCTGAAGCATGGAGTGGAAGCCAAGAGCTATGATGAGGTAATTGTCCGCCTCTTTGCATATTTGATGCAGAAGCGATATTTTACAATCATATTTAAGTATTTACATGATTTGTCTTGCTGTTAGTTTTGTGTTGTAAAAACGTTGTAATATTTGCAATGTATCTAATTATTTCAAACTACTTTTTTTATTAATTTTTTTTTTCAGCTTGCCAAGGCAGAAAAGTTAAAGCCTTTGGAAGTGGAATTGCGCCGCTTGGAGGATCTATCTAAATCTATTGTTGACGACTTTGCCTACATGCGTGCCAGAGAGGAGGAAATGAGAGACACTAACGGTGAGTACTGTAATTTTATTGTACTACAGAACCGTTGTAGTTTACATCTGTAACATGTACATGACTTATTTTATGACATTGTGCAAAGTTAATTTTCATTTGTTTTGTTGGGTTTTTATGTTTGAGATTTCTTTTTTGTTTTTTTAACCCCATTCAAAGTCTAAGAGCTTGATTCTGCCAAGGTCTTTTTTTGACAGTGAGATCTGTATTTATTGTTGTATTTATTACATACTTTTTTTTTTAAAGATAAATTTATTCAGTAAACCAGATAATAATGCAAGGTAAAACATCAGGGCGCACAGAAGCACAAAGCTTAAATGAGTGTTACACAAATAATAAACAATGTATAAAAAATATCACTGTGGACGACAGGAAACAACAAGCAAAACATTTATATATAAATGCAAGAAAAAATACTAATTAGAAATAAATAAAAATAAGAATAAACAAGATGAACTGAATCAAACAGTACTGATAAACACAAACGTTCAGGTCAGGGTTGCCAACCACCACGGAATTTCCGTAGTTTACTCTGGAAATGTATACGTGGCTACGGAGCAACGCAAATCGAAAATTTACTACGGAAAGTCAATTTTCGACGATAGTATTACAGTTTTAACGAGTTTTATTGAGCGCCTGTTCCTCCCGTTACACCTCAAGCTCACGGTCATTCGGTTTACATGCATGGTGTAATAGATCACGCTCCCAGTGCATGTTAGGAAATTCGACCAATCACCGTGAAGTGGTTTTGCAAACGGCCAATCGGTGCACAAAACCTCGACCTTTCTGTGACACTTTCATTTTCGGGTCACGTTCTACAGCGCGAGAAGAAAAGTTTGTGTGCGGCGTATTTTGAATCCATGATGCCAAAAAGAAATAAAACTAGCGATGAAAGCCTAGAAAAAAAGAAGAGGACAGCAAATCAAGAGTACAGGAAAGAGTATTCTGAAAAATTTCCGTGCATCACTGCGTCATCGAGATCAAAACACAGCGTGTATTGTACAGCGTGCTTGGCAGATTTTAGCATTCAACATGGCGGCTTCCACGATGTGACGCGACACGTGAATGGCAACCGTCACAAAAGTCGTTGCCCTGATCCAGAAAAGTTAGTCCCTGTTCAGTCGTTAGCCACCTTCTTCAAGCCCGATATGGATCTCTCAATAATTTGTGCGGAAACTCTTCACGACCTTCGTTGCAGACTGTGTATGCATGTCTTCGTTTAAAAAAAATGCGAGGACGTATCGCTACTGGAAATGTCATATAACTACTGAAATTCTGAATTTTTACTACTGAAAACTTTTTGGGGGGTTGGCAACTCTGCATGGTGTAGGCCACTCCCCACTCTGCCAGATCTTGTTACAGGTAATGGTGAGTGCGTCGATCATCGCTTCTCCTCCTGCTTGAAGCAATTCCGCGGGTATGTTGTCCATTCCCACTGACTTCCCCTTCTTCAGCGATTGCACTGCTGCCTCAACTTCTCTGAGAATTGGGAGGATTTCTTCTTCTTCTCTGTTCTCTGGACATGCTAGAACTGATGGGTTTCCGTTTGGTGTGTGGTTGTAAAGGTCAGAGCAGTACTCTGTCCATCTGTCCAAGACTTCTTCTTCTTCTGTAAGGCATATGCCAGACTTGCTTTGGATCGTGGAGACCTTGGGCTGTTTAACACTTGTCAGCCGCTTCACAGTCTGGTAAGCCTTCTTGCTGTTGTTCAGACTGTTCTCTATTTCCTGGCATTGATCTTCTATCCAGTTCTCCTTTGCTGTGTGCATGCCTTTTCGGATGTCATTGTTGATTTTTTTTGGTAGGCATCAGCTCCCTGTGAGGTGTTCTTTTTCTTTTTCATCTCTCTTCATTTATCACACAGCTCCAAAAGTTCAGGTGTGATCCACAGCTTCTTCTTTGGCCTGTGCTTTCCAAGGATCTCCGTGGCAGCATCTGTCACAGCTAAGTTGAAGGTGGTGGTCATGGTGTTGACATTTACTTCACCAGCTCCCTAAATGAGCAGTGGTGAAAATTTCCTTCCAATTGTGGCCTGAAATATTTCTGCCACCTCCGGGTCTTGCAGTTTGTCCAGGTCGAACTTCAGTCTAGTGCCCTTTGCTGTGTTTACTCTCTTTAAGTGAAGCCGGAAAGACATCATCTCGATGAAGAAGACGTTACTAAAACAACCAACAACCAACCAACAAGACATCATCACGAGATCGTGGTCACTTCCGTTGTCTGCTCCTGGAAAAGTGCGTGCCCTGCCAATGTTGATGCTTGATCTGAAGCGTTTCTTGACCATGATGTAGTCGATCTGGTTGTGATGCTCCCCGCCTGGACTGTGCCATGTCCATCATCTGGATTTTTTGTGGACACCAAGCGTGTTTGCCAGTATCAGATTGTTGTATCAGGCAAACTCCAACAGTCTCAGACCCCTGTCATTTGTCTCGTTGTTGCAGGGGGGTCCACATGTGTCTCCCCAGTTGTGGTGTGCATCTTGGCCAATCTTGGCACTCCAGTCGTCTTCCACTATGACTATGTCCTTCTTCGGCACTTGGTCAAGGACAGCTTGTAGATTTTCATAGAAATCCTCCACTTCGCTGTCGTCATAGTCTGATGTTGGGGCATAGGCCTGGATGATGGTGATGTTAAAAGGGGTTGCTCTCAGACGGATGGTAATGAGTCTACTGGAGAACACTCTTCAACATCTTCCTAGAGCGCATCACGTCAGATGCCCTTGCAGACCACGAAGGCACAGTCAGCATAGGGGGAAGAGCAATCTCCAACCTCCGTTTTGCGGATGACATTGATGGATTGGCTGAGAGGAACAAGAACTTGAACAGCTGGCACAGAGGCTTGACACAACCTCCAGAGCCTATGGAATGGAAATAAGTGCAGAGAAGACCAAAATTATGACCAACAACACCAATGGCATCAACACAAACATCAAAGTCCATGGCCAATCCCTCAACACAGTGCATAGCTTTAAATATTTAGGAGCCATTGTATCAGACAATGGGTCCCGACAGGAAGTCCTCTCCAGGATCAACAAACAACTGCTGCCCTGGCGAGGTTGAAGCCAATTTGGAAAGACAGGACCATCAGTCTACATTCCAAGGTAAGGCTTCTGCGCTCCCTTGTCATCTCCATCTTCCTATAATTATGCTTGCAAAACATGGACCCTCACAGCAGATCTCCAACGAAGAATACAAAGCATGGAGATGAGGTGCTACAGAAGACTTCTGGGCATTTCGTATACCCAGCACATCACCAACGACGTAGTCCAACAGGCCATCACACAAGCCATTGGACATCGCGATGACCTGCTCACAGTGGTGAAAAAACGTAAACTCCGATGGTATGGCCACTTCACCAGAACATCAGGTCTTGCAAAGACCATCCTGCAAGGCACAGTGCAAGGACGTGGAAGAAGAGGGAGACCGAAAAAGAGGTGGGAGGACAACATTCGAGAATGGACTGGTTTGACACTGAGCGAAACAATCAGGGTTGCTGAGGACAGGGAAAGATGGAGTACGCTGGTTAAACGATCATCTGTGGTGCCCCTATGACCTCCAAGTTATGGGATAGGATAGGATATGAATAATAATTTCCAAGGATTTTGCAAATCTGTGCAAGGTGAGTCCTGAATAGTCCAAAACTGATATTTTAAATTAAAAAAAGGCAGTCATTCTGTCTGTCCGCCATCCACTGTCTGTGCAAAAACTTTAAAGTGGCTAGCTAAGTACTCGGAACCTATTTCAACAATCACAAACAATTCTTGTAAGGTGGTGTGTATCCACTCGAAAATGATCAGTGAATTAGTTCCATAAAGGAGTCTTATGGGGTTTGCCTTTTAATGATTTTTTGTTTGTTTGTTTCTGTACAGAGTCCACCCACTCCCGTGTGATGTACTTCAGCATTTTCTCCATGGTATGCCTTCTGGGTTTAGCCACATGGCAGGTGCTCTACCTCCGACGCTACTTCAAGGCAAAGAAGTTGATAGAGTGAACAGATCGACTGTCACAGGGTGCAAAATTATGTATTGGTGTATTTGTATGTTTGTCTGTGTGTGAATGTCTGTGAATACTTGCATTCTTGTGCTTGTGTGAGTTATCAACAAAAGTCAAGTCTATAGATCTATTTTCCAACTATCATCAAGCACCATTGGCTCTTTGGATGACTGACATTGCATGGATACTCAGTTGCTTTTATTTTTGGGTATAGTTCAGATAGGATGATTGTGTTTTCATCAAGATACTGTGTAGCTGAAGTAGTCTTGATTCACATTCACAGCATCCCAAACATGGCACAACAGAATTTCTTATCACAAAGCTTCCTGGAACCAGCAGCTTTGTTTTCTCTATAATGCAGTTCTGTTTGTTACATTGTATGGATGAACCATTGTTTTGTGCTAAGTGAAGAAATTGAGTAGTTACATTTGATGCGTGCATCGCCGTTTGTACTTCTGCATATTTTTAATGCTGCTAAGAACTACCATGTCACATTTGTAGGATTTAGAGTCGATACTGTTTATTTATATTATGTTTATTAAATTTTGTCATTCTTTTAACTAAATCATTTACTTAATGACAATATATATATTTTAAAAGACATTGACTCCAAGTAAATGTATTAAATTTGTAATTCTGTGGTCAGAAAATGTTGCACCGTTGTCATTGTGAATGGCTTACAGAGTATTCACATTTTGAATGAAAGCTGGTGTGATAGTAAGTTCTAATAATGTGTAGTGTGCTTGACTGTGATTCATCTTGTCATTTATTTTGGGGTGACAGTGGAATGTATGGAAAGGAGATGGGAAAACTGTGTGAAAGATTCTAGTTGATGGGATGAGTTACACTACTTTCTGAATGTTATTTGATTTTAAAGAATTGTTACTTTTAGGTTGATTGCCACTCTGTACATACTTTTCTGTACACTTTGTGATTTTGTTTTCCCATACAATGTTTTGGAATTATAATTTGTTGGAATGTTGATTCCCTTGTCAGTTTTAGGCTTGAGTGTTTCTGTTGTTATAACTCTGTTCAATATTTATAATATCTGCAATACATGTATGATATATACAAAAATAGAGGTAGTTGGGTTTGTGGTATCAGGCAGTGTGTTTGACAGACATTGAAGGCATTAACAAAATGCTTCAGAGTTGTAGACTTTTGTTGAGGATAATAAATTGAAAGAGTATAAAATCATACATGTTGATGGCTGATTGTTGACATTAGAACATGTTACTAAGTGAACATAATGTTTGTTTTGAGTTTCAGTTTGGATAGATAAGGTGCAGTTTGCAGATCTTTATCTCCGCCCACAATACTTCAGTGTAAAATTTTCCAATATCTGAACAAAACCTTGTCAATTGTCTACTATGTTTGCTTAATTCCTTGAATTCCGCGTGGAACAAAGGGCCTCCAACTATGTTTGACAACTGGATTTTTAAAGCACCTGTTAGCTTTTCTTTGTTTTCATCTTTTCACCTACATTCTGAGCTATCAGTGTGCATTTTAATCAACCTCTTGCATTATTTCGGCATTACGTACAATAGTAGATTGTTGTTGTATGATCAAGGAATAAATCCCACTGAGATGGTTTTGATATGAATTTGTAGAAAGTGCACTTGATCAGTGTTGTGCCATACTAAGTTTAAAATAATAAATAGACTCTCCTAGTCACTATTGCTTTAAAGTTTTGTAGTTATACTTTAGCAGTAGATAAGTTTTTAATTACAATAATAGGTTTTTCTTACTTTGTGTACATTAATTGTTTATTAATTTATTTTATGATGCAAAATTGTATGCAGTAGATGGTTTGGGGTCTTAAGTTTTCCTTTCCTCTTTTTGATTTGTCGTTGCTCAGAGGACAAAGTGTGTACTGATGCTTTTATCGCCAATACTTACAGTTTGTGTTACATTTTGAAGCATATTTGCCCAGAATTTAATAAAAATGTGTATTTGGACTGTAAAATTGAAAGACTGGTTTGGGTGATAGTAAAACTTTAAATTTAAAAAAAAAGTACGGTTTGTCATTAATTGGGTTTCCTTTTGGTTGACAATCCTATATTTCGGTCTGGTTGTATGTTGGTGTGAGAGATGATGCAAGGTAGAAAATAGAGTTCGAAATGAGAAGAATCAGACTTAAAACCGCAACACATTCAGCAGTCATTGTAAGAACTTGAGCTTTACATTTCTGGTCAGCAAATTTATTGGACAGAAAGCTGTACAAAAGATTACCAGACACCAGCAGAAATGAAAAAGACAATAAACTCATAAATAAGAAGGCACATGCCTATGTGCGGCAGAGTCTGCTGCTAAAGCACAAATAACTGATTCCACAAGAAATGTATGCTCTATACAATGAATACTTGGAACTAGCTGAATAACTGCTTAGCCAAATTTGTACAAATGGTTTCACTGGTGCCTAACACAAGTGTTGTATACAGAATTCTAGGCTATGTCTTCTGTTTTTAAATTATTTTTATTTTCTTACTAGATTTGTATCTTACTAGATTTGTATTTTATTTCGGCGATGTACTCCCTCTCCCCCAAATATACAGATAGCTGGTAGTATCAGTATTTATAATATGTGTCACGTTTAGTGTCTCTAAAAGACCCCAAATATTTCAAAACAAGCAATTCAGCTTTTCAAAGGAAGAGAATATACTTATATGTCTCATTTGATGAGTAGCATGCAGTCATCTTTAGTATACAAGTCTTCACAATCACTTTTCTATGTACACAGGTCCTTGAGTTCTGTATGACACATGCATCTGTTCTAAACACTAAACAATTGTTGTATAAAGTTCAATAGTTCTATGTCATTCATCGTCATTGTGATGAAATAAGGCATATAACTTCCGGTGACATTGGAGCTTGCAGTGGAGAGAATAATGATTCCAGAGGCACTAATTTAGAAATTTACACTTTGGTACATTACATGACGACAAAAGAAAACAGTTTCACTTAAAGTGCATCTACACATACATACACAAAACAATTTTACACCTTATCATTTTACTGTCATAACTCGATCATAATTATCCTGTTTACTCATTAAATACTACTAACGCCCCTCATTCCATACAAACCAATAACCAGGTGCGATCTTTTAGAATGTGAAAACACAAATATTACTATTGCCTCCTACAATGTTCTATTCTGAAGTTCATAGTAAGAGAAAATCCAGCACACTCTTCATTGCTGAACAGTGGGTAATCATTATGTACATAGTGCAAGAACAATTATGAAGTACACAAATATGGGTAAGAATGAAATGTAAAGCTGATTTTGTACAGCACATGCAAGAGAAACAAGCAGTAAAGCTGCTCATAAATAAATTCATTGAGCTTTAATATTGCATAAACAAATGGCAGTAAGATATCGCAGTTATGAAGTATATATTCCTGGTTCCTCAAACACAAGTTGTTTGTGGTAATGTACATCGCTTCAGTTAAATGTGGATTGTTTGGGAGTTGTTTTAACTATAATTATAATGAATCGACTCCGTTGGGAAAGATTTTAACTGCACATGTGCAACATATATGTAAGGTGCATGGTTCGAAGTCGAGGAAAAATATATTACCTTGTAGTCTGTAAAGTACAGTATTTTATATTAATGTGTAATGAGACAAAAAAAAGCTAATGCTTCTAGTTTCTTCAACATTTTGCTTGCTAACAAAAAAATCTGGCTGTAGGCTCGTCATACATGCTAAGAAAAACAAATTGGAATGGAATATGTACAAATATACATACAAAGACGATGCTATATAATTATGTACCATTATATAAATTTCCATAACTTCATGAAGAAATCATATCTACATATTCCGAACTTCAAGTACATTGCTTGGAACCTCACTGTGCTAAGACTACCTATTGTTATTTGTTAAGAGACTACACTTAAGTAGGTTACCTAGCTCTTTATATAGATAATAAAAGTCATATACTAATCACAGTGAATGCTTTTTTAAATATATTTACAATTTTATGGGCACATGGTAAATAATTAATAATTCCAATAACATATGTTTCACTTATTTTTAAAACATTACTTATCCATTACATTTTTTTGTAATTAATTTTTTTTTTCTGATACGACATAATGTTCGCTTTTGTTGATTATGTATCCATTCAAACTTTTAGTAAACAAAGTAAGTTAACATTTTTGCACAGTCAAATGGCATGTGAAAAGAAAACGATTACACACATTCACTCTTGAATGAATGAATGATGACCATTTAATAAGTGCATTTAAAATACCCACACACAAGACATAATATTCACAGGGTTGCATGCTTTAAATCAAAAGATTGTTTTGTCAAAAATGTAATTCATATTCAAATATTTGTTAAAGTACAGGGGGTCCTCGGGTTACGACGATGATCAGTTTGTTGGACGCGTCGTAACCCGATTTCATCGTAAGTCGGAATATAAAGAAAAATACCTGTACTCAGAGATGAGAATTTTCCGCTTATTAGCGGAAATCCTCTTTATCGGAAGGTCCCAGGGTCATTTTTGAGATCGGTTTAAATCCGGTGAGAAAATTTTAGTTTGAGTTGTTGATTTTCGATCTCGCAGCTTATTCCCACTCGTTATTCCCATGCGGATTGTTGTCATTTGGTTCGCTCTCACTTCGTTTCCGTCGATCCACCAAGCTGCCATAAAAAGCCGAGATAACCTGAAACGTGCAGTTTAACCCTCCCGTTTTTCTGCACATAAAATTCCGGCTGTTCCCAGACACTCCCACTGATTATAGTGAGACAGTGACGTCACTTAAATAGGCGCTTGAAGCCCTTTCTCATGCGCGCTGAGTTGTAGTGCGAACGATGGAACAGCCAAAACATCACGTGGTTGATCAGCCATTGTTAAGAGAACAAAGCGCGACTTGTAAAATGCTTAGAAAACTGAATCCTGGAGAAAAGGCTCTTGCTACCCACAGTGCATGACGTAATTGTAAACTTCAGCCTGACTTCAGTGCCTAAGACTTCAAGTCTGAAGTTGTTCATAATGGATCATAGCATCAGAACTGTTCTTGGAACTACTGCCAGAAACCATCCATATTTCTGCTTTCCTTGTGGTTTTTCCAAGACATTATCTTGAAATTGTAAACCTTGTTTGAACAGTCAATCAAGGTATTTATGATTTTATTGTTTGGTGTGACTGTAAGAGTGTCAGTGAGGCTTCATACTGATTCTATGTATAAATGTACAACTCTGTTTTTTGACAATAATTTATGTGCATTGGTAAAGCCTTGTCTTGTCATTGGTATTTAAACCATTCTTGTCTGAAGTCAAAAGGAATGTTTGATTAATACAAGGCTTAACTGACGTTGAAATAAATTCATTATGTGTGAACTGTGGAGAGCTAACAACAGCATTTTAGTACCACAAAAACAACTTATCTGACCCCATAAAATAAGGCTCAGAATGCATAGATTTTAACCATCATGCCCCCGGTCCCCCCTAGGATTGTGTACCTGCAAAGCAGGTACCCACACTCGGGGCTTTGCCACTCGACAGACTTTGGAATTTTTCCTCCTTTTTTTCATTTTAGGATTCTCTGTGTACTGTACGTACAGTGCTATATATGACATAAAAAAAAAGTATTAATAGGAAGAGATAACAATTTCTTACCACATGAATTAAACTTAACTAGCTCCTGTTTGTTTACGTCGCTTACGACGCTAAACCGCGTAAGACGGAACGACGCGTAATATTATTTATTATATTTTTATGGGGAGGAGCGTCGTAACCACGAAACAACGTAAGTCAAGACCTGCGTGACCCGAGGACTTACTGTACTTGTAAATCATTAATACCCTCTCTTTTACAATCTGTAACTTAATCTCATTCACACCCAGCCTAGCTTATGGCTTCCTCTTCATATTTCAGCAAAAGTTGACACACACTTTCGCAATCATTCAGCTGAGCTACGTGGTCGAATCATCTTCTGTAGTTTTGATTGCCCCAAAGCTTCAGCAAATCGCTTGACAAGGTTCTCATAGTTTGCTTTTGTCGCCAGTTCATAAGGAGTCTCTCCTCTGTCATTCTTGATATTCTGGTCAGCACCACAACTGAACAAAATAAAAGAATAATTTATGTCACTGTTGAATAATAATAATAAACGCTCTTATATGGCATAATCCCCTGATAAATGAGTTCAAAGTGTATAAATATGATCTTGGAATGGGTTAACAATCTTTCTACCTCTTACTGGTATCTAAACTCCACGACTGACTAATTAATATTTCATTATGTGCTGCCTATCAAGTGGACAGCAAACTGCATGGTTATTTTTCGTCAGAAAGAAATCTAGTTTATGACAAAAAATAAAATAGTTTGGTCTCTGCAGGTGTCCCTCGAAATGAAACAAAAGGATTGCAGATTTTATTTCCTTTAATCACAAAATATTCACATTTAAGTAGTTAAATAATAATATTTTATTTACTTCAGTAAAGCATCCACAACTTTCAGACCTCCAGGACCCAAGTTGACAGCTTCATGAAGCGCAGTGTTGCCTTTTCTGTAATAAATATATAATTATTGTTTGAGGGGACCAAAATTTATGAAAGAGTATATAGCTATAGTCCGATAAGGCTATGACGAGAGTATTAGTATTACAATTTACTGCAACTGAGCAAAACATCAAATAATATTAGGAAACAATTAACAAAACTCAATATTTAATTTTCAAATGTATGTTTTTTCCAAATCTGGCAGCTTTATCAATTTTATTTATTTTTTTATCTCAGCATCTGCATCCACAGGAGATCTCTGTACTTAAAGCTACAAATCCTACCTATTATGCTTTCCCTAACTTTTGTAATGTGTTTGTCATGCTTACATTGATGATGGTCCTTTCTTGTTCACATCAGCCCCAGCCTGAATCAAGACTGGAATGCAATCAACGTGTTTGTTCTTGGCCGCTAGGTGCAAAGCAGGGAGACCACTTTTGGTGCTCTCACAGGCTGGATTTGCTCCCTGCAAGCAGGTGTTGGTTTGGTACAGTTAATTGTATATAAATTACCATAATTTTAATTGGCTTAAAATTAGCTCTGAAATTGTTGACGAGTTTATTTAGGATTTTAAAAATTTTCAAAAAATTATAAGTGATACTGTATTTATCTTTCTTTCTTTTTTTTTTTTTATATGTCACATTCACGCAAGAAGATTTCTCGGTTAAAATTAATTGTAAACATTCAGCCAAAGCGGGCATGTGATCATTAACATTCAGTTAAAATTATACGCAATCAACTTAAAACAAGTTTTCTTTGATGTGGCGGACTTACATATTATAATATTGTTAATTTATAACACAGTGTTATATTACAAAGTGTGTTCATTAAAAAAACACCACAAAACTTTGTGCAAATCAATAACCTCATCTATGAGCTGCTGAACCACACTGCTGTCTGCCTCCACTTCATTTGTAAGCTGGCGAAGCAACTTGGTGTCTTGTGGCTGAAAAAGATAAAAAGAGCAAATGAAACCACTTGCAAATATATAAACCCCTTATTCAATACAGTTTAAGTTTAAAAGTCAACCCTTCCAATTCTACATTAAAGCGCACAGTTCTGTGAGGGCTTTTAGACCTAGATGTAGACAGACCTTCATAACTTTTGGAAGAAAGATAATACTGTCAAAGTTTCACCTTAATGTTAACTTGGCCAGCAGCGCGCAATGGGGTTTAAACAAAGCAAAGAGACATACATATAATTGCACAGAAGTCAGCCATCAGCCTTAATCATACATTTCTATTAGGTTTTGTTAAACTGAACATGGAGCCCTGGCAACAACGGAGGCAGATCGACAAGGTGACCTTGATGTACCGTGTCATGCACAGCCTTGTCGACGTTTCCCAGCAGGGACTTGTGCGTGGAGCCCACCGGAGCACTATAGCAGCCACAACATAAAAGTCTTTGTCCCCCACACTAGAACAGATGTGTACAAGCACTCCTTCCCATCAGCTACAAGGTTATAGAACTCGCTGAGCGCTGAATCAGCATCAGCCTCGTCTGTTGCATCCCTTAAAGCATCGCTGACAGACTGGAGCGTAAACATCTTGTGATGAATACCCCCAACGTGTGCACAGCTGTCATAACACAATTTTAACCCAGTCAGACTGCCTCGATCACTACCACATCCTGAAAGAGTACTTTTGTCTGATTTTAAATCTGTGAAAACCCTTCGCTGCGCATGCCAAAGTTGTGTTCATCGAAAACGGGGTATCCACAGTATTACAAAGAAGAAGAAGAAGATCCCCCAAAAAGAGAGTGGGCAGATCCCATAGGTACTGCAATTCCAGAAGGTAGCTTAATCCTGTCAAAGTTTCAACCCTTTCGTGTGTGCAGGAGGACAGCAGCACTAAACGGGATTTAAACAAATTAAAAGGTTCTTAAGAACTGGTTTATTCTCCCCCAAAAAGGGGAGTGGGCCGATCCCGTAGATACTGCAATACCGGCCTATCTCGTAGATACTGCAATATCGGCCCGACCCCGTAGACATTTAAAAAAAATAACTATACTTTCAAAAGAGTTGTTTTTCTCTCCAGCTTATATTTTCAGTGGGCCAACATTATCTGTGAATATTAAACGGATCTGTCATAAGGGTGTGGTCGAAGTGGGTCTCTTTAAATTATATGAATTTTATTCTCCACAAAATTGAGAGTGGACCGACCCTTAGGTACAGCAATTCCAGAAGGGAGATAATCCTGTTCAAAATTTTTAACCCTTATATGTGTGTTGTGTGAATCCAGCAGCGCGGAATGGGATTTAAACAACTGCGGATACATATAAAACTTGAAAGAAGTTAACAGTTAGCTCTGACGATCATAAATTCACATTAAGTTTTATTCTCCCCAAAAGGAGAGTGGGCCGATCCCGGAGGTACTGCAATACCGGGCCAACCCGTGGCGAAGGTGGAGCAAGCCCCTGACACTTCACCCATGTTCAAAAATCAGTTTAATATCGAAGCCCCCTTGTCGGGGACGTATCAGATATTAAGCTGATAAGAACAGATACTACACTTTGATCTTAGCCAAAAGGCCGAGAAGCGATAACTATTTTCACTCAAGCCCAGCAAAGTCAGTGAACCACATTTAGCTGAACATCAGGTACACTTAAACAACATACCAACAACTTACCAATATTTTTATTCTTTTAAATGCCTCTGTAATTTTGTTTGTACTGCAGATCATAACATTTCTCATTCTACATTGTCCATTTTCCTTTGAAGACTAAATCTATTGTAAAAAGCAGTTATTTTATAAAATAGTTACAAATCTGACTCCTTAGCAATCAGTTTATGGTCACACCTGTCTAACAAGATTGCACAACATTATGCAAATGACCTTAAAAGACTTCTAGTGAGTGTTTCTATCAAACAAAATAACTGTCCATTATAATTATTATTACAAGTAGTAGTAGTAGTAGTAGTAGTAGTAGTAGTAGTAGTAGCAGTAGTGAATAATTTAAGGTCTACTAAAGCCAATAATAAATATGACTAAGACTAGCTTTAGCTGCCAGACACAATTCAAGACCCACCAACCCAGAATACTTCACTAGGCTTTGATATTTTCTTTTCAGAGGAAGCATGCTGGTCAGTGTTTATTTTGACAGCAAACAAAATTATAACACTTAAAAGTTGTGTTTCCAATTGAATTTTGTCAATTAAATGATTTAATTAATTTCACTTCTATCTCTATCTATATTTTACTTTAGTTTTTGGATTTAAAGAACTAGCAGAAAAAAATTATTTAGCAAAAATTTAAAAACATTCATGCATGGAATGAAAGACTTAACACAGGGATAAAAAAAAGGACGCTTCTTATGTAGTACACTTACAAGCTCAAAGAGTTTCTCAAGAAGCTGGCCACTAATATCGAGCATGCACAAAATAGTCTGCTGAAGTCAGGAGAACAAATCAATGTAATCTATTTCTGTATTGTATTTTATTGTTCTTTAAATTTTATTTATGCATTCCATTTCATTTTTGCCTTATTATTAAGCTGACAAAACTCTGTCTGCATTCAGTAGTATTTGTTAAATGTGGATGGTTCTAAAATGGGGACTGCTTCCAGTAATATCTAATACATGTGATGACTGATGCTGGTCACTTGAATACACCACGAAAATCCATGTTTCAAAAATAACTAGTGTAAGAAAGTTTCTAATTTGATGCATCATGTCAGAATAAACAATTTTATGTGTGCACTTTGCATAACTTAATTTAATAATGTAATTCACTATTTAACTAAAACTACAATTTGTACACAAAGGCTTTTTTTTGAAACCTCAAGCCTTAGAGGCCACCAAGACAAAGAGTTTGTTTATTTTAGTCAAAAACATGTATATAATAAAATGGCCTTGTTATATTAAATATTGCTCTGTGGGTTCGGGCAAATAGAATAGACCCAACGTTTCCCGGCGTGTCGTAAGAGGCGACTAACAGGGGTGATGTTAGCACGGCATCACTGGGCGAAAGTCTTCTACACAGAAGTCACCGGTCAGGGCGGAGGAACCTCACGTTACTACAGGTTCAACGACCACGTGCTCAGGGCCAAGGCGAGCCACACTGTATTCGTGGATTTCGGCTGTGGCCAACAGCCTGGAGAGGATTGGGCCCTGCCAGGTCTTTTTTTGCCCAAGACACAACACATGATGAGGCTATCCACTAATTCCATGCCGGATCGGTCGTCGCCCGGCTACACAAGGACCGCGCCTTCCGTTGGCCACCAGGACGGAGGTGAAAAGTATGCTACTGATGGACAAATTAGCAAGATCCGCACGAGAAACAACATCGTCATAGGAACCTGGAATGTCAGGACCCTAACTGCGGAAGGAAAATTAGAAGAACTGGCCCACGAGCTGGACCACTATCGATGGAACGTTCTAGGTATCAGCGAACTGCGCTGGAAAGGCCTAGGTGAAACAACGACTGACAAAGGCCACAAGCTCTATTTCAGCGGTAGAGATGGCAGGCACGAACACGGCGTTGGATTCTTGGTCCACAAGAACATTCTAGCCACTGTCATGGGTTGCCGCCCAGTCTCCAGTAGACTCATTACCATCCGTCTGAGAGCAACCCCTTTCAACATTACCATCATCCAGGCCTATGCTCCAACATCAGACTATGAAGACAGCGAAGTGGAGGATTTTTATGAAAATATACAGGCGGCCCTTGACCAAGTGCCGAAGAAGGACATAGTCATAGTGCAAGGCGACTGGAATGCCAAGGTTGGCCAAGATGCGCACCACAACTGGGGAGACACATGCGGACCCCACTGCAACAACGAGACAAATGACAGGGGTCTGAGGCTATTGGAGTTTGCCAGATACAACAATCTGGTACTGGCAAACACGCTTGGTCTCCACAAAAAATCCAGACGATGGACATGGCACAGTCCCGGCGGGGAACATCACAACCAGATCGACTACATCATGGTCAAGAAACGCTTCAGATCAAGCATCAACATTGGCAGGACACGCACTTTTCCAGGAGCAGACATTGGAAGTGACCACGATCTCGTGATGATGTCTTTCCGGCTCCATTTGAAGAGAGTAAATACAGCAAAGTGCACTAGGCTGAAGTTCGACCTGGACAAACTGCAAGACCCGGAGGTGGCAAAAATATTTCAGGCCACAATTGGAGGGAAATTTGCACCACTGCTTATTTTTGGGGCAGGCGAAGTAGATGTCAACAC
This sequence comes from Oncomelania hupensis, assembly GCA_036898135.1. Classification (NCBI taxonomy): domain Eukaryota; kingdom Metazoa; phylum Mollusca; class Gastropoda; order Littorinimorpha; family Pomatiopsidae; genus Oncomelania; species Oncomelania hupensis. Next base: position 67,354,657 of record CM072513.1, on the reverse strand, counting down.
CATGACCAATACCTTCAACTCAGCTGTAACAGATGCCGCCACTGAGATCCTTGGCAAGCACCGACCAAAGAAGAAGCCGTGGATCACACCTGAACTTTTGGATCTGTGTGATAAACGAAGAGAGTTAAAAAAGAAAAAGAACACCTCACAGGGAGCTGATGTCTACCGAAAAATCAACAATGACATCCGAAAAGGCATGCGCACAGCAAAGGAGAACTGGATAGAAGATCAATGCCAGGAAATAGAGAACAATCTGAACAAGAACAACAGCAAGAAGGCCTACCAGACTGTGAAGCGGCTGACAAGTGTTAAACAGCCCAAAGTCTCCACTATCCAAAGCAAGTCTGGCATTTGCCTTACAGAAGAACAAGAAGTCTTGGACAGATGGACAGAGTACTGCTCTGACCTTTACAACCATACACCAAATGGAGACCCATCAGTTCTAGCATGTCCCGAGAGCAGAGAAGAAGAAGAAATCCTCCCAATTCTCCGGGAAGAAGTTGAGGCAGCAGTGCAATCGCTGAAGAAAGGGAAGTCAGCGGGAGTGGACAACATACCAGCGGAACTGCTACAAGCAGGAGGAGAAGCGATGACTGATGCTCTCACCATTATCTGTAACAAGATCTGGCAGAGTGGGGAATGGCCTACACCATGGACCCAGTCGCTTGTCATCACTCTTCCCAAAAAAGGTAACCTTCAGGAGTGTGAAAATTACCGCACCATCAGCCTCATCAGCCATCCCAGCAAGGTCCTCCTGAAAATAATACTCAACAGGTTGAAACCACAAGCTGAACAAATCATAGCTGAAGAACAAGCAGGATTCATGGCAGGGCGAAGTACCACTGAACAGATTTTCAACCTCAGAATAATCTGTGAGAAATACCTACAGCACCAACAACATCTATATCATGTGTTCATAGACTTCAAGAAGGCATTTGACCGAGTCTGGCATGCAGCTCTATGGGCAACCATGAAAGTGTACAACATCAGCCCTAAAATTATAGAAGTCATCAAAAGCCTGTATGACAAGGCTACCAGTGCAGTCCTCCATAACAGCGTCATCGGGAACTGGTTCAGAACAACAATCGGTGTGCGTCAAGGATGCCTACTCTCCCCAACACTCTTCAACATCTTCCTAGAGCGCATCATGTCAGATGCTCTTGCAGATCACGAAGGCACAGTCAGCATAGGGGGCAGAGCAATCTCCAATCTTCGTTTTGCGGATGATATTGATGGATTGGCTGGAGAGGAACAAGAACTTGAACAGCTTGTACAGAGGCTTGACACCACCTCCAGAGCTTATGGAATGGAAATAAGTGCAGAGAAGACCAAAATGATGACCAACAACACCAATGGCATCAACACGGACATCAAAGTACAAGGCCAATCCCTCAACACAGTGCACAGCTTCAAATATTTAGGAGCCATTGTGTCAGACAATGGGTCTCGACAGGAAGTCCTCTCCAGGATCGCACAAACAACTGCTGCCCTGACAAGGTTGAAGCCCATTTGGAAAGACAGAACCATCAGTCTACATTCCAAAGTAAGACTGCTGCGCTCTCTGGTCATCTCCATCTTCCTATATGCTTGCGAAGCATGGACCCTCACAGCAGATCTCCAACGAAGAATACAAAGCATGGAGATGAGGTGCTACAGAAGACTTCTGTGCATTTCCTATACCCAACACATCACCAACGTTGAAGTCCGACAGACCATCACACAAGCCATTGGACAACACGATGACCTGCTCACAGTGGTGAAGAAACGGAAACTCCGATGGTATGGCCACGTCACCAGATCATCAGGCCTTGCAAAGACCATTCTGCAAGGCACAGTGCAAGGAGGTAGAAGAAGGGGGAGACCGAAAAAGAGGTGGGAGGACAACATTCGAGAATGGACTGGTTTGACACTGAGCGAAGCCATGAGGGCTGCTGAGGACAGAGAAAGATGGAGTATGCTGGTTAAGCGATCATCTGTGGTGCCCCTACGACCTTCGGGTTATGGGACAGGATAGGATAGGATAGGATATTAAATAATGTTAAAATGGGCTTTCGTTGCTCAAACCAACAGCTGGATTTTCCCTATTTTTGTACGGCAGGGACTAATTCCTCCTGCTTAACAGTACATTTTTACACTCTATGATCTACTAGATGCCATCTTTAGAGCTACAGCTGTTAGCTTTAGTCTTTGCTATCCATAGTTACAAAATTGAAGGATTTTATTAAGTTAAAAAAAAAAACTACTTTCAAAATAGTTCTTTTTCTCTCAAAATTATTTTTTCAGTGGGGCAACATTCTGTGTGAATATTAAATGGATCTGTAATGGGTGCGTGGTCGAAGTGGGTCTCTTTAAATAAATGAATTTTATTCTCCACAAAATTGAGAGTGGACCGACCCTTAGGTACAGCAATTCCAGAAGGGAGAGAATCCCTTTCAAAGTTTTTAACCCTTATATGCGTGTTGTGTGGATCCAGCAGCGCGGAATGGGATTTAAACAACTGCGGATATATATAAAACTTGAAAGAATTTAACAGTTAGCTCTGACGATCATAAATTCACATTAAGTTTTCTTCTCCCCAAAAGGAGAGTGGGCCGATCCCGGAGGTACTGCAATACCGGGCCAACCCTTGGCGAAGGTGGAGCAAGCCCCTGACACTTCACCCATGTTCAAAAATCAGTTTAATATCGAAGCCCCCTTGTCGGGGACGTATCAGATATTAAGCTGATAAGAACAGATACTACACTTTGATCTTAGCCAAAAGGCCGAGAAGCGATAACTATTTTCACTCAAGCCCAGCAAAGTCAATGAACCACATTTAGCTGAACATCAGGTACACTTAAACAACATACCAACAACTTACCAATATTTTCATTCTTTTAAATGCCTCTGTAATTTTGTTTGTACTGCAGATCATAACATTTCTCATTCTACATTGTCCATTTTCCTTTGAAGACGAAATCTATTGTAAAAAACAGTTATTTTATAAAATAGTTACAAATCTGACTCCTTAGCAATCAGTTTATGGTCACACCTGTCTAACAAGATTGCACAACATTATGCAAATGACCTTAAAAGACTTCTAGTGAGTGTTTCTATCAAACAAAATAACAGTCCGTTATAATTATTATTACAATTAGTAGTAGTAGCAGGGGGTGTCGGATAGTGCAGTGGTTGGAGCACTCGCTACTCTGTCGAAAGTGAAGCACCGTCCGGTGCGGTTAGCACTTGGATGGGTGACCGCTAAGGTGTGAAGCGACAAACAACAACGCCCCCAGTTGACTCAACTGTGATTGAGTACCTACTCTCTTGAGGGTGGGGAAGGTAAAGCAGCGAGGGAGAGAGTTGGGCATCACCCTCATTACGCTGGCCCAAGATAAGTGTGATCTCCAACATCACGCTCCCCTACGGCCACAAGGCTATGGGACTACCTTTACTTTTTTTTTTTTTTTAGCAGCAGCAGCAGCAGCAGCAGTAGTAGTAGTAGTAGTAGTAGTAGTAGTAGTAGTAGTAGTGAATAATTTAAGGTCTACTAAACCCAATAATAAATATGACTAAGACTAGCTTTAGCTGCCAGACACAAATCAAGACCCACCAACCCAGAATACTTCACTAGGCTTTGATATTTTCTTTTCAGAGGAAGCTTGCTGGTCAGTGTTTATTTTGACAGCAAACAAAATTATAACACTTAAAAGTTGTGTTTCCAATTGATTTTTGTCAATTAAATTATTTAATTAATTTCACTTCTATCTCTATCTATATTTTACTTTAGTTTTTGGATTTAAAAAACTAGCAAAAAATAATTATTTAGCAGAAATTTTAAAAAAAGTGCATGCTTGGAATGAAAGACTTAACACAGGGATAAAAAAGGGACGCTTTTGATGTGTTACACTTACAAGCTCAAAATGTTTCTCAAGAAGCTGGCCACTAATATCAAGCATGCACAAAATAGTCTGCTGAAGTCAGGAGAACAAATCAATGTAATCTATTTCTGTATTGTATTTTATTGTTCTTTAAATTTTATTTATGCATTCCAATTCATTTTTGCCTAAAAATACTGCTTTTACTACTACTACTACTACTACTACTACTACTACTACTACTACTACTACTACTACTACTACTACTACTATTATTATTATTATTATTATTATTATTATTATTATTAAGCTGACAAAACTCTGTCTGCATTCAGTAGTATTTGTTAAATGTGGATGGTTCTGAAATGGGGACTGCTTCCAGTAATATCTAATACATGTGATAACTGATGCTGGTCACTTGAATACACCATAAAAATCCATGTTTCAAAAATAACTAGTGTAAGAAAGTTTCTAATTTGATGCATCATGTCAGAATAAACAATTTTATGTGTGCACTTTGCATAACTTAATTTAATAATGTAATTCACTATTTAACTAAAACTACAATTTGTACACAAAGGCTTTTTTTTAACCTCAAGCCTTAAAGGCCCCCAAGACAAAGAATTTGCTTATTTTTGTCAAAAACAGGTATATAATAAAATTGGCCTTGTTATATTAAATAATGTTAAAATGGGCTTTCGTTGCTCAAACCAACAGCTGGATTTTCCCTATTTTTTTACGGCAGGGACTAATTCCTCCTGCTTAACAGTACATTTTTACACTCTTTGATCTACTAGATGCCATCTTTAGAGCTACAGCTGTTAGCTTTAGTCTTTGCTATCCATAGTTACAAATCTGACTCTTTAGCAATCAGTTTATGGTCATACCTGTCTAACAAGATTGCACAACATTATGCAAATGACCTTAAAAGACTTCTAGTGAGTGTTTCTATCAAACAAAATAACAGTCCGTTATAATTATTACAATTAGTAATAGTAGCAGTAGTAGTAGTAGCAGTAGTGAATAATTTAAGGTCTACTAAAGCCAATAATAAATATGACTAAGACTAGCTTTAGCTGCCAGACACAATTCAAGACCCACCAACCCAGAATACTTCACTAGGCTTTGATATTTTCTTTTCAGAGGAAGCATGCTGGTCAGTGTTTATTTTGACAGCAAACAAAATTATAACACTTAAAAGTTGTGTTTCCAATTGATTTTTGTCAATTAAATTATTTAATTAATTTCACTTCTATCTCTATCTATATTTTACTTTAGTTTTTGGATTTAAAGAACTAGCAGAAAATAATTATTTAGCAGAAATTTAAAAAAAAAATGCATGCATAGAATGAAAGACTTAACACAGGGATAAAAAAAAGGGACGCTTCTTATGTAGTACACTTACAAGCTCAAAGAGTTTCTCAAGAAGCTGGCCACTAATATCGAGCATGCACAAAATAGTCTGCTGAAGTCAGGAGAACAAATCAATGTAATCTATTTCTGTATTGTATTTTATTGTTCTTTAAATTTTATTTATGCATTCCATTTCATTTTTGCCTAAAAATATTACTTTTACTACTACTACTACTACTACTATTATTATTATTATTATTATTATTATTATTATTATTATTATTATTATTATTATTAAGCTGACAAAACTCTGTCTGCATTCAGTAGTATTTGTTAAATGTGGATGGTTCCAAAATGGGGACTGCTTCCAGTAATATCGAATACATGTGATGACTGATGCTGGTCACTTGAATACACCACGAAAATCCATGTTTCAAAAATAACTAGTGTAAGATAGTTTCTTATTTGATGCATCATGTCAGAATAAACAATTTTATGTGTGCACTTTGCATAACTTAATTTAATAATGTAATTCACTATTTAACTAAAACTACAATTTGTACACAAAGGCTTTTTTTTAACCTCAAGCCTTAAAGCCCCCCAAGACGAAGAATTTGTTTATTTTTGTCAAAAACAGGTATATAATAAAATTGGCCTTGTTATATTAAATAATGTTAAAATGGGCTTTCGTTGCTCAAACCAACAGCTGGATTTTCCCTATTTTTTTACGGCAGGGACTAAATCCTCCTGCTTAAAAGTACATTTTTACACTCTATGATCTACTAGATGCCATCTTTAGAGCTACAGCTGTTAGCTTTAGTCTTTGCAATCCATAGTTACAGAATTGAAGGATTTTATTAAGTTAAAAAAAACAACTACTTTCAAAATAGTTCTTTTTCTCTCAAAATTATTTTTTCAGTGGGGCAACATTCTGTGTGAATATTAAATGGATCTGTCATGGGTGTGTGGTCGAAGTGGGTCTCTTTAAATAAATGAATTTTATTCTCCACAAAATTGAGAGTGGATCGACCCTTAGGTCATTAATATATAGAGTCTATATATATCTATGCCTTAGGTACAGCAATTCCAGAAGGGAGATAATCCCGTTCAAAGTTTTTAACCCTTATATGTGTGTTGTGTGAATCCAGCAGTGCGGAATGGGATTTAAACAACTGCGGATAAAACTTAAAAGAAGTTAACAGTCTTAGTTAGCTCTGACGATCATAAATTCACATTAAGTTTTATTCTCCCCAAAAGGAGAGTGGGCCGATCCCGGAGGTACTGCAATACCGGGCCAACCCGTGGCGAAGGTGGAGCAAGCCCCTGACACTTCACCCATGTTTAAAAATCAGTTTAATATCGAAGCCCCCTTGTCGGGGACGTATCAGATATTAAGCTGATAAGAACAGATACTACACTTTGATCTTAGCCAAAAGGCCGAGAAGCGATGACTATTTTCACTCAAGCCCAGCAAAGTCAGTCAACCACATTTAGCTGAACATCAGGTACACTTAAACAACATACCAACAACTTACCAATATTTTCATTCTTTTAAATGCCTCTGTAATTTTGTTTGTACTGCAGATCATTACATTTCTCATTCTACATTGTCCATTTTCCTTTGAAGACTAATTCTATTGTAAAAAGCAGTTATTTTATAAAATAGTTACAAATCTTACTCTTTAGCAATCAGTTTATGGTCACACCTGACTAACAAGATTGCACAACATTATGCAAATGACCTTAAAAGACTTCTAGTGAGTGTTTCTATCAAACAAAATAACAGTCCATTATAATTACTATTACAATTAGTAGTAGTAGTAGTAGTAGTAGTAGTAGTAGTAGTAGTAGTAGTGAATAATTTAAGGTCTACTAAAGCCAATAATAAATATGACTAAGACTAGCTTTAGCTGCCAGACACAATTCAAGACCCACCAACCCAGAATACTTCACTAGGCTTTGATATTTTCTTTTCAGAGATAGAATGCTGGTCAGTGTTTATTTTGACAGCAAACAAAATTATAACACTTAAAAGTTGTTTTTTCAATTGTTTTTTGTCAATTAAATGATTTAATTAATTTCACTTCTATCTATATTTTACTTTAGTTTTTGGATTTAAAGACCTAGCAGAAAATAATTATTTAGCAGAAATTTTTATAAAAAAATGCATGCATGGAATGAAAGACTTAACACAGGGATAAAAAGGATGCTTTTTATGTGGTACACTTACAAGCTCAAAGAGTTTCTCAAGAAACTGGCCATTAATATCGAGCATGCACAAAATAGTCTGCTGAAGTCAAGAGAACAAATCAATGTAATCTATTTCTGTATTGTATTTTATTGTTCTTTAAATTTTATTTATGCATTCCATTTCATTTTTGCCTAAAAATACTACTACTACTACTATTATTATTATTATTATTATTATTATTATTATTATTATTATTATTAAGCTGCCAAAATTCTGTCTACATTCAGTAGAATTTGTTAAATGTGGATGATTCTGTAATGAGCACTGCTTCCAATATCATATCCAGAATGCTGGTCACTTGCAAAGTGCATGAACATCCATGCTACATAAATAAATGTAAGTTAGTTTCTAATTTGATGCATTGGAATAAACAATTTTATGTATGCACTTTGCATAACTTAATTTAACTAAACCTACAATTTGTACAGAAATGCCAATTATTTTTTTTGCTTCAAGCATTATTTTATGTATTTGATTAGTTTTAAAATTTTATTTAGGTATTTTTTTATTTATGCTTTCTTCTTCTTCTTCTTTTACTTCTTCTTCTTCTTCTTCTTCTTCTTATTATTATTATTATTATTATTTTTTTTTTTTTTTTTAAATTATTATTATTAAGCTGACAAAGCTCTGTCTGCATTCAGTAGTATTTGTTAAATGTGGATGGTTCTGAAATGGGGACTGCTTCCAGTAATATCTAATACATGTGATAACTGATGCTGGTCACTTGAATACACCACGAAAATCCATGTTTCAAAAATAACTAGTGTAAGATAATTTCTAATTTGATGCATCATTCAGAATAAACAATTTTATGTGTGCACTTTGCATAACTTAATTTAATAATGTAATTCACTATTTAACTAAAACTACAATTTGTACACAAAGGCTTTTTTTTTTACCTCAAGCCTTAAAGGCCCCCAAGACAAAGAATTTGTTTATTTTAGTCAAAAACAGGTATATAATAAAATTGGCCTTGTTATATTAAATAATGTTAAAATGGGCTTTCGTTGCTCAAACCAACAGCTGGATTTTCCCTTTTTTTTTTTACGGCAGGGACTAATTCCTCCTGCTTAACAGTACATTTTTACACTCTATGATCTACTAGATGCCATCTTTAGAGCCACAGCTGTTAGCTTTAGTCTTTGCTATCCATAGTTACAAAATCTAAGATTTTATTAAGTTAAAAAAAACAACTACTTTCAAAATAGTTCTTTTTCTCTAAAAATTATTTTTTCAGTGGGGCAACATTCTGTGTGAATATTAAATGGATCTGTCATGGGTGTGTGGTCGAAGTGGGTCTCTTTAAATAAATGAATTTTATTCTCCACAAAATTGAGAGTGGACCGACCCTTAGGTACAGCAATTCCAGAAGGGAGATAATCCCGTTCAAAGTTTTTAACCCTTATATGTGTGTTGTGTGAATCCAGCAGTGCGGAATGGGATTTAAACAACTGCGGATAACACTTGAAAGAAGTTAACAGTTAGCTCTGACGATCATAAATTCACATTAAGTTTTATTCTCCCCAAAAGGAGAGTGGGCCGATCCCGGAGGTACTGCAATACCGGGCCAACCCGTGGCGAAGGTGGAGCAAGCCCCTGACACTTCACCCATGTTCGAAAATCAGTTTAATATCGAAGCCCCCTTGTCGGGGACGTATCAGATATTAAGCTGATAAGAACAGATACTACACTTTGATCTTAGCCAAAAGGCCGAGAAGCGATAACTATTTTCACTCAAGCCCAGCAAAGTCAGTGAACCACATTTAGCTGAACATCAGGTACACTTAAACGACATACCAACAACTTACCAATATTTTCATTCTTTTAAATGCCTCTGTAATTTTCTTTGTACTGCAGATCATTACATTTCTCATTCTACATTGTCCATTTTCCTTTGAAGACTAATTCTATTGTAAAAAGCAGTTATTTTATAAAATAGTTACAAATCTTACTCTTTAGCAATCAGTTTATGGTCACACCTGACTAACAAGATTGCACAACATTATGCAAATGACCTTAAAAGACTTCTAGTGAGTGTTTCTATCAAACAAAATAACAGTCCATTATAATTACTATTACAATTAGTAGTAGTAGTAGTAGTAGTAGTAGTAGTAGTAGTAGTAGTAGTAGTAGTAGTAGTAGTAGTGAATAATTTAAGGTCTACTAAAGCCAATAATAAATATGACTAAGACTAGCTTTAGCTGCCAGACACAATTCAAGACCCACCAACCCAGAATACTTCACTAGGCTTTGATATTTTCTTTTCAGAGAAAGCATGCTGGTCAGTGTTTATTTTGACAGCAAACAAAATTATAACACTTAAAAGTTGTTTTTTCAATTGTTTTTTGTCAATTAAATTATTTCATTAATTTCACTTCTATCTATATTTTACTTTAGTTTTTGGATTTAAAGACCTAGCAGAAAATAATTATTTAGCAGAAATTTTTTAAAAAAATGCATGCATGGAATGAAAGACTTAACACAGGGATAAAAAGGATGCTTCTTATGTGGTACACTTACAAGCTCAAAGAGTTTCTCAAGAAACTGGCCATTAATATCGAGCATGCACAAAATAGTCTGCTGAAGTCAAGAGAACAAATCAATGTAATCTATTTCTGTATTGTATTTTATTGTTCTTTAAATTTTATTTATGCATTCCATTTCATTTTTGCCTAAAAATACTACTACTACTATTATTATTATTATTATTATTATTATTATTATTATTATTATTATTATTATTAAGCTGCCAAAATTCTGTCTACATTCAGTAGAATTTGTTAAATGTGGATGATTCTGTAATGAGCACTGCTTCCAATATCATATCCAGAATGCTGGTCACTTGCAAAGTGCATGAACATCCATGCTACATAAATAAATGTAAGTTAGTTTCTAATTTGATGCATTGGAATAAACAATTTTATGTATGCACTTTGCATAACTTAATTTAACTAAACCTACAATTTGTACAGAAAGGCCAATTATTTTTTTTGCTTCAAGCATTATTTTATGTATTTGATTAGTTTTAAAATTTTATTTAGGTATTTTTTTATTTATGCTTTCTTCTTCTTCTTCTTTTACTTCTTCTTCTTCTTCTTCTTCTTCTTCTTCTTCTTCTTATTATTATTATTATTATTATTTTTTTTTTTTTTTAAATTATTATTATTAAGCTGACAAAGCTCTGTCTGCATTCAGTAGTATTTGTTAAATGTGGATGGTTCTGAAATGGGGACTGCTTCCAGTAATATCTAATACATGTGATAACTGATGCTGGTCACTTGAATACACCACGAAAATCCATGTTTCAAAAATAACTAGTGTAAGATAATTTCTAATTTGATGCATCATTCAGAATAAACAATTTTATGTGTGCACTTTGCATAACTTAATTTAATAATGTAATTCACTATTTAACTAAAACTACAATTTGTACACAAAGGCTTTTTTTTTACCTCAAGCCTTAAAGGCCCCCAAGACAAAGAATTTGTTTATTTTAGTCAAAAACATGTATATAATAAAATTGGCCTTGTTATATTAAATAATGTTAAAATGGGCTTTCGTTGCTCAAACCAACAGCTGGATTTTCCCTATTTTTTTACGGCAGGGACTAATTCCTCCTGCTTAACAGTACATTTTTACACTCTATGATCTACTAGATGCCATCTTTAGAGCCACAGCTGTTAGCTTTAGTCTTTGCTATCCATAGTTACAAAATCTAAGATTTTATTAAGTTAAAAAAAAAACTACTTTCAAAATAGTTCTTTTTCTCTCAAAATTATTTTTTCAGTGGGGCAACATTCTGTGTGAATATTAAATGGATCTGTCATGGGTGTGTGGTCGAAGTGGGTCTCTTTAAATAAATGAATTTTATTCTCCACAAAATTGAGAGTGGACCGACCCTTAGGTACAGCAATTCCAGAAGGGAGATAATCCCGTTCAAAGTTTTTAACCCTTATATGTGTGTTGTGTGAATCCAGCAGTGCGGAATGGGATTTAAACAACTGCGGATAAAACTTGAAAGAAGTTAACAGTTAGCTCTGACGATCATAAATTCACATTAAGTTTTATTCTCCCCAAAAGGAGAGTGGGCCGATCCCGGAGGTACTGCAATACCGGGCCAACCCGTGGCGAAGGTGGAGCAAGCCCCTGACACTTCACCCATGTTCAAAAATCAGTTTAATATCGAAGCCCCCTTGTCGGGGACGTATCAGATATTAAGCTGATAAGAACAGATACTACACTTTGATCTTAGCCAAAAGGCCGAGAAGCGATAACTATTTTCACTCAAGCCCAGCAAAGTCAGTCAACCACATTTAGCTGAACATCAGGTACACTTAAACAAAATACCAACAACTTACCAATATTTTCATTCTTTTAAATGCCTCTGTAATTTTGTTTGTACTGCAGATCATAACATTTCTCATTCTACATTGTCCATTTTCCTTTGAAGAATAAATCTATTGTAAAAAGCAGTTATTTTATAAAATAGTTACAAATCTTACTCTTTAGCAATCAGTTTATGGTCACACCTGTCTAACAAGATTGCACAACATTATGCAAATGACCTTAAAAGACTTCTAGTGAGTGTTTCTATCAAACAAAATAACAGTCCATTATAATTACTATTACAATTAGTTGTAGTCGTAGTAGTCGTAGTAGTAGTAATAGCAGTAGTGAATAATTTAAGGTCTACTAAAGCCAATAATAAATATGACTAAGACTGGCTTTAGCTGCCAGACACAATTCAAGACCCACCAACCCAGAATACTTCACTAGGCTTTGATATTTTCTTTTCAGAGGAAGCATGCTGGTCAGTGTTTATTTTGACAGCAAACAAAATTATAGCACTTCAAAGTTGTGTTTTCAATTGATTTTTGTCAATTAAATGATTTAATTAATTTCACTTCTATCTCTATCTATATATATTTTACTTTAGTTTTTGGATTTAAAGAACTAGCAGAAAATAATGATTTAGCAGAAATTTAAAAAGAATACATGCATGGAATGAAAAACTTAACACAGGAATTAAAAAGGACACTTCTTATGTAGTACACTTACAAGCTCAAAGAGTTTCTCAAGAAGCTGTCAACTAATACCGAGCATGCACAAAATAGTCTGCTGAAGTCAGGAGAACAAATCAATGTAATCTATTTCTGTATTGTATTTTACTGTTCTTTAAATTTTATTTATGCATTCCATTTCATTTTTGCCTAAAAATACTACTACTACTACTACTACTCCTACTCCTACTACTACTACTACTACTACTACTACTATTATTATTATTATTATTATTATTATTATTATTATTATTATTAAGCTGACAAAACTCTGCATTCTGTAGTATTTGTTAAATGTGGATAATCTATTTCTGTATTTTATTTTATTGTTCTTTAAATGTTATTTATGCATTCCATTTCATTTTTGCCTAAAAATACTACTACTACTACTACTACTACTACTACTATTTATATTATTATTATTATTATTAAGCTGACAAAACTCTGTCTGCATTCAGTAGTATTTGTTAAATGTGGATGGTTCTGAAATGGGGACTGCTTCCAGTAATATCTAATACATGTGATGACTGATGCTGGTCACTTGAAAACACCACGAATATCCATGTTTAAAAAATTACTTGTGTAAGATAGTTTCTAATTTGATGCATCATGTCAGAATAAACAATTTTATGTGTGCACTTTGCATAACTTAATTTAATAATGTATTTCACTATTTAACTAAAACTACAATTTGTACACAAAGGCTTTTTTTAACCTCAAGACTTAAAGGCCCTCAAGACAAAGAATTTGTTTATTTTTGCCAAAAACAGGTGGATACTAAAATTGGCCTTGTTATATTAAATAATGTTAAAATGGGCTTTCGTTGCTCAAACCAACAGCTGGATTTTTCCTATTTTTTTACGGCAGGGACTAATTCCTCCTGCTTAACTGTAAATTTTTACACTCTATGATCTACTAGATGCCATCTTTAGAGCTACAGCTGTTAGCTTTAGTCTTTGCTATCCATAGTTACAAAATCGAAGGAATTTATTAAGTTAAAAAAAACAACTACTTTCAAAATAGTTCTTTTTCTCTCAAAATTGTTTTTTCAGTGGGGCAACATTCTGTGTGAATATTAAATGGATCTGTCATGGGTGCGTGGTCGAAGTGGGTCTCTTTAAATAAATGAATTTTATTCTCCACAAAATTGAGAGTGGACCGACCCTTAGGTACAGCAATTCCAGAAGGGAGATAATCCCGTTCAAAGTTTTTAACCCTTATATGTTTGTTGTGTGAATCCAGCAGCGCGGAATGGGATTTAAACAACTGCGGATATATATAAAACTTCAAAGAAGTTAACAGTTAGCTCTGACGATCATAAATTCACATTAAGTTTTATTCTCCCCAAAAGGAGAGTGGGCCGATCCCGGAGGTACTGCAATACCGGGCCAACCCGTGGCGAAGGTGGAGCAAGCCCCTGACACTTCACCCATGTTCAAAAATCAGTTTAATATCGAAGCCCCCTTGTCGGGGACGTATCAGATATTAAGCTGATAAGAACAGATACTACACTTTGATCTTAGCCAAAAGGCCGAGAAGCGATAACTATTTTCACTCAAGCCCAGCAAAGTCAGTGAACCACATTTAGCTGAACATCAGGTACACTTAAACAAAATACCAACAACTTACCAATATTTTCATTCTTTTAAATGCCTCTGTAATTTTGTTTCTACTGCAGATCATAACATTTCTCATTCTACATTGTCCATTTTCCTTTGAAGAATAAATCTATTGTAAAAAGCAGTTATTTTATAAAATAGTTACAAATCTGACTCTTTAGCAATCAGTTTATGGTCACACCTGTCTAACAAGATTGCACAACATTATGCAAATGACCTTAAAAGACTTCTAGTGAGTGTTTCTATCAAACAAAATAACAGTCCATTATATATTATTATTACAATTAGTTGTAGTCGTAGTAGTCGTAGTAGTAGTAATAGCAGTAGTGAATAATTTAAGGTCTACTAAAGCCAATAATAAATATGACTAAGACTGGCTTTAGCTGCCAGACACAATTCAAGACCCACCAACCCAGAATACTTCACTAGGCTTTGATATTTTCTTTTCAGAGGAAGCATGCTGGTCAGTGTTTATTTTGACAGCAAACAAAATTATAACACTTTAAAGTTGTGTTTTCAATTGATTTTTGTCAATTAAATGATTTAATTAATTTCACTTCTATCTCTATCTATATTTTACTTTAGTTTTTGGATTTAAAGAACTAGCAGAAAATAATGATTTAGCAGAAATTTAAAAAGAATACATACATGGAATGAAAGACTTAACACAGGGATTAAAAAGGACACTTCTTATGTAGTACACTTACAAGCTCAAAGAGTTTCTCAAGAAGCTGTCAACTAATACCGAGCATGCACAAAATAGTCTGCTGAAGTCAGGAGAACAAATCAATGTAATCTATTTCTGTATTGTATTTTACTGTTCTTTAAATTTTATTTATGCATTCCATTTCATTTTTGCCTAAAAATACTACTACTAC
This sequence comes from Oncomelania hupensis, assembly GCA_036898135.1. Lineage (NCBI taxonomy): Eukaryota > Metazoa > Mollusca > Gastropoda > Littorinimorpha > Pomatiopsidae > Oncomelania > Oncomelania hupensis. The sequence continues at coordinate 67,339,639 of CM072513.1, read as the reverse complement.
TACTACTACTACTCCTACTACTACTACTATTATTATTATTATTATTATTATTATTATTATTATTATTATTATTATTATTAAGCTGACAAAACTCTGCATTCTGTAGTATTTGTTAAATGTGGATAATCTATTTCTGTATTGTATTTTATTGTTCTTTAAATTTTATTTATGCATTCCATTTCATTTTTGCCTAAAAATACTACTACTACTACTACTACTACTACTACTACTACTACTACTACTACTACTACTACTACTACTACTATTTATATTATTATTATTATTATTATTAAGCTGACAAAACTCTGTCTGCATTCAGTAGTATTTGTTAAATGTGGATGGTTCTGAAATGGGGACTGCTTCCAGTAATATCTAATACATGTGATGACTGATGCTGGTCACTTGAAAACACCACGAATATCCATGTTTAAAAAATTACTTGTGTAAGATAGTTTCTAATTTGATGCATCATGTCAGAATAAACAATTTTATGTGTGCACTTTGCATAACTTAATTTAATAATGTATTTCACTATGTTACACTCCGTTCGATGATGGTATTTTTCTTTATCAGTATTTGATTCAGCCCCGATGCTGAAGTCCTGATAAGGTGTAACTCAGATTCGTTTATTCACACAGCCCGTCCAAACAGCATACAAGTCACAAAGTCGACGTATGAAGTTTTCCACTTTTATTCAGCACACATCAACAACTGCATACAATTCTCAACTGAACTCAACAACTTTCACAGCAACTCTCCAAATCACTATCAACAACTTTACTATCTCTCAACAGCAACTCGGCCCACGATTAAATAACCTCTCTCTTTTCTGGAACAATTGGGTACATGGTAGAAATGACGTACTGCCACCAATCGAACTAAAGATCGTCATCACTGACTTACGTCATACTTCTCTCTTCCTGCCAAAAGAATGTTCTCCATTATCTACGACCATCAAGAAACTTCGATCGATAGTAAACAAACAGATCCAGAAGATTCTACAACAATATCGACCAACAAAAATCATCAACGTTATACAAAACCACTCCCAACAACAATGCAAACCCAAACCAAAGGTAAATAAACTCCATTATTGAATACTTTGCAAATCGAAACGATTAGATCTATCGTACACGCTTCCGACATACTTTCGTTCGCGTTTCAACGTAACACACTATTTAACTAAAACTACAATTTGTACACAAAGGCTTTTTTTTAACCTCAAGACTTAAAGGCCCTCAAGACAAAGAATTTGTTTATTTTTGCCAAAAACAGGTAGATACTAAAATTGGCCTTGTTATATTAAATAATGTTAAAATGGGCTTTCGTTGCTCAAACCAACAGCTGGATTTTCCCTATTTTTTTACGGCAGGGACTAATTCCTCCTGCTTAACTGTAAATTTTTACACTCTATGATCTACTAGATGCCATCTTTAGAGCTACAGCTGTTAGCTTTAGTCTTTGCTATCCATAGTTACAAAATCGAAGGAATTTATTAAGTTAAAAAAAACAACTACTTTCAAAATAGTTCTTTTTCTCTCAAAATTGTTTTTTCAGTGGGGCAACATTCTGTGTGAATATTAAATGGATCTGTCATGGGGGCGTGGTCAAAGTGGGTCTCTTTAAATAAATGAATTTTATTCTCCACAAAATTGAGAGTGAACCGACCCTTAGGTACAGCAATTCCAGAAGGGAGATAATCCCGTTCAAAGTTTTTAACCCTTATATGTTTGTTGTGTGAATCCAGCAGCGCGGAATGGGATTTAAACAACTGCGGATATATATAAAATTTCAAAGAAGTTAACAGTTAGCTCTGACGATCATAAATTGACATTAAGTTTTATTCTCCCCAAAAGGAGAGTGGGCCGATCCCGGAGGTACTGCAATACCGGGCCAACCCGTGGCGAAGGTGGAGCAAGCCCCTGACACTTCACCCATGTTCAAAAATCAGTTTAATATCGAAGCCCCCTTGTCGGGGACGTATCAGATATTAAGCTGATAAGAACAGATACTACACTTTGATCTTAGCCAAAAGGCCGAGAAGCGATAACTATTTTCACTCAAGCCCAGCAAAGTCAGTGAACCACATTTAGCTGAACATCAGGTACACTTAAACAACATACCAACAACTTACCAATATTTTCATTCTTTTAAATGCCTCTGTAATTTTGTTTCTACTGCAGATCATAACATTTCTCATTCTACATTGTCCATTTTTCTTTGAAGAATAAATCTATTGTAAAAAGCAGTTATTTTATAAAATAGTTACAAATCTGACTCTTTAGCAATCAGTTTATGGTCACACCTGTCTAACAAGATTGCACAACATTATGCAAATGACCTTAAAAAGACTTCTAGTGAGTGTTTCTATCAAACAAAATAACAGTCCAATATAATTACTATTACAATTAGTTGTAGTCGTAGTAGTGGTAGTAGTCGTAGTAGTAGTAATAGCAGTAGTGAATAATTTAAGGTCTACTACAGCCAATAATAAATATGACTAAGACTGGCTTTAGCTGCCAGACACAATTCAAGACCCACCAACCCAGAATACTTCTCTAGGCTTTGTAGAGGAAGCATGCTGGTCAGTGTTTATTTTGACAGCAAACAAAATTATAACACATAAGTTGTGTTTTCAATTGATTTTTGTCAATTAAATGATTTAATTAATTTCACTTCTATCTCTATCTATATTTTACTTTAGTTTTTGGATTTAAAGAACTAGCAGAAAATAATGATTTAGCAGAAATTTAAAAAGAATACATGCATGGAATGAAAGACTTAACACAGGGATTAAAAAGGACACTTCTTATGTAGTACACTTACAAGCTCAAAGAGTTTCTCAAGAAGCTGTCAACTAATACCGAGCATGCACAAAATAGTCTGCTGAAGTCAGGAGAACAAATCAATGTAATCTATTTCTGTATTGTATTTTACTGTTCTTTAAATTTTATTTATGCATTCCATTTCATTTTTGCCTAAAAATACTACTACTACTACTCCTACTACTACTACTACTACTACTACTACTACTATTATTATTATTATTATTATTATTATTATTATTATTATTATTATTAAGCTGACAAAACTCTGCATTCTGTAGTATTTGTTAAATGTGGATAATCTATTTCTGTATTGTATTTTATTGCTCTTTAAATTTTATTTATGCATTCCATTTCATTTTTGCCTAAAAATACTACTACTACTACTACTACTACTACTACTACTACTACTACTACTACTACTACTACTATTTATATTATCATTATTATTATTAAGCTGACAAAACTCTGTCTGCATTCAGTAGTATTTGTTAAATGTGGATGGTTCTGAAATGGGGACTGCTTCCAGTAATATCTAATACCTGTGATGACTGATGCTGGTCACTTGAAAACACCACGAATATCCATGTTTAAAAAATTACTTGTGTAAGATAGTTTCTAATTTGATGCATCATGTCAGAATAAACAATTTTATGTGTGCACTTTGCATAACTTAATTTAATAATGTATTTCACTATTTAACTAAAACTACAATTTGTACACAAAGGCTTTTTTTTAACCTCAAGACTTAAAGGCCCTCAAGACAAAGAATTTGTTTATTTTTGCCAAAAACAGGTAGATACTAAAATTGGCCTTGTTATATTAAATAATGTTAAAATGGGCTTTCGTTGCTCAAACCAACAGCTGGATTTTTCCTATTTTTTTATGGCAGGGACTAATTCCTCCTGCTTAACTGTAAATTTTTACACTCTATGATCTACTAGATGCCATCTTTAGAGCTACAGCTGTTAGCTTTAGTCTTTGCTATCCATAGTTACAAAATCGAAGGAATTTATTAAGTAAAAAAAAAAACCAACTACTTTCAAAATAGTTCTTTTTCTCTCAAAATTGTTTTTTCAGTGGGGCAACATTCTGTGTGAATATTAAATGGATCTGTCATGGGTGCGTGGTCGAAGTGGGTCTCTTTAAATAAATGAATTTTATTCTCCACAAAATTGAGAGTGGACCGACCCTTAGGTACAGCAATTCCAGAAGGGAGATAATCCCGTTCAAAGTTTTTAACCCTTATATGTTTGTTGTGTGAATACAGCAGCGCGGAATGGGATTTAAACAACTGCGGATATATATAAAACTTCAAAGAAGTTAACAGTTAGCTCTGACGATCATAAATTGACATTAAGTTTTATTCTCCCCAAAAGGAGAGTGGGCCGATCCCGGAGGTACTGCAATACCGGGCCAACCCGTGGCGAAGGTGGAGCAAGCCCCTGACACTTCACCCATGTTCAAAAATCAGTTTAATATCGAAGCCCCCTTGTCGGGGACGTATCAGATATTAAGCTGATAAGAACAGATACTACACTTTGATCTTAGCCAAAAGGCCGAGAAGCGATAACTATTTTCACTCAAGCCCAGCAAAGTCAGTGAACCACATTTAGCTGAACATCAGGTACACTTAAACAACATACCAACAACTTACCAATATTTTCATTCTTTTAAATGCCTCTGTAATTTTGTTTGTACTGCAGATCATAACATTTCTCATTCTACATTGTCCATTTTCCTTTGAAGAATAAATCTATTGTAAAAAGCAGTTATTTTATAAAATAGTTACAAATCTGACTCTTTAGCAATCAGTTTATGGTCACACCTGTCTAACAAGATTGCACAACATTATGCAAATGACCTTAAAAGACTTCTAGTGAGTGTTTATATCAAACAAAATAACAGTCCATTATAATTACTATTACATAGTAGTAGTAGTAGTAGTAGTAGTAGTAGAAGTAGTAGTAGTAGTAGTCAATAATTTAAGGTCTACTAAAGCCAATAATAAATATGACTAAGACTATGAATCACATAAGATATAAATACATGCAATCCTAACAAGGCCTCACGAAAGTAGAACAACAGTTAACTATTAAGTTTCTATTTTTAGCAGCCAATCACAAGCTGTCTGCCTGTTGATCTCCCGTACTTCATTTACAGTCTTTATAGTTAGTCATTATAGCCCAATTCATTTAAAATTAAATACTTAATATTATGTTTTATATTTTGTCTATTAAACAATTATGCAAATTCAAACAAAAACAAACAACTTTCAATGTGGAACTGCCAGTAATAAAATCGAAAAAATCTTCCCAAACAGATAAAGTGTATCCCTTCTATTAACATGAAACAAACATTTTTATAAATCTGTTAAATCACATCTGAACATCTGAAGGGTATATATGCAGTGTTTCACAATTCAATTATTGTGTAAACGCTCATGCAATAGGACATTAAACCTTGGTCTTCATCTGAAGGTCTAAATGCTTCATTCATTTATCTATTTAATTGTTATTTATTTTAAAATCAACTAAAACTATGTAATACAAAAAAGTGTACTTAGAGTTGCTACATCTATAAAATATGCAAATTCTGTAAACAATCTCTGTGCTACAGTATGCTGATGCTGCACAGCTGGTGATAAGGATGATAATGACAATCGATAATGATGTTGATGACGATAATGATGTCTATGATGACAATGATGATGATGGTACAATGTGCACATCTAAAACTTACAGATAATTTGTTGATAGGCTTCTTCTTTGCTTTTGCGCGTCTTGCTGAACGTTTTCTGCCCCCCGCAGACATTTGTGATCTTGAAGTAATATTGTCGTCACTCACTGCAATTAAAATAATAATAATAATAATAATAATAATAATAATAATAATAATAATAATAATAATAACAGAGGTGCCTACCCCCAGTCTGACCACTTGTGTACTGGCTGCATGAAAAATGTGTATTTTGTGTAATGTCAGATTTCGCGCAACTCGCAACATTTGATCAAAGAATTATTGTCATGAAAACTGCCACATTCACAAAACATCAATTCATACTAATTCCAGCTCACCATTTTAATCCTCATGAAACAAACTAATATAAAACTCAACAAGTTATGGTCACAAATGCACACTAATATATTATTTTTTGTGTTGTATTTTACTCCATCCCCCCCCCCCCCCCCCCCCAAGATCTTCATATTGTCCAACAATTAATTAATATGAATTATGAATATATATAAATGCATCATTATTTTCGTATATTCTCCTCAAACTAACAACACTTTTTGTTTTCTGAGCATACTAGAGTGTTCTGCATTTTGTTGTGTAAATACAGTGCCATTTTATGCACTTTGTATTAATTTTAGACACCCGAGCCACTTTTGGGAAAAACGCGTTTTATTTTTATGTGAGGGTTACCCACTTTGAACAATTAAATGAGTGCCTTACTATTGACCGATTTTAACAATTTAATTTTTTTAAATCTTCTAAAGGTTTGTACTATATAATAAAAACAAAATAAAACATCCTGAACCAAAATAAAATGTTCGTTCGTAATACCTAATCTAAGTGTCGCTGAATGCCGTATGCAGAGCAATGCTGAACTCTTTGTTGCAATGAGCTGGATCTGGATCTGGAATAATACGTCACAGGAGCCTTGTTGGCTATCGTCGTGACGGGCCTGGGGGCGCAATCTACTTGTTGGAGGGTCTTGGTTAAAACGTCAAATGTCACTGGTTTTAAAAACTGGTTAAAAACATGGAATTGGTCAGTGGATTGACAGCCCTAGCGGTGACGTCCTCAGCGCTGGTGATGCTGCGCTGGCGATGTCATCGTTGCTTAGTTGATTCCACTCGACTGCAGTCCGTACAAAGAATGAGTGCTTGTACTGTTCGGTCCTGCATGGAGGGATGCGGAAGCCGCGCGAGTTATTCACCGCTTGCCTTTGGACGATGTTGTCACTGCTGTAGTCTTTAAACCTTGTAGGACGTATTCTTCGTCGGCCGGTAGGGGCAGGGTGGAGGAACTTGTCAGGAGGTAGTGCTGGGATTTCGCCATCTACCATTCTGTGGAAGAGTTTGAGGCGAAGCTGCCTGCGTCGTTCTTCAAGTGATGGGAGTTTCAGGGTTTCCAGCATGGCACTCACGCAACCTGGGTTCCGGGACTTATAGTCTCTTGTTATGAAGCGGGCTGCCTGGCGTTGAACTCTTTCAAGCTTATCTACCTCCTGTTTCAAATAAGGGTCCCATATCGTAGCTCCATATTCAAGCGTGGGCCGTACGAGTGAGATGTATGCCAAACGTCTACTCCCCTGGGGGCAATTCCGTAGGTTCCGGCGAAGAAAGCCCAAAGTTGATCCTGCCTTGCGACAGATGTTGGCAATATGGGATGCCCATTTTAGGTCTTAATGATTTTAAAAATAATTTTAGAGCTTAATGAACTCCTTTCGAAGATTCGATTATTCCTCAAAAACGTTCACTGTATTCGCGTAAGAAATGTTGTCGCGCTTTTTGCTTACTTGCAACCTAACCCGCTTTTCTTCAGACTCGCTCTCATCGTCACTCTCGTGTAAACGCTTTCGCGACACCACGTTTACCACAATGGCCGATACAAAGTCTCGCACTACCTCTCACGCACGAGATTTTATTTTTGCGCATGCGCTCTAGGGTCAGCAAGTAAAGGAAATAGCAGATCGAAACATAATTATATAAAATCAGAGAGAAAAAAAAATTTTTTTTTTGGTACACCACGAAAATGCGTATTTTTTAGGAATTGCTCGTATTGTCGTATTTTATGTTAAAAATTCGTAAAAATACGCGCCAGCGCGTACGGTAGGCACCTCTGTAATAATAATAACAATAATTAATAAATTTGAAAGCCTAATTTATTGTTGTTGCATGTCATTCAACATTTTCTTTCATTAAGTTCTTCTGATGAGCTATGATGTTCATGCAAGACAATTATGACTGGTTAAAAAATTGTGTGAATTTTTTTATTTTATTACAGTGTTTATTTATTTTTATTTATGTGAAACATTATGTCAACTGAAACAATTAATTCGGAGGAAAATTTTTTTTTTTTAGCTTCACTATTATTATTTGTGTCGTTATGTTTAACATATATGATTGCCACTTGCCCATTAGAACTGAAGTATGGGATGTTTATATCTACAAAATATTTTCAAAACAATTGGTTGTTTTTTTCTGGTGTTTTGTTATTGTTGTTGTTTTTGTTTATTTTGTTTATTTGTTTGTTGTTGTTGTTTTTGTTGTTATTTTTCAAAGAAAGAATTATTTAGGTAAGTTTGGAGTAAAATTTCAACTTACTGAGTTCGTCTTCTTCATCACTGATGACACTATCTCTCTCGGTGTGTTGGCTGAGGTATCCTTTATGAGTAGAAATCCCAAGCTGTCGATTGACGAATGGATCTTTGTTTTCACGAAGTGCAAAGGTCAAGGTCAGGCTCAGCTCATAGCCATCCTCTTGCACAGAGCTGGTCAGCATCTGTAGAAAATGTACGTGTTAGTGTAAATGTTGAGAATGTGCATGTGATTGTGATGGAAAATGCTGTGATCGAACGGGTTAACGTGAAAACTGAGAAGAAAGTGAGCATGTATAGATGTTGCAACAGAAAAGAATGAGTTACAGGCATTAATTACTTTAAAAAAAAAAATAATAAAAAAAAAAAAAAGTAAATATACTTGCAAAATTAACATTTTAAATATACATAAATCGGCAACAGGACTATTTAGGACTCATCTTATGTACATTTGAGAAAATCTGGACAATTGTTATTTTTGGGTTGAATACAGATTCACATTGTTGCAGGCATGTGAGTTCTCCCAAAAGTCTGTTTTACCCTGCCCATCTTGGGTTCTCCAATAAGTGCTCGGAACTCTGCGTCATTCTGAGCATGGGCCTTGAGGTGCTGACAAATGTGGTCAATCTGTTTTCTCCAAAATCCTGGCAACAGCCCACAAAAAAATCATTATTCTTAATTTCACAAACATAAGCAGAACTAATTAATAAACTTTATTATTTTGTGATACAGTTTTCATCTAAGAAATAGTTTCATAAGTGTATCATATGCTATAATTATATACTTTGTGATAAACTTTTATTCTCAAAAGTATAACAATTTCTTAACCTATACTTATATTGCCTTCATGATGCATGACAACATCCATGAAGATGGTATTAAACATAAGGAAACAATTACAACAAAGTAACACTGTGGAACTCACCTTTTCCAGGACTCACTGCAGTAAGAAGAGGTCGGCGATCTTTCATCTGTTTTTCAAACGTTACTTTATCCTCCAGCTCCTTCTCCAGTTGCTCAATCTTACGCTGAGATGGGAAGAACAGTCCGACCGTCTGTGAAGCAACGCTCTTCATTTCAGCACGTTTGCTGGACTGTGGTGTTGCATGTAGGGCGCTCAGAGGGATGTCAATGTCAGCACTAGAGTATGGGTAAGCGGTTGTTGAGGCACGGAAACTCTGAGGTGGGTAGGCAGTTGGCATCCATTGATTCTGGTCACAACACAGTAATAATCCAAGTATAGTATTTATTTAACTCACATCAAGCTCAGAGAAAAGAAGAATATATTTTACAATTTAAATTTGCTCAGTCAAATTCCACAAAACCTATCAATTTTCACATTCAATGTCATTTTATTTTCATGATGCATAATGACAATTTGTTAAGCGCATATAAATTATCCACACATAAGGCATGTTCCATATGGCATGGGATAATGTAGGATATAAGACAAAACAGTGGAGTGTGTCGAAATTCAAATAAGAATGACTGCAAGCACAGCAAACAGAAAATTTTGTAGTCAACTAATTTAGCACTCATCATAGAAATTTTGCAAATGAAAATGTACTCACTGTGCTAGCATACTGGCCTGCATTGGTGGTTGTGAAACTGAAAGGAAACAAAATGAAAACAAAGAAATGTAAACATCAATAATTGCATTTTAAACAATGCATGGTATATTTTGACAAGTTAAAATAATCATCAAAACTTTCAAACTGTTTGCATTATTTTAATAATAATAAAATATAATATAAATAAATATAACATTTCGCATGTTTCATATGTTTATTATTATATTTATTTATTTATTTATTTATTTATATTGACAAGTATGATCTACTTCACGTTTTAAAACAAAAATCCTTTTCATAAACAAAATTCCTTGGTATTTCCTGTATTAATTTAATGACTATACCTTAAACAAAAGTCCTTGCAAAATTAATGAAATGGCAGTGATTCAAGTTTTGACAAAAAACAACAAACTCACTTGAGAAAATCTCGTTTTTGGTTTAGTGTCATAGTCTGCAAAGCCTGGATAGCTTCTGTTGTATATTCCTCTGGCAAGTAGCGTTCATCTGATTGCCGGATGTCATGGACTATGTTACCATTGGACAGCTGCAGAACACAAACAGAAGATGCCATCCAACTGCAGTATGATAAATTTAAAAAAATAGTCTTGAATGTTCCCTGCAAGCACTAACAGACTCTTACATTTAGATGTTGCACGGCCTTTGGCAGATGAACAAATAGCAGAATACTGCAGTTCTTATATGAAAAGGTTAGAAGCATATAAGGCAAAGGGACACTGTCAATTTTGATGAGAAATCTTCATTGGAAACATTGAATTAAGAGTTCCATTTATCCACTGCAGTGCATACCTGGATTGCTGCTGGTCGTGGATTGACGCCAGTTCGTCGACCTTCTGAAAACCTGGCACCTACTGGAGCTTTCCTTCTGCTGCTGCCAGGAAAAGCTGCATCTGAGATGACAGAGATCACATTCAATAAACTGATGCATTATAATTTATTTTATGAGAATTGCTTTATGACCAGCATTGCAACACACTTGCCCATTCCTCAACAGTATTGAGTGTATATACAATGTTATAATTTCCACTCAAGACGAAGGGGAATAGGAACTATAGTGTTCGTTGGAAGGATTTTGTATCTGGGTTTCACCTATATAGAACATGATCAGCTTCAGGATCTTGAAAGTCTGTGCAATTAAATGCATGAGTGTACAGACTAGACCTCAGTTTTTACTGTTATCCACAGGAGTAGAGCATAAGGATCATTTTATTAGTACACTTGGTCATGATGTGAACCTGGCATGTTTAGACATATCTTTCTGCCTTTTTCTGTTTGCTTAGCATTCAATTTCTTAGCTGCCATTTTTCAAGGTGGCTAGCACAGCATTGTCTTAATTGGAAAAAAAATTCATGTATATGACAACATGGGAAATTCTAACCTGCTATAGTCTGCTGCATCTGTTTAGCAGCAGCAACATCAATCCAGGCAGAGTTGCTGGACCTTAGCAGATCTGTTGTTGCTCTCTCGAGCTGCATCTGTAGTGGAGAGAAAGAAGAAAAGATAAAAAAAATTTAAACATTTAAGTTAATTTAAGTTAGCCTTACTCTTATGGGTTTATAGTTGTTCCTATCCTACACTATCCCATAACTCGAAAGTCATTGGGGCACCCAGAGGTGCCAACCCCCTAATGTTCTTGTCAGTATTTCCGGACCCGTTTGTCAGTATTTTGTAACACTTGTCAGTATTTTTTTTTCTCGCAAAACCCAGCCTATGACACTATAAAGTAACGAAAGGTTTACCTCTGAAACAGCAGGCTATTTTCAGTCCTCTAAAATCACCATGAAAATCAGCTTGTTGAACACCACACTTGGCAGAGATAGCTGATCAGTGGTGAGAGCGCACGACTTGTGTGAGTGCGTCTTGGGTGATGTGGGTTCGAATCCTGACTTCAGCAAACTATTTTGTGATTGCTGGATATTACGGGCCAGCGCCTTGAGAAGCTCTCTGAGCTTGTAAGTGTGCTATATAAGAAAAATCTCTTTTCTTTTCTCTTACTCTAAAATCACCATGAAAATCAGCTTGTTAAAGACTACACTTATTTTACTTAAAATGAATGATACTGATAGTCTTTCCAATAAAAGTAATGTCAGCAACAAAACAGTTCTATTGTTTCAAGGACTTGGCAGTTGCCTTTTTGCACTTTTTCAGAAGTGTTGTATAGAGTTTTGTTTTGTAGCAGTCAATGTAACAAGAGCATAGATTTAAACACAGCCTTGAGCTTTTGCCTTGTTTAGTCAGTGTAACACAGTTGTAGCTTGAAGCCCGCGCCGTGTAGTGAAGGATAGCTCTTCGATTTTACGACCAATCAGATTTTACAGCCAATGAGAACACAGCTAGCTTAGGTAGAACCGGTTCTGGCTGATTCAAGCAGAGAGGTAGAAGATTCAGTCTACGTTCAAACGCCGAGCAGTACACAGTTACGCTCTGACAGAAATCTCTCCACTGAGCAGACTTAGAAGCAGGGCTTTTTGAAAATCGAATTCAATCAAGTTAGCCACGGCCTGACATTGTCAAAAAGATGAGCAGGCATTGTATTGTGAGCCCAACAAGGCGTAAGACAAGAACAAGTCATCGCTGAATGTTGGTCTGAAGAGGCCTCTACAGCACTGAGCCACGAGAGCCCACCAGTCTAGCCACAAGGAGCAGAATGAATGAATGAGTGAACATTGAGGTTTAATGTCTACACCCACCATTGGCGATATGGCAGACGGAGATAACCATCCCAGGGAAAGAGGGGTAAGGGCTTAAATCAACACTGAACCACAAGAGCAATCATACTGCTAAAATGGACAGTGAAAATTTTATATCGCCCACCACGGGATTCGAACCTGGGTCATCGGTGTGCCAGGCGAACGCTCTACCACTTGAGCTATGGTGGTGGGACAGAGCAGAATCCACCCCAACACAGCTTATCAAGGAAGCACCCATGACACAGTTCGTCGAAAAAACAGATAAGTGCAGATCTAAATCAAGAAACGTTTCAGATTAAGCGTCAACATTGGCAGGACACGCACTTTTCCAGGAGCAGACATCGGAAGTGACCACGATAGATATAGTTATTATTATTTGATTTAAAATAATTTTAAGTATAAAATGACTGCAATATAAAAAGACTTTAACTAAATAAAAGATTAATTCAGCTTTACTCTTTCATCAACATAAACATTAATCTTGTGTTTTCATTAGTTATAATTAGCAACACAATCCCTAGCTTTCTTTCCTCTGTGTTTCGCTCAATTATTTTCTAATTGGCCTAGCTCTTAAACAGTGTTTATTTTGTTAATTCTTGCATTACTTTCATCAATCTAGCCTACAGTAAGAATTCATTCAGATGCAGAGGAAATCAACCACATGATCAATATCATTCTTCTTTCTTTGACAATGTAAAAAGTTGTAGCAACATCAACAACAAAATCACCCTTCTTCTCCTCCATTTCTTTCTTTTTCTCCTTCTTTTAAATATGACTAAAACACTGACAAATCAAAACTGATCTTGAAACATGTGCAACTGTCAACATTTCCAAAGATCTACAGCACATTAAAGTCACCTTTGATCTTTCTCGTTGAAGATCAGTCTGGAAACCCAGCTCATCGTCAACTGGAGTGACTTCTGGCGGAGGGGCATATTCCACTTCAAACTGCTTGGTCACTACACCACTTACTCGTTCTCCATCCCTGGATTAAATATAAAATAGATTTATACATTTATATAATCATGGATATAAAAAAAAACAATTTGTGATTTTAGCTTGAGACGTTAAACGTTTTTTTTTTATAGTAAATTAGTATTACTTATTTTAACAAAAAAATAAAAACATACACAAACTATGTTTTTAATGGGAAAGAAAGAAGACTGAACAAATAAATCAATTTATTTCTGATTATTAATGTCAGTTACTTTTAAAGCACATGAGCATTCTTACTTTACCTCCATTCTTTAGACAAAAATAGCTCAACGTGTCACATGAAGTCAAACCAAACTTGTTGAGGAAGCTCAAAAGGAGGTGGGCCATGTTGTGAATCAAGTGAATGGAGGAGAGAGGCTGTTTTTAATTTTAATTTTTTAATATTTATTTATTTATTTTATTTTTAATTTTTGTGGGGTGCATAAAGAAAAGACAAATAGAAATAACAGATAAAAGAAAATGAAAGGAAAGCAATTTGAAAAGAAATGCTCAGTTTGCTGCTTCCCTTCAAATTTAAAACAAACTTACCCAGCAACTGCTAAGGCTTTGACAGTCTGTTTGCCAGCAGGTAGGGTGAAAGGTCCCCTGTACTGCATTGTACAGCGATCACCAAATTTCTGGAATGGTTCAGGTTTGCTGCCATTGATGGTGTAATGGATAATGGCTCCTTTTGTCTCTGCAAGAAAGGACAATTATTAATATTAAACCAATATTGGAAGCCATGTCAATTGTTATTGAAACACAAAGAGGACTTACAACAGCAATTAATGTTTCTGTTATTAAAACATGAAGAAGACTTACAAAAGCAATAAATGTTTCTTTCTTTCATCATTCCTAGTGCTCTAACAACTAAAAATACTGAGCAATAACTACATGAATAATGCATGGTATCTGCAGTAGCTCTTTCCCATCTATAGCAGACAAGAATATATTGTTGATGTGTGGTAACATGCTAGGTGGGAAATTAATCAGCACATAGTCGTCGGCCATGGTATTAATTATTCATGTTATCTTGCTAATTTTACCCTGGCTAATCATTGTATCACAGTCTTACACTATACATCATTAATGTTCTACAGCTACATTTGCAGAAGATAATTATTATTATATTCTATTTTAATTACTAATAGTATTAGTATTACAGTGTGTGGAGATTGGATGGTGCGTATATCGAACAGGTGATCACGATCTTGGGATCAGTATGAATTATATCTAGAGATGGCCTGGTTGATAAGGTGCTGGTTTTCTATGCTGAAGGACGCAGGTTCTAACCTCGCAAGGGCTGAACTAATGTGATTTAGTTAAGAGACTTTTCAGGACACCAAGGGTTTTCTCCAGGTACTCCTGTTTCCTACCTCCCTTCAATAATATTATTGGATGCAGTCATTCTAAATTTCACAAATAAACACTGATTTCTCTTGCGCCTTCAGTAATACTAATTGCGATCTCTTCAGATTGCCACGCTTCAATTGAGTTCGATTGAAGAAAGAGCGCGTGATAGCATCCTGTATTATTATTAGTAGTAGTATATTAGTCTTTAGTTTTATTTCACAAAAGCAAAGAGTAACAGTGCACATGACTGCTCAAAGTTTAAACACAAAAGGCTCAACTTACACCTTCAGAATAACAATTTTATATTCTATAATAAGCATTAATCTGTTTATTGTTTAATATATGCTCAATGCGTGAGTCTTTTAAAGGGGAAAAGTAGGTACACAGTTTCAATCTTTAATACTTGAAAGACAATCAGAACCATCCATTTTGTTATATTGCATAATTGCACACACAAAAAAAAACAAAATTGGAAATTCCTCACCAGTTTGCAGTTCAATCTTGGTGTTAGAATCAATGGATCGACTAGTGAGACCTGGCATAGGCGGCCTCAATGGTATGATGGTTGGCACAGCTACCGAACCAGCCGTCATCTTGCTTTCTGATCACCCTGAAATCATGCATCAAATTGGATTTAACTCTAATGTAAAACAGGACAGATCAAGCAAACACATGCAGTACAATATGTCTAAAGCTAACGTACTTATTTTAAATTCTAACACTTTTCATTTGATTTGAGAAATAATATAAACTAGAAAAAAAAAACATAAAAGAAAACACTGCATGCAATAATTGCATGAGGACTTACCGATGCTGCTGGTCAATAGATAAATTACATTTTGCAAGTCCCCAAGATGCATTTGGCCCTGTTGTAATCCAGCATTATACTCATTTGCAATCATCGTACATTAAAGATGATAAAATATAGATACCAAATTCCTACTTTCTAAATGCACAGCTCCATTGATATAGAACCTGATTTATGTCCTCGATCAGTGTTAGTGTAAAAACGCTTGTTTTGACATGCATAATGACTTGAAAACGAGATGTACTCAAATTGCACGCACATCTGATTGTGCAATGTTAAATGTGTTTAGTTCGGGTTAGATTAATATTAACTGACACATATTAGGTTTTGTATATAAAATAATTTTTCTTACCCTTTTTCACCAAAATATGTTGTCTGTGCATACAAGCATTTGCGGCTTGTGTAGCAACGCGCGCCCCTAGTGACTGTTTGCTACAGCGACTGCTATTGGTCCCTCTTGTTCTCCTCTTCACTTCCTTTCAACAACTCGGCAGTAGTTTCCCTTCGAGACATGGATGCGCTCATGTGAAAGCGTGTGACCAAACTAAATCAACAAGGGTGTTGTAAATCTTCAATTGTGAATGTAACAAAATCATTGTGTACAATGGAACTTGCTGTTTTAACAGGAGACAGACAACGAACAGCTTTCGGTAAGCATACATTTTTTGTTTATGCTGATTTTGTTAACGTTTTGGTTTTACAATGAAATTTTAGTTTTATTATTATAGTGGTTTTTGTACCCTGGCAAGCCAGGGTACACAGGTTGCTGTTTAAAATGTAGACAGAGAGACAACTGTTGTCTGCGAGTTTCATTTGGACGATGATACCTCCCCATATCCCCCTTGATACCTCACCATACCCCCCCCCCCCCCCTGATATCTCCCCGTCCCTCCCCCCATGATGCCTCACCATACCCCCTTGATACCTCCCCGAACCCACTTGATACCTCCCTATACCCCCTTGATACCTTCCGTACCCCCCCCCCCCCTTGTAACCTACCTGTACCCTCCTTGATACTTCCCCGTTGATCGTTTCGCAGGTATGGATGAAAGGAATCGACGTTTGTTTGTATGTAGATTATAGTCACACGACACTTTCGCATATAGGTTACTACTGGACCGATTTATACTGACACCAGCGGGCCAGTTGTTGGTAAAGGGGAAAATAATATGATTCACAAAGGAATCGACTCAGGATTCAGGATTAAATTAACGTCCCCAACACCAAAGCATATAGGGGACGATCTGTAGGAATCGACCATCACCATACCCCCTTATATATACCCGTATCCCCGTTATGCCTACCCATGCCCATTTAAACCTACGCGTAGCCCCCTGTTACCTACACGTACCACCCCATGCCAATCCTTGGTAATAATAATAATAATAATAATAATAATATTGAATATAGGATAATACAAATAGAAATCATAAAAAACACCAAGGTTTTAAAATAAAATTTGATATAAGATATTATAAAAATAATAATAATAATAATAATATTAATAATAATAATAATAATAATAATAATAATAATTATTATTATTATTATTATTATTATTATTATTAGTTTATTAATAATAATAATAATAATAATAATATTATAATAATAATAATAATAATAATAATAATAATAATAATAATAAATAATGTAAAAGTAAAAAGCCTAAATTAAAAAGAAAAATATCCATATTGTAGTGTAAAAAAAAAAACACAAAAAATAATAACCCGCGAGAGATTTGTACTTGGGTCGCCTGCACGGTAGGCAAATGTCTTAATAATAATAATAATAATAAGAAGAAGAAGAAGAAGAAGAAGAAGAAAAATAATAATAATAATAATAATAATAATAATAAAAATAATAATAATAAAAATAATAATAATAATAATATCGAATATAGAATAATACAAATAGAAATCATAAAAAACACCCAGGTTTTAAAATAAAATTCGATATAAGATATTAGAATTATTATAGTAATAATAATAAGTATTATTATTATTAGTTTATAAATAATAATAATAATAATAATAATAATAATAATAATAAAATAAGTTAAAATTAAAAAGCCTAAATTTAAAAAAAATATCCATATTGTAGTGTCTTAAAAAAAAAAAAAAAAAAAAAAAAAAAAAAAGGTCCGTGGGAGGTTTGAACTTGGGCCGCCTGGCACGGTAGGCGGATGTCTTACTAACTCAGCTATCAAGGCTTCGTATAATAATTATCAATTTTTTGGTCTATATGGGAAAATATGCTGAAACCTCGATTCGATTTTTAATTAATCAAATTTAATTAGTTAAACACAAAAATTTTGTAAGATTGGTGACCAGAGTGCAAAAGTGTTTTGAATGGAAATAAAACAAAATTTGCGGTATTACGAAACGGCAAGTTCTTGACACGGGTTGAATGGAAACCGCGCGCGGAATGAGGCTATTGCAGTTTGTGGACATTCAAACATTTAGGAGTCATTGTATCAGACAATGGGTCCGACAGGAAATCCTCTCCAGGACACCACAAACAACTGCTGCGCTGACAGGACCATCAATCTACATTCCAAGGTAAGTCTGCTGCGCTCCCTTGTCATCTTCATCTTCCTATTCGCTTGCAAAACATGGACCTTCACAGCAGACCTACAACAAAAATACAAAGCATTGAGATTTGGCATTTCCTATATCAGCACATCACCAACGACGAAGTCTGATAGACCATCACACTAGCCATTGGACAACACGATGACATGCTCACAGTGGTGAAGAAACTGAAACTCCGATGGTATGGCCACGTCACCAGAGCATCAGGCCTTGCGTTGCAAAGACCATCTTACAAGGCATGGTGCAAAAAGGCAGAAGAAAAGGTAGACAGAAAAAGAGGTGGGAGGACAACATTCGTGAATGGTCTGGCTTGACACTGAGCTAAGCCATGAGGATTGCTGAGGACAGAGAAAGATGGAGTGCGCTGGTTAAACAACAATCATCTGTGATGCCCCGACGACTTCCGAGTTACAGGATAGAGTAGGATACAGATTTTTTTGTCAATTATTTTTTATTATTATATTTAAATAAAAATAAAATTTCATTGTAAAACTAAAACGTTAACAAAATCAGCATGAACACAAAAAAATGCCTTCTGAACTAGAACAGAATGCAGAGACAGAAGAAGAAAAAAAAAAAATACTGTTAATTATTTGTGTTAGTTGTGGTTTGGAAAAAGAAAGAAACAAAGAAACATTACCAGCCCAATTTAAAGGTGCGGTCTGACGGGAAGTGAAACAAGAAGCAAAACAGCCAGTAAAACACGAAACATCGTAGTTTTGACTATGTTTATCATGTGACTAGACCTAAAGCATAACAGCAGCTAAGCGCCGAAGTGAAGCAAAGCGAATGCTTTCAGTTTAGAGCGTGCTCTAAAAATTTTGGGTTGCTTCGCTGTTCGCATTTGATTGCCAGCCAATCAGAAGAGCCGACGTACGAAAACGAGGTTGTTATCATTTCAGCGATCATGACGGCATCAAAAGCTACTGGGCCATTAGCAAATCTGAAACAAGACGATACGTTTATTCTCCTCGATCTAATTCAAAGCCACGAGGCATTATGGAATGTTAGAAGTCAAAATTACAGAAACCAAACCCTGAAAAAGGCCTCATGGACTTCTTCTGTGAGGGTCAATCCGACGGAAAGGGACGTAACTGATTTACAACTTATTGCGCATTGCTTCCACGCAGACTGCTTATGCAAAACTTCTCATCATGTGACCGCTTCACAAAGCAAAGCACTTGCTTCTAGCAGCAGATGCTTTGCTTTGTTTACCGCTTTGCTTTTGTTTCACTTCACGTCAGACCGCACCTTAAGACTCAAACTTAAAACATAATATAAGACAAAGGATGATTACAACGACATTAACCAGGACAGTGTGGGGGATGAGCGAGGGCTAGTGACTAAAATAGAGAAATTGAATGAGACTGAGAGTCTGACATCATTTTTGACAACGACTCATCCCAACATTAGACGAAATAAATTAAACCAAGCACACATGTAATTCAAACATCACAACATCCCTACAACATTTTTGTAATTGTTTGTTCATGCATAAATTCTGTTGAATGTTTTTTTTCATAGATGCTGAGAACATCCCGGATATGGTACGATCCTTTTTGGATGGTGATTTTGAGGCAGTGTTGAACACTAATACAGCTAGACAAATCTTGGCCCTGAACCTAAAATATCATGAAGATCTGGAAGCTTGTATTGTGGAAAATGTCAACAGTTTCCTGGAAACTTCTGTGGAGGAGCAAGATCTAAGCCGAAGGTGAAGTTAATTGTTTTCTTCCTCATGTGTGGTCTGTTTCTTTGGAATTTAATGTTTGTTTGTCAACTTTGCCTGACAATGATACATGATCATGTTATTGATCTAATTTTAAAGCTACAATCCATTTTCAGCTCATACATTGTTTTAAATCTATTTATTTATTTATTTTTAATTAATGTATTGTTATTGTTGTTGTGGATATTAAATAAACATCATCAGGTCACCAAAGGGGCTATCTGGGTATTCCTGTTTCTCCTTCCCTAGTTGATGGTATTCCACTATTTCAAGTGAAGTATTTGATGCAATCAAGATGAATTTCATGAATATTTTTAAAACTAACAGTATTTTATAAAGATTTTTTTTTAAATTTCATTTCAGTTTTCTATGATAATTAATAAATTAATACTGATCTCCTTAGTTAGATTGCCATATTTTGAGTGCAATAATAGAAAAAGTGTGTTTACTGTATGGCAACATCGGCTATTTGTATTATGATCCCGTTCCACCAGGCATATTGCTGGAAGAACAAACAGGTATGATACAGGACCATACTGTTGATAGCACTAGTAATATACTATGAAAAAGCTTCAGGCAGACCTTTAGGATCCCACATGTATCCTATTGCATGATGATGGTGATGATGATGATGCACACCATACAGGCTGAACTTAACTTGAGGCGGTTTAGCACGCTGCCTGACTCCTAAAAATTGCCTGCTTTGACCTTGGATAGCCAGCATGCTGGGCCGTTGGTTCAATCTTGCTTTAATGGTATCGTGACAACAGAGAAGACAATTTGTATTTCTCTCATCATTTTTGCTTTGTGTAGCAGCATTTCAAAACTTTGCTTGATTCAGTTTGTGTGTTTAGTTAGCTAGATAATCAATACGGCTATGTTGTGATTTTTTGGTGATTCTGAATGAACACGTTTTTGAAAAAAAAAAAAAAGTTGAACGAGACAGTGTTTGTTTGAGATTTTCCTCTTTGTTTTATAGTATTTTGCGTGCGTTGGTTCCCTTTCTTTTTTTTTACCTGTTTATAAGATTCTAGAATGTTATGAGGCCTAATTCATATTAGTACCAAAACTTTGAAGTGTAAACGGGCCGTTTGGTAAGTCTTGTCGGACTAAATCTTATACTAGAACATTTTATTGTAATTTTTTAAAAACTTGAACTCAACTTTCTAACGCTGCAGTTTCGTGATGGGATGGTGTTGAGAGAGGTCTGATAACTGGCCTTACACTGCCTGGAACGCAAGTAGCAGCCAGAAATAAAGGGGAACTGAGGGGCATGGAAGTGGTTGGTGGGGATGGTAGTGGTCGGGCAGGCTATTTTTATCTCCATCCTAAACCACAGCCTCTGAGTTGCCATGGATGATGATGATATACACTTTAACAGTTTGAATTATTTTGCTACAGGGAATTGGAGGTTCTGATGATAGCAACTTCTTGTCTTCAGTTGTTTGTTCAGAACAACTGGGTAGGTCCATACACCTCCACCACACCTTCTACCTTCCTGCATTCCAACTTCACCGATGACAAGGTAGAATTTAAGAGCACTTTGCTTATTATTACTTACGACACTGGCTGTAATACTAGTAGATTTTTGCTGTCACGTGCATGTAGGATCAGAGTTTTAAGTTTGAGTCTGTCAGTAAATGATGTTCAGAATTCCGTAGCATGAAATACAGTAACACACCTTTTGGCTGTACTCAGTTCTCTACTCATGAATTATTAGCACTGGGCGTATGACAGCTATTCAGCAATTGTGGTCTTTTTTTTTAGCATTGGCATATAACCAATGTTTTAAGACATAAAGTCTGAAAATTGGTAGTTAGATCACTATTTTAAGCTCCTTTGCATTTTTAATATTCAATAATGAGGATGAGAATGATGATTAAAATAATGATGATGATATGATGAGGATGATAATAATAATAATAATAATAATAATAATAATAATAATAATAATAATAATAATAAATAAATAAATAATTAACACATCTTTTGCTAATTTTCATGCAATTCTTATTTCAGATTGATGAATTATTTTTTCTTTTGCATCAGGTACAAAGTGTAGCTTCAACCTCCTTGAGTGAAGATGGAGAGCCAGTGTACAACCTGTCACGCTTTATTGGTTACCTCTACTGCGCCAGAATCATCTTACTAGAGTGCAGGGGAAAATGTCCCTCTGTGCAGGTACGTTGGAACTGGGTTTGAGATAATGAGTCATGGAGTATCATTAATTCACAAGCACATGAACACACACATGCATGCTTGCACCCGCACGTACATACACGCAAATCTATGGACACACACACACAGATGCTATCCTATTTTACTTTGGTGAAAGCAGTGAATTACATGGTAATTGCTGAAGACCACATCTGGCATTGATCGTGTTATGACAGTAGTACTAGTACTGCCAGCTGGCAATTTATCATATGTTTTATTTATCACCTCTTAGTCTACAATTCTTAGAATCATCTGTATTTGCATATATATTGTTTCAGCCTTTTTTCAATACACTTTTTTTCCCAGCACAAAAATAAGGAAGTTTTTATTTATTGTGTGTAATTAATTTTAAAACTGAAGAAAACAAAACAATAATTTAAAAAAAAAAAGTTTGGCGATTTCTGATACTTATCAAGAAAGTATCTTCATGCCTGGGTTAGCATAGCCTTGCTTGTTTTAGACCTGGGACTGGTGGTTGGTACGCTTACTGGGTGTGCAACAGAGTTTGCTGGAGCAGCGATCTCCAACATTGAGAGCAACCATTCTTGATACACTTGAACAGAGTGAGTAAATGTTTTTCCATTATAATAAATTTGTGTTCTTTGCAATTACAACTATATATCAGTGATGCACATGTTTTGGGACCCTAATAGGACATGATGTTCTGAACACACAAAAAAACAATAGGACATGATGTCCTGAACACAAAAATGTAATGGGACACTGGCATTGTTGTCATAAACTCTTGTTGTTTATTTGGTAATACTGAACAGTAAAGAGGCACTTCAAAACAGTGAAAGTTCAATTCTTGAAAATGTAGTGCTTTCTCTTGCTTGCCCACTTCTTTACAATCCGGTGAAGATACTCTTTTGAAGCTTTTTCAGTGTACCTTCTCTGAGACATCCAGAGATTGAATGTTTTCTGCGTTACTGTCGTAATCTTTCAAAAGCTGCATAACAGAGCCAAATTTCGCGAGAGGCAGATTTTCTTTAATTAACCAGTTTACAGCTTGCGCTGTGGTGATCATTGCCTCCTCCTGATTTGTCAACATCAGATCCTCACAAGCCTCTTTATTTTGTTGCTCTTGGCGTACTTGGATTGCTAGTTTGTGACTTGCTGTAGTCAAATGTAGAAAATCTCTGGATGATGTCATTCCACCCCCAAAAGTGCTCAACTGTGCACATGACCAGACGTTGCAAAAAAGCTAAAGTGTGACTACCTCCTCCATGGTCACAAATTACAAGAAGAAGCAGAAGTAAAATACCTTGGCGTTACCATGACAAGTGACCTGAAGTGGGGCCCCCACATCTCCAACATGACTAGCAGAGCAAACATAACTCTAGGTTTCCTCAGAAGAAACCTGAAGACTTCAAACAAGAAACTAAAGCAAATGGCTTATCGAGCGCTTGTGCGTCCAGTCCTGGAGTATGCCTGCCCTGTGTGGGATCCTCACACATCTCATGGCATCAAAGCCATCGAGAGAATCCAATGCCGAGCTGCACGATGGGTCTCAAACCGGTACCGGCAGACATCAAGCGTGGACCAGATGATGGAAGATTTGCAGTGGCCCTCACTTCAGGTGAGGAAGAAAAGAATAAGACTGACAAACTTCTACAAATTTCATCATGGCCTAACAATGATTGACAGCCGATTAAAACCAAAACGCAGCTCCCGACAAAAACGCAGTTCCAGGCGGTTCCACCCAGACTCCTATGATGTTCCATCCCACAGAACGGACTACAGACAAAAAAGCTTCTTTCCCCGCACCATCCCAGAATGGAACTCCCTGCCCGCTGATGTCGCTTCGGCAGACTCCCTGACCTTTTTCCAGGCCAGGATTCAGCTCCTCCAATAAAACTCCTATCCCCCTAGCCAAATCCCCTTTTCATCCCTTCACCTGCCTAGATACCCAGAATTGTCCCATCCCCCTGATCTAAAACAATAAAACAGCAGCCCCCCGCTCCCTCCCCCCATCCTCCTATCTCAGTGCAGCAAGTTTCTTCAACATATTGAAGTTGGCTGCCTACAACAAAGAAGAAGAAGAAGAAATAATCTTCCAATGCACTTTTTTTAAAGTTAACGTAGCCACAAGTAAACGAGTTTTTCGCCACACCAGAACTTTTACATACTGTACAGAACATGGCATTTTTTTCATTGTCAAATGTCACCCATGGATACTGTGCTTGCCACACCTTCTGAAAAACGCGATCAACACGAGTACTGGTAGGCTGACTGAAGTTGACGGCTTCTCGGCCTCGCGACCATCGGCATAGGAAGAATCCTCCACGGATCGTGTAGGCTCTGCTTCTTTTGATGTGCTGGGAGCTGAATTACCTGCAAATAAGGGGGTTATTGAGATTTGTTTTTTATCCGCCTTCAGTCTTTTTTTCGCAGGCATTTCCGATAATTTCTATCGAATGTTTGGCTTACTAAAAGTACAAGTACAACGTCAACACAGATCCAACGTAAACTCAAGTCGCTAGCACCGATTGACTAAAACAAAGCTGTATATGTTTCAAGGGCGCTGGTTGGCTGTGTTGCTTTGTGACTCAGGATAAAAATAGCAATCCCACGCAGGCAATGACAAGGGAGATAAGGCATGTATACGTTTCAGCATGCAAAAGACGGGCCGGGGGCTTGTTTGGTTTTCCGACTAGCGCTGCATAAACGTTTCACCCTGTCCGCAAAATACGCGAAAACTATCGGACACGTGTCCGACTCGCCATCGTTTTAATCGGACAAGGTGTCCGCCTTGAAGTTTGACAATTGGACATTTTAAAAAACAAGCGGTCAATGTCCGATGTCCGGGTAACTTGTGCATCACTGATATATATTTTTTAATTTAACAATAATAATAAAGGAAGAAGAAGAATGATAAATTATACTAATAATTATACAAAGAAGAAGAATACAGGATTTATAGATGCTGCCTGCAATTTAAACTTTGTTCCAGCAAATTTCTTTTTATTCTGTTATTACTAACACTTTGTCTACTTTTATTTACAGCAGTTTAGTGGGCAATTAAAACATGAGTTTGTTTTCAGTGTAATCTTGTATGATTGTTCCAGTTTCAAAGAAAGAAACGTTGATACATGACGACAGCAACAGAGACATTGGGGTGCTTTTTCATATTGAAGCATCACGCTTGTGTCAGCTGTACTGGGAAGACAAGCTGGGAAGAGAACACGTCACAGAGGCTCGCAAGAAGGCTGGCCTGAATGTTGAACTTGGAGGTATGAATTAAGAACGAGTAGGTTTTCTCACTTCTTTTCTTTGTGGCTCCATCCGATATGTACGACACCTGCAGTAAACAGGCATTCACTGGAATTCCACAACCAGCAAGGATAATAAGATTATTATTTGACCAGTAATAGGTTCTGTAGTGTATGGGTTCTTGATTTTCAAATGTGAATGTTTATATTTATCTCTTTAGGACTTTTTTTTTTAAAGCACGCACAAAAACAATGATGGTATTTTGAATATTGTAACATTCATAGTCTTTTATTTTCTTCTTCTAAACTGCATCTGTACCCGACGTTAATTCATTGTCAGTTTTGAGTCACTTACTAAAGAAACTTTCTGGATATTTGTTTGTTGCAGTTTGATCTTTTACATGATGTAGAGTTTCTTGACACAAAAGTCACAATTCACGTGTAGCGAGCATTGTAGCCAAGTGGCCTAAGGCAAGACTAACTTGCATTGTCCACAAGCCAGAAACCGATGGCGCCTTACAGGTGTGGGTTCGAGCCAGCATCTGGGCGCTATGTTTCTCCGAATATTATTTACTTTCGATTCGGGCAACGTCTCGGGGGTTTTCTCCGGGTACTCCGGTTTGCTCCCCCAGCAAAAATTCACAAATAATGTTAGGTAGGTTGGGTTTGGGCGCGCCACTGGCTTCGACTACGCCTTCCCCGGGGGAGGCGGCCCAGAAATTCCCAATAGAAATGGATAATAAACTGCAGCCAGAAAAATCTAGCCACTAAGCACCATGCATTAAGCACAATATTCTGTGAATAATTTGAGCTTAATTTTGTTCCGGGTCTATTGCAGGTGCGCTGGGCAAACGCACTCGCTTTCAGGAAGATCACAAGGCCCAGTTGGTGTTACGAGTTACACGGGATCAAGGAGAGCCGGCCTTGCCAGCTTTTGGCCTCTGTAACCCAGAGTGCTCTAATCCTGTACCGAAGGTATAGTAGTCAACCATTTTTCATTATAATACCTAATACTGGATGCTATTACACACTTTTTCCACAATTCAATCAGGCTCAGAACGCTGTGATCTGTATCGCCAAGGTACACTCGCACATGATTTCGCACTCACATGCACAGCTATCTCACATCCATCATTTATGGTGGTGTAAAGACAGGAAGATCACTGTTAGAAGACGAAATACTTTTTTTTAATTTTTGAAATGTAGGTTGACAGCATCCAGTGCCATTATTTAGGGACAGGAGGAAACTGGAGTGCCAGGCGAAAACTCTGTGACCTCATAAGCCTCATATCTAAGTTATACATTTTACCCACACCCACCCTTTAACCCAACATTGCGTTCAGCATTGGGGCTTTTGAATTCTACCTTGAGGCTAACATGCCCCCCTACATGATGGTAGATTCAAAAAAGAAAAGTGGGACTCGTGTAATAAAATAAGAGATGATTTCGTTCTCTTTGTTGTTGTTTTTTTGCATTTTCCAAAAGTCATGCTGGTTGTCACGACCTAATGTCGGACAGAGATCCCTCCCGAACAACCCAGCTATCTAACTACCTACCCGAAACTAAACAGTCACACGCACACACACACAAAATAAGTAACAAACACGTCAATGAAGTTTTAAAATAAAAAAACAAGTTTTACTTCCCAAATTCACACACACTTTCATACGCACAAGACAACAATCATACCAACCATACATAAACAAAGCATCAACAAAAATATAATCAGATGAAATGGGAAATGAATGAAATGAGATGATAAATGACTGAATTGGAATGCACTATTTAAACATGAGAAAAAAAAGAAAAAAAAGTAAATCAAATGGTATTTCGCACTTTAAACTGCTTGGACCAGAAAATATACCATTAGGAAAGAAAACTCCAAAATTGTCTTTGGTTATTAACAAGGCACAAAAGTCAAACGTTCATTTATAGTTAATAGGTGCCCTTTTTTTTTTGTTTCAAAAGAATTAATATAAAAACCAGTTGATAGTCAAAAGGATGACTAAATAAATAACGTCGACCACGTGGCAGAAGACCGCTGAGCCGGCACCGCTGGCAAAGGTCCAGGGAAGAACACCCCGAGGGGGGTAAGGAACTGTCCGCAGAAGGTGGCGAGGAAAGCTTCAACCTGCCCACCCTCGGGGTTCTCTGACAACCGAAGGTTGAGACGGTTCCAGACGCAGACCCAGTCACACCGGTAACTGCTAATGCCGCTCTGTCTTGACTGAACTCGCCCGGTGTCACCCAGCTCAGTAGCCGACCGGGTAAACGTGGTGTGGCCCAGATGACCAATGGACTATGTGGTTAATGAAGATGTCATTGATGAAGTAGAGGAAGAAGAAGAAGTCGGAGAACGAAGAAGATGAAGAAGACTCATCCTGTAATCAGGCACGAGTATAAGTCCTAGTGCAAATATACACTTATTTACCCCCTGCCGATTATTATACCAAAGAATGTTCATATATACCACCGATATATAACCCGGGAAAGATAATCTCTATTACAAATGAACATGATGTTTTCTTAATCACGGAATATATATATACAATGTCTAATATATACATTCTCAAACCTTCCAACACATTCACAACACATAACCTGGGGACATATAAAATGCTACCTGCCCCTGACCCAACATTTCAACCTAACAAAATGCAATAAAAAACAAAATGGGAGAAATAAATAGGAACACAAACAAACTATCTTTCATTTACACCAAGACAAGAAGCAACGGCTGTAAGAAAACAAAGCATTCACTTACCAGTCCGTGTTCGAATCTTTTGACCTTGTGGACACTCGACTGTCTGCTTATACCTAGATACAAACAAACCTATAGACCGGTCACAACAGACCTAAGATGTCTACTGTCCTTGACTTCAGTGCTAGACTAAATTCAAGTTGGTCGCACAACCGCATAAAAAAATATGTCTCCCTACCTCAATGTCACCTACCTACGTATATATATATTTCCACCCCGAACTTTCTAGAAAAATAAAAGAACTCACTACGATAATTCTAAAACCAAAGTCAAACTTTGCTGTGCCCTTCTATATTATTACTAAATTTCATAAAGCATTACGCGCTACTCAGCCCGTAGCTAAACAATAACAGCACGAGGTGCAACGCTAATATCGTTTCACACGTGCGCTTCACTTTCTTGCTACTGCGACTTTTAGATTTACAGTTAAAGGGACACATTCACATTTTTAACTTTAATATATTTTTACATAAACACTGTCAACCTGACACTGGTAAATCAATCAATCTTTAATTTAATGTCTGTTCACACATTTAGGTGATATTAGACACTTGCTGGTAAATGTTGTCTTGGAAATGCAAGACATTGTTTCGCTTTTTTCTGATTAACCATTGCAGTTATGTTTACATTTTGAAAATTAAACAATTCAATATGTTTGTTGTTCCCCTCCGTGGATGTGCTTGGGGTTTCTGTATAATAAGTATCCCCACTTTCTGGAAATTTTGTGCTTTAAATTCCCACTGTCACTGTCTTTCTTCTTTGTTCTTTCTAATTCCTACTCTATCAATCTACTACATGTATCTTCTTCACAAGACCTTTTTTCTTGAAAACTCTTCCGGGACAAAACTCCTTATTTGTGTGTGAGATATGTTATATCAGCTTGGGAATATTGGACACTTTCTGCCAAATAGTCACTAGGGCTTCCTATGATATTATTATTTAGCAATGTAGGAATTTTATATGTATGTGTTTTGTTGATATTTTTGTATTCTATTTTGTTTTTGTAAACGGGGGTTCGATAAATTAGAGTATAACCTCAGCATCCCCTGTATGGGATGCCTTTATTGTACAGTGACCGGCTGGTGGAGTACCTTCAGTGTTACCACTGGAGTTGATTCAGCAGATCTTTATGTGGATCAGGGGTGAGTCCTCTTTCAGCCAAGTTGTGGTCTTGATTTTGTTGTCCTGATTTTGCTCTTTGCAGTCCGCTTGACCTTGTAAGCAATAAATAACTAACATGTTTGTTGTAATATGTTTATTAGTACAGTGACTAATCTTGTATGATGGTGATGGCAATTCATATCATCTGACTTATTTATAATTTATTGACACAGAAGATGAGTTTTCAAGAGATTTCATGTAATCTTTCAGAGTTTGCCATTGGGCGACGACACAGTCCTCGACAACATTAACTTCAAAGAGGATGATCCTGGGCTAGTCACAAAGTTGTCTCCCTTGGAACAAGCTCTAATCTTTGCCCTGATGTAAGTTACAAATAAATAATTATTATCTAACGCCACCAATAAAACTATTGTGTTAGTACTACTAATAAATAATTATTATCTAACACTACCAATAAAACTATTGTGTTAATATCCCACAGGATAAGGTATATGCTTGTGATAGTATGGAATAAGATAAAAATGGGGATGATGACGTTGATCAGGGGGAAGAAAGAAGAAACAATCAGAACCGATAGTTCATGCTATTAATATTGAATTTATCAAAGTAAGAAATCAAGAAAATTCTAGCCAAAGGAGCCAAATAGATGAATGATAAAGCATTGGAGTCTGGAATCTTTAAGTGTGCACAGTTTTAAATAAATTGATGCAACATTTCAAAAGATATGTGGCTGGCTAGCTCACATCCCCAGGAACACAAACACCCAAAAGTTACTAAATTATATACAATGTACAGGTTTGTACCCTCTTTGTTAGTCCTACGTGTATATATCATATCCTATCCCGTAACTCAAAGGTCGTTGGGGCACCACAGATGATCGTTTAACCAGCGTTCTCCATCTTTCTCTGTACTAAGCAACCCTCATGTCTTCGCTCAGTGTCAAGCCAGCCTATTCTCAAATGTTGTCCTCCCACCTCTTTTTCTGTCTCCCTCTTCTTCTGCCTCCTTGCACCATGCCTTGCAGGATGGTCTTTGCAAGGCCTGATGCTCTGGTTACTTGGCCATACCATCAGAGTTTCCGTATCATCACCACTGTGAGGAAGTCATCGTGTTGTCTAATGACTTGTGTGATGGTCTGTCGGACTTCGTTGTTGGTGATGTGCTGGGTATAGGAAATGCCCAGAAGTCTTCTGTAGCACCTAATCTCCATGCTTTTTTATTCTTCATTGTAAATCTGCTGTGAGGGCCATGTTTTGCAAGTGCATAGGAAGATGGAGATGACAAGGGAGTGCAGCAGCTTTACCTTGGAACATAGACTGATGGTCCTGTCTTTCCAAATAGACTTCAACCTTGTCAGCGCAGCAGTTGTTTGTGCAATCCTGGAGAGGACTTCCTATGGGACCCATTGTCTGATACAATGGTCCTAAATATTTGAAGCTATGCACTGTGTTGAAGGATTGGCCTTGGACTTTGATATCTTTGATGCAATTGGTGTTGTTGATCATCATTTTGGTCTTTGCACTTATTTCCATTCCAAAGGCTGTGGAGGTGGTGTCAAGTCTCTGTACCAACTGTTCAAGTTCTTGTTCCTCTCCAGCCAATCCATCAATGTCATCCGCAAAACGGAGGTTGGAGATTGCTCTACCCCCTATGCTGACTGTGCCTTCGTGATCTGCAAGTGGATCTGACATGATGTGCTCTAGGAAGATGTTGGAGATAGTAAGCATCCTTGACACACACCGATTGTTGTTCTAAACCAGTTCCCGATGGCGCTGTTGTGGAGGACTGCACTGGTACCTTTTTCATACAGGCTTTTGATGACTTCAATCTTTCTTAACCCTCTAAGCCCCACAGGAGTCTAAGCCTTATCTGCTTCTATTTCCCAGGTCAAGGCAAATAACTCCGTCAAAATGCTACACCATGCACATACAAAAATTAATTAAAAATGCACCACCCAAAATTATGTTCCACTTATCATTATTAATAAATCAACCACATATTTTTCTTCAAAATGAAATGTTACACCTAAATTTTTACAATGTTTTGCAACTGGAAAAAAAAATCTGAATGTCAACATTGCATACTGCACAACATGCAGCAATACGATCACTGACTCAAATAATAAAGCACCGATTGTTCATCGTTTTTGTTATTCAAATCCGACAGAAAAAGATCGTCAAAGTGAAAGTCCAAATCACTATCCTCTCCATCATTAACCTGTACCAAATCGGCCTCCTAAAATCCTTCAAATGGGTCATTTTCTTCATCAGATTCTGCATCTGACGCCATAATTCTCCGCCTCTCAAACTTCAAACTTTAATCAAACTTTGAAAATTCACTGTGTGCATTCTACACACTCTAAAATTGCCGTGAAAACACCGCCGGAAACAGCAGGAAGTCACGATCACGTGTGCGAGAATCTCGCACGTTTGCTATAAATAGATTTCCACATGGCAGGCTCTGATCAGACCACGTCATTACCGGCCGCTACCGGTCGCTCCGCGCATATGCACATAGCAAAAATATCGGTCGCTCTAGGTCGCTCCGCGCGTTAGAGGGTTAATACACAGGACTAATATGTCTGATTTTGTCTCATTTGACAGGGAGAGCCACAGAAGAGCCATGGCAGAAGAACGTCTAACAAAAGAAGAAATGGAGTCTTATTTGCGGGCAAGTGAAGTTCTCTTTCTTTAATCCCCATTAAAGTCCATTAGTTTACCTATGGCCATTATTATTCAGCTGTATTTACGAATTCTCTCATCGGATGTTTTGTAGCTTCTGAAAGTATTTATGCAAACTGTTTGATTTTACGCCGTTTGTTCCACCATAACACCTAACAGCAATGAAATATTTAAATATAATATTTTCCATTTTGTTTTCTCCTCCAGTCTTGACAAGAATTCCAATTGTGCCTGATTAGTTGCTGTTGAAATTAAATTAATGTTAACTGATATAAGTAGTCATTTTTATCCTTCTGTTTAATTACTTTTTTTTTCTTTTTCTTGTGCTCAGTTTATCATATCACAAGCTTCAAACTGGTCAGTGTCTGTGTCTGCACATGAAATGAGATCCAAAATGGAAAGAGACAGCAGTCGTAGGGTAGAACGTGCCATGCAGCAGTTGGAGGTAAGAAATGTTGACATGAGAATGATCAAACTAAGTGCTTTTAGGAGTACAAAGATAACATTGTCGAGATAGGTACATTTAATGACAATAAATTATTTTTGTGAAGATAATAGACATTAGTAGAATATTATTTTCTGAAAGATGTTCTGATGAAACCTTTCATACAAGGAGGAACGCTTCTTATCAACCATTTTTATTTCACAATAGAATCCTGATTTTCAACATGCTCTGCCCAAAGCATTCTCTTGGCTAGGGGAACAGATAGGTTGATGGCTGTACGCTGTTGACTTTTGAAAGGTAAAAAGTAGCAGTCTTCAAAGAAGATAAATGTTTTGTTGCAGATATATGACCTCAAAAAAGTTGGATAGCATTTTACTGAAAGATTTCCCTGACTACAATGAAGAATTTCCTTTACAACTCTCTGTTGCGTGTCAAGCATTGCACCCCAAGTCAAAGTATTTCAAAGACATGCCTAAAAGTCATATATGTTTTTGTGATGCTAGCAGTATATCTGAGATTTTTCATATGTGTTTAGCTGATCAAACTGTGAATGTTAAATCTTGGTTTTGCATTTCAGGAAATTGTGAACACAATTCAGAAACCTGAGCCACCTGCAGTGGCCAGACTTCAGCTGTTCTATGCTGCTCAACCATCTACCAGCTGGGACGTGCAGGTACTGAGATGAAGATGTTTTTAAATTGATTATTATTTATTGATCTATTATGTGCTCTATCATCAATAGATTACAGACTGAGAATAAGTTCCTTATTATAATTTTCATGGTGCCAACACTTCTTGTATTTAGTTTGAAATTTTTATATATTTTTTATGTGTTCATTTTGGTATATGCCAAAGAGCAGTTCTCTGTGAATTTGCAGCCCAAAAAATGTGCTCTCTTGATCAAAATAGCTTTTGCAGTAAATCTGTAATACTGGGTTATTTTAAGCAATTATTTATGTTTCACTTCAAACTTTGGTGGTGAATTTGCAACAGCTTTTAATTTCAACTTTGCATTTGTGGATTTACAGCTTGTTTTTAGTTACTAATCTTTTAAAATAAAAAAAATTAAAAAAGATCTGTTTTGCAGGGTGACCTGGCCTTGCTACTCAAGTCTCTTGGCTGTATAGGAGCAGCGCTGGATATTTATGAGCGTCTTCAACTGTGGGATAATGTCATCACATGCTACCAGGCGTTGAACAAAAGAGAAAAGGTATAGTGTATCACAACTTTGAACTTCTAGTTCTAAACTGATTGAAACGACTGTCAAAGGAATTATAAAAGTTCTGCTTAATTTATGTAAACTTCATCTCGGGGGATAAATAATGCTGTGTTAGCAGAATATTTTGCAATACTGTCTTACCAAAGAAGGTGTTGATTGTGGTATTGCATGTTTTATGACTGCTTTCAGGCTGAATCGGTGATTCGCGAGCAGCTGGCCGTGAAGGAGACGCCATCACTTCTGTGTTTCTTGGGTGATGTGACTCGAGATAAGACCCAGTACCAGAGGGCATGGGAGCTGTCCAAGGGCAGGAGTGCCAGAGCGATGCGGTGTTTGGCCTATGTACACTTTGCAGAAGAAAAGGTAGGTTGGGATTATGATGTGTGATGATGAAATGTTACTAGAACATACGCTGTGTTTTAAATTGTGGTCATGCATTGTTCACCTTGCACAAGTCAGAAACCAACATTGAAAATCAAAATCGGTATCACTACATTTTTTAATTATTATTATTTTGTGTGTGGGATGGGTGTTCTGTATGTGTTTCACACTTTGGATGTGCATGGTCTAACAGGAAAAAACACACCAGAAATAATGAAAGACTTTCAGATTTAGCTACATATGCGTGTTTCTGATATTTTATATGGGATTTTGATGTTTAGACCTTTTTGTTTTTTTAACAGAGGTTTGGTTTATTCATTTTGCAGTATGAAGAAGCAGTGGAGTGCTTTGAGAAGTCGCTGGCCATCAACTCACTACAGATCCCTGTGTGGTTCACGTGCGGTTGTGCCAGCATGGCAGCAAGAAAATATGAGTCGGCTGTCCGAGCCTTCAAACGCTGTGTTCAGATTGACTATGATGTGAGAATGATTTGTTAATTTTCATCTTCACTTTTTAGCATCCTCTGAGACTAGCGTATAGTATGGTAATTTTATTGTGAAGAACCTGTTTACAAACCTTAGCTTCATTCTTACATTACAGCTCTTTAAGCTCCATAAAAGGAAAGCATGGATATAGCATACTATTTTTTTTTTAAATTATATGTTGTGAAACGATACCAGATTGTGTCTACTAATGTTGTCATTAATTTTAAGGTTAATAAAAAAAAATAAAAATTGGTACCTTGATGTGGAAATTTCAAGGTAAATGAACTGATTTTAAAGAGGCAGATCTTGTGAAATATGATTTTAATTTTTTTTTAATATATTCAAAATGTATTGACCAATGAAGAATTGTTGAAAATAATAACCGGGGCTACTTATTTGTAAAAATCAACTAACGATATTGAGAGAAAAGAATATTTGTCCGAAGTAATAAAACTGGTTTCTCTGAAGGCTAATGATGTGCACTTATTAGACTGTGGATTTTCAGAACTTCGAAGCTTGGAGCAATCTTGCGACAGCTCATGCAAGACTTGGCAATAAGTAAGTAGATCATATTGATTCTTTTGATCACAAAAATGATTTGGGGAGTGGAAAAGACAGTTGTTCTGATGATGATGATGATGATGATGATGATGATGATGATGATGATGATGATGATGATGATGATGATGATGGCTACACATTAATAGTGAACTGGATGTTAACAGTATTTACAATTATATGTTTTTTTTTCTGTAGTCAACCTAACACAATAAATACTAACTAGAGCCTGAGTAGGTGACTCCTTGTGTAAACTGGAAACAAAACTTCTACTACTATGGTATGTAGAACATGTCTATCTAGTGAGCAAAGTAAATTTTTTATTTTGTTATTTTATTTTTTTGCAGGAGAATGGCTTTTATGACAGTGAAGGATGCCATCAAGTGCAATTATGAAAACTGGAGGCTGTGGGAGAACTGCCTTGTGGTAAGTCTGGAGATTAAAACTGTCAAAAAAGGTAATGAGGGAGAGGGGAGATAAGTGTGTCACCTCACTGTCAAGAATTAGTTGAGCGTCTTCTCTTTTGTGGCTACTCATTGGTATATATTACCCTTGATTAAGTTTAAATATATGAATGAAATATATATCTGTTGACATTTGTTTTCATTGAGGAACTTAACTTGCATTACATAAACAGCTACAGTACTGGGCTAAAATTGCAGCATTGAAAACACAAATTTTATTTTTACCTCATAATAAGAAATTATTTTGCGCAATATAAAATCTGCATGCACGTCAGATCAAATAATGAGACAATATTTGTTTAGTCGGCATGTAAATGTAGCGGTCTTCTGTTATGGTTATTTGTGTGTGTTGTGCCACAGTTTTCAAATTAACATGGCATTATTTAATGATAGTAACATTGCACAAAATTCCAATTTAATTACTTCATGAAAATGGTTTATCTGGCTGTCTTTGTTGCAGTTTGCGACAGACTGTGGGGAGTTTGAAGAGGTAATTCAGGCATACCACAGGCTTCTGGACCTGAAGGACAAATTCCTGGATACTGAGGTAAATGATTGGCAAAAGTTAGGGATGGTTGTTAACCAGTATGCCATGACAATTTTACTTCTGATTCATATATTTTGTCTTCGATGAACAAACGTTAAGCGAAACAAATAAACAATCAAATTACTCATCATATTTTTCATCAAGGAGCTGTGGATATATTTTTTTCAACAGGTGCTGAAAATTGTGGTGAAGGCAGTGGTGACCAACATGGAGGATGCAGGCGGGCAGCAGAGTCGGCGTTTGCTTCCTAAGATGCTGGAGCTTTTTGGGCGCATGAATGCCAAAGTATGTGCTGTTGTTTTTTGTCTCACAGGTTTTGTGGCTCAAAGTAAGGGCATAAGTTTGTGCACTGTTTTATTAAATGTCGGACTGGTTTAGATTACAGCGATGCTTTAGCCCTAATGTAAGTTAATTGTATTTTGTTTTGAGGGATTCTTCTTTCCACATTCATTGTTGGGCGCCTCGAGCGGCTTGAGTTAGACCCTGTATCAGCCAGCTCCTGTGCAGCTCTTGAGCTGAAAAAGCGTTATATAAGAATGATGATTATTGGGGTGCCTAAAACTGGAGTGTTTGCTAATATGCCTATTGAACAGATGGCTTCTTAGAGGGTTGTGGAACATCTCAGTGAGACCATATTACCCCAAAATATTGTTTGGTTAAAATAATTAATTCAATATAGTTTTAGACGTGCTTAGTATTATGGTATAACAAGTGAAGACAAATTTAAAATGCAATTGTTATCAATGTATTTAGTTAAATTTTAGATTATACATATATATTACTGATATGGGATGAGTGCCAGTAAAATGTAATATTGTTGTGAATTATTTCCTTTATCGATTTTTTTTTTTACTTTTTTTTTAATCTGTTACCATTTTTGTTGATGACTTTCAATAAAACGCTGGTAATTTTTCAGGTCACCTTAGACAGTGATGCATGGAAACTGTATGCTGATTTGTGTCAAGTTGAAACGCCAGATCATAAGCCTGACATAGAGAAGGTGAATTTATAATGTGTGGTGTATTGTACGAAACCATGTAGTGATTGTTGTTGTTTTGTACTGTATGCATACAGACGAAAGCAGAAATGAAAAGTTTAGTTTCCGCCACAAAAAGGCAAAGTGTAAGAGTAAAAAAAAAAAGATATAAATATATCATCAGAATGCGATGCAAAACATTGTGCAAAGTATTTAAGTAGTCTCACTTAAGAAAATACATTGTTAGAGAGTAAAAACATCAACCCCCGTTACATGCAATGCTGCCATGATAAGGAAGATAAAAGAGTGATTGAAAATATAACTATCTCATCTATATTACTATCAGTAACATTGGTTACAATGATGTGCTGTGATTGTATATAGATAGATAGATAGATAGTAGATAGATAGTAGATAGATAGATAGATAGATAGATAGATAGATAGATAGATAGATAGATAGATAGATAGATAGATAGATAGATAGATAGATAGATATATAAATAGATAGATAGATAGATAGATAGATAGATAGATAGATAGATAGATAGATAGATAGATAGATAGATAGATAGATAGATAGATAGATAGATAGATAGATAGATAGATAGATAGATAGATAGATAGATTTTCTCGGTTTGGGAAGCCATTTTTGGAAAGTAACAGCATGCCTTGACAAGCACAGCCATAACAAAACTGCTTGCATCTCTTGTCAGCTTATTTGGTGCCATCGTCTTCACTTTACCTCTCTAGTAACTTCAGAATGATGCGAACCTAACGAGTCTATGGCATTTTTTCAATTTGTTTTCAGGCTGTGCAATGCCTGCAGAAATCTTTGGGATGCGTCACGCAGAAACCAAACTGGGAGAGAGATAGAGAGGAATGCCTCAACATAGCAAAACAATCAGCAGAATTGGCTCAAGGTTTGTCAAGTGTTTTTGACTAAGCACTGTAAGCAGTTTTTTTTTTAGTTTTGTGTGTATTTCTGACTCTAACTTAAAAACACAAGTTTCATAACATTTTCATTCATTTCTAATATATGTTTTTATAGATAGCAATACAGTGTGTGTTTGTTTGATCAAAGATTTATAAACAGATAAGAATTAAAAGAGGAAAAATTATCTTTAAAGCATGAAGAAAGAGTCAGATTGACTCGAGAGCTCAGGCTGTATGGCTCATAACAAATAAAAGTTCTTGTGAATATCTTACAGTTAAAAGTCAAAAGGAGATGAAAAATGGGCTGAAGTTATAAATCTGAGATTCTATTGATGTAGACTCCATTTTATTACAAGTCTTGAACTTGAATGAGTCATTGTCATGTTATTTTGCAGAGTATCAGTCATGTGCCGCACAGTTAGAAAATTCTCAGCGATCGCTACATTTGCTTAACACTGCCAAGTTAACCCTGAAAGGAGTGGTGGCCAGAATCAAGGTCAGTCTAAAAACGAATTTTCTCAAAAATTTGTTATGTTTTTAAAAAAACATTTTTAATTCTTTATTTTAAGTTATAAATTTACTTCAAACTCGTTTTTGATGATATAATTTTCTCTTGTTTTTACAGAATTAATATGGGATATTTGTTGTGGCAACCAGTCACTTTTGTGTATACAATTAGTGTTGTGTATAAGAATGTCAGTGATGGGAGTCTATTATGTCACAACGATTATCATTTCAATCCAAGCACTATTTTAAAACACAAGATACTACAAGCAGTCTAGTTTTAAGATTCACCGACAGTTTTATTTGGAACTAAGTTTGAGATACCCTGTGACTGTTGGGCTTGAAAACTACATTTATCAATAAACCTAAAGTATAAACACTTATGATGATGATGACGTCCATTTATAAACCGTGTTCCTCCATGCATTGCCGAATGGTCTGTGCGCAGTTTACACCAGAATACTAACCCGAGTCTCTTCTTTCCATCCATCTTTTGCATTACATTAGTTATTTATTAACATTTTTAATCTGTTTGTGTGTGTGTGTGTGTGTGTTCAGCAAAAGCACACAGACCCAATAACCCAGGATTTGGAAGAACCCCTAAAAAGTGCCTGCCAGTCGCTTGATGAGGAACTGAACGCAATCATCAGTAAAGTGGAACAGTTACAAGCTTCCTCATGATTATACATCAAGTGACTGTTTAAACTACTGCACATCTCAAGGGGGTAGGACCTATTGCCCTTCAGAGGATATCATCTACCATTGCCAGAAACAGCTAAACCAGTTTTTTGGTTATTCATCAGATGTTATAATTTTTTACTTGGCTATTCGTTCCTCCCTTTTAACAGTGAACAAGCTTGATCATAATGAAGGATATTGTCGCTAATTTGGCGTATGAACAGAAGGAAAGGAGAGAACGTGAAATAGTGCATTTGTCAAGTGTTGATCTGATCAGTAAACGAATATATGATTCGACTGTGAAATGATGTTGGTGTTATTTAGTGTTTGTATTTTGTTTGTATGTCTGTCTGTGGTTGTGGTTATGCACAAAACTAATTGAAACAGTATACAGTGAAATAAAAAAACTAAAGAACAAACAATGAACAGTTGTCAACTTTATTCATTAAGAAGTGGACAGAAGGTTCCAAAATATCATTGAGAGTATAACTTACATATAAAACATAATTCACTTTATTATAAAGCAAATCAACAAAAATATTCACACAATAAGCAGTGTTCCTGCTTTGAGCGTCGCGGAACGGAATGTTAAAGATGGCTTGGATTGTTGAAAATTTTACACGAGAGTGTTGAACAGGTTTTAATTTTTTTTAGAGAAGACTTTGAAGAACCTTGAATGGCCGCACTGTGCTGACACACATACCTACACAAATAACCAGACACACACACATACATACATGCGCAAAAGGGGAATATTAGTAAATTTTGTTGATTATACAAACACACACACACACACTCGTATAAATACCCTTTCACACCAACACATATTCATTAAAACATAACAAAACCAATAGAAGCTGGCACATCTTGATAATATTTGAAGAAATATGTTGAAAGAAACTGCTAATATCAAACAAACCTTTTAGTACGTACATCAAGTGAATTGGAAGGTGACTTAGAAAAGAAAACCACTGAAGCACCAGCACACTAATTACCTTGAAGGTTTTTAAAAAAAAAATTTGCCCCCCTCTCTACCCAATGAAACAATTTAAATGCTTTCTGTTAAGTCCTAGATGATAGTATTCATCAACATGGGCAGCAGCAGCTGCTCACACAATAAAATTTGTTCAATACATGCAAATACCTTCTTTTTTTTTTTTTTGTCCGTAAAACAAGGTAGTGAGTGTTTCATGTGCTGGTGTCTGGTGTCTTCATCCTGAACTTTCCAACTCTCTCGCCAGATCTTCTCTCTGCCATGGGTGGTGGTTGCGGTGTGGGAAGAGTGCTCTGCCCCATATCCCCGAGATCCTCCATCACCAGAGATGTGCCCTCCGCCCATCGACCTCCAGGGGAACTTGGGGGGTGCGGAGTTTCCCAAGACAGATCATTGCGGATCATATTTTGCAGAGAGCTGCTGCTGCGAACCACTGCTCCACTGCTGCGACTGTTTTGATACTGCGAGGAGTTGTTGGGGCCATCGCCAGCAATGCCGCCTTGCGCCATGTTAATGAGCGGGCTGGAGGAGATCTCTGGCAGGCTGAGGCGTCCATCTTCAGAATCCACGGAGCTGTATCTCTGGAAGGGATTCCTGCGAGACTGGGACTGAGCTGGGAGCCTTTCCATCAAAACCGGATGGGGTATGATGTTGGACTGCCTGATGGCGTTGGACCTGAAGTTTGGATCTTGCACCAGGTTTTCACTTGACCCTGGATGGCTTGGTGTGCCGGTGGGAGTGCCGTTTCCATTGTCACCTTCATCATCACTCAGAGTCTGCTCAGCTATGGCCTTCCAGGTTTCTGCCAGGATAGTCCCTCCTTCCGCTGCGCCTGTTATAGAAACAGCAACTTTTGTTTTGTTCAGAGAGGTAATTGCAGCTAAAGTAACTGCACTTTAAAACATACAGTAATAATGACTAACTAGTTTCTTCCCCCCCCCCCTCTTCCCCCTCCCCTCCCCCAAGAATACTGCAGACTAACTCAACAAAAATTTGCAACAACAATTTAGAATAAACAGATTTACAATATAAAGCAATGAATGGTGTGAGACTACTTTAGAGAGAAATACTGCAGGCATCATATATTTTTGGTTGTGGAATGAATGCACTAAATATTGAAGGCAAATTGGGAGACGCAGGTCTGAAGCATGACATTGCTCAAATTTGTTTATAAAACAAGTTTCCACTTTGATCCTCGGCTCCAGTATTATTTTGTATACTTTGTGTGCGTCTCAATATTAGTAGGCATGCACCTTGAGCGTGTTTCAGCTGAAAATTGTGAAGTACCAGAACAGCATCTTACCCTGTGCACTCTTGCTGTCATCATCCTGCAACGCCAGCAGTTGAGAGGACAGAGGGAAGTGAGCTTCGGACAGTAGTTTCTGCAGAACTTCAGGGCTCAACTTCGGTGGGTTCAGCATCATCTCTGCTCTAGTAGATTCCAGTGTTCTGAAAGAAAATGAGATTTGTAATAATTCATTTATCTGTTGAAATTATTGTCCAGTCATTTAAGAGTTTGTCATTGACTTGAACAAAACAGACTTGTGACATTAGTTTACTTAGCAAGATCAATATTGTATTTAATAATAAATATTGTAATGTACTGGGGTAACATTACAATAAATAATAAATGATTGAAATAAAGTGTGAAAGGAGAAAAACTGGTGTTTAAATATCACCCAATAGATTCAGCCTTTAATAAGGTTTTAGGCAGGGCAACTATAGAGTAAAGATGAAGATTTTTTGCAGCAGCTCACTAGCATTCTAAACCATAACTTTCACAGTGCCATGCTCTTATTAGCGTGCAACGTGGTTTTGAACATTTGTCTCAATAGTATTTGTTAGCCATCCTGACCAGACAGCGGCTTCTACTGTGGGAGCGTCTTTAGAGGGTCGCGTGGCTGGTGAGAAACAGAAAACTTGGCTCACGTGCCACAACAATACTATCTTGACAGCCTCTGAAACGGTCGAGGCAGTTTGCCTGCCAAAGTTTCTCTTGTGTACTGCTATGAGGCAGAGGATGAGGAGTGTGTTACACTCAGTTCGATGATAGTGTTTTCTATCAGTATCTGATTCAGCCCCGATGCTTGAATTCCTGATAGTTGTGTAACTCAGATTCGTTTATTCACACAGCCCGTCCAAACAGCATACAAGTCACAAAGTCGACGTATGAAGTTTTCCACTTTTATTCAGCACACATCAACCACTGCATACAATTCTCAATTCAACTCAACAACTTTCACAGCAACTCTCCAAATCACTATCAACAACTTTTCTCTCTACAACAATCTCGGCACACGATTAAATAACCTCTCTCTCTTCCGGAAGAATTTCGAACAATGTAGAAATGACGCACTGCCACCAATCGAATAAAAGATCGTCATCACTGACTTACGTCATTACACATTTCTTCTCCTTCCGGATCGTTCCTTCAAATTTCTACAATTATCCCGAATCTTCGATCGATAGTAAACAAGCCGATCCAGAAGATTCTACAACAATATCGACTAACGAAAATTATCAACGTTATACAAAGCCTTTCCTAACAACAATGCAAACTCAAATCAAAGGTAAATAAACTCTATTATTGAATACTTTGCAAAACGAAACGATTAGATCTATCGTGCGCGCTTTAGACACACTTTCGTTCGTTTCAACGTAACATAACCCCCCACTCAAGAAGAAATTTACTTAATTTCTTTCAACAACGTTGAAACGTAATGCACAAACAAAGTACAGAATTAAGACTTATTTCAGACTGTCTGAACACTGTCAATGTTCTCAGCTCATTCACACAGAGTCAATGGTTTTCATCTTGAAATCTGTCTGGATATTGTCAATGTTCACAGTTTATCTACACAGCCAATGTTCTTTCATCCGCAAGGAAACGACGCCCTCGTCAGTTGCGGTCGTCATCGGCCCAGGGTCAAAGACGATGATCACGTGGGCTTCCCTGGGATCAGTGCATCCTCCGTTGTCTCCTTCTTCCATCGAACGTCCGACGCAGTCGACGTTGTCAGCTCCCAGGATGCACTCGCTGGGTCTCACGGTCAGGTTGGCTTCTGCGGGACGGTGGAACAGCTCCCTCAAGGTCTGTAGA
Source organism: Oncomelania hupensis (assembly GCA_036898135.1). NCBI lineage: Eukaryota > Metazoa > Mollusca > Gastropoda > Littorinimorpha > Pomatiopsidae > Oncomelania > Oncomelania hupensis. Next base: position 67,296,474 of record CM072513.1, on the reverse strand, counting down.
TGCTCCTTCCAGGTCTGGGTGTGGACTTCATTTTCGACCAAAATCGTAGAGCCAGGGACATCGCTGAAGTTGTGGGGAAACTCGCCCATAAGGTCCTTGAGCTCCATCTTTTGACCTTCCGTCAAGCTCGGTCGTAGCTTAACATCATCGATGCCTTCTTTGCTGTGGAAGTCTCCCAGTTCCAACAGTTCTTCGCTGTCAAAGCTGTTGTCGATCTCAGCTGCTGTTGCCACATGCACAGTCTCTGATGGCCTTTCCACGTACAGCTTAAGGAGGTTGGCGTGGTATATCTTGGAATGCTGGCCGACCTTCACCTTATAATCGTTGATCCCCACCACGGTCTCCACTTCGTACGGGCCTTTCCACTGCATCAGCAACTTATTATGATCAGTAGGTAGCAGCACCAGCACTTTGTTGCCAGGTTTGAACTTCCTGTTCACAGCCCTACGATCGTAGTAGTGCTTTCCACAGTCTTGGGACTTCTTCAGGTTTTCTCTGGCTATCTCGAGAGTCTGCTCCAGCTTCTCCCGTAGCTCAAACACGTACTGGTAACTGTTCTTCACCTCTGGGGTGTCCACTTCTTTCGTCCACAGTTCTTTTAGGATGTGCATCGGCCCTCGGATGGTTCTTCCGTACAGCAGCTCGAACGGAGAAAAGCCGGTGGACTCCTGCGGTACTTCTCTGTAGGCGAAAAGTAGGGCGTTGATGTAGCGATGCCATTGTCTGGGCTGCTCGCTGCACAGTTTCTTCAAGGTGGACTTCAGCGTAGCATTGAACTTCTCGACGAGCCCGTTGCACATTGGATGGTAGGGTGTCGTAGTCAAATGCCGGATGCTCAGCAGTCGGTTGACCTCCTTCATGCAGTCAGAGACGAACTGCGTCCCGAGGTCTGTCAGAATTTCTTCAGGCACTCCAAGCCTACTGAACATGTCCACCAGTGCCTCTGCTACAGTTTCAGTGTCAATCTTCTTCAGTGGCACTGCTTCTGGGTACCGAGTCGCATAGTCCACTAAAGTCAGTACCCATCGATGACCTTCTTCACTCGGAGGTCTTATTTCGCCGATTAAGTCTAAGGCCACCCTCTTGAAAGGTCGGTCGATCAGAGGCATCCTCTGCATAGGCACTTTCGGGACCCTTCCTCGAGGTATGGTCTTCTGGCAAATGTCACATGATCGGCAGAAACGGCTGACGTCCGCATGAAGTCCTGGCCAGTAGAATACCGCCTGGATTCGGTCTGACGTCTTCTTGATACCTAGGTGACCTCCCATGATTGAGTCATGCGCTACTTCCATCACCTGGCGCCTTAGGGGTAACGGTACCAAGACTTGACGTAGTGGTTTCCCTCCGTTGACCCTCGGGTGCTGGAAGATTCGGTACAGGATCTTGGCCTTCACCTCAAAATAGACCGTACCACTGCCTTTGGTCACGTGGTCTTGGCGGTTCCTGTACTTGTTTAAAGTGCTATCAGCTTCCTGGAGCTGGATCAGCTTATCTCTGTCCACGATGGCAGCTTTGGAGTTGTCGGCGACCTTCAGTGGTGTAGACACCTTGTCTCTCTTGGCCTGGGCCCTGGTAGTAACAGCACTGACGATCTCTGGTCGGCAGGGCTGAGCCGGAGTAACCACATTGTCCCGTAGCAGCTCTGTAAGGTCTCCATCGGGAAATGGCAATGGATCCTCCTCCACAACTTCGACGCGTTGGGTTGAGGCAGGACTCCACTCTGGATCGGGGTTGTCGGGTCGTCTCGCGCCGTCGATATTCCCGATCATCAAATCATATAGCGGCTTCTTCAGGCAAACCGCTTCGACTTCGCCTATGTAGAAAGGGGTGTTGACATGAATCTTCGCAACTGGCGCTCTCACACATTTGCTGTCGGCCATGAGTGTCCATTTAGAATCGCCAGTGAATTGTTCTTTAGCGATTAGGTCTTCTCTGACGATGACCCCACTGCAGCCAGAGTCTCTTAAAACAGTCACTTCATGATTTCCGACGCGTCCCTTTGAAACAGGCATGTTCTGTACGATCACAGCTGCGCTGGCGACGACGGGGATGGATTTCCCGTTGGCAAGGAGAAGTTGGCCATCGGTTATGCACTCTTGCACGTCCGCAGGGGTAGCTGTGCGCTCGGTCTCACTCGGAAGAATGACGCTCCCGCCGCACACCTGATGGTCAGATCTACTGGTTTGCCGTTGATTGGAGAACCGCCTCTGCCGGTTGCCCGCCGCTGCGTTGTCCGTACTGCTCCGCTGTCCGCTACTTTTGTTTTGAGGACAGTTAGAAGCTCTGTGGTCTGTAGCGTTGCAGGTGAAACAGCCCCTTGAATGCCCTTCCCTGGGAGGAGGCGTGGAGTCTGTCTGTCTCTGGCTCGTCTGGCTTCCCTGGATCTGGTTCACATGGTTTCCAGTCTTCTGAAAATGTTTCGTCGCGCTGGGTGGCCCCAGGGTTTTCCCATGAGCGATGAGATATCTTTCAGCAGCCTCAGTCACATCTTTAAGCGTCTGCAGCTTTTGTTCTTCTAAGTGGGTCGCTAGGTCCTTGTGACAGGCATTGAGAAATTGTTCTTTCACAATCAGGTCATGGAGACTGTCGTAAGACTTCATTTCGCCTGATAACTCCACCCACTTGTGTAGATATGACGACAGGCGCTCCACAAACTGCTTTGGCGTCTCGTCTGACTTAGGCCGGCATTCACGGAAGCGTTTACGGTAGCCCTTCTCTGTAAAGTTGTAGCACTGCAACAGGGCCTCTTTCAAGACGTCGTAGTTTTTGGCGTCATCGTTCGACAGTCTGGTGTAAACTTCGAGGGCTTGCCCCGTCAGAAGTGCACTCAGTCGAATCGCCCAGTCTCGAGGTTGCCAATTGGAGCTTTCGGCGAACCTTTCGAATCTCGCCAGATAACTGTCAATCTGGTCCTTCCCGTCGACGAAAGCTGGCAATTTTGGAGCCGTGTTGTCACTGATAACTTGTGGCGCATTCTGCTGTTGCTGGATACGCGCCATTTCTAGCTGGAACTCAAGACGCTTCAGCTCGAATTCTCTGTCTTTTTCTTGCCGCTGCTGTTCAATTTCTAGACGCTTCTGTTCTAATTCTATTTCTTTTTCTTCGCGCCATATTCTCTCTTGAGACTTGACGTACTCCGTCAGCTGTTTGCCTTTTAGATTTAGTTCAACCCCTTTCTGCCAGAAGTCAGCCATCTTGATGTTTCTGGAAAGTTCTTTCCTGGAAAGTTCTTTTTCTAGAAAGTTCTTGACTGTAGAGTTCTTTTTCTGGAAAGTTCTTGACTGTGCTGTACCTTTCTAGACTGTTCTAGAACAGCACGCTTTCTGCAGTAGCGCTGATGCTTGTCACTAGTCGCCTTCGCTGACGCAGGCCCCGCTGTCCTCGTCGTATGCGACGCTGCACCACGCTGGTGTTGATGTATACGCTCCTGTGCTGAAGTAGACGCGACGTCCGCTCGTCGCTCTCTCTAATACTGGCGATGTAGCTCCGAGACTGTCCCTCGATGTAGTCCTGCGGCAGCCACGTAGTCCCGCTCAGTTGTTCGCTCACGAAGCAACTCTTCGGCGACTACACGCCCTTGCAGTCAACCCGAATCTATCGGATGTAGTCCCAGTATGTTGGCCCCTCTCGACGCAACTCGTTGGCGGCTACCCTCGATGACTGCCTCTCGTAACGTTGACTCGCTTGTTGTAGCAGTTGAACCCTTGGCTATGGCGTGAATCGCGGCTTGACCCCCAAAATGTTACACTCAGTTCGATGATGGTGTTTTCTATCAGTATCTGATTCAGCCCCGATGCTTGAATTCCTGATAGTTGTGTAACTCAGATTCGTTTATTCACACAGCCCGTCCAAACAGCATACAAGTCACAAAGTCGACGTATGAAGTTTTCCACTTTTATTCAGCACACATCAACCACTGCATACAATTCTCAATTCAACTCAACAACTTTCACAGCAACTCTCCAAATCACTATCAACAACTTTTCTCTCTACAACAATCTCGGCACACGATTAAATAACCTCTCTCTCTTCCGGAAGAATTTCGAACAATGTAGAAATGACGCACTGCCACCAATCGAATAAAAGATCGTCATCACTGACTTACGTCATTACACATTTCTTCTCCTTCCGGATCGTTCCTTCAAATTTCTACAATTATCCCGAATCTTCGATCGATAGTAAACAAGCCGATCCAGAAGATTCTACAACAATATCGACTAACGAAAATTATCAACGTTATACAAAGCCTTTCCTAACAACAATGCAAACTCAAATCAAAGGTAAATAAACTCTATTATTGAATACTTTGCAAAACGAAACGATTAGATCTATCGTGCGCGCTTTAGACACACTTTCGTTCGTTTCAACGTAACAGAGTGATCAAGCTGGAACTGGAAGAAGATTGGTAGTGACGAATTGTCATGCTGAGATTTTGAAGCTCTGCTGCTCGCTTGTGGATCCAGAAGCCATGATGCCATAAATAATAAATGTTTTGGTCTTCTTTTCTTCAGCCATTGGGCTTTTCCTTATCATTGACATTTTCAGAAGATAATTATAAATCTGAACAATCCACACTGACTCAACCAAAGCTTTTAGGTTTTGAGGTTAGTTCAGCCAGGCTAGCTATAAATAGCTTCACCGATAGCTTCGCCAGTGCTTCTTTCCTTTCCTTTCACTGGAAGGGAGGGTGTAGGCAAGCTATAAATAGCCCGCAGCCAGCAAAATGTGAGGGAACCTAAGAGTGCTGCTCACATGGGCATTGAACTGGTGTGAATCAGCAACATTATTATGAACTATTTTAATAGAAAAACATTTAATTATGGATATATCAAGTTATCAGTTTCATGACAAGTTCCCATTGCAATATTATGAAGGAGGCTAATAAACACACACTACCTTTTCATAACCTGAAAAATTCTTCAAAATTCTGATGATCATAAACGTAGTTGACTCTCACCTTGATGACTCCACGTCGCTCATAGGTGTGCCTGGAGGCATGTGGGAAATGCGAGACATGGAGAGCACACAGTCATCCAGCAAGCGACCCAGCTCATCCTCTGTTAGTTTAGGTGACTCTGTCTGCAAACAGAAAGACCGCATAAGAGATTTACATAATTAACACTTGGATTTATTTTGGAAGTAAATTGACTCTAATCTGGCAAACAGGGTGTAAAATTGTGTCTTTAAAATAATGAAACCTAGAAACTTGACAATCGGTGCCAGTGTTTCAGTGGCAGACAACTAAATAACAGAAAATCTATCAAATTACCTTAGAGGTCCACTGTGGTGCTGGAAAAATTAAAATCAAGATGCAGTGCGGTGAAGAGAAGAAAACATTGACAATGGTGAAGATATACTTTGAGAAGTCAAAACACCTTTTAGGCTTTCTGTTTGGTGTATTTAAAAACAAAACATGCGTTAATTCATTAATAAATATGATCAGATCATTTTCACAAACCATACTCCTTAGGCTATGTGTCTTGTTTTATGTTACAAAGATTCCTATAATGTATAAATAGTTTCAGTAATATGCAACGATCTTCTTTCATCCTTTTACCTGTGCTGTTTCCATGTTGTGGAAACTGTTCAAGCGATCCTCAATCTCTCTCATTTTGGCATGAAACTCCCTCTCTTCTTTTGCCTCCATTAATGCCTTTTCTCCATACAGGTCAAATTCCAGCTCAGCTCGTACCCCAACGCGTGTAAACAAACGCTGCTGTGAAAGCAAAGCGTGAGGTGTGCAGATAGAACAATTGTGAGATATGACACTGTCAACCATTTATTTAAAGATGGATTAATGAATTAAACGACAACAACAACAAAAGAGAGAGTGCCCCACCCAAACCCCCAAAAGTGACACTTGTTCCCAATATAATAAAGTACAAAGGTAAAACACAATAAAAGTATAAAATTCACATCCATAAAGCAATAAAGTATGGCTACATTGGGCCACTGATTAAAGGTGAAGGAAATATGTTTTGCATTCTTGTAAATTGGCCGAGTAAAAAAAAAAAAGGGAAAATATCTGAGGAAAACAAAGAAAGAATCCTATAAGCGTAAGCAACAGATAATACTGAAAAACAACAAGTGTGTAAACTTTTGTGTAAAAAGAAAACACTCACACCAACAGAAAATCATAAATTTGCAAACTGAATTTGTATATGAAAAAAGACTGCATTCTTACAAAATAAAAAACAAAAATGTGTTTGTGTGCGCTTATTATCACTGCAACAAAAACAACATTAATTCAGTTAGAAAATGAACCGATAACATGGAGTCCCCTTTATCAGTTCAATTTCCTTGTTTTGTATTGTTATCCAGAGTTGGTAACAAACTTTTTTTTTCTAGAGAATTTATTCTGCAATTCACTGATTTTGTATTCTAGGATCAAGAATAGAGACAGAGATGATGCCTTCATTCTCAAGAGAAGTAAGTGTTAGCTAGCAAACCTTTGGAGGATTACTGAGAGCACTGCTAGCGATAGAGCGAAACACCTCCTCTGGCATCAGGTCCCGAAGACGGTCATCGATGGAGGTGAGTGTTCGCAGATCTGTTTCTGAAGGGTGGAAGCCTTCCCCGGGCTGTCTGTCCACTTGATAGGGGTTTTCATCCATCTGCCAATTCCAAAATAATGGAAATCTTGAGAGTGTTCGGTAAAGTCTTCTTTAGACAGTTTCTGTACATTCTTATGATAGAGAAGCAAAACAGGATGAGGAAAGTGGAGGTCATCTGTATAGAATACAAATGATAGTTCCTATACTGACCTATTAATGCATACTACAAGTAATCATTACTTTTTTTAATAGAAAAATTACAATTGTACGACCACACCTGGAGTATTGCATCCAAGTATGGCGACCTTACCTCAAAAAAGACATCGCAGAGTTGGAAAAGGTGCAGAGGAGAGCTACGAGATTGATCACTGGGATTGGTCACCTGCCGTACGATGAGAGACTGGCTTTTTGCAAATTGCAGAAATTAGAAGAAAGGAGAGACAGGGGAGATCTCATCGAGACATTCAAGATCATAAAGGGGCTTGAAAAAGTTTCTGCTGACAAATTTTTTACTTCATGCCAATCATCATTCTACCATAGAGGTCACAGCAGCAAACTGTTCAAAGAGAGGTCTAGACTGAACCTCAGAAAGAACTTTTTTTCACAAAGAGTTGTGAACCCATGGAATGCACTGAAGCAATCAACTGTTGAAGCTGAAACCGTCAACCAGTTCAAGAACCGCCATGATAATCATAAAGAGACAGTTAAGGGGGTTAAAATAAGTTCTCAAACTTCCTACCCCGTCGGCCGCGCTCAGTGGCCACTCAGGTAAATTCAGGTAAATTCAGGTATCTGAATGCACTGTGGTATGTTAAAGACCTCAATAAAAATTCTTAGCAATTTTAGTAAACATGTGGAATTACCTGTGTATCAACTAAAATATTTTGTTATATCAAATATAACAATTCTTTATATACAGTTATAGATAAAGGGAAATATGAATGCTAGCAAAGCTTCAATAAATTTGAAATCTGGGGATGTCTGGATGGTAAATGACAGCACGGGATTTAACAATGTGTTGTCAGTTCCAGCTAACTTTTCATGCATGCCAAAGAAAGGTTGCAAGCAGCTCTTTGGGCTAGTACAAGAACAGGTCCCATACTCACAGTAAAATCCATGCCCTCTTCAGCGATGTCTGGCATTGCATCAATGTCTGTCAGCAGCTCTTGCAGTCGTTTCTTTTCATCATCAGTCATGGCAATAATATCGTTTGCGTTGGCCGCGAGCTGCACAACATTACAATAAAATATAAATACACATATCTAAAGGCCTATAAACACACACACACACACACACACACACACAAGCTAAAGGTCCTCGCAACCACCTTGCTTTTCAATAACAGAACATCGATATTGGTGAAAAGTAAAACACATTTCCCCAAACGCACCTCTTTGTTTCTCCTGATAAAATCCTTGTTTTTCTTCTTGTGTCTGCGCCCATTTCCTTCTTTGCCATCTAGTGTGGTCGATGCAGTGGCAGTGGAACGCATTGATGACACTGAAGACCTTCCACCACTCTCTGTTTATAAAAATAAAATTAACTAGAAGGGCAAAGCCCATATGACTCACATGCTCCTTATGGAACTCACAATATTTAACATGAAAATGAGTGCCCAGATATAACAAAATGAAATGGTGGTATTAAAATGCAAAGTAATACCATCTTTGATCTTTCTGTGCTCTTGATCTTGAGATGACCTTGACTTCCAGCTCCAAATACACTCATGTACTATCAACTAAAGTGCAGCAAGAGTTGTATTATGTCAAAAAACCTATGATCTTGGGATGACCTTGATCTTCAGTGACCTTGGGATGACCTTGACCTTCATGTGATCTCTCATGCATGCCTGCTAAAATAACCCAATGTTGTTGCATATTATGGGTTAAATAAACAGCCATTCCACTGTACGATGACCTATTTCTTTTATGTTTTGCAAGGCCTAAAATGACCAACAATCAACGCAAAAACAAAACATATATGAAAGATCAATCTATCATCTTGGACTTTATATCTCTCATAGTTTAGGGTCAAGGTCACTTCAAAGTACCTATACTAATCGACTTTGGATAGCTCCAGTGACCTTCACCTTGGAGTGAGATTGAACAAATTTGCAAAGTATGTGTGTCTCATTTATATCTATCATGCACCAAAGAATTATAAGTTCAATATTAATAACCTAGAAAAAAAAATAGTAAAATTTTGTGAAATATTGTCATTTTTTTTACTAACATTTGGTGACCCTGTGACCTTGACTTTGAAGTGAAGTAATTCATTAACTTATCATTTATGAAGTCTCCTGGGTATATACCGTCTTACTAAATTTGGTTGTGATAGTTGAAATAGGTTCTGAGTACTTAGCCACTTTAAATTTTTACACAGACAGATGGCAGTCAGACAGATGGATGGACTGACATTTTTTTCGATATCATTTTTGGACTATTTAGGACCCACCTTGCACAGATTTGCAAATATCTGGAAATTTTTGTTGTTGTGAGAACATAGATTCACATTGCTATGCATCTTGAGTTAAAAAATTGAATCTACTGTTCTGATATTGTTTTTTTTAAACATCCGAGCTGTGAATGTGAATGATATTTGAACATATACACAATCAAATACAAACAGCTGGTGAAGCAGAGAATCAAACCTGAGAATGCGCACTCACTTGTGTCTTGAGGAGGGTCCTCATGTTACATTCTGAATCTTCAGAAACGTCACCACACACACACACAACTTAATTGATACATTCCAAATATTGACAAAAAAGTCTTCATTAAAGAGCAAAACACTCAAAACATGGGGAAAAAAAAAGTTACAAATAAGCAAGCATTGATACCTGACTGGCCTTCAGTGGTTGAAAAGTTATCATTTTCACTCGTGGATTTTTGTGCCCCACGTTCCTTCAGGTCTTCCTCGTTGACTTGGGTCTGGAATACTGGTGTCACTGGAGGTTCTTCATCCACTATCACACCTATAAAGGGAAAAAAAGATATACTAATGTTTGAAACAGCAAGATATGTCTGTAGGAAAATGGGATATTGCATCAACAAAGTGTTAAGTTGCTGCACAATGACAAAAAGTGTTGGTCTATCTCTTTCCTTGAATGTTAAACGTTTTAATAATAAAATTATATTTCATTTAAAGTAGATCATGATGAAAACTTGAGTAGATCATAATCAGAACTTGTATGGGTTAAGTAATAAGGCTAGTCAATATTGGCACAGCACTCTCACATTACCAGGTACATAAACACAGCAATTCTCTTTCCTTTGTGCATGTTTATTGCTGCATTCTCTTCGTTATGATTTCAAGCTGTGTTACAAACTTCTAGTACAAATCAACAAATGCTAAACAACTTTTGTTTCTCCCTGACGTATATAATGTATCTAAATTGCAACACTCACAAATATTTCAAACGTTGAAATTCAAAAAGGAATGGATTAAACACTGATGTAGAGAAAATAATGGGTCAACTACGATAAGTGGCAGTAGTGCAGTAATAAGAATATATTAAACTGTGCAAAATCTTTTAAAAAATCAAAATATAAAAGAAGTGTTCTTGGACACAAGCAGTTTTGTGTAATAAAAATAGTTTTATAAGATAATTGTGAGTATGGTCTCTGCTCAGATGACATCACAACAGGAACCTTGACAGTCTTTGTGACCTCAGATTATTCCCCCTAAATGAAGGCATTACGCTCTTTACTACTTCCACTAAAAGGAGATGCTTCTCCTATATTTATACGGAGAGCACTAGGTACCCAGAGAACAAAGTTTTGGTGAACTGCAGGTCAGAAGGGCAGCAACAGTAGTTATAGCAGTAAAACAATTGAGCTGCAAATTTCTCAGCAGTAGTGAAAGGAAGTATAGCTGTTTATTAAAAACAAGAATTGGCTCATTTGTTCATAAACATGTCATCCATGTTCAAGATATGCAATGCCATTTACCCTCGCATTCTATATAGGTTTTACAAAATGTGCTCTTACAGAAAAAGAGTGTACAAAAACAGGAAACAAAAAGCATTATGCAATGGTGATCACAAAGTTTGGAATACTACCTTTTTGCTCCAATAAGTCCTCTACGTGTTTAGTTTTCAAAAATCAATGCAATGATACTTATTAGCTGGATATATAAACTTTAAAATAACAAGTCTGTTAACAAGTGTTCTGTGAAAGAAACTGTCATTAAGTACTTTACAACATCATACTGAAGGTACGATATGCTGTTCTTTTCAACAATTATCCATCATCTAATTTCACAGTACATTCCATTCTATCCTTTTGAACAACAATTATCCATCATCTATAATTTCACAGTCCATTCCATTCTATCTTCTTTATTTTCAAAATTGTAACGAGACACAGAAAAAAGAACCTTGATTATGGCTTGGTGGCAAAGCAAGAGATAAATATTTCTCTGTGTTGCTCTGAATGTCTTTCTGGATCCTCCTGTTGGTGGTCAAGGCAGCTATTTCTTCTCGAATTCTGGAGAGAGAAAAAAAGAGGTTTCAAACATCAGATAAATAACAAAATCAACAATGACTTTATATATTTGTATACATGTGTTAAGACATCCTCACAAAGGCAGCAGAGCTTACTGAAGGAGTCCCTGCATTATGGCCCCTCACTTCCCTACTTCTGTTTACTGCTTAAAAATAGAGCTATAGGATTCCCTTGTAATACACAGTACTAGCAAAGAAATAATCATAAATCAACTTCTTAAGCTTACAATCTTGGTGGCGGTGACATTATAAATTTCCCGGCGTGCACAGTACAATTTAAAATCTGTTTTTTGCAGGCTAGAATGAGCAATGATGAGGCAGTAAAGGTGTCGATAGTGCACGCCACTAACCTTCGCTCCATGAGAATTCGATCCCGCTTGACTTTCTTCTCTCGCTTTTCCTTCTTGGCTAGGATGCGGTCCAGCTTTCGCATCTTGATGTAGGCATCTCGCAGTTCAGGCTCCATGTCGGAAAGATCTGGATACTTGTCATTTTTCTCTGATCCTAGCTCACAGGCTGATGGCAACCTCCCTGCCTCAATGGCCTTCATCTTGTGTTCATACACAGCAAGCTCACTCTGCATCTCTTCTCGAACCTGAGAAAAATCATTGTGACATCAATAAGAACTATCCTATCCTATTGTATCCTATCCCGAACTCGGAGGTCTTTGGGGCACTATAGATGATCGTTTAACCAGCGTACTCCATCTTTCTCTGTCCTCAGCAACCCTGATGGCTTCGTTCATTGTCAAGCCAGTCCATTCTCGAATGTTGTCCTGCCACCTCTTTTTCAGTCTCTCTCTTCTTCTAACTCCTTGCACTGTGCCTTGCAAAATGGTCTTTGCAAGGCCTGATGATCTGGTGAAGTGGTCATACCATAAGAGTTTCCGTTTCTTCACCACTGTGAGCAGGTCATCATGTTGTCCAATGGCTTGTGTGATGGCTTGTCGGACTTCATCGTTGGTGATTTGCTGGGTATAGGAAATTCCCAGAAGTCTTCTGTAGCACCTTATTTTCATGCTTTGTATTCTTCGTTGTAGATCTGCTGTGAAGGTCCATGTTTTGCAAGCGTATAGGAAGATGGAGATGACAAGGGAGCGCAGCAGCCTTACCTCTGAATGTAGACTGTTGTCTCTCCAAAAGGGCTTCAACTTTGCCAGGGCAGCAGTTGTTTGAGCGATCCTGGAGAGGACTTCCTGTCGGGACCCATTGTCTAATACAATGGCTCCTAAATATCTTAATTTAAACTATGCATTGTGTTGAGGGATTGGCTTTGGACTTTGATGTCCATGTTAATGCCATTGATGTTGTTCAATAAGAAAATTTTATGAAAATTACCCATATAAACAATGGTATGTTGAAATGATTAACCTGTTTTACTTTAAAACAAAATATATGTTTAGGCGTACACATGCATGCGCACAAGATGCACATATATAGCAAGCATTTTGTAGACCAACAGTATTTTGTTGACCAACATATATGCACGCAGACACACACACAAATACCAGCACACACAAGATGCAGACGAATTTATTCATTTTGTTTGTCTCTCAAACATGCAAGTACACACAATATGACTTTGAAGTACTTACCAAGCCTCTGATCTCATCCTTAATATCCCTTAGCAAATCTTTCTCCTCATCACTATCCACATCATATGGATCTGGAGCTGCTGCTTCTGCTTATAAATGAATCAATTGTAAAGGGTTAATGTTCTACTCAAAACTGAAATACTCACAGTAATAGCCATACTCAAGCAACATAACACGAAGTGGACATCAGACTACTGTTAAGCTATTGCAACTGAATTATTGTTGACGTAAAACAAAATGGTGAAAATTGATATTCTTTTAGATTCCTTCTTCTACCCACGCAACCCAGGGCCACTCACCCCCTCTTCTCCACTTTGACGAAAATAATTATTGTGTATCCTATCCTATCCTATCCTGTCCCATAACTCGGAGGTCGTAGGGGCACCACAGATGATCGTTTAACCAGCATACTCCATCTTTCTCTGTCCTCAGCAGCCCTGATGGCTTCGCTCAGCGTCAAACCAGTCCAATCTCGAATGTTGTCCTCCCACCTCTTTTTCGGTCTCCCTCTTCTTCTACCTCCTTGCACTGTGCCTTGCAGAATGGTCTTTGCAAGGCCTGATGAGCTGGTGACCTGGCCATACCATCGGAGTTTCCGTTTCTTCACCACTGTGAGCAGGTCATCGTGTTGTCCAATGGCTTGTGTGATGGTCTGTCGGACTTCGTCGTTGGTGATGTGTTGGGTATAGAAAATTCCCAGAAGTCTTCTGTAGCACCTCACCTCCATGCTTTGTATTCTTTGTTGGAGATCTGCTTTGAGGGTCCATGTTTTGCAAGCATATAGGAAGATATTGTGTATGCAAAAATGTATAGAGAAATTATGGCAATCCGAACTTCTGCCATTCAAATTAGCTGAAACCAAAACTTAAGGCATTTTACATTACATATATTACACAGCGGTGACAGGCATAAGTTAACAAAAAATCAATACAAAAAACAAACTCATTACATGAAAGAAAATAAACCAATTAACTAAACAAATAAAATGAAGTCTCTGATAGGAAGAAAAAATACTGACCAACTGGAACCAAAGCCTTGGATTCTGCATTCCCAGCACTCACAGCACCCTTGACACTGACCTTTGTTATAACCTCTGCACCATTAACGTTGGGAATGTCAAGGCCACCCCTTGGAGGCCTATCCAAGGAGACATCAATTCCATTGTCAAAATCGTCGTCAGAATCAAATGAACAGCTGTTGAAGTAACCGTCACTGTCTTCTTCATTGTCGAAATCACCCAAGTCAAGTGATAGATGGAACTCATCCTGAGGAGAAGCACAAATACCTTTCTTTTATTTAAACATTTTTTTTAATTTCATTTCTTCACAATTGCATTGGATCATAAAATGATAAAAATTGCTAGTAGTGAAATAGGTATAAGGATTAATTTAGAGAAGTAAAACAAATTAATAATATCTAACATACTATTCCATTAATTTGTCGTGAAACTGCATTGCTGATTAAGAGGATGTCTGGATAGACTGTTTGCTTTGCAATAGGAATGTTGGAGCAAAGAGACAGAGACAGAGAGAAAGAGAGAAGTATCTTCCTCCAGTTAATAAAAATTAACTACCCTATATAAATGTTGACTTCTTTTGTCCAAATATTATAAATAACCCATTACATGTAACTGCGCCAAACTATATATTTATTTCTGACTTATATAGTTACTCGTAAATGACAATTAAAAATATTATGACAAAATAAACCTGTTGTGGTGCTGGGGCAACTTGACCAAGAACTTGTTTCTTAGCCATGCTGGCTGCCTTTTTTGTTACCATATTTTAGACACCATCTGCAATTCATAAAAGGAAAGCTGAAGAGTGAAGTATACATCCCAAACAACGAAATTTAAAATCTACAAAGAATGAACAAATATTATGCAGGAAACAGACTTTTTTTAAAATCCAAATGTATTTTTCTTTCATTTGCTTATTAATACAATTTTATACAGGTGCAACATATCTTTCATGATGTTTAGTTTGTTTGAAAATGATGACTTTTTAAAGTGTCTTCAGCGTTGTTGACATAATTACCATAGTGATCAGACAGCGATTTTTATGTAAATCATTTTTGTAGAGTATATTGAGTATATAAGACATAATAAAAGCGCAGAATGCAACAAGTATTCATAAATTATACTGAGTCTATTAAAATAACTAACAGTATGCTTACTGCTCTTTAGCAAAATATCCAAATAAGAACTTTCAGGACGGTATTTACCGGAACCAATATTTTATTCCCTCCCTTGTAGCATTTTTCTCGTCCTTGACCTTTTGCTGTTTTCCGGTTGACATAACCTACTCTACTATGGCCTACGCAAACAGTAGTGTGCTATGACATAGCATAATTTTCTGTTTGCTTTTGCCAGGACTGCGTAGATCGACATCTGTTCGTTTACGAACTGCAAGCTCTGCTACGCAAAGAAGGAAATGGCGGGGGTACGGCTGAACGCTGCTCGAAGGTTGCTGGGTTATTTTTCACAGTTTTCAACAGCAGAAACATGTGACTTCAGGCCATGGGTGTTGCAAGGTCCAGTTGCTGGATATTTTATAACGAGCCATTCAATCATGCAGCAAAGATGCCTGTGTTCCACTGTTGTTCCCAGGGCTGTAGCCATTGGAGATCCTTCACCAAAGGCTGTTGTAAGAAGATGTTATCTTTCTAAAAATAATAATAACAATAATAATAATACATAGATTTTTATAGTAGCAACAACACATGCCAAGAGTTGTCGTCCGTGATGACGAATAGAGTTATCCCAAAGTGTGTCCACAGAACAGCAGTATGAAATTACGCGCTATTTCTAAGCGAAAACTTATCAGAAATAAATAATTTTAACCAATAATTATTAGTGAAAGCCTGTAGCTTCGGGGTTTTTGCAAAAGGAGACGTCCGCGTTCTGGTAGCTGAAATGGAAAGTGAAAAAGCGGGTTTTATCGTGATAATTGTTATTAAATAATAAGACCCCTCGCTAAAACTTTGTGTACAGATAATTGAATGCACTATTTCCATGTCAAAGCAAAAAAAATTTTGAAATTCGACCGTAAAATACTTGAAAAAGTGGTTTTTAGTTCCTGCACGTAGCATCAACACATGCCAAGAGTTGTCGTCCGTGATGACAAATAGAGTTATCCCTGAGTGATAGGCCTGAATGATAGGCCTATTTTATGCTTACACACTTCAAAACATGGATACTACATTACGGTCAGTGCTTCAAAATACAAATAATTTCTCATGCATGATACATTAAGTTTGAGTTTTTTTAATTTGTTTACAAAGATCACATCGAGGACTAACTTATTAAAGCGTTAAATTAACATTCTGTCCAATATATAAGCAGGCCATCGGCCGGTCACCTAAAATGGAAAAAGAGCTGAAAATGTTGATTCGGCGTTTTTTCTTTAATGGCTTATGTTTAAAAAATGAATTTGTTTTGCAATATACATGTTATCCTGTATTAAATTTAGGCAAAAAAAATTTTTTTTTTGGGTTTCAAAAAAATTATGTGTTGTTGCTATTTATAGTGCACATATCTCACACAAAAAGGAGTAATTCAAGGCGCATTCTCACGCATTCACACATAAAATAGAAAAATGGTACATAGAAAAATGATGAAACATTGAATGTCGAATCATATGAGGGGGAAAAAAAAGTTAGCATGAATATGTATACATAATTATGATGAAGAAAGACATACCCCACACAGATACACATGCAACACACTGTGATAGGTCTGTAAACGCTGTGCAAGCCAGTCAGCGCAAGTGAGATCAAATGGGTTTTGAGGGCAGTTTTGAAAGATAATACAGACTGTTTCTGACAGAGTGAAAGAGGTAGTGAATTCCAGGTGACGGGAGCAATATAAGAAAGAGCCCTGACTGGCTGACACAAGCCTGGTTCGAGGCACTTTGAGTCTGAGGCGGTCACCGGCAGAGTGGAGATTTCTTGATGGGCTGTACAGTGTGATTAGGTCAGAGAGATAAACAGGAGCAAATCCGTGAATGCATTTGTGTGTAAGGAGGTTGATCTTGTATTTAATGCGGTCTGCAACAGGAAGCCAGTGTAATTGTTATAAGAGTGGAGTGACGTGTTCTCATCTTTTCTTTTGAAGGACAAGGCAGGCTGAACTGTTCTGAATGCATTGGAGTTTATAGATGGATGTGGATGGAAGGCCAGGAGTGAGTTGCAGTAGTAAATACAAGAGAGATGACTAGTTTGGCGTCTGTTGTAAGGTAGTTTCTAATAGAGAAGATACGATGGAGTTGGAGGTAGCAAGTGCGGCAGATAGAAGAAATGTTTTTGTTCATGCTGAGTGTACTATAAATGGTCCTGCCAAGATTTTTAACTTCAGATAATAGCAAAATGGAAGCAGAGGTGAGCTAAAGACAGTTTTAAGAGGAAGCTGCTAGTTTTATTGAGAGAGAAGAGCCAATAAGGGTTGCTTCAGTTTTGCTGCTGTTGAGTTGCAGTTTGTTTTCTGTCATCCAGTATTGGACATCGTCTATGCAGAGGGTGACAGTCTGGAGTGAGTTGTCAGTCTGGTCAGGAGAAGAGCTTTTATGCAAATGAAAGTCATCGGTAAAGGAATGGTGATAAAGTTCATGTTTGTCAAAGATGTTGCTAAGTGGTTGAGTGTAAAGAGAGAAAAGAACAGGCCCCAGAATAGAACCTTGCGGAACCCCAAATTGGTTTCCCACGGGCTCTTAAGTACAACCATCAATGGATCCTGTCTGGAACCTATCAGTGAGATAGGAGCAAAACCAGGAAAGAGCAGAGCAATGAATGCCAGAGGTGGTACTAAGTCAGTTTAGGAGGATGGAGTGGTCAATAGTATCAAAGGCTGCAGACAGATCCAGCAGAGTAAGTACAGAAACTTCACCTTGATCTGTTGCAGAAAGAAGATCATTAGTTATCGTGAGCAGAGCAGTTTCAGGGGAATGGTTAGGGTGATATGCTGATTGGAGAGGTGACAGGAGGTTGTTAGACAAGAGGTAAGAATTCAGCTGATTGAGAACAACGCGTTTAAGAAGTTTTGAGACAAGAGACAGATTCAAGACGGGTCTGTTAGTCATTCCGAACGTTAGGGCAGAGAGTTGGTTTCTTTGGAAGTGGTTTGACAATGGCAGTTTTGAAGGAGTTTTGTCAAGAGAGATGTGTTGATGATGTCTAGAATGGAAGGAAGAAATGGTGACAGGCATTCGGAATAAAGCTGAGTAAGGAGAGGGTCCAGGTCGCAGGTTTTTATAGTGGTGTCTTTCATGATGGTTTCAAGTTCGGAAGTGGTGAGAGGTTTGAATTCAGTGAGTAACGTACGAGAGAACAGAGGTGGGTGATTAGGTTTGTTTGTAGGGTGTCAGGTCAAGTCTGTCACGGATAGTCTGAATTTTGCTGTCTATCACAACATCAGAAAACAGTTGATCGTGAAGTAATAAGTCATCCCAGATGTTTGTAAATTTATATCAAGAATTTAAAGGGATCCACTTTGACCAAAATCCCCTCCACATCAGTAGTTTTTGAGCTTTTTAACTGAAAGATCAAAGTCAGTAAAGGTATGACCATCCCATTCATCACATTCACTTGTATTAAGCGGTATCACTCAAGTCAAGAGAGCAATTTTATTTTTAGGACCTATTTTATTGACATTTTTTTTATTAGCCTACCCCAATATGTAGAGACTACATGTAGAGAGTATAATATATGTCCTATGCAAATCTTTGCGGATGATACCAAAATTTAAGTAAGGTTGGTGAACGTATAAAATTGCAAAGGGAATTAATAAACTGCAACAGTGGTCTGAGGTGTAGAAGTTGTGTTTTTATGTTTTAATATCCTTAAATGAAAAGTGATGCATATTAGTAACCTCACCCAAAGAGGATTACTGTATGAAAATTGGTAACAGTAATAAGAGCATTCAAAAGTGCTCTTGGGGAGAAAGATCTATGGTGGTGGGAAGGGGGGGGGGGAGTATTTAAATTATCTGAACTTATTGAAGTGAAATGTTTTCTTCCAGGAGAGCCCATTGACCGTGAAGCCAAAGTCAGCTGTTAAATTTGACAGAGATTTTTCGGAGTTCCTGACTGATACTTTTGGGCGACAACATACCTACCTACGAATCTCTCTCACAGAACGGTGCAATTTGAGATGTGAGTGCATCCACCCCACTCCCAAATAGAATCTTTAGATTCTCATCTTGTTTGATTTTTTTTTTAAAATTACTCAACTGGCCTTGAAAATGACAGATCAAACATTTTTGCTCAATATACAGTTTTGAACTGTATCTTACTTTGATTTTGCTTACAGATGACTTTATTTACATGATTTTTTTTTATAGTTTGCTTTAGTGCAGTGTTTTCCTGTGTACCATCGGTCAGTTATGGGTGTCAAAACATTTGCACAAGAGGAACAATAGGCTCTAGAAAATAGTTCGCAATAGTTCGCCAGCCTATCAATATTACTATCAGTAATTTCAAATATTTTGTCCAAAATTATTTAATTTAAGTTTTTACTGTATCACGGCATTGCATTATACAAAAATAATTTTACTCATTAATATGATGATTTTGGATTCTGTCATTTTGTTTTGTAGGTCAGTACTGTATGCCAGAGGAAGGTGTTGATCTGACACCGAAAGAACACCTGCTGACCACAGAAGAGATACTTTGCCTGTCAAAGCATTTTGTCAAGGAAGGCATCACTAAGGTCCGACTGACTGGAGGAGAACCATTGTTACGCAAGGACCTTCAGCAAATTGTTGGTAAGATGTTGAGCTTTTATAATTGTTTCTTTCTTTATTTCTTCTTCTTCTTCTTCTTCTTTCAGCAAATTGTTGGTAAGATGTTGAGCTTTTATAATTTTTTCTTTCTTTATTTCTTCTTCTTCTTCTTCTTCTTCTTCTTCTTCTTCTTCTTCTTCTTCTTCTTCTTCTTCTTCTTATTCTTCTTCTCTTCTTCTTCTTCTTCTTCTTCTTCTTCTTCTTCTTCTTCTTCTTCTTCTTCTTCTTCTTCTTCTTCGTCATCATCATCATCATCATCATCATCACAATATATCTCAAAGAGAAAAAATGTTGTTTTATCACCCACCTTTTCATTTGACGTGTTTTGTTTTTTTTGTTTTTTTACTTTCTGCACGTCTTTTAGTAAAAGAGCTTGTAATGTAAAAGTTTTACATTACAAGCTTTTTTACCAACGGGCATTTTCAGTTTCCAGATGTTGCTCTTAACAGACTCCTGCTGTTATGGTTCCAGCTTTTGATATTTTAGCTAAGAAAATAACATACATTTGTCCTTTCAGAGGGTTTGAATGACCTGCGCTCAGAAGGTCTGCAGAACATCGGCATGACCACAAATGGCATCACTCTGGCTCGCAAGCTGCCGGTCCTGAAGGCTGCAGGCTTGGATCAGCTCAACATCAGTCTGGACACCCTGGTGCCTGCAAAGTTTGAGTTTGTCACTCGACGTAAAGGATTCAACCTTGTCATGTCAGCAATAGAGAAAGCGCTGGAGCTGGACTTTCATCCAGTGAAGGTAATTTGGATAGATAATGTATAAAGGGTTTAATTATGATGGATAAGGATAATCACAGAACATTTGGAGGATCTTAGCATTCATAATATTCTAATTCGCCCATTTCTTTTCTGTTTTATACTATGTATTATTTGTCATTACTTTTAATCGTCCCATAGATCTCTTTGCAATTGCAACATTCACCGTACATTCTGCAACAATTCTGGATTCTTGAGCCAAGATGTCTTAAGTTTTCTAAGTGATGCTATTATTCTCTTCAGTCATCTGAATCAGAATTTTAAGGGAAATTGCGAAAAATGTTTACATTGTTTCGCTTACATGTAAATTTGGACTGTTTCAGATCAACTGTGTTGTGATGCGAGGGACCAATGAAGATGAAGTTTGTGATTTTGTGGCCTTCACTAAAGACAAAGTAAGTGCACAGACATTTGATTTAATATTGGATTATTTATCACAGATCTGCCTGGTTGTTGGAGACCGTGCAAATAAAAAACAACAGTAAAATGAGTGTGATATATGCTATTATAGCTGGACTTAGAACATTTTGTATGTAATGTATTTTAAAAGCACTAATAATTTTGAGATGTTAGCATACACCGGCTTGCCTATCAGATACAGCATGTAAACCAGTTATAATCAGTTGATGACAACAGCAACCTTTTTGACATTTGATTATTCCCCTTGACCGAAGCAATGCTCTTTGCGTTTCACTGTTTGTATTATTATCAGTACATGCAGACTTGTATTACGCTCTTAGATGTGCATAGAGATCATAGAAGCAAATGAGTTTTTGAAAAAAAACCACTGTTGTCAGTGTATTTAATCATTTGCCCTTCTGTTTTCCAGCCTGTAGATGTGCGGTTCATAGAGTACATGCCGTTTGATGGAAACCATTGGAACTTCAAGCGCATGGTGTCCTATCAGCAGATGTTGGACATGATCAAAGACAAGTGGCCAGATCTCCAGCGAGTATCTGACAAACTCAACGATACATCCAAGGTACGAGGAGAGTAAAATGGCCGATTGATGTAGCTTTTTGAATTCATTAACCTTTGTCAAGCACAATCTGATTTTACTTTGTCTCACAACAATGGGCAATTAATGTAGGTCATTGAATTCATAAATCTTAATGAACCACAAAGTGGTGTAATGTTTTTTTAAATCTCAATAAAGTGGATTTCTCATTTTCGTGCATTTCTTGTTCTTCAGAATGAGCTAGATATTGTGTTTGGGCATGTGTCAAAGATTGGGTAAGAAGCTTCAATGAACATTATCTTCAATATAGACACTTGCCCCACTGTCCACATATAGATGAGTTTTCTGTTTCTTTTCCATACCCTTCTACAGTGTTGAAGGCATTGTTCAACATTGATCACCCCATTTCATACCCACTTGAAGGCTTTCATTGCTCCAAGTCATGCATATGGGTGTGGACTCATTTACTGATTTATCACCCCAAAACAGTCTTCTAAAATGATAAATTAACTTTGGTTGTTTAGCGGATCTTATAGCAGTCTTCCAGTATGAAAATTGTCTTATTTGTTGTTTGTTGCAGATAATTTTGCAAATTGATGAGATGATTATATACCTTTTCTATTTTACCAGGCCTACAAGGTCCCAGGCTATGCAGGGCAGGTTGGTTTTATCACATCCATGAGCGAGCACTTCTGTGGTACATGCAACAGACTGCGAGTCACAGCTGATGGTAACCTCAAGGTACATAGATTTAGTTTTATTATTACCTGTTGTGCTAAATTCGCAGTGTTGTAAATACCTTATAGTAGAGTCATAATAGTGTTCTGAGTTGAAGAAGTATGTGGGATTCGGTATCGATTCAATCAACATGGTGTGTGGGATTCAGCGTAAATCAAATCAAGATGGGTTGGGGGTTACAGTTTCCAGTGTTCTTGGTGATGTCCTGTTTTGGATGCTGTGCTTACCCTGAGAAATTTTGGCTTCTTTGATAGCAACTAATTTCAAAATCAAATTTCATCCTTTTAGTATTTATATCATTTTTATTATATTATGATTTTTTTGTTATTTCCTTCTTTTAGTTAATGCAAGCTAGGTCAAATTTAATCCATTTTGCCCCCCGTTGGGGTGCCGGGGGTTTCAGTATAAATAGTATCCCCACTTTCTGGAAATTTAGTGCTTTAAATTCCCATTGTCGCTGTCTTTCTCATTTGCTCTTTCTCATTCCTGCTCTGTTCTATCTTCTTCTTCGCTAGACCAGTCACCTACCTTTTTTCTTGAAAACTCTTCCGGGATAAGACTCCTTATTTGTGTATGAGGTCACAATTCAAGATGGCGCCGACCTATGGCGACACGGTGATAGGCTCTGTGTTTATACTGATGTTTCTTGTGTGTTTGAGTGTAGAAAGAGTAGTGTGTGTGCAAGCGTACTCGAGTGGGGAACTTCTTCGCATTCGTGACAGTATGAACGGCAAGTACACTTCAGATTTGTTGATTTCCATCGCTGAATCTGACATTCTTTCCCGCGCGATGAACGAAGCCACAGGCTCCCAACGCATGACGCTATCACGCGATAAGCCTATGCGCAAGCGAGGTAAGCGCGGCGGGCTGCTTGTTCGCTTTCGCCGTCGCTCTCTACGTCCTTCTCTCCCCTGCATCCTTCTCTCCAACGTCCGTAAGCTGACCAACAAGTTCGACGAACTATTGTATCTTTTCCGTACTCAACGCAACTTCCGCGACTGTTCTGTTGTATGCCTCACTGAAACCTGGCTTCAACCCTCCCACCCCGATACTGCTTTTCAACCCCAAGGCTTCTCCATCTTCCGTGCCGACCGCAACCTCGTACTATCTGGAAAGATGGACGGAGGCGGCGTCTGCTTCATGATTAACGATCGCTGGTGCACCGACAACACTGTTCTCTCCACCTTCTGCTCCCCCCACCTTGAAACTATCTTCCTCAAGTGTCGCCCTTTTTATCTCCCCCGGGAATTCTCCTCCATTGTGCTAGTGGGAGTCTACATCCACCCCGCTGCAAACCCCACCATCGCCCTCAGTGAACTATCCAAACAAATCACTGACATTGAAAATTCAGACCCCGACGCCCATGTCATCGTCCTTGGTGATTTTAATCACATCTCCCTCAGTAAGCCCCTACCCCGCTACAAGCAGCACGTCAAAAGCAAAACAAGGTATGAAACGACCCTCGACCTGTGCTACAGTACCATCAGTGGCGTCGTGGCACGCCCCCCTCTCGGCAACTCCGACCACAACTTCATCCACCTCCTCCCCGCCTACCGCCAGAAACTCAAGTCCGCCAAACCCCAGCAACGTACCATCAAGCGATGGGACCAGGACTCCATTGAACAACTGCAGGGCTGCCTGGACTGCACGGACTGGGACGCGCTGACAGACCCCTGCGCCAACTTCGACGAGCGAGCTGATGTGATAACAGCGTACATCAGCTTCTGCGAGGAATCCTGCATCCCCACCAAGCAGGTCAGGGTGTGGCCCAACGACAAGCCCTGGTTCACCGGCGCCCTCAAGGCAAAGGTGAAGGCCAAGGAGGAGGCACACAGTATCGCCAGAAGCTGGAAGCACGGTTCCAGTCCGGCAGCGCTCGCGCAGTCTGGCGGGGCCTGCAGACCATCACCAACATCAACAAGAAGGCCCCTCCTGCTGACGCAGACAACAACGACCTCCCTGACCAGCTCAACGAGTTCTACGCTCGGTTCGATCGGCAGAACACCACCCCCATCACCGTCACGCCCCCCGACCCTGCCTCTTTACTACCCCCGCCTTTCGTCATTGAAGAATCAGAGGTGCGGCGGCTGTTTAGCCGGCAGAACTGCAGGAAGGCGGCTGGCCCCGACGGGGTATCGTGCTCCACCCTCCGCCACTGCTCCCATCAACTCGCCCCCATCTTCACCTCCCTCTTCAACTCCTCTCTCGAACTGTCCACTGTCCCCCTCTGCTTCAAGACTTCTACCATCATTCCGGTCACGAAGAAGGCCAAGGTGGCGTCCCTCAACGACTACAGACCGGTGGCGCTGACCTCCGTGGTGATGAAAGTGCTGGAACGACTAGTCCTCCGGCATCTGCAGGCTCTCACCACGAAGAAGATGGATCCCCTTCAGTTCGCCTATCGCGCCAACCGGTCTGTGGACGACGCCGTCGCCTTGGCTCTGCACTTTGTCCTCCAACACCTCGAGTCCCCCGACCGCTACGCTCGACTCCTGTTTCTCGACTTCAGCAGTGCCTTCAACACTGTCATCCCCCAGAAACTCTTCGACAAGCTCTGCTCCTTCGATCTTCCTCTCTCCACCTGTCACTGGCTCTTGAACTTTCTTCTCTACCGCCCTCAGACTGTCAAGATTGGCTCCAACCTTTCCAAAACCCTAATTCTCAACACAGGCACGCCGCAAGGCTGTGTCCTTTCACCTCTCCTCTACTGCCTCTTCACCAATGACTGTGTGTCCCGTGCTGACAGTGTTCAGCTCGTGAAGTTCGCTGACGACACCACGGTCGAGGGCATCATCTCCAACGGCGACGAAACAACATACCGCCAGGAAGTCGACCACTTGGTGTCGTGGTGCGAAGACAACAACCTCGAACTGAACACCTCCAAAACAGTCGAGATGATTGTGGACTACCGCAGGAACCAGGACCCCAAAGATCCACTGCTCATCAATGGACAAGCCATCGAGACAGTAGACTCGTTCAAGTTCCTGGGTTCCCTCATCTCCGACGACCTCAGCTGGGGTGCCAACATTAACACCATCGTGAAGCGGGCCCATCAACGACTGTACTTCCTCAGACAGCTGAGGAAGTTTGGCCTTTCCAAAGACATTCTCCTCCAGTTCTACCGGGTCGTGGTGGAGAGCGTCCTAACATTTTCCATCACGGTCTGGTTCGGAACAGCAACGCAGCTCGACAAAGACCGGCTGGAGCGGGTTGTGCGCACGGCAGGCAGGATTGTCGGCTGTGAGCTCCCCTCTCTGGCCTCCATCTACTCGACCCGCTCTCTCAACAGAGCCGACAAGATCCTCTCTGACCCTTCCCACCCTGCCCACCCCCTGTTCGAACTTCTCCCCTCTGGCCGCCGCTTTCGATCCTTCAGATCCCACACTTCCCGCTTTAAAGATTCCTTTTACCCTCAAACTGTAAGATCTCTAAACGCCGCATCCTCCTCCAACCGCTGATCCCCCTGCCGTGCGCACGCCCTGCTTCTCCCTACGTGCTCGTACATCTATATCTATATACTACAGTGACTACTATAATTTAGAATGTTTTTGTGATCACTTTAGACTAGTCATTTGTGTTTTACTATATCTTTCTGTTTATCTGTTATTGTTGGGTATGCTGTGCGAGTGCGTGTGGTTGTGCATACATGTGTGTATTTGTGTATGTAGGTATGTGTGCGTGTGTGTAAGAGAGAGAGAGAAAGAGTAAGAGAGAGAAAGAGAGAGAGATGTTAAATCTAAAACATTCTGCCATTGTCCAACACCAAATAATATTCCGATTGTTGTATCTATTACATGTCAATTGGCGAAATAAATTCCTGTTATCCTGTTATCCTGTTGGATCAGCTTGGGAATATTGGATGCTTTCTGCCGGGTGGTCACTAGGGCTTCCTATGATGTTATTATTTGGCAATGTAGGCATTTTATATGTATGTGTTTTGTTGATAATTTATAATGATGTTTGTATTCTATTTTGGTTTTGTAAACAGGGTTTCGATAAATTAGAGTACAGCCTCAGCGTCCCCTGCGTGGGATGTCTTTATTGTAAAGTTACTGGCTGCTGGAGAGCTTTCAGTTTTACCACTAGGGTTGTTTCAGCACATCTTTTATACGGATCAGGGGTTGTCCGGTCCTGATTGGGCTCAGAAGAGTCTGCTGGACCTAAAGCAATATTTTTTTTCTTTAAATTTCTGCATATTATGTTATTTATGTTTTCAAACCAGTTTGTGCTATCATTTCTAGGTTTGTCTTCATGGCAATTCTGAAGTGTCGCTGCGAGATGTGTTGAGGAGTGGTGTCTCAGACCAGGAACTGTTAGAGGTCATTGGTGCAGCTGTCAAGCGAAAGAAGAAGCAACATGCAGGTAGTACAGAATTTCGAATTTTATTTAAATTTCACGTATTACTCATGATTGTTTTAATATTTTATATGTATTTTACTGATTACCTTTTGTTCTGGGATTGATCTTTTGTTTGTATGTTTTTTCATTTTTTGTTTTCTGTTTGTTTTTCAGGGATGTCCAACCTGTCAAAGATGAAAAACAGACCTATGATACTTATCGGTGGGTGATAGGTGCCTGGCTTACTTCTTTGTTTTTGTGAGTAAAAGTCAGGCTTTGTGTGTGGCATCCCCAAAGTTAGTGTCCTTATAGTTAGGTGCCTGTAAACATTCCCCTCCCTTCAACACCCACTCTCCATCTTACTACCTCCTAAAGACAAATCAAAAGTAAACAACTGAAATCATTAATCAACTACAATAAACCTAAAAGTGACAAACCCCTAAAGTGTGAACATTTACTTCAGTTCAAAGTTGGTCACCAGCAAGAAGAAGAAGCAGGCTTGTTATTTTGTTGTTGTTGACAGAACTCGCTACCAGACATACTGTTCGCTATTCTTTCTTAAAACTATTTATTTTTAAATGTCTTTATTCGTTTTCTGTCTATTTGGGTAAGTACAGGTAACGTAAAGTTCATTTATCTGCCGAAAATGCTAGAATAACTGCTTGTAAACCAATAGATTCCACTGTCTCAGTTAGGCAGGATTGTCACCTGGCTTGTCATGCCAGAAAGCAATTTTTTTTTGCCCTGGGCAGTCAAATCATGCTGGCTGAGTTTTGGGCTTAGAATGCTCAATCATAATTTGGATAATCACCACCGCTTACAACATTATAATGGCCATCATCATCATCATCATCATCATCATCATCATCATCATCATCATCATCATCATCATCATCATCATCATCATCATCATCATCATCATCATCATCATCATCACCACCACCACCACCACCACCAAAAGCTGGAAAGGAAAATGCAACTGTCACTATCAACCATATTTTCTTTGTGTTTTAGGTGACTGTGGAGTACCGTTGAGGAACTGTGATATTCCATGCAGAGAATATAATCAATCCATATATTTAGAGACCTATGCTGTTGTACTTGTACGGTCCACAATAAGTACCATCAGTTTGTCTTCTGTGAATTTCCGGCAGCTTTCCCCTTTGGCCTCGCAGTCTTTGCCATGGACCTTTCTTGCACAGGGTAAACATTCCTCTTCTCAAGAGGTCTCGCCTTTGTCTTTTAGTTTGCCGTGGCTTAGTCCTTCATCTGTCAGTGTTGTTTCTAGGAGACTATTTTCATCATCCTTTTCCAAGAATCCAGGGGATGATGATGATGGCAGCAATAAATACTGGGAAACATTGTACAAAGAAAGAAAGCAGGAAGAACAGAACAAGATCACTGGTAAGGAAAGTGGTCACAGAAGTAGGAATGGTGAGGAATCTAAAGTTCAACTAGATTCTGAAGGTGTCAGTTCAGAGACAATCAGCGGAGACTTGGGCAACAGCTTTGCAGAGCAGTACGGATCATTGTACGGACGACGTTTGCATATGATACAAGATCTCAGCAAGGGAGGTTGCAGCTTAAGGGCAGGCAAAGGCAGATTTCAAAACAAGATTTCTAGTGAATGGAAGATGGATAGGCCGGAGAAAACCTTGAGGGATAATGTTGATAGTGATAGATTTAATACTTCACCAGTGCAAGAGCAAGTAGAATATGGAGTAGAACAGGCAGAAAGCAAGGATGCAAATAGGGACAGTCTGAGCCCAACACTTACCCACACAGACAACAGTGGAAAAGCAGAAATGGTAGACGTTGGTAGCAAACTAAGCTTTATTCGCGAAGCTCATGCCAGAGGCAAGATCCTTCTTGGCCCTGTGGCATTTTCCCTGGTCCGCGATAACAAGATGAAGAAAGGGGACGTTCTGACTGTGGCACAACTAGCAGGAATCATGGCAGCCAAGAGAACTAGTGACCTCATTCCGCTGTGTCACAACATCCCCATAACGAAAGCAGATGTCAAATGCCGATTGAACGATGCAGATTTCTCCATAGAGGTGGAAGGGGTGGTGAGGACAAAGGGAGTGACTGGGGTGGAGATGGAAGCACTAACAGCAGTTTCTGTGGCAACGCTCACCATTTATGACATGTGCAAGGCTGTGACCAGAGATATGAGAATCACTGATGTACGTCTTGTGGCCAAGACTGGTGGGGTAAGAGGTGACTACCATGCTGAGTAAGATGTTTGCAGTTCAATTTTATTTATTTATTTAATTATTTATTTTAGGTTTAAACATCATATTTGGTAAACAATATATACAAAATATTAAAGTGAAAAACTAAGGCAATATTACGTGAATAACGACTAATAATTTTTGACTTTTTCAAAAATAGGTTTGCTTAGCTTAAATGTTCCTGTCAAGCGTTTGTTTTAAAATCAATCTTTTTTAATTTAATTTGTCTTGTTTTAAAATCACTGTACAATTGCCCCTATTTAATTAGCTCATTAGTTTTGCTGTTGTTTTTATTTTTATATATATTTGCTTCATTGTTGCTTTTAGAATACTGTTTTTGAGCATTGAGACAGGAGATGTTGAGACAAGTTGTGTCCCTTGTCTTACAATTTGCTTGGGATATTTATTTTAATTTTATTTAATCATTGTTATATAGCGCTTTTCCAGTTCTAGAACTGCTCAGAGGCATGCGGCCACATTTTTGGTATAAAATTATTATGAAACTATGACATTCTTTTTTTACTTTTTCTGTCTTTGTTGCTAATATTTTATTGGTGGTTGTTGCTGGTGTTTTCATTCAAATACTGTTTGGTATGATGTTAAAAGCTTGAAGCTTGTTCATCAATTCTTTACATAATCCTTGACTTGTGGATTGCAGGGCATTGACCATAATTGTTTAAATTATGGATAATTATCACAATAATATGTATATTATCATCATAATTGTAACAATTATATCTCCAAGACAGTGTTGTGATTGTCAAATCTCTTGTTCAGAAACTTCAAATCTTGAGTTGTTTGTGAATATTTTTTATCAACAGTCTTTTTTACAACTGTTCTAAGTAAGCAATGAGAGTGTAATTTATTCATAATAGGTATTTCTTCCTTTTTTTCTGTTCTTTTTTTTTTTGTTTAAGTTTACCAAAAATGTCAAAATCTGGAGACATAAATTTATACTATGAGAAAAATGTGTGTTGAGAAATTGTACAAGCTCTTGTTTTTGCCTTGATTTTGTATTCCTGCTGCTGTGATATATGTATATGTGATTTTTGTTTTCAACTTCAAAGTTCTGTTCCCAAATTCTTTTCTACTCCAGAATGATATTAGACTTTTTATTATGTTTGCTAACATATGTTACAAAGTTTAGTTTAGCCAGAAAAAGAAGTTGTGTTTTTTTATTCATGTTACGTTGTCAGAAAAAAATTTAATATTCATCACCCTTAACAAACATCTGTGTTTCTTCCTTTTTTTTTTTTGTGGAAAGATTTAAAATTAATGTAATTATGTTATTAATTATTTATTTGTTTGTGCAACATTTATTTATTAATATAAAAAAAATCTTTCAGATGATTGAGATAATATTGATGTAGCCCAACTTCGGACATGTCTTTTTTATTTGAGCGCTTCCTAATTTATATCTTTCCTCCTGCCGTGCACAAGGAGCCTATTCTCAAAAGATGTGGAGATTTTATTGGTGCATTACAAGTGGACATCATCATTATTCTTACATGTTTCTTGTTCATTAAGGATGTAGAAGGCCACATCATCGATCATCATGATTCATTTTTCTGATTTTTTTTTCTTTCTGTCTCAAGTGTATGTTTTTGTTGCAACTGTATTGACTAGCCAGAAATAAGTGATGCTTCATTAGTTAATAATTTAAAGTGAAATTAAGTCTCAGTTTGTTTTATTTCAAAGCAAAAAACAATAATAATTGTTGTTTGCTGTTGTTTCTTTTCACGTTGTATGCCGTACAGTTTCTCAGCTGGTTGTGTCTTGTATTCTGCATATAATGTTTTTTTCTCTCTCTCTTTCTCAAGCACAGGATTCATATATGATCATAGATAATGTACTCAGAATGTAAAGCAGCGATTATTGCTCAAGTTGTTGTACGGTGTTCCTCATGTTATTGTGTAAAGTGAAAATATAGCCTAGCATCTAGGTGAGTTTATTCACACTTTATTAATTTTACTACATACATAGTTCTTTATATTAATTGCTAAAAATCTGAATTTTCAAATGTTTGATTTTTTTTTTTTTTACAAACCTTTGATAATTTTGATAGTGGTGATAATTTTTGCTAATAGTGCCAAGACAAGATAATTAAGATGTGATACTTGTTAATTTTCTCTCTCTCTCTCTCTCTCTCTCTCTCTCTCTCTCTCTCTCTCTCTCTTTTAAATATAAATTTATCGATTGATTTATTTATATTTATTTATTTCCTTATATAATTTTGTTTTGTCAGTAGTGACAGGATGGAAATATGACAGGATTATTTATTTATTTAAATTATTACTTTTTGTGTTGTGTATATTCAAAATGGTTGTAAATGAATTTGCGGATGAAAACCAATCTGTAATTTCAGTTAAAACATTGCAGCTGTTCATTGGTTCTATCAGTAATCGTAGTTGCACTATAGTGTGTAATTCTATATGTGATTGTACACTTTGTAACAATGCTTGTTTGCATTGAGCCATGTAATTTGCAGAGTTGGAAAAAAGAAGTCCATTGTTTGAGTTTTCTTTTGAAAATGTTTGAAGGAATTTGTTTTTGTTTTTATTTTATTGTTTGAGTTTTCTCTTGAAATCGCTTAAAATGGTTGATATTTTTGTAATTCTTTTAGATTGCAATTAATAAATATGTTGTTTTTTTCCATTTTCTCCGTTTATGTTCAGCTTTTATTTAATTCATTTGGAGTGAGTGTGGGTATGCATTCGTGTACCCCTTGGGGTCATGAGCAATCTTGCCACTGTAGATTGTTCTAACCTATAAAGGGAAAAGTGAAAGCCCCAGTTGAAAACCTGTCTTTCCTTTATAGGCAAGACCGATTCACTGCGGCAACAGTTCCCCCCGTTGGAGTGCCGGGGGTTTCAGTATAAATAGTATCCCCACTTTCTGGAAATTTAGTGCTTTAAATTTCCACTGTCGCTGTCTTCCTCATTTGCTCTTCTTCGCTAGATCAATGACCTACCTTTTTTCTTGAAAACTCTTCCTGGACAAGACTCCTTGTTTGTGTATGAGGTCTGTTGGATCAGCTTGGGAGTGTTGGACGCTTTCTGCCGGGTGGTCACTAGGGCTTCCTATGATGTCATTATTTAGCAATGTAGGCATTTTATATGTATGTGTTTTGTTGATAATTTATAATGATGTTTGTATTCTATTTTGTTTTTGTAATCGGGGGTTCGAGTAGTTGAGGTAAAGCCTCAGCCGTCCCCTGCGTGGGATGTCTTTATTGTAAAGTGACTGGCCGGTGGAGGGCGTTCAATTTTCCCACTAGGGTTGTTTCAGCAGATCTTTTATGCGGATCGGGGGGTTGTCCGGTCCTGATTTGGCTCGGAAGAGTCCGCTGGACCTAAAGCAACAATCAATCAATCATGCATTCGTGTGCTCTTCTTCTTCGTTTTTGTACCCCGCTCTCTTTTTCTCTCTCTCATGATCATTTCAAAGAAATAACGGACGAAGTAAATGCATAATCAAATGAACCAAGATTTGTTTTGTTTTTATGTACTGCTAGAGCACAAAATGCACTTTTAGTGTATAAAATGTACTCTTAATGCACCCAAAGTACTTTTAACGTGTAACGTACCTAAGTACTCTTTATTTCAGTATATTTTGGAGCAAAATTGGAAGGTTTCCTACCTATTTTTGAAGTCCACTACCTGTAGATGAACTCTTCCAGTCAGAAATTATCTCATCCAAATGAAATGGTCTCGTCCAGTTAAAGCGTGATTAACGTGCATCTCGATTTCCCCTACCCCCACTCCACCCTCAGAAAAGGACATAGGCACATGAAATTGTAATTTATATAATCGTATTATTTTAAGCGCTCTTGAAAATACAATTGTGTTCCTGTTTTTGTTGGTGAATATATTTGTGCGTATTTGCCTTTTCTCTTTTTAAAAAATCCTTAAAGACTCGATTCATTATTATGTCCAAGAAGTTTATAAATTGTTTATGCCAATTCTCATTTTGTTTGGTGCACGAAATAGAGGAGAGAGAGAGAGAGAGAGAGAGAGAGAGAGAGAGAGAACACAAAGAAGCGCATAATGCAGTATAAAACAGTAATAAAAGGACACCACACAGGGGGAAAAGTCTGTTCAAATAACTATTTTACTCTTCACCTGACACACAAACAGATCTACCACACACTATATAATGTAAGTACGCGGGTAATTATTTCATGACATATAAACAATAGTCACAGACTTTACTTCAAAGACTCTGGATTGAAACTCCAGACTAGAACCAAGATTTTCTTCAAAAAAGAGACGAAGCAAGGAACAATTTCAGCAACAACAAAAAAAGTGAAGCAATGACCCCGTTCAAATTCTGCAACAACCCCAGCATGCAATGAACATTTTCATTAGTAACATTGACATATTTATTTATCAAACAAACTTTCCACTCTGGAATATTGATATGGAATCGAAATCCCAGCAGGAACAACGCTTATTCTATTAACGTACAACTGGTACAATGTTTCCGTAATTATAACTTCCTGTCTAGACCACTAAATCGCTGTAACACCCCTGAATTCCAGTCAAAATTTATTCTAGTCTAGAACCCCACAATTGCATCATCTCCGTTTATAACATAAGTCACAGGCGCTGAACTCCACTTGTCAATAAAAACCGATACAGCTCCATACATCTTTTACCGACTTCCACAAAAAACATCATCCACACTGGACAATTGGATGCTGTTGCCATTACGTTTCAGGATGACAAATGCTCCAAACTATGTGTTGCAGTATGATCTCTATAAATTAACATTAATATGCTACTCCACGTTGAGACTGTACAATAGAAAGAGTCTGTTATAAAATGGCTAGTGGTAATTTAAGTTCACACAAAAAAATATTACTGGAACTTATTCCAGGCTAACACTTTCTGGAATTCTTTGTGTTCCAGAAAACGATTGCCAACATATGCCCATGATGTCAACTAACAAAATAAATGGATGTGAAACATCGTACTTCACAACTAGAAGATTCTTGTATTCCGATTTTGTTGATTAGCCCAACAAATGGGGACAAAATAACAATAGTGTAGTGTTTTTTATAAATATATTTTTAATTTTTTTTCTCTATTTTTTATTTTCTTTACGAGTGATTTACTTACAACATAACTATTGTACTTACATAAATCGGCAGGAATAAAGAGTACATACCCCTCACCCCCCAAATAAAATAATCAATGTCAGATTCAAAGAGACACAAACAAAACAAAATAATAGCGATCAGTTCCAGAAGCAAAGCAAAATTTTTTTTTTTTGCGTTTTGTTTGTATATTTTACAAAGTAAAGGAGGGGGGGGGGGGAGAAATCCACATTTTACATTTCACACATCGATAGAACATGAAAATTAAACATCAAACAAAAGGGAAGGTACACAAAATGCTGCTGGCTGATTCTGTAATGTCACACCATTTTTGTAATCACATTTATTGTAAATCGACAGTAACTTAAAAAAATGCATTACTTATTATATATTAATGAGGGGATGAATTTTTAAAATATAAAATGCAGTTTGAAAGGAGTTTAATTATCAGTTTCAAATGTGTATCTGTTGTTGATTTTTTTTCCATAATCGTGCCTGTTTAATTTACATATTTACTACATAACCGGCTATATATATATATATATATATATATATATATATATATATATATATATATATATATATATATATATATATATATATATATATATATATATATATATATATATATATATAAAGCTCAAATCAGGTGCATGCATATCAAAGATGAAACATAACACAATCCAATTCCTCATCTGATTTACATGGCAAAAAATGTGTCGTGGGGTATTTGAAAACCTACCAGCAGATCATAACATATGCATAAAGAATCTCAAATATCGGCTCTTTTTCAGTTCATACAATGTTAACAATAGGGTATTTAGAGCTCAAAATGACACACTCATATAAATTACACTAAATTTCAATTCATCGTGTTCGAGATTTTCATAACGCTGATGATAAGATTATTTGACAGATAATGTGTATATAATTATATGCAACATTCAGATCCGATATCAATTTGTGCAGCACTTAAGTCTATCTGTAATATTCTAAAGTAATAGTCACATACTAATAGGCATCAAGTCTGTCTAAGGAGGTACTCTAACACACTTTAATGATGCTATATTATAGGAAAAACCCAAAATTGTAGTGCACCTTGCTAAATACTAAACTTGTGGGTGTGCGTGCGCGCGCGCGTGTGTGTGTGTGTGTGTGTGTGTGTGTTGTAAATGAGGCAGTTGATTGATTGATTGATTTATTGTTGCTTTAGGTCCAGCGGACTCTTCCGAGCCAAATCAGGACCGGACAACCCCCGATCCGCATAAAAGATCTGCCGAAACAACCCTATTGGGAAAATTGAATGCCCTCCACCGGCCAGTCACTTTACAATAAAGACATCCCACGCGGGGGACGGCTGAGGGTTGACCTCAACTACGCGAACACCCCGGTTACAAAAACAAAATAGAATACAACCATCATTATAAATCATCAACAAAACACATACATATAAAATGCCTATAGTGCGAAATAATACATCATAGGAAGCCCTAGTGACCACCCGGCAGAAAGCGTCCAACATTCCCAAGCTGATCCAACAGACCTCATACACAAACAAGGAGTCTTGTCCAGGAAGAGTTTTCAAGAAAAAAGGTAGGTCATTGATCTAGCGAAGAAGAAGAAAGTATAGCAGAGTGATAGGACAGATCAGGAATGGGAAAGAGCAAATGATGAAGACAGCGACAGTGGGAATTTAAAGCACTAAATTTCCAGAAAGTGGGGATACTATTTATACTGAAACCCCCGGCACCCCAAAGGGGGGAACTG
This sequence comes from Oncomelania hupensis, assembly GCA_036898135.1. Classification (NCBI taxonomy): domain Eukaryota; kingdom Metazoa; phylum Mollusca; class Gastropoda; order Littorinimorpha; family Pomatiopsidae; genus Oncomelania; species Oncomelania hupensis. The sequence goes on along the minus strand of CM072513.1, from coordinate 67,261,147 downwards.
TTGCCGCAGTGAATTAGTCATGCCTACAAAGGCAAGACAGGTTTTCAACTGGGGCTTTCACTGTTTCTTTATAGGTTAGAACAATCTACAGTGACAAGATTGCTCATGACCCCAAGGGGGAAAATGAGGCAGTAAAGTATAACTGAAAATATAATATTACTGTATAAGCTTACTAGTAACACTATCCATTGGTTGGTCAGACAACTTTAAACCAATGGTAACAAGTTTATAAGTTTGTTAATGAATATTTTACCCCTTTTTTTTTAATCTGGAAAAATGTCAAATGAAAAAGATTTTATGGCAATAATATTTATATTTACATTAATAATAATAGATGACCATTCAACCAAGCTGTTCAAATAACTGGATGGCATAATTTACATCAGCAACATTTGTTTAAATTACAAAACATGACATATTGTTTATCATACATGTGTGGCTATCACATATCACTGTGGGATGCCTTTAAATAGATCATCAACATTTCACAACTGAAACACACAGGTGTACAGTCATATAATCAAGATCTAACATGAAGTACTAATAACACAGTTTGTTTTTTTTAAAGAATGTTCTCATAAGGAAACAAAATCTGAATAATCACAGTCCACATTTAAGTAACTATAGTGATTTTTTAAAAAAGGGGGGATAAAGTAGAGAGAATTTCATAAACGAACATATCCAAATAAACTAATAATCACAGTCCACATTTAAGTAACTATAGTGATTTTTTTAAAAAGGGGGGAAAAGTAGAAAGAATTTCATAAACGAACATATCCAAATAAACTATCCTTAAGAATGGCCATATAAATTTAAATATTAGCAAGAATGCGTTTACATTTATCAAAAACTAGTTATTTTGTCTTCTACCAATGCATCTTATTTAATTGGTAAAGTCCCATTTGTACAGAATAGACCTACAAAAAATGGGGCTTTTGTAAGTACAATATCTTTTTTTTTTTAAACAAATTGCTGAATAGACCTACAAGAAATAATGTTTTTGTAAGTATAAAGTCTGTTCTTTTTGCTTTAAAAACAAATTAAGAAAAAAAGCTAAATGACTAATGTGTAAACACAGATTACATGAGAAATGTACTCAATCATGAAATCACTTGTGTATCACAAGTGTAGAAAACAACGTAGGGTTAGAGATGTACACATTTTACAAAGCATGTACCATTAATATATAGCAGAGAAAAAAAAATCATTAAAAGTATTATTAAGAGCAAATAGTTATTTGAAAATCGTTATTATCAAGAACCAAGAAGGACAATATGAATAACAAAATATAACAAAAAAATTGCACCAAAATATCTGAACATTTCCCAATATTTTAAACGATGTAGCATACACTGATACAGGCAAATACACGAATCTAGAGTTTTTCATAACGAGTTTATTAATTTTCTACCTTTCAACTTCGGGGAAAAATAGGTCTTTTATTTTAAAATTACACCCAATACATGTACAGAAGTTAAGTGTGTTTCTTTTTTTCCTGCTTATACATGCATCGTGATTGAAAACATTTTAACTCGAAAGAAATTACAATAATTCATGGTATACACTAAACAATGCACATTTAAAAGGAAAGCAAATATGGAAATCACAGAATCGGGAGTTGATCAGCAAACATGTACTCATGTTATCATTGTAAATACTTTCAACAGCAATAAACATAAACTATATAGATCTGCAGTGTAATTACAAATCATAGTACATGCAGATAATGACATCAAGAATATTGAAATGATCTACAATATGCTACATTGATGTTTTAATAGAATAAACGTTTTCAGTCTGTAGAAAAGAAAACAGAAGAGTTTAAACAGCTGCCTGTATCCCAGTCACTAGAGGTAAAATGAACAGGTCACATTTCAAGAAAATAAAACTTCATCCTAATTCTATGAGGCGTTTCATCATCTTATGAAATTTATCGACATCATAGATTTAGGGTACAGTTTTGCCAATAGTTCTACAGTTATATATAGGTTTTCGAATGTAACTGAATTAGTAAAATTACCAACAAGTTCAATTTGTTATCATTGTGGGGTAAAGTAAACCATTCGGTGACAAATGATGAAAACAGCATGAAACGAAAGTTGCTCTTGTCAGATTTGAGAAAGAAAAAGGTCTACTGAAAATGACAAAAATTACACATGATTCAAACTTTACAATTGTCCGTATTTATTCTCAGAATGAAGAATAACACTTAACTACATCTAAAGGGAATGAAACAATTAAATGTAAATGTTGAACAATCAACCATTTAAATCAATGTCAACCACAAAGGCTGCCAAAATCCAAAATATGGGTTATGCATTATTTATTTCTTTGAGCAAATCTGATTCACAGCATTATCACCTGTTAAACGACCCATTCACACTCATCAAGAGTTAGTTTAGCTGCTAACATATATAGCATGGCAAGGAACTGGCTGAAAAACAAATACCACTGCAGTCTCACTCATGCAAAAAGTAACGAAAGACTCGAAGAGTAAGTATGTCACCACGAGATCCCCACAGGCTTCAAAATAACATTTAGTATTAATGTGTATGTTTGTAAACAAAATGAGCAAGTTCTGGCAAGATTTTGTCAAAAAAAAGTTTTAACTCCCTCCCTCCCCCCATTTTTCCCCCTCCACACACACACACACACTCCCCCAACCCCACACTTTCCAAAGCAAAAACGAATTTCGGAATTATTCCCATAAACACATTTGTAACTCTTCACAATTTTGCATAATCCTCTTCTTCCTCAACCTCCCCCTTCTCCACAAAGAACGAAAGTCACCAGTACAGTCACTAATAGGAAAACAGACCCCAAAAATGTTTGCATCTAGATTAAGTTATTAAATATCTCATTGTAAAAAATCTTGCCTTCTTTTCAGAATTTTTGAAACATCTGGAATGAAAATCTGCAAATATAATCTGACCCACACCCCCTCTCTCATGCAATTCCCCAGTGCGAAAAAGAAAGATTTTAAATGTCAAAACTAGGCTCATCTCACGAAATTTGTATGAAATTAGTAACAAATCACAGGTGACATGACTTGAGCTTATCCTGTTCTGGGGCTGACACACTTTTCTCGGCATGAATAACAAATATTATCCAAAATCAAACTCCAAAATGAGCGAAGATAATGGGAGATTAAAAAAAATAAAGGCCTTTCTAGCATCACATAAAATGGATTATACCTATTTCGACCATGTCAAAAAAAGATTACAAAGCGAAACCAATCTGCATGCAAATCAAGCAAGGATAGTATTCAAACTATAACACTCAAACTAACTGCATTTGTAAAATCTCTCCGACAATGTAGGTCTCTTTACGATTTTTTTAAAATATTAATTTTTTTAATAATTCATTATTTCTGATCACCCAAATACACCAACACATCAAAACATCACAAAATATATATTTGATGATGTTGTGATCACGAGTAGAAAAAACAGCAACAACCGACACAACAATATGACAAAATCTCTTCTGGTCTTAAGTATTTGTATTACCTCCTGATTGAAAATGTACCTCCTCCGTCAAACAATTCTCTCTATGCTTGTACAAAAAAGCATTTCAGACATCTATCTGAATGTATAACATTACAATCTTGTAAATTTTACAGATCTGTCAGTAATCCTATGGAAAACTGTGACTCACACATCAATTACTATTTAAAACAGCATATGCATGCAACAGAACAACACACACCCCAAACACACATGAAAATTAAGATAACCATTTCCCTGTGGTTACTGTCAGCTATGGAATGATCACCAAAGAAGTCATAATTAAAACAACGTACACAACATGCACACTTTCAAATGTTGTAAACAGCTGTAGCGGCTACCGACGCAAACGAACAGATTAAACACATCAACACTACAACCCAGCACTCAACGTGCATCAGTCAAAAAGCAACAAATACCACAGATCTTTTTTTAAAATTGTAAACAGTTTAAAATTACACTAATTGTAACTATAAAGGGACAAACAACTACCAAAAAAAAATTTAAAAATCAACACAACAACAACAAAAGACAATTTTAGTAAGCTTTATTTATTTATTTATTTTTAATTAATTTTTTTGAGGAAAAACGTTTCATGCACTTAAAATTAGAGGGACTTCAAGCACTAAATAAATAAATAAATAAATAAATAAAGTAAATAAATAAATACATTAGTTAATTAAATAAAAAAAATATAAAAATAAAACCATTTCAGTGAAGAATTATGCAAAAGATGATCATGGGCTCTGAATACATCTGGGAACTTCATGTATCATCTGCTAATCTTCCTTTTATGGTATGGTATGGTAAGTAGATTAACGTCCTCGGACACAATGCGTATAGGGGACAAATCTTCCTTCTATATTTCCTTATGACAGCTTTCTATCAAATAGCTAACACAAAGTAGAAACATGAAAATGGTGGGAAAATTGTACATGACTAACCCAAATAAAAATAATGCAGCAAAAATAAAATAGCATGTTTAAAGTTGTGGATGCGTGTTATGTATTTATTTATTTTTTATACTATTTCTTCTCGCATTTATATAGTCATGATTATGTACAATAACAGCAAGATTTCAGCACAGCAATTTGAGTAACAAATCTGATATGGACAACAATTTTACACACACACACATTTTTTAACATGATTTTGTACAATATTTTACAAACCACATCACACCCATCCTGCTAGTCATCTACGTCGCACACAAATCAAAATAATAGATTTTAAAATGAAAAACACATTCAGAGGGTAAATTGAACAGAATACACAATAGTCAATACTGAAGCATGCAAGCCAGTGTTTATTCAAAGCTTTGTGCCTTACGAGATTTCCCCACCCTTTGTTAAATCCTTGCCTAATTAGATCAAAGTATATTTAGTGCTGGGCTTTTAAGCCGATGAAATTTCATTCAATTTTTTTTTAAAAGACTCCTAACAAATTAAATAATTTTAGGAAGGCGGCGAGAGACTGGAAACTTTTTTTTAATTTACTGGAACTTTTCCCCGCCTTATGATACTGTGAAAGCTAAAATATAGTTGTTTCCCTTTATTTGCAAGTTTCAAAAAATTTCACTTCCCTCCCTTTACACTGTCCTTTTTCCGAAAGAAATACATGCTTATAGAAACACACGGTACCATTATCCAGGTATCACTCAAGGGAACATTTTATTTTTTTTTTAAACGAAACAAAAACCCACCATGTAAGTTATTTTGAAAATGAGTAACTATAGAATATCTCATCTTTCCAGGGGTTGACAATAAATGACCACTAGACTCTTTCTCGTTAGAAACCTGCAGGTCCCATTGAATTAATTTATTATATGGAAGGTCACGGTGGCCCAAGGAATTATGCAACCAGTTTTACATCAATCAGTAGATGACCTAACGGTACTTCATTTTATTCAACAAAGAACAGAAATAAATAACCATGGTCGATTCACGTGACTTCGCTGAAATGTAGTCTGTCCAATTATTTTCTTTGTGGCAATTACTGAATAATTTGGGATTAGATAATGTTTATATGGTCCAGCGGATTGCTAAGAGCCGATGAGTCTCCTCTCTGAAAATCCTTTTTGGGAAGAGAGGGGACTATAAACTAATAACATAACATAACATAAGAGCCGATCATGACCACACACTAAATAATTTGAGGATGAAGTTGACTGCAGGTACACCGCTGCAAGTCAGTTACGTAATACATATATATATATATTACCAAGTATCTTTAAATACGTTCTCACTAACCAAACTGCTGTTGGCGTTGTAAGTGTGAGACGCGCAACGTTGGCACTGCAGTGTACGTCTTAGGAATGGCCAGCACCTAACACTAAAGGCACTCAGCTTCAGCCTGTCTGTACATCCACACAAAAAAAAAAAAAACAAAAAAACGCCAAGAAACCTGATTGCCGAGCGTATGGCACAAGAACACACAGTAAATCCGTGGTGGGCGATATAAAATGTGGCCATTTTTACTGTCCATTTTAGCAGTATGATTGCTTTGGTGGTTCAGTGTTGATCCAGGTCCCTACCCCTCTTTCCCTGGGATGGTTATCCCCGTCTGCCATATCGCAAATGGTGGGTGTAGACGTTAAACCTCAATGTTCATTCACACAGTAAAGTCACACTCTGGCCACATAGACATACATTCACACTGACGGCAAGCCAATAGCGGAGTCCACAATCAACTAAGATGGCCGTTCTCTGACAGGCGGCGCTCCCTCTCTTGGTAGAGTAGGTGATAGTCGATCTGCTTGTAGCGTTCGTTGGATATCTCCCCAGTCAGGAGACGTTCTAGAAACGGCCGACCTCCGGACTGACCCGCCTCCACTGGCGGTAGACTGTCGTCAGAGTCGTGAAAGCGCTCGTCCGGCGCTGCTGCCAACCCTCGCAAATGTTTCTCCAGTTCCGTCATGGCTGACAAGGGTTTGCCTCCCCCGTTAGCCGGGATAGGAGGCGGAAAGGGAGAGGTGGGCTGTGATCCCCCGGACCCTTCTGAACTGCCAGACAAGGATTTGCAGGGTGACGTGCTCCCGCTGCGGGGCAAAAAACCACCTTTGTAGCCGACGCAGGACGGGTTAGAGGAGAGCTTGGGCAGTGGGAAGGCGTTAACGACGCTCTGTAACAAGGTCTGCTGACCCCTGCCTTTCCCAGGCACGGACGTGGGGCTCCTATCACTCTCAGTGCACATGCGTTTACCCAAGGGTTGGGGCATGTGCGGAGAGTGGGCCCGGGGCGGGTTGGAGGAATACCTGTGATCACTAAGGGCGGGGGAGATGAGTTTGACACACTTCATTCCTTTGCCTCCAACATGAATGGGCCCACCGTACTTGAGCATGGCGGCTCGTTTGTCCTTGTGGAGAGGGGTGATGACCACGCCCTTCACCCCACCCCCTGGGGCTGACCGAACGCTGACGGTGAGTGCAGGGGAAGAGCCATCCTTACGCGTGCTGGTGACGATGGCAGATTGGATGACTGACGCTGACGATGGCGCCATTGGTGCAGAGGTCTCTGGTATTGTCATCTCTTTCTTCACCATCTTGCCGGTAAGTGACAACCTCTCATTCGCCTTCTCCACATTTTTCACTCTTGGCGCCATTTTTTCACTCACAGTCCGATTGGTATCGTCCCCAGCAAACTCTGGGCGAGCGTTTTGGGCCTGCTTGCTTAGGCACGACTGGGGATGGGAAGTAAAGGAATCGGGGGTCATGAGATCGTCCATTGTTGACCCCCATTCCTCAGAGTCCAGGCCTGTTATAGCGTCAGGCAGGTCAGGTAGATTGTCGCAGTACTGCATGGCAAAGTCCAACAGATCTTCAGGCAGGGAGGGGGGCAAGCCATTGTCCACACACTCTCCCTGCTCCACTCGACTTTCGTTCACTTCTTCTCCTTCCTCACAGCCCTGCTCGGTGTCCGAGAGGTCCACCTCTCTGGGCACGATGACCTGCCTGCCTTCGCACATCGCTTGCTGTCTGCCTTGAATGTGGCCTTGACTAAGGGACCCCTCTGAGGCCGGACGACTTCGAATGTCTTTGGAGCTGACCACGGAAATCATCTTGCCTTTGCAGCCAGAGGTAGCAACACTGATTGCTGGCAACGGCTTGTCTGAAGCCATGGAAACAGCAGGGAAAGACTTGGCCCATGCTTGTACGATAGGGGTGGAGCTCTGGTCAATGTGATCCCCATCTTTGTGTAGCAATGTCCGTAACAACGATTGTTGGCCACTCAGGTCCTGTTGGCCAGCCGAGGCACCAACTGACTTGTCTGCTACTTTGGGCTGCAAGCCGAAAGTATTTAGAGTTGATTTCTGACTCTGCAACGCCTGGACCGTGGTTTCAAAAGAGGGAATCCTATTCTGGGGTCCGATAAAAGGAGGGGAGTGGATGAAGACGCTGTCTTGCGTGTTGTCGCATTCGCTGAGGTGCTCGAAGATCTCATCCAGCAACTCCATGTCCTCCATACCGTTGTTGACGATACTGGGGTTGTCACCACTGCGGCGGCGGCGGCCCCCACTACTCAAGAATGGGTCAGACTGCCCGTAAGCCATGGAGCTGGCGGGCTCGGACAGCTCCCCGAGCATGCTGCCAGACGTGTAGGGTCCTGGCCCATGAGACATGGGCTCTGACATAACGTCCTCCCCATACAACGCCGGAGATAGCGTGCTGTGAAAGCCCAGGTTGGGACTGTCTGCGGACACCACGCTATCGTTGTCTAGGCCCAAGCTGCCCATGTCGCTGTGATGCATCGTGTGATGCGTGGAGCCTACGGACGAGGGGTCCATTTCCAGTCCTCCCGCGCTGATAAAGGCGTTGGCGGGATAGGGAGAGGTGGAGTCACTTTCCACGCTGCTGACGGCACTGCTGTATCCCGTGTCATCGTGCGGTTCGTGCTCGCTGTCTGTGCTGGACAACGGACTGGTCACCTGCTGCTGCAGGTCGATGGCGCCCTTAGCCGTCAGGTCCGTGGCCTGCAGGGGAGGGTGACTGCTGGTCAGTGCCGTGGTATGCTGCTGCTGCAGCTCCATCATGTGAGAGCGATCCCCTTCCTTCTGACTGTAACACAAACAAACACACACACACAAACACACACACACACACACACACACACCCACACACACACACACACACAACACCAATTAGTCAACAGTTGCCGTCATATGCTCGTTTTTTGTTTGGAAATGGTGGAGACTGTAGTGATAATGGAGATGGTACTGATGATGGAGATGGTAATGATATGATGATGATGATGATGATGATGATGATGATGATGATGATGATGATGATGATAAAAGATGATGATAACTGTCACAAGAGGCTATTTAGACCCTGCACTAAGGCTTCTCGCTTTAACTAGTTTAGCCTGCTTTGGCCTGGGTAACGTAAAGTCGCTGCCTAGTAGACGACACAAGTTAGCAGTCGACACAAGTCAGTTGTGTGCTAAGCATGTGTAAGCTAACGCTCGCTCAGGTAGGCAGTGACCTCATCCCGCGGACGTATAGCCACCACCTTCCGATAGACGGCGCTCAGATCTCACGAGATTTTCGCGGGCTTTGGCTGACCACAAGGCTAGGTTTGTAGTCATTCTTTGTCTAACGCTCACCCGAGACGGACACGTGGAAAGATCTCTCTCAGAAAGACTAAGGCAGGTGATGGGTGAAAGTCATTCATCGCAGTATAGCCACAGCCTGACTTTGTCAAAATGGTAAATGATCAAGCTTTTGTTTCATCGCGAATTATTGATATTATTGTTGGATTATGTTTGTGAAGTTTTGCCATGTTTTATCATTGTGAATGTTTGTAAAACTTAGCGTGACCACGTGGCGGACACGCGACCGGTTTCGGCACCACGAGGTAGGCACTACTGTCCAACTGTTGTTTCTCCTATGTGTATTATTGCAGACCAGTGGCTGTACCGGAGAATGTGTATATTGTTAATTACTTCTCCATGTGTTTAGTTTAGCCATGATATGTATATCTAGTACTATGGGAATTATGTTGGAGATCCCAGTGGACCACGGACATAGAAGACTGTTCGTCCCTTGTTTGTATAAGTGGATGCGATCTCAACTGAGGGCTGTTTCTGCCATCAGTGGACGCTCTGCATAACCTTTGTATACAAGGTGTTGCAGAAACTAGTCTTATGTTTTGCAGACGAGCAGGCTAGTTGGTGCGAGGCAGGGATAGACCACTAAGAGTCAACCCTGACACTCGACCTGCAGTGGAGCATCTAGCACTGAGCTACGATAGCCCAATAGTCAACAACCAAGGAGGAGACACCATCACCACACCTCAACACATCAGCTAAGTTCAAGAAGAATTGCACTAACACTGATCTAGACGGACTGTGCGGTAGTCCACTCTCCTGAATTCAGTGAAAACAAACTTTAGGCAAACCAGAACAAATAGCCCAATGATGAGACGGTAGCTATTATCAAGAACAGTAGCATATACCCATCAAGGAGCGAACTAGTCGAATTGAATTTGGACATTTAAGTTAATAGAGTGTTTAGAGAATTATGTATAGAGTAGAGGAAATAAATGTAATATTTACTGTAAACAAGTGGCTGGACTACCTATGTTTCATAGCCGTTTGAGAGCTAGTGTGCCAGTGAATCTTTTAAAATTTTTTCCCTATTTCTATAATTCTATCCGCACACAGACTGAGCTAAACTTATAAATGTATTAAGATTAGTCATAGGGTGATTACACTAGCCGGATCCCGCAGACGATAGACGCGAGGGTGGGTAATAGCATTCCATTGTGCAGAGCCCAGCAACATTAGACCCACCGTCACAATAACCAAGCCAACATTTTTAAAGCACTGAGTCGCCGTCTCATATTAAATAGAAACCACCACATCACCACCAGCAAGTTTATAAGTTTATTTAGGTTTCTAGCCTTCTGATGGGCTTTCAGCCAAGTCAGACAACACAAACTACAGCAACAAATAGGCCTACCACTACGACTTCTATTCTTACTACGATCGAGCTCATGAAACCAGTCGGTAGTAAAAAGTCAACACACGTTCAATCTTTTCTTTACATTCTGAAAACAAACACTCGTTGAAACAAAGATAGCGAACAAATAATCTGGTAATGCATAGGGTTCCATGTAAGTTGTTGAAATTGTACCCGGTTGTGGAGTGCCTTAACAATGCCTTGATCTCCATACATTGGAAACAGCTGCCAATTGTCCGTAGTGACTGGAGATTGCTCTACCCCCTATGCTAACTGTGCCTTCGTGATCTGCAAGGGCATCTGAAATGATGCGTTCTAGGAAGATGGTGAAGAGTGTTGGAGAGAGTAGGCATCCTTGACAAACACCGATTGTTGTTCTGAACCAGTTTCCGATGGCACCGTTGTGGAGGACTGCACTGGTAGCCTTGTCATACAGGCTTGTGATGACATCAATAATTTTAAGGCTGATGTTGTACGCTCTCGTGGTTGCCCACAGAGCTGCATGCCAGACTCGGTCAAACGATTTCTTGAAGTCTACAAACACATGATATAGACGTTGTTGGTGCTGTAGGTATTTCTCGCAGATTATTCTGAGGTTGAAAATCTGTTCAGTGGTACTTCGTCCTGGCCTGAATCCTGCTAGTTCTTCAGCTATGATTTGTTCAGCTTGGGGTTTCAACTTGTTAGTATTATTTTCAGGAAGACTTTGTTGGGAAGGCTAACAAGGCTGATGGTGCGGTAATTTTCACATTCTTGAAGGTTACCTGTTTGGGGAAGAGTGATGACAAGCGACTGGTTTCCATGGTTACAAATAATGGTGAAGGCGTCAATCATCACTTCTCCTGCTTGAAGCAATTCAGCCGGTATGTTGTCCATTCCCGCTTACCGGATCTTTTTCTTCTCTGTTCTGGGGACATGCTAGGACTGATGGGTTTCCGTTTGGTGTGTGGCTGTAAAGGTCAGAGCAGTACCCTGTCCATCTGTCCAAGACTTCTAAACTGATCGTCACACAATAAAACAATGATCGCAATGCGCCAATTAACAATTAACCGACCACTCCTCTGCTTATCGGCAAAGCCCGACAAACATTGAGATGATTTTTCACCGAGAGATCTGTCTGAGTCTGTATTGATTGGTCCACTCGTAGACACTAAGAAGAGTATGTGATCGTAGCTTGCTAATTAAAAATTTCCTTGTCTAATTAATTACTTTAAAACATTATCTAGTATTGTTTCATATCACGGTGGCCTAATGTTAGAGCTTTGGCTTGTGGATCTGAAGGTCCCGGGTTCGAGCCCAGGCCGGGGCATTGTGTTGTGTCCTTGGGAAAGACACTTTACTCCCGTTTCCTACTCCTTCGGATGAGAGTATAAACCGAGGTCTAGTCTGTGTCGCATACATTCAATCATAACGGACTTTAAAGATCCTGACGCTCATGTCCTTGACGGGTGAGTGCCGATGACAAGAACACACCCAGCATGCACTTAGGTCCTTCTCCCCCATCCCTGGCTGCCAGGATTGTGCTCAGTTGTACGGACGTCAGACCATGCGCCCAAAGGCTGCGGGTGGGCGTCTCGGGCGGCTTGAGTTAGATCCTGTATCGACCAGCGCCTTGAGCAGCTCTTGAGCTGGTAAAGCGCTATATAAGAACGTTATATATATATATATATATATATATATATATATATATATATATATATATATATATATACTATATATATATATATATATATATATATATATATATATATATATATATATATATATATATATATATATATATATATATATATATATATATATATATATATATATATATATATATATATAATTTAGCTATAACACGCTACCGTCATTAACTCACAACACACCCGCATAAATATAATGGTAATTCTTAATTGGAAATTTCAGCTCACATCTCATTTTCTTACCCCCTTTTTTGTCTTCTAAAATCATAAATAGGAAAAAAAACCCACTGATAGTCTCTTAGATGTCTTGAATTTGTATTCCTACAGATCTTTTTTAAAAATTCTTAGTCGTTCGTATACACATGAATATCGTCAAAATTAAGAAAGATGATCTCTTCCATAAAACAAAATCGAAATTTCATTGCCGCAGGCGAAAGTTGTTTTTTTCATTTCACCATGTTAAAAATGTTTGTTATTGTACCTCTCTCCTATCTTTGCTCTTCTTTGTATAAGTCGTCTACTATTCAACACGTTCTACTGACCTGTCCGAGGAGGAGTGTCACTAATCGATTTATCCCATAATGAAAACCGTCAATATTTCATTGACTTAAACGTAGACAATGAACTGATCCATAGGCTATACAATGCAGTTCTGACAGCGGTTCGTAGTCACTCTTCTGCGAGTTAGACATTATCAGGACCCTGCGCGCCGATGCAAACAGAAGGTCTATTAATAGGTAGAGGTATGACCATACCACATACCCTGTCCTCCGGGACAGGCCAAAAATCTAGCCAAAACTGGACACTACCAGTGGTCACAGGACCAAAAAGTGGAAGCTAGGTAAATTTATCCTCGACCGTTGAAAGTTTTTACGGAGAACAATATGCGGCAACTTAATGGACAATATCACGTTTCTTTCTTGCGAAATGACAGAGAATGAAAGGTCAGTGACCATACCATGAAACATGAGAAGTTAATTGTAAATTATAGACCCACGACACCGGAGCGCATAGGCGACTACTGGTCACATTATTCTGACATCAGCGAACCAGTTGAAGGTAAGGGGGAAATAATATGGTCACACGTTGGACGTTGGCCTATCCTGGATTCGAACAAGGGACCTTTCGGTAACTAGTAAACCGCTCTACCAACTGACCTACCCGGCCCCGTATGTGAGAAGTTGAGGATGGAGGTGTAATATAGTGACATGTCGAGAGAACTCTAGTACGGATGGGAAAGAATGGTAGGCCCTATGTGGGATTGGGAACTAGTAACAACAGGGACAGACAATGGCGGGAAAGGGGGGAAAAAGAGTTCAGTAAAACGAGAGCAGAATCCTCTTTAACCAATGTTCTCATAAACAAGTACAGTCATGAAGGGGAATAACGTGCTATTGATACACCCTATACAGGGTGCACATTGTGTTCAAGGTTCACGGTAAGGCCAACAACCACCAAGCTTGTTAGCCAAACTCGCATCCAAACCTCCTTCCTCCTCTTCAATATTCTCTTTCCTTCCTCGCCTCATTTATTATCGAAGAATAACCGTCGATGTACACAGGGCACAAAACCTATAGGTCTGCGCCCAAAGTGATTTAAATGAGGGAAAGATACCCTGGAACGACGACCAGCGGTTATTGGAAACTGAGGCACAACAATCTCAACAATAATTATACTCATTCAAACATGGCGGCCTACGGAAAGTATCTTTGCTTCTTTTTTTTTCCACATAAGAGTATGAAATATTTTGTTATCTACGTTGCTATTTGGCGGCAGTGATAGCTCAGTGGTCAGCGCGCACGACTTATGTGAGTGCGTCTTGGGCGACGTGGGTTCGAATCCTGGGTTCGAATCCTGACTTCAGCAAACTATTGTGTGATTGCTGGATATTACGGGCCAACGCCTTGAGAAGCTCACTGAGCTTGTAAATGCGCTGTATAAGAGAAATATCTTTAATTACTTCTCCCATAAACCTCACGCCAAATATATTGTGCAGATAATACCCAACAAAATCTCTTGCTATCGATGAAGCTACGTAGACCTATAATGTACCGTTTTAAAATCAGACCATGAAGTTATAACGTGTGTGTGTGTGTGTGTGTGTGTGTGTAAACAGTAATAAACCCAGGAAAATGCGTCTTCTGTACTAGTTCTATCGCTAAATGTTACAGAGTTAAAGAGCGTCGTTGAGTAAGCCTTGGAAACTTTCCTCCCAGGTAAGCACAAACCTGCAAGGAACATCCATAGATGTGCTACAAAGAAGAGCCTAGCTCTTTAGTAGAAAATAAATCTACGTACAACGAACTAGCTTAAATCAATTAGCGCGAGAAAGAGCAAATCAACGCACAGACATACAAGAAAGCGTTATAGATGAACGTCAACAGTGAACTTTCATGGATAACCGCCATATAAGCCCACTTCATCATCGTCATCATTATCGTCATCATGAGACGGAAGTTTACATCTTGCTCAGTCTTATAACATGAACCAACTGTGAATGCATTTAATACACAGAAATGCAAAGCGAAGCAGATGTCAGATACAGTACAAACATACCAGCAGACAGTATAGTAGGCCTACAAACTTCTACATGAAGCGAATAACGAATGTAGACAACAGCAGCTGACTATCAAGCTCTGCCTGTCATGTTTCGGAATGAGTGATGCGGTGCTGTCCGTGCAGCTGAGGAGACTTCAACTTGATTTAACACCTCAGAGGATGTACACTCTTAGGCGGGGGGTGGGGGGTGGGTGGGGAGAGGGGTTTTTTTTTATTTTTTTTTTTTTTTTTTTGCACCCGCGGTGCACATAACAACAGCATTTGGAAGTGTGATGTAAATTCTCCGTGTACTGACATGCAATATAATTGTCAGGTCATGGGGCGATGCATACTGCAAGCAGAGACCTTCGAGGCTTACGTCGCCTCTCCGAGAACCACCTCTGCTTTTGGTTAGTTAGTTAGTTAGTTATTCATTGCTTACAGGGTCCAGCGGACTGCAAAGAGCCGAATCAGGACCACAAAAAATAGAACACAACTTTGCTGAAAGATGACTCACCCCTGATCCGCATAAAAGATTTGCCGAAACAACCCTAGTGGTAGGCCTAACCACTGAAGGCACTCAACCAGCCGGTCACTTTACAGTAAAAACATCCCATGCAGGGGACGCTGAGGCTATACTATAATTTAATGAATCCCCGTTAAAAAAATAAATACAAACATCATTATAAAATATCAAGCAAACGAATCCCCGTCAAAAAAAATACACACATCATTATAAAATATCAACCAAACACATACAAAATATAAAATGCCTACATTGTCAAATAATAACATCACAGGAAGCCCCAGTGACCATTTGGCAAAAAGCGTTCAATATTCCCAAGCTGATCCAACAGACCTCACACACAATTTGAGGAGTTTTGTCCCGAAGAGTTTTTAAGAAAAAAGTTAGGTGACTGGTCTAGCGAAGAAGAAGATAGTATAGTAGATTGATAGAACAGAGTAGGAATGAGAAAGAACAAAGGAGAAAGACAGCGACAGTGGGAATTTAAAGCACTAAATTTCCAGAAAGTGAGGATACTATTTATACTAAAAAACCCGGCACCCCCACGGGGGCTGCGTTTGGTTGTTGTTTGTTTGTTTTGTAGATTATAGTCACACGACACTTTCGCATATAGGTGACTACTGGACCGATTTATACTGACACCAGCGGGCCAGTTGTTGGTAAAGGGGAAAATAATATGATCACACGTTGACCAATCCGGGATTCGAACCAGCGACCTTTCGGTTACTAGCAAGACGCTCTTACCAACTGAGCTACCCGGCACCACTTGTTTGGTCGTGGACAGACTGCAGGCTTTATTGAAGTATTACGTAATCGTTTCCCCCGTCCCGAGCTGAAGGACAACAGGGCAGAGTGTATGTCCAACTAGTTTTTCCTTACCTGGGGTAATAGGTAGATGAGTTGAGTGGTAGGTAGGTGAGTTTAAGAGTTTGGGAAAGTTAAATCTAAGAAAAACGGTTCTTATAAAGTGTACTTATCAGCTCAAAGAGCTGCTCTAAACGATTGTTGAACCCAAGCCAACAATATACTGCAAGCTGCAGCACTACCTATAGGTATAACGCCAGTGTGAGTGTATGTGTGGTGTGTATCAGTGATGCCGGTGTGTGTATGGTGCATGTGTGTGTATGGTGCATGTGTGTGTGTGTGTGTGTGAGCGCGCGCGCAAAAGGGAAATAGACTAATCGAGATATAATATACAGGGGTGGGGGTAAAGTGATTAACGTAAAGACGGACCTACAGTGATGACATCTGATTAATTGCATAATTATGCCTATATAGTTATACTTTTCCTTCTCTCTCTCTCTCTCTCTCTCTCTCTCTCTCTCTCTCTCCCTCCCCTCCCCCTTATCTCTCTTTCTCTATCTTTCTCAGTACTTTATGATCTCAACGGAGATATTCCAACATATAATATACACGCAATTGACTTAAAAAAAATGCAAAACGCACATGATATAGAAAGATGTCCCACTCTTTTGGCCAACACTGTAAACTTATTTGAATGAAATTATATGCACTGTATTACTTTCCCTGTCTTATTGTGGACGGACCGCGATAAATGTTTTAGACTACTATTGTTGGTATTATTAATATCATATCTTCGTAATTATGTGTATAGGCGGTTGTGTGATTGTATATGGGTGCGTGTGTGTGTGTGTGTGGGTGTGTGTGTGTGTGAGTGAGTAGGTTATAGTTCGCGTTTTGACTTCGCCATCACGGACTTAACAAAAACACTAATTTGGCTTTTTCTTTTCTCACACCTAAGTTTGTTCGGTACTGTGTACCGCTATAAGCTTCTTCTCCTGCCGAGTCCTGTGCTTCCAATAGGAAACGCAGCTTTTGTTCACAGAGTAGTAGTTAGTACAGAGACTTGGCACAACTTTCAATACAATCTAGCAGACGACCACAAAAGCTGTGTATCAGAAAGCCGGTCTTGCAAAATATGAGAGAGGCTTTTCATGGATTAATAGTAATACTTGGCTTTGGTTGTTGCTGTGTGATTTTTTTTAATTGTTGTTGTTGTGTGTGTGCGTTTTGTTGTTGTTGTGTGTTGTTGTTTGTTCGCTTGCTTGCTTGCTTTTTTGTTTGTTAAGCCAGTAATACTATACTCAATACCCGGTGTGAGATTGAAGGTGGACACTAAATATTCCTAAATACCTTGCGAGAAAAGGTACAGCCGTGATGCTCTGTATGTTACTCGGTGTGGCAAAAGAAATTCAATCATTACCTTTTTTACCTTCCGCCAACCCTAAGGTCCTCCCCACCACCACCAGCCTTCCCCCTCATCCTCCCCCCCCCCTTTCACTCCCGACTTCTCCATGCTTTCCTGGCAGTGAGTGCTACTAGTTATTCAGAGGCCGAAGCCATGCAACTTGCCGTATTCCCATGGTAGAGGACGAGTCACAACAGTATCGCCATCTCTGGATGTACTTGACACGGTTCAGTTTTGGCACCGCACCCACGCTGGAGTCGAACCCCTCCAGATAATCTTTCGGGGAAAAAGGAAGAAAGCTCCGCTAAATTCGCTGTAAATGGAACCGAGAATAATTCCTGCGGTTGTTCTGGATGTGTAAGATCTTGCGTAAAGGATTACCCCTGAACTGGTTGTTGAACAATAGACTTAACGGGACTATGCGAGACCGAGTCCCCATTCTCTAAACTAACACCGCCTCACCCTTTCTCCCCCCCCCCCCCCCCCAACCTTACTCCCCGACTGCTTTCTACCTTCCTTCTCTCAATTTTTTCGTTCTTCCTACCTTCCTTCCAACCGACCGTCCTCCCTCCCTCCTACGCTTTTTATCAGACTAGGGTCTGAGCGGGTTCTAAAACTCAGCCTGTATACATTGTTCCTGAGGTGTTTTGCGACATGCTTACCTTGATCATGCTGATAACGTAAAGAAACATTCCCAACGAAAACAAACAAGAGGGTGGCGAGGGAATGGGGTTGGGGTGAGGGGTGGGGGAAAGGGCGGGATGGAGGTTATTGGGAGGCAAGCAAAACAACAAACAAGCGTATTTCGCAAGACGCGATATCCGTAACCAGGGTAATCTGTAGAGGGTTATGGGAGGCGAAATATAGCAAACGCTCGAGCATTTGCTCCAGCAAGTGTTCGAGCAAATGCGCGAGCAAGTGCGCGATCATTGGCGCAAGTGCGATGTTCGCGCATTTGCTCGTGCAAATTCCCGCGCGTTTGCTATATCTCGCCATAGCAAACGCTCGAGCATTTGCGCGAGCATTTGCACGAGCAAATGCGCGAACCTCGCGCACTTGCTCGCGCATTTGCTCCTGCAAGTGTTCGAGCAAATGCGCGAGCAAGTGCGCGATCATTTGCTCGAGCGGTGGCTACGCCCGTTGCTATAAGGGTTTTGCTGAACTGTCAACGGAAAGGAACTGAAAATGAACACATGTTTTTTTTGTAGATCTCCGACCTAGATATTTTGTATTTATCCGCATTAGTTTTATGTTAAATATTTACGTAATATTTGTGGACCTTAAACTTAATTTCTAAGTAGAATACAATTTAAATAACTGTCTCAATATGTTTTAAGATAGCTTTTATTTTAAAATATTATTAAAGTATTAGTCAATGCGTCACTTTCCTACAAACCTCTAAAAGAATCTGCTCTTCTAATTCTTCGGTAACCATTATGAATGGTGAATCATGGTAATAAAAAGTAGTTCTGAATCGTCCTTAATGTTATGATAAGGTTATTTCATGAATGATATTAAGTTTAGTAGTGCTAGTTTTCACTAATTATTATTAATATTATTACTAATAAATGCAAGAAATATATAATTTGTGCACGTCTCAAATTCTTTTACATACACATTCTTTTCCGGGTATAATTTTTACGTTTATGGAGCGGAATATAGCAAACGCACGCGCATTTGCTCGAACACTTGCTGGAGCAAATGCGTAAGCAAGAGCGCGAGCCTCGCGCAAATGCTCGAGCATTTGCTCCAGCAAGTGTTCGAGCAAATGCGCGAGCAAGTGCGCGATCATTTTTTTTTGTCGTGCAAATGCTCGCGCGTTTGCTATATCTCGCCTCCCACAGAGGGCTCAACAGACGCGCATGTAATATACGGGTAGGGGAGTAGAGTCTGTACTGATGACATTGTAGCAGACTGTAATCCGCTCACATCCCGATACGGGCGGCTGTGACGGGGAGCGCCAGCTACACAAATACACCCAGCTAGCACTAGGGCCTTTCTCCCCCAACTACGGTCGCCCATGATTGTGCTCAGTGGTCTGAGGCGTCAGACGAGGTGTGGGAGGGAAGGCAAGTGGGCGCTTCGGGCGGCTTGAGTTTGATCCTGCATTGGCCAGCGCTTTGAGCAGCTCTTGAGTATATATATATATATATCTTAACACTATAACATAGATAATACATAAATACAAATCATCCAATCATCCAAACTGGTCTTCTGTATGTATAATGAACACAAAGTATTCAACCTTCCGATAAATTTCCCAACTCCCACCTCCCGCCTCAACACCCCTCCCATTCCCCTCCCTCCATCTCTAAAAAAAAAAATTCAAAGATTGTGAGATCCAAAATAAAAGTACTTGAATTTGTTTTTATGTAAGGGCCTGGGACGGGAAATGTGTTCAACAAAATTGCTCCCCTTAACCCTCCCCCCCCCCTGACCGCCTCCCCCTCCACCTTTTTTTAGGGCGAAAAACAACAGGTTGATGTATTAAAAACAGGTGCTTGGTAGAAAACAGTACACTTGTATTCATGTATGGGGTCTTACGAAATGCTGCACCACATCAACTGATAGATAACGCGGAGGCCTATTTTGTAATTACCACTCATCCAGTACGTTTACGTGTACAAGGGCAACGGTCCATATAAGTCTAACCTCCTTACTACCAATACTATTACTACCTCCTCCATCATTACACCAACAGCATTGCATTCCAAAGAAGAAGAAGGAGAAGAAGAAGCAGAAGAAGAAGAAGAAGAAGAAGAAGAAGAAGAAGAAGAAGAAGAAGAAGAAGAAGAAGAAGAAGAAGAAGAAGAAGAAGAAGAAGAAGATAAAAATTATGATGATGATGAGGAGGAGGAGTAGAGAAATTCAATCGGGAAATTTAAACTATCTCTGTCACCTGCGCGCGACATCTTACAATTCTTTATCTCTCCGTGCTTTTTAAATTACCACACTTGAACTGCGCTATCTCTCCCATCTGTATTCACGAAAAACAAGTACTTCAAATAACAAAATAGCAGGAAAAAACAGCCAACCTCGTTGTGCATGCAATGTAACCTGATGCAACACAGCCGTACTAATAATACCAATACCGCACTATATTCATATATATTTAATGAAAAACAATGAGTGAAAATAATCAACAATGTAGCAACAACAACAAAACATTTTGCCTCGTTTGTGTGGAGTTGTAGTGTATATTGTGAAACAGCCACGTTCATATTATAAATATTGTCCTCTCGCGAGATCGTATCTTTCTTTATAAACTAATATGCACACGCACATTCGTTAACCTTTCAATAACTCTTTTTTCCCTTTTTCTAAAAAGTCTGAAGAACTCTCAATTCTTTACCTCCCACCTCCCTCCTACTCACCCTTAACTCCCCATCATATATAAACATTAACGACATAACGCTGCACGCATCTGAAAAATAATCAAATGTCTTCGCGTCATATACCCATTCACCCTTCAATTAATTGCCCGTTACGAATGAACCATCAGCCTCTTCCTTGCCAAAACAGCGTAGACTACCTGTTCGCTGCTCTGGCCCATTGAATCCACACTCTGCAGTAATTAGGAATTATCTCAAAGTAAAAACTAGATCTTTTCAAAATACTTGCTAGATTTATGCAGAATTGAAATTCCGTGGATTTATGTATCTCTGTCCACCCCATTCAATCCACACTGCTGGAATAAAAATAAAGCTGTAATCATCGAAAAATCGCGCACACAGAATTAGAGAGAGAGAGAGAGAGTGACAGAGAGAGAGAGAGAGAGAGAGAGAGAGAGAGAGAGAGAGAGAGAGAGAGGCAGAGAGAGGCAGAGAAAGTTACGTTGAACCTTAATCTTCTTTTTGAATCAAGAGCTTTCTACATTTTAGCACAACATCCTCAGGTGTGTGTATGAGTGAATTTTCTGGTTTGGTGTTTCCCTGTCATTGTTAATTTAACTATAAATACCAATGCAAAAAAAAAAACCCAATGCAGCTCTGCATCTAATCAATTATCTAAGTTTGAACTAAACTGGGCAAAGGAAAACAATACTATAATTAGTACATAATCTATACCCCTCCGCGCACACCAGAATATATCTGCATGGATATGCTATTTCAAGGTAATACTCAAAAGTCATCCACCAGGCAGGATAAAGGCGGAAAGGACCAGAAGCCCGCTCTGGAAACACTTCCATAGTCATTGGAGAGGTAAACACAATATTGTGCAATGTAGCCCTCTGTTAAAAATACACTTCCCACGCAGCGCAGGAAATCCGGACTAGATGGCAGCAGACCTCGTTCTTCTTCCCCATTCCCAACCTCTACCCCCAATGCACTAACGGCTAAATCATCCACCCGGTCTTCAATTATTTCTTCCTTCGCTCCAACCCGCAACATACGCACCCTTAAGTTGTGAAAGGTTCTTTGAATAGTCGGGGTATCCTCATTACCCAGAAGAGAAAAAAAAAGATGTTCTATCCTCTGTAACAAAACTAACTTGAGTTTCTAGTGCCGACCAAACGGGCGTAGGTTCGATCTACGCAATCGGTTGGTAGGGATGGTCCCACCACACACACTCACACCCACATCTGGTATTGCTCAGTTGTCTGGGCAGTTAGAGAAGGCGCCGTAGACAGGAAGTGGGCGCCTCGGTGGTCTTGAGTTAGACGCTTTCTCCACCAGCGTCTGGAGCAGCTCTTAAAGAGCTAGCAAATCGCTATTTAAGATCAATAAATAAGTAATTAAATTACTGGGGAGGGGCGGAATCGACACAACACGAGTCAATGTTTACACTTCTCCATGAGGTAATGAAATCTTGTGAACAGTTCACTGCCTAGCATTAACATGCCTGCGCCATTTTAGCATCGTGTGTAGTCTCGTAAATTTAAAGGGACGACGAGATTGAAGAAGGCGGTGATTTCCCCTTCCCAATTTCTCTTTCACACCCACTGACACTTTGGAGGCTCAAAGCAAACGTAACAAATACGGACGCTAGGGTTATTTATCAGCAGGGAAAACGGTGGTTTGCTGTTTTTAACAAAGCTAAACACGCTTGAAACAGATCGCGCAGAATGTGACATGCCTTTAAGAAAATAATTCAGCATCTCACAATGAAAACTTTTTTGTGGTGTGTCCTTCAGGTGGCTTTTCTTACGCATCTTCAGCACGACTACTTCCATATATTTGGCTTGCGCCAAAACACAAAAACAAGCGGCGTAACTTCACTAAACCTTGACACGATAACTTCCCCTTCTTACGTCTGCGGTTTTATCTTCCCCTCATGAGAGTTTTCCTTTAATCTTCCAGGTAAGTGTTGGGAAAATTTGCGTCAAAGAAATCACAGCGTGAGTTCGAGTCTTGACAGCAGGAGGAAAACAATAAAACAACTGATGAATGATTATTCATTAAAAAGAAAAAGTGGGTTTTCCGATTTTGTTATATATTCCCATTTTCCACAAGCACAATAAACGAATCCCCCCCCCCCCCTCATCTTTAATTTCCACCGCTTCCCATTCTCCTTTTCCTTATCTTTTCCTCTTCCTCCTCCTCCTCCTCCTCCACTTTGTTCTTCTTTTTTTTCGTTGTCTTGTCATGCACCCATAACTTTCTTTCTTCTTCTTCTTCTTTTCTCCTTCACCTCTTCTATAAACTACTTCTCATCATGCAACGCAAACACTCACAGTTCCAATAACGGGACCCTCAGCACTTTTGTGGGCTCCTAAAGAGGGCCACTAGTGTATCTGTTTCTGCCATCAACACAGGTATTTTATCAGCTGGGTGAAACACCCATGATGATCTTGGTTCAATCCTTCACCCCAAGATGGCTAAACATTCCAAATTCACAACCTCACTACTCCTCCAACTCTTCTCATCTTCTCGTTTTCCAACAATCGTAGACTTATCTCTTCGAAATACACCACCACCTCCACCACCATCACCATCATTATCCATCATCCATCATCCATCCATCATCCATCATCATCATCATCATCAATCATCATCATCATCATCCATCCTCCATCATCATCATCGTCGTCGTCGTCATCGTCGTAATCATCGTCAAGCAGCAGTTGCATCAAGCATCATCATCATCATCATCATCATCATCATCATCATCATCATCGTCGTCGTCGTCATCACCGCCATCAGCAGTCCGTCATTATCATCATCACAACAATGATTTAAGTACGACATGAAACCATTGGGTCGTTGCTTGATACATCAGTCCTCCATATCCCTATTTGGTTTATTGCAAAGGTTTCTTTTCTTCTCTTCCAACAAGCGGTACAGTCTAATTGGCAAAGAAGCATCGTCAGCATTGTCAGCACATTCTTTTTTTTCTCTCTCTTTCTATAGTCTTTGGCGTAGTTTCCATCTTGCCATAATGTACAAACATTATCACTCCCGTTATGTGATCCTACATATTCTTATCGTCGTGCTCCTTCCTTACCCTTCTTCTTCTTTAGATCTTTTCATCATTAGCCTCCTCCTTCTCTCCTCCTCCGCCTCCTCCTCCTCCTCCTCCTTCTTCTTCTTCTTCTTGTTCTTGTTCTTCTTCTTGTTCTTCTTCTTCTGCCTACTCCTTCCTACTTTCCCCTTCTTCTTTTCTTTTTATCATTTTCCTCCCTTTTCTTCTTCTTTTTATATTCTGTTCTGTCGTTTTGCTACCTCTTCCAAGTGGTGTCAGTAAAATCCCTCAGCCATCCTCTTCTTCATCTTCTTCTTCTTCTTCTACTACCGGCACACGCACATGCACCTTCGTGTCTGTTTATTGCCTCTTCCTCCCACCATTTCTTAGTCTTTCTGTCGCCGTGACTAGTAAATTGCCAGGTAGCTGTCGGTTGATGTCTAGCAAAACACTTCTCTTCCTCCACCCTCCGCCCCATTCCTAACATTTATTCCCCCTCCCCACCCAACCTCCTCATATTCTTCTTTCTACCTTCTTTTTTATGGCTCGCTAGACTTTCCATTCTTCTTCACCTTCTTCTTCCACACCCCACCAACAAATTAATTGTTTTAAAAATTCGTCTTTATCTTTAATTTCCCATTTCTACGATCTAGCTCTCCTCGTCCTTTGCCCCCCTCCACCCACCCCTCTCTTTTTTTTAACCTCTCATCTCATGCCTTCTTTTTTCCTCGTCGTTTCTTTTCTTCCTTCTTGTTCCTCCTTTATTTGTCTTTAATGTTCCTGGTCCGCCCCAATTAGTATAATACGATTAATTTATTTTAATGCAATTTTCTTTTCCTTTTAATGGAATAGACCAAAGAACTGCTAGCAGTCAAAATTTACAATAATGTTGAAACGAATGTGTGCATAAGCCACAAGAACGCCAATTTAAACCAACAAATAAAAATATTAATAAATAAGTAAAACAATGCAGATTATGCATATATTTATTTCTCGTTTAAAAAAAAATATAGAGTGCGAGATGCTGTTACGTTGAGACGCGCATGGTGGTGCGTGTGAAATGCGCACGATATTATGTGTGAAGCGCGTGCAATGGTAGGCTTGCGTGTGTGACGCGCGCGATAGATCAGATCGTTTTATTTTGCTAAGCATGCAGTAATAGAGTGTATTCATCTTTGATTTGGTTTTGCGTTATTATAAGAAGATTTGTATAACGTTGGTGTTTTTAGTTGGTCGATATTATTTGAGAATTTTCGAGAGTGGGTTGTTTACTATCGATCGAAGCGTATGGATAGTTCTAGTGGTGACCACGAGAAGTTTCCATGCCAAATAGGGTTGTATGACGTGACACAGTGATGATGAAATTAATTCTGATTGGTTGAGGTGTGTCACGTTGGGGGGTGGGGAGGGGGTGTGTGTGTGTTCTCGCTCTTTCTTGAGTTTAGAGATACTGTATATATATATATAGTGCCGCACTGTTTCAAAAGGTGTTTTTTTAGAGAGAGTTGAAAGTAGAGAGAGTTGTTGTATTAGAGTTGTTGATAGTAGTTGATAGTGAGTTGAAAAGTAAAAAGTTGAGAGTGGAAAAGCGATTGTATGCAGTTGTTGATGTGTGCTGAATAAAAGTGGAAAACTTCATACGACGACTCCTGACTTGTTGATGATTGGACGGGTTGCGTGGATAAACGAATCTGAGTTACACCTATCAGGATTTCAAGCATCGGGGCTGAATCAACTACTGATAGAAAACACCATCATCGAACGAGTGTAACAGATGCATAGACTAAAGCTTTCCTCACATTCAGTCAGATGCAGGCGTGTGTGTGCGTGTGTGTTTGTATGGGTGTGTTTAAATGTGTGCGTGTGTTTGTGTGTGCATGTACGTGTATGTGTTTGTAGGTGTGAGTGAGCGTGCGTGCGTGTGTGTGTATATGAGAGTGGGCGCTCGTGTGCGCGGGCGCGTGCGTGCCTGTGTGAGTGTGTGTGTTTGTGTATGTGTGTGTGTGTGTGTGTGATTCTCTTTAAAACGGGTCGACCTAGTTTGCTAGAAACTTGTTAACAGTATACCATATACTTTGCCAAGCAAAGAGTATACAGTTACCTTCAACGTGTAAGCTGGATAGTGCTGCCAAAACAGCTGTTGCTCACACTCCTTTATACACTTCCACATCCATTCAGAGCCTCAGAATCACACAGCGAAGTCGAGACTCGCCGAGTACCTCTCAACAGTGAGAGGCAAAAAAACTGAAATCCTCAGCTACGCAGTCAGCACATGAGTCTCACAACAAAAACGTAAATAAAAATAAATACCGTCCAACAATGAAATTGTTCTCTCGCCAGCTGTCGTCCTATTATTATAATACTTTGTATTGGGCTTTGCTGTGCTATGCTGTGCAATGCTGTGCTGTGCGTGTGTGTGTGCGTGCGTGTGTGTGTGTCCGCGCTCGTGTGTGTACCGTACCGTACGGTACTAATACTATAACAATGTAATGTAATGTAATGTAATGTAATAAATATAATATAATATAATATAATATAATATAATATAATATAATATAATATAATATAATATAATATAATATAATATAATATAATATAATATAATTCTGCTAAATGAAATGGACCAGCCAATAGGGATCTTTCGAAAGCGGGTGAAAGTGAAAGTGAATGTGAATCGGGACTACTTATTGTTGTGACGTCAGCAATTTTTGTGACGCTTTAACTTCCCGTGGTGAAAGGTCACGAAGTCTGCCTACCACAAGGAATAAAACTTCGTGGAAAACCTGATTTCCACGAACTAATGTTAGTGAGTACATTTTGGTTATTAAATCGTTTGTAAAATGTCCAAAAATGATTTGAATTTGTGAGTACATTTTGGTTATTAAATCGTTTGTAAAATGTCCAAAAATGATTTGAATTTGTATATGGTACATTACTCAACTATTTTAGAAGGAATAATGGGGATCTAAACTCGGTCTCAGACTTAAAACGTATTTTCAAACGAGCTACTGAAAAGAGTGCCCAAACCCTCATGCCGTCATGGATGTCTAGAATTTATCTATTCTGTATCACCAATCAGCAGTCCAAAAACTGTTTTACGTGACAAAAATGAAACTCGAAGCTAGAATGTAAAATATCTTCAATGTTAGAGCACTAATCCATCTTTAAAGTTCAACCTAATCGTTACATTCGTGTCAAATCATGATTTGTTAGAAGAAGCCTTACGTAGGCATAATAATCACAACGAAACTAGATGCTGGAATCGAAAGCGCACAGAAACACGTTCGTTTCGTTTCGTAACGCGGCGTAAGAATCTCCCGGCGTGCCTCTCGTTGGACGAAACGAACACACAATCACTTTCACTTTTACCCGTTCCGAAAGACCCCTAATAAAACAGCAAAATGTGGAAACAACAGCTAAATAGGGAGTGAAAATGACGCCTAATTAAAGCCACACAGGGTAGGTAAAGAAACTCCGAAATAGTTTCATCTGCGCGGAAACCCTTTGCGCTTTTCTAAGTATACACACATTGTCTCGTTTGTTAATGCCGGATAAAGGTTAGTTATTCATTGCTAACAGGGTCCAGCGGACTGCAAAGAGCCGAATCAGAACCACAAAATCAAGACCACAATTTCGCTGAAAAAGGACTCACCCCTGATCTGCATAAAAGATCTGCCGAAACAACCCTAGTGGTAACATTGAAGGCACTCCACCAGCCGGTCACTTTAAAATAAAGACATCCCACGCAAGGGACGTTTTGGCTATTCTCTAATTTATCGAACCCCCGTTTACAAAAACAAATTAGAATACAAACATTATTATAAAATATTATCAAAACACATACATATAAAAAATAACATCATAAGAAGCCCCAGTGACCACTTGGCAGAAAGCGTCCAATATTCCGATGCTGATCCAACAGACCTCGCACACAAATGAGGAGTTTTGTCCCGAAGAGTTTTCAAGCAAAAAGGTAGGTGACTGGTCTAGGGAAGAAGAAGATAGTATAGTAGATTAATAGAACAGAGTAGGAATGAGAAAAAACAAAGGAGAGAGACAACGACAGTGGAATTTAAAGCACTAATTTCCAGAAAGTGGAGATACTATTTATACTGAAACCCCCCGGGGAATAATGCCGGATAAAATAATGAAGGTCGCGCGACAAAGTAATAATAGGTTGATGCTGTAAACCGAAAATCTTATACCGCTTAAACGTTAACATACAAAAGCTTGATGACGATGATGATGACGATGACGACTTTGATGATGATGATGATGATGATGATGATGATGATGATGATGATGATGATGATGATGATGATGACGCACGATAGCGACGACGACAAGAATTAAAAAAACAATAAATAGAGAAAGACAGACATGCAGACAGACAAACAGTCAAAACTTTTAGCCTTACCTGACGATATAGTTGTTGCAGACGACGTACTGTGGCTTTCCTCGCGTGTCGCTGACGATGGTGGCCTTGGTTTGCATCCAAACCCACGCCCCAGTCCTACCCAGGAACCGGTAGTACTTGCTCACACCAGTCCCGGATTTGATCACTGGGACATAATCATCATCATCCATCATCATCATCATCATCATCATCATCATCATCATCATCATCATCATCATCATCATCATCATCATCATCATCATCATCATCATCAATCATAATCATTATCATCATCATTGGGCTCAAAGAGAGATGATCGCTACCAATATGCATGCTCACATATTTCACCCACCCATTCACACACATACTCATACACACACACATTTATTACTCAAACATGTGGTGTGAAGACAGAGAGATCGTTATTAGAAGACGGAAAGGACATCGAAATTCTATTTTTTGAAATTTTTAGATTGACCATTTTTGAAGGGAGGGAGGAAACCAGAGTACCCGGAGGAAACCAGAGTACCCGGAGAAAACCCTCGGTGACCTCAATAGTTTTGTACCTAAGTCACATAAGTTCACCCCTTGCGGGAATCGAACCCGTGACCTTTGACATAAGAAACCTGCGACCACCCAATGTGCCACCTCATCATCATCATCATCCTTCAATCAATAAATCAATCAATCAATCAATACATCATCATCATCGTAGCCGGCGTACGCGTCCTCGCCGGCATCATCATCATCATTAATTACTTCCAGTCTCATCGCACGGGGTAATGGTGAAGAAGAAGAAGAAGAAGAAGAAGAAGAAGAAGAAGAAGAAGAAGAAGAAGAAGAAGAAGAATTAAGGGAAGGAGGGAGGAATTTAAGCAAAGAGGATAATCGATAAGGATGAAAAGAGGAAGGAGACAAAGAAATAAAGAACGAAGGTAAAAGCGATGAAGAAAGATACATAATGAGGAAGAAGGAAATGCTAATACTTACGAATACTGTGGCACTCTGAACACTTATGAGCGTCTGAAGGATTGTGGAACTGGTACACGGTTCTACCAATCAGATAGCTCGGGTCATAGCCTAAAAGGATCAGCACTCTGAAAAATAAACATAATACCTGGAACACTCGGTGACCTCGTAAAACGACTTGAGGGTTCTAAATAAAACCTGGTCTTTGGAGACAATTCCTTCAATGGGCTATATATAGTATGCTATTTCAATGGACCATCATGTGCTACATCAATGGGCTATGTATAATAATTACAAAATGGTAAAACTAAAGAAAAGCTTCCAGGCGAATGAAGCACCTTAACAGACCGGAAACATTCCAATGAAGTTGATAGCATTTTAATGAGGCGATAAGATTCAATGGATGGATTAATGGAAGTTGGATGATTGAATTGATGGAAGGGATGGCAGGGGATGGGATGGTTGTTTCGATGGATAAATGGATGGATGAATGAACAGATGGTTAAATGTTTGGATTGATGGATGTTTGGGATGAATGTTTGGATTGAAAGAAGTCTACTGCTATGATGATGACGCCGACGAAAGAAGGCAATGGCTACGACAATGTAGGCGAAGTCGATCGACCATGATGCGAAGACAACAACAACGGCGACAACGACGACGGCGACGACGACGATGATGATGATGATGATGATGATGATGATGATGATGATGATGATGATGATGATGATGATGATGATGATGATGGTGATGGTGATGATGGTGACAGCGCTTACTGACCTGGGGTCACAATAGGTGTAGGTCAGACGCATGTCGTGGCGGGAGATGAACATGTTTCCACCCATGGGGATGTGCAGGATGGAGGGCTGCTGCAGCGGGCGACACACGCACACCATTCCGGAGACTCGCGGTCGCCCGGGTCCCGCATGACTGGAACTGGACCCGCCTGGCCGCACGCGTAACTCTCCCGTCCACTGTACCAGCTGCACGCACATAGGACAGTAAAACTTTAAAAGTCAGTGTCAAAAATGAGAGTGCGCTTGTGTTCTATTTCGGCCAGCTAAGCCGCCACATGGCTGGACTAAGCCGCCACATGGCTGGACTAAGCCGCCACATGATCGGGCCATGTCCATAATCAAGTGCGAAGCGGGTCATTAAAATGGGCACGACGACGTGTTATTTCTACGAAGAGGTCAAAAGTTACCCCCAGACAGCTGCAGTATGATTGCTCTTCCCCAGCGTCATCTTTGCCCACTTTGAGCCAAACGGTTCAGTTCGGGGCAGCCCGGTTCATCGCCCGACTCTATTTGATGAACTGCGCATCGACCGGGCCATATCGCGAAGATGAGACAAATGCACTGTCGAAGTCAAACTAATCTTTCATCCACGAATAAAAGAACGCTGAGGAGTTGCCTACAAAATTGAGAAAGTCTCGCTGATCCAAGGAAATTGATACGATTTATTATACGAGATAATGATATTATATTATAATATTCGTCAATTGAATCAGAAAAAAAAACGAACAAGATATGAAGAGCAAAATGCTTCCCTCTCCAAACGAACAGGCAACAATAATACTATGATAAGAATAATCAACCACATTCACCCACCGGAGGGAAGGGATATAATCACATAATTGAAAACACAGTTGAAAATACCACAGTGTGCAGAATAATGAAGGGCTGGGGGGGGGGAGGAGGGAAGGGAGATTGGCGTCGATTACAAAAACACATTCCTCAAAATATCTGTCATAATACTCATCGCTGGGTCTTATACCTCTCCTCCTTTTACTAAACTGTCGCGTAAGGAAACTACAGCAATTGCATGGGTTAATGATAATTAGGCCTATTGTAATTAATCCACTCGTATTCCAAAGTCGACAAGGACACGCACAAGACTGTACCGTGTTCCTTAATTGTAAAACAACGTCTCTAGGGTACTGAAGGGAAATAATTGCTCACGACTGTAATTTGTCAATAATGGGGTGGAGGAAGGAGCATATATTACATGTAAGCCTACATTTACATATTCAGGGAAGCGATGGGTGTGTTTTAGGGGTGGGTAGGATGGAGGAGGTAGTGTCAAAAGGGGATAGGTTGTGATATGGGGAAGGTGCTGACTGCAGATAGGCGGCAGAGGGAGGAGGGAGGAGGACACTGAGCAGAGGGAGACTGCGGGCAAAAAAAGGAATATTTTGCAATTTACAAGGTGTTGTAGGCGTTTTTTTTTTAAAACAACTTGGCAGAAAGATTTGTTATCTTATCTGCATAAGAGGTTAAATTTCTGCCAAAGTATGACACATTTCGACAATTTTCCTGCTAATGTAAGAAAACCGCAAAAGCATCCCCACAAGATCATGCTGTTCTCCTGATTGAAACGGCCAAAAAGATTGCTACAACGGGTGAACGGGTGAGCTTTTCTCTCTTTCTCTCCCTCTTCCTCACAAATCTTTTGGGCGGCAAGAATACTCAGCATATGTCTGTTACTTTTACTACAAGACCTTGGATTGTACTGTACTGGCATGCTTCTAACACAACGACATCGTACAAAATGAAACAAGAAACAAGCACACAAAAATTATTAAATCACTATGAAACAAAAACACAAAACATACTGTCATTACATCACCATTCAGAGAGAAAACTTTCACTCTACGCTATGATTTATTAGGCTATGTGGCAACATCAAGCGAAAGAAACAATCTAAATACAATCTCCACTTATACAGCGCTCTACGAGCCCTGCTCAAGTTACAAATACAACAACAACAACATCATTCTCTCTCAGAAAACGATTGCACTGACGGTTCAAAAATCACAAGAAAGTTTACGCATCCACAGCAAACATCAATTCTCTTTGCTAGGCTTTTTACGACGAGCGCTGCGTCAAAGCAAGTGTGTTAAAGGCTAAAAACACACAAAAACTGTTCCCATCTAGAGAAAACCTGACTTATCGCTATTTCTTCTTCTTCTTCTTCTTCTTCTTCTTCTTCTTCTTCTTCTTCTTCTTCTTCTTTCCATTCGGACCGCCGCTTTCAGCATCTTGAAGATTCTGCAGCCAAATACTAATACTATTAGTATGCTTTTTAAAGGTCGCGCGAAAGCAAAAGCCCAGAGAATACCTGTGCACCAGTGACGCTAACTAGCTAGCTACTTAAAGTCCTGCTAGGACGCAACAGGTGTGGTTTCTATCACAGACTAGTATGATGATGACGATTGACATTTTTATGCCATGCCACTGCTGGTTTTATCTGCCATTCTGGCAAGGCTGTGTGATTCCTGTGTTCATTTCACCTGTTGAAAGGTATTTCCTTCTTTTCCTCATCTTTCTCTCTGTTATTCTTCTGACCATACTAAAAGCAGCACAGTCTTTGCTGAAATTGGGAAAGTTAAGTGCACTTTCTGTAACGACAGGTCTTTTGATTCTTACTTCTTTTGGCACAGAAGTCTACTGGTAAGTAAGTACATGTGCATCTTCATCCGCTCGGTGCATCGTGCACTTGCTGAGGGCATCCGCTCGGTGCACCGAGAACTTGGTAAAAACATCCGCTCGATACATCGTGCACTTTGTGAGAACATGATGCGTACGGTGTATCATGCATAGCACGAGAACGCTCAAGTACTCGCTTTATTAGAAAGGAACAGATGTACTAGAAGAGTAGAATAGAATAGACAAAAACCTCTCAGTAGGTCTACAGTAAGGATAATTAATACAAGTATATGCAACGTTGTATTTCAGTACAGCGAACGTTGTCCACAGGTCAAAAACCAATGGCGCCTGACAGGTGTGGGATCGATCCAGCATCTGGGCGTTATATTTCTCCGAATATTATTTACTTTCGACTCGGGCAACGTCTTGGGAGTTTTCTCCGGGTACTATGGTTTGCTCCCGCAGCAAAATTTCAAAAAACACAACTAATATTAGGTAGGTTGGGTTTGGGCGCGCCACAGGCTGCGACTACGCCTTCTCCAGGGGAGGCGGCCCAGAATTTCCCCATAAAAAGGGACAATAAAGCGTTACCAAAAAAGATATTTCATACAAACATGGATAGTATACCTTAATTATCAACTGCTTACTAAAATTTACTCTAGAAACAAATTAAGAAGCCCCCCTCCCCTCCCCTCCTGCTCCTGTTTATTTATCATGTTTATTATCTTCATCCTCTTCATTCAATCGTAAAATCCTTATCATCCACCACATCCTCCACATCATCATCATAATCATCATCATCATAATCATCATCCTCTACAGCAGCAGCAAAACCAACATCGTCAATGTTCATTTCATCCATACAGATAAAATTCGGTATAGGAAGAAACCAAGGGATCGGTCACGCCAATGATTTGGTACGTGACTGTGCACAGTCTCCGTTCCTTTAGATCAGCTCTAAGCCTTGAACAATGAAGAACCACAGCTGAGACTAGGCTTACGTTTGCCTCTCGCTAGTGAAGGGTGCCCTTTGGCGCGTCTCAACTATGCTGTGTGATAAAAACCCTTTTCTTTATTAAACGCCTCGAGGAATTGAGTTCATTCAGTAAAGACCGCATATACGGCTCAGGATTCTAAACACTAAAATATAGTCATCCTTTCTCCAAGGATTGGATTATTCTTGATCATTCCTTCCCCCCCCCCCCCAATATTATTCTCTCCGTTCCACTCTTCAATCCCATCCAATCCAACCTACCCCAAAGTAAGTTTGTGTAGGTCAACCACGATATGTGGAAGAGATATGCTCGGGGCGCTCAACTGGAGACCTGAACAAGCATTCTCATTGTACGGTACGTGGACAAATCGTCAACCTTTTTCTCTGCTTTGTCACTGTATAACGGTAAAAACCTATAAACAATGCAATGAGAGAGAGAGAGAGAGAGAGAGAGAGAGAGAGAGAGAGAGAGACAGACATACAGACAAGACAAGATGGGGAGATGGAGAGACAGACAGACAGAGACGAGAGAGATAGAGAGAGAGAGAGGGGGGGGGGGAACGGACAGACAGACAGAACTGTTCGTTTTACAATAAGAAATTCAATATACGAATATATCATGCCTGATAAGCTATGACTGTGTTTGAATGCACGATTGAACGAAATTTGAACTCATGCTTTAAATGGCCCAAAGTTCGACGGTTTTGCTTATTTTGTGTTAAAATCAATGTAGCCTACAATTCCCATTGTTATTACATAAAACAACCACGAAATGGGCTTTCGTTGCTCAAACCAACTGCTGAAGTTTCAATTTTCCATTTCTGGTCTGACAGGGAGTTATTTCCCTCTATTTAATGGTTCAGCAATGCACTCTACGATCTATTACATATTTGTAGCGCTAGAAAGGTTGACAGGGAGTGATTCCCTCTGTTTAATGGTACAGCAATGCACTCTAGGATCTTTTAGATATTTGCAGCGCTAGAAAGGTTGACAGGGAGTGATTCCCTCTCAGTCTGTTTAATGGTACAGCAATGCACTCTCCGATCTATTAGATATTCGTAGCGCTAGAAAGGTTGACCGGGAGCGATTCCCTGTTTAATGGTACAGCAATGCACTCTACGATCTATTAGATATTTGTAACGCTAGAAAGGTAGCTAGCAGTTGTTATTCATAGGCACACAAACTACGGAATTTATCGATTTAAAAAATACCCATACTGTAACTTTGGAAGGATTTCTTTTTCTTTGGTTGCAAGCTTTTTTTTTCTTTTTTTTCATTGGGGCAACACTCACCGTGAATGTTAAACAGATCTGTCAAGGGGCCGTGGTCAACGTAGGTCCTTTTAAAAAAAAAAGCCATTGTGGTTTCTTCAAACATGCAAAAAACAGCACACAAGTCCTGGATATTGATAATATTGTTGTTATTGATGATGATGATGATGATGATGATGATGATGATGATGATGATGATGATGATGATGATGATGATGTCAGATGATGATGATGATGTCTTGTACAGAGCAGAGTGTCCACGAATGACAATTTCGATCCTTTGAGCGTTGATAAGCCTACAGTTCATTCATTGTATGACTCAGCTAAATCAATATACAGCTGTTTCCAACCAAAACATGTCACAGTCGCTGACCGTGCTCAGACGGAATGGGTTACTAATAAGTAATATTATAATATCTGTCTGTCTGTCTGTCTCTCTTTCTCTTTCCTTTTCTCTCTCTCTCTCTCTCTCTCTCTCGGAAATTTCCTTAGAATACAACTTCCATAACAATTCATTTTTTTTGTATTTACCTCAAGAAAACTGATCAGCATGATGTCCAAATCAGTCAGATCCGTGGTTTGACCGAGTGAGCTCAAAAATGAATATTATGTGAGTTGGACGGTAACCAACAAATCTTAAGTTAAGTCATATAAAGATTATTTATGTACGTCTTTGGTGTCTACTGTTATCTTCGTATTTACGGGTCTCTCTGTCCGTAAACGCTAGCAACAGAAGTCGCACTAATCAGTGTGCTGTTCATTATTACAACTTGTTTTATGAATTGAACTGGAGGTGTGTGTATCGTTTCTTTCATTTCGTTGATTAGATTAATAACGTCCCCGGACACAGTAGCACTGAATAATAAATGTGTGTATCTCGCACCAGTACAGGTTTTATATACCTAGCCTACTAGTTCAGTTGGTAACCATGCCGACCTGCATCTCGCACTGCTGCGATCAGCCGACCAGCAAGTTCCACTGCGGCGGTCACATAGGCTCAGCTCACACCTGCTCATAGACATAGGAAGCGTTCAGACCCCAGCTGCTACTGCTACGGAATGCCGGGGTGTGCCTTGGACTGCCTGGCGATTTGGGGGTTCGCTTTTGGCCTTGGTGGCCTCGAATAGCCCAGCTATTGCGGACTGGGGAGATCCCGATACGCTACTCCACCTCAACCTTCAAACGTCATTTTCTTATCCCTTGGGACTCCATGGACTGGGCGTTTGGCGGCGGATAGCTGTTCTAATCCCTAACCGCTTCCTTCTTTCTCAATACTGGACGGAGCTGGTGTTCGCCTTCAACTCCTGACTACCTCACATGTCCTACGAACCTCTCCCCTCCCTCACCCCCTTCACATTCGTTCGTCTGCATTTACAGTTCCTTGCTGCCCCATGCGAAACTTTAAATGACTTCTTAATTCAACAAATCTTCGTAGCTGAGAGAGGAAGAAGGCCTCGCCTAGTCTCTCTTGTTCAGTCTCAACAGACCAGGATGAAGTCTACCTGAGCAGGGAGTAGGCTTCACAGGTTCAGGGAAGCTGTATGCGTTTATACGCCATGGGAATGACCTGAGATGACCGACCTCCGGAAGAAACCAGGCTGGGTGCCAGATTTAAACACTACACAGGATCGGATAAAAAATCTCAGTTCCTTGAGCTGTGTCACTCACTTTCCATGTGCAATCAATGACTGTATGTTAATCAAATAGAAAGTCTGACGCCAACACCATAATATCAACGATCATAACGTCTCTGGATTTAGTATAGTAGCGTACTCCTGCTGATCCATACAGATTATGGTATATACTGATGTTGATCAATACTAAAAGCTACAGTCCCAGAGGTTTTAAACACGAATACCCTTCTCCTACATTGAGCTCTCATCCGTGACATCTTAAATGAATTAATCTGATCAATCAATATAATCATGGCGAACGAAAGCTACAGGACCACCTTGCCGACTGCGGTTTTAGTGCGTGGATGAGGGAGGATAGGAGGGGAGGGGTGGGAGAGAGAGGGGGTGGGAGAGAGAGAGATTATTTTTAGATCGACAGCATCCATTGCGGGATGGGGAAAAAACCTGACCGGGCGAGCTAGGTTAGTTGTAGTTCTGTATGAGATCTGTATACTGCGACCCAAGATTACAGTGGCTCTGCAACATGGAGTTAAAACGGAATATTGGGAATCGAGAGTGCGAATAAAGTTTAAGCGCTAGGTAGCTTAAAAATCCCGATAGCGGCGGGTAAAGGTGATGAAAGTCGCTGCGACTTTGAGATAATAAACCCTGTGAACAGCACCGCCTTCCTGCACTAACAGTGTCGTTTTCCTGTTGCCATTCTTTAGAGCACTGCAACTGGGCCAAGGCCACCGTCCTTCAATCCTACCCGCAAGGATTATATATCGCCCAACCAGACAAGCATGGAGAAAGTTGCAGTTCAAACGAAATACGCAACAATAAAAAAATAATAATAATCAAAAAAAGTAAATAAAGGCAGATAACGGGTTAAGCGCGTCAGAGAGATAGAGCATGGTGCGAAAAACATAAGTTTGAATTTTTAAAAAAAATTTTGGCCACAGTTGGGTGCACCCCGGTGCGGATAGTAGCGGAACAGACAAACAACCAAAAAACCAGAATTTAAGCTTCCGTACGTACGCGACCTTAAGGGTAACTATGAGATCCGCGATACCTGAATAACAGCTAAATGTTACTGTCCATAAAAATCGTGTGTGCATTAACATTCTCAAGAAGTAGCAGTGTGTTCGTTTCGTTATTCACTGGGCCCGTATGCATGTCGCGCAATTATCTGTGCTAAAGGGTCAGTTTGGCTAACTATAACATTATTTGGCTGTTAGCGGTATGCATGACCTACATTAGCTGCCTAATCGTAAGTTAAATTTAATTCTGCGGTACCCCTCCATTAGCGAGCCTAAGTGGCCAACAACCGTGCGATTTCAAGATGGCGGTGAATGTTTGGCTTGCTAACCAAAGACGTAATATTTTGCGCCGAAACAGAATTTTCCGCGATCGCAATAATCCTTTAGATCGCTACGATGACGTAGAACTATACGATAAATTTCGGTTTAGACGTTAAAATATTCTGTCTTTGACGGATGAAATTAGGGATGCAATTGAAGTATCGAATCGACAAGGAACTTTACCGCCAGTGTTGCAAGTTTGTCTTGCTTTAAGATTTTTCGCCACTGGCACGTTTCAAGACGTTTGTGCCGAATTAATTGGCGTTCATCAGTTTTTCTTTTATTGGTGACGGCTTTGGAGTGGCTTGCCGTCAACAATTCCTTATGCATTCTGTACTCTTCGTACAGAACGCTACATTCCTCTGCTGAGAAATTTATTTTTCGAGCACGTTTTTTTTTGTGCCTCCATCTTTGCTGCAATCTTTAACCACAACTACGCATTGCGCATGCTCATAATCGTAAAATCGGAAAGGATTCCCTCCAATCTAAAAATAAGTTGTTGTTAGCTAACGGCGCGCTTTTTTTTGCAACGTGCATACCAATTAGATTTCGCTCAAACTGGTCAGTTTAATAACCGATGAGTTAGTACTAATGACCATTACTTTTAAGTGCCCAACGTGCATACGGGCCCAGTTGTTCAAGCGCAGAATCTAAAGAAATTTAAACGTGGCAAATGCATCCACTATTTGCTTGAATCAGCACTTTCTGCACACAAATGAAGACAAATTACTTTGAATTACTTAAATACACAATGAAGAAGTCTAATTGAGCTTTACAGATAAAACTGAACATTTCCCCCTCTAACAATCTTAACATTGGTACTTAGACTTAGTTGAGCGATGTCCTACGACTTGTGAAAAAAAACAACTAAATTGTAGAATTACTTTAACGTATGAAGCAAACCGAAGCTTGCCTTCCACAAACTTTAAGAATCTTGCTCTTAAACGTACTTGAGAAACGTGGTTTTCAGTTGGTGTGTACACTGAAACATTTTGAACTGCGTCCAAAAACTTCACAAGGACACCATTCTCTTTCTCCTAGACTGTAAGAAGTTAAACCTAGACTACGGGGATTCTCGGCAATCAAGATGAATTATTTAAACATTGTGCGGTTGAATTTTACTTTCTTTGGAACGACTTGAGCTAACTCCTTCGCGGAAATGTTGCCTCTAATAAAACTATGCTGAAGCTTTTATTGAAACGGTCAGAGCTGCTCAGTATTGTCCTCGGTGGTGTGGACAGAAAGGATGTCGATGCTTTGCTAGATAGAATTCCTTCCTGCAACTTCGAAGCACCGTTGACACAGCCTCAATCAAGTCTGTTTCTAAAGGCAGATAAATCAAATCAGAGGGTGGGGAGACCACTTCGTCTCTCATTGCACGCACCCCACACAGAGTTCCAAAAGTCAGTCTGTTGGCGTACACATTCAGACAGTTTCAAGGGGGGGGGGGGGGCCTCAGCACGCTCTGATATATAGTCTAGATTTAATGCACCTCCACAAGACCATAGATTCCATGCACACTATAAACTTCCTCGGTTTCAAGGTAGAAGGAACAATCTTCGACATTATAAACTAGCTATATGCACGCACACTCTAGTATCAATTCACAACTCCAACAAAGCAAAACACTCTGGTTGATTTACAGGAGCTAGCTCTAACGGTCTCTTATGCTTATTTGTCTCATGTCCTTCCATTTCTATGACAACCAATAGGCATTACTGTACTGAATGTCACTGATTTTTTGTCTCCCTCCCCATCCCAACGACCTAGGTCTAGACCATACAGCACAGCTGAGACTCGCCGAGTACCCCCTTACAAGTAGTGAGAGGCAAACGTATGAGACCTAGACCTTGCTAGCTCTGTGGCTACTCCACTATACATGTATGGAAAACTGATCAATTAAAATTAGCATTATAGGTTAAATTTCACTCATCGGTCTCTACCCATCAAGAGTGACATTTAATTTCATTCAC
The DNA here is from genome assembly GCA_036898135.1 of Oncomelania hupensis. Taxonomy (NCBI): domain Eukaryota; kingdom Metazoa; phylum Mollusca; class Gastropoda; order Littorinimorpha; family Pomatiopsidae; genus Oncomelania; species Oncomelania hupensis. The sequence continues at coordinate 67,221,316 of CM072513.1, read as the reverse complement.
ATCTTTCTTAACCCATCAACTACGTGTCGGACTTACCCCCACTCCCCCTCCCTCCCCTCTTCTCTCTCTCTCTCTCTCTCTCTCTCTCTTATTTAATCTACTCAGATAGTCAGGCCGCTTTATTCATACGCTTACTTCAAGACGAAGATGACATTAATTTAATAACCACCATTGGACTCCCAAACGGACATGCCTGTCCCAAATCTAGGAAACTGCTACGCTGTTTCGGCTCAAGATATGCAAACAAGGAAGTACCGCACAAGACCAACTGCCTTCTCATGGATGCACATTGGCTACTCGGGATGGCATTCTTAAAGCAGTTTACCCAGTGGATACGTTCGTGAAGCCGTAAGCAAATCCGTACGCTACCGTACGCCTCGAGCAGTTATTTGAGCTGGTAAAGCGCGCTCTACAATAACAGTCTACAGATCCATTCCGCCATCTCAGGATCCATACATTCACTTATTAAGCTACTGGTGTCTGCGGCACCGAACTAGAAAGAGAGATATATATTGTGTATAGGCCTACCTCAGTGGCCTGCAGTTCCTCAGCGTGGGGGAAAGGGCCACAAGGTCGTTAAGTCGATCGATATCTGTACACGGTTCAATGCCCCCCGGGGACAGGGAGGGACGCCTGGCTGTAGCCTATTAATAGGCCGAACGAACCCTTCTCTTTCCTGTTTTTGCACAGTCCGCCCCACATCCCGGACAAGCTTGTATTGTATTGTATTGTATTGTATTGTATTGTATTGTATTTATTGTATTGTATTGTATTGTTGGTATAAAAAGACATCTATCGATGATGAATAGGTGGGACTGTGCATATATATAGTGCCATCTTCAGAATACTAATGATGATGATGATGATGATGATGATGATGATGATGATGATGATGATGATGATGATGATGATGATGATGATGATGAAGATATACTTGCATTGTATTAGAATAAAACGAATGAGGGATGATAAAGAGGTGAGACGGAGCATTTGCGTTCTGCAGAATATAAATAACTCTAGTGTGTTGTTGTTGTTGTTGTTGTTGTTGTTGTTGATGATGATGATGATGATAACGATGACGACGACGAGGAGGAGGAGGAAGAGAAGGAGGAGGAGGACAAGATGGAGGACAATGAGAAAGACGACGACGAAGACAAAGATGACGTGCGATGAAAGTGAAGAAGAAGAAGAAGAAGAAGAAGAAGAAGAAGAAGAAGAAGAAGAAGAAGAAGAAGAAGAAGAAGAAGAAGAAGAAGAAGAAGAAGAAGAAGAAGAAGATGATGATGATGATGATGATGATGATGATGATGATGATGAGGATGATGATGATGATGATGATGATGATGATGATGACGATGAGTAGGCGGAGAAGGAATAGAAGAAAGAGGCGAAGTAGAGCATTGCGTTCTTCAAATTAAATTGTATCCCTCTCTTAAAAAAAATAAATAAATAAAAATTAAAAAAATACGTTATGCAGGAAACTTATGAATTACTACTATTCGTGACACTGACATTTATCATGGATGGTGTGTGAGGTTGAAAGGAGTAGGTGTGTATGTGTGTGTGCGAGAGGGAACCCGCACACGAGCGTGGGTGGGTGGGCGAGGCCCGCACACGAGCGTGGGTGGGTGGGTGAGTGAACTGTGTGGGCGTTTGTGGCACGTTGTGTGGCCCATGTTAATAAACCATCATACTACGCTCGTCAAAACAGATCGATAAAGAGAGAGAGAGATGAGAAGGAGAAAAAAGAAAAGAAAAAGTGTCCTCGATTCCGCCCAAGGCGGCCTTCCCTTCCCTGCCAATGTAGGAAGCCTTGCGCCATACCCTCCCATTGAACCCTCCAAATGCAATCTGCTTTGAACACATACCGAAGAAAAAATGGAGAAGAATGCTATCAACCATCGAATTAAATTAGAAGCGCCCATATTCCCCCACGCTGCCTACGCAGCTAAAGAAGAAGACGAAGAGGAAGGGAGGAAGGAAGGAAGGAGAAGAAGGAAGAAAGAAGAAGACGAAGGAAGACGAAGAAAAAGGAGAAGGAAGAAGAAAGAAGAAGATCAAGAATAAGAACAGACATACAGAGAGACAGAAAGACAGACAGAAAGAGAGAGAGAGAGAGAGAGAGAGAGAGAGAGAGAGAGAGAGAGAGAGAGAGAGAGAGAGAGAGAGAGAGAGAGAGAGAGAGAGAGAGAGAGAGAGAGAGAGAGAGAGACGGAAAGAGACAGAGAGAAAGAGGCAGAGACAGAACAAGCTCAAGCCCTATGGAAATCATCGAGCGCCTAGGGAAGTAGGACAGAAAGGTTGAAACGTGGGGTAGGGGATGTGTGTCAGGCACACAAGGCCGCCGAATCACCTTCCTTCCGCTTGATTGGACCCTAGTCTGACAGGTCCTAGCGGCTCTCGGAGTTTCAGAGCCTATTCAACCTTGCGCCTAGCATCTCTAGTGCTCCTAGGCAGAGGAATACCCTGCGCTGATACTCCGGCCCTTGAGCTTTCCGGATCCAGCATTGGCTTCAGCGGGTCAATAATTTCTTTAGATGAAAACCTCATCTCCTTTTTTCTTTTACAGCATAAGTTTTTTTTTTTTTACTAGTAGTTTTAGATGTTCAGTGAAACATACCAAGGAAGTTATTCCCCCCCCCTCTCTCCTCCCCTTCATCCCTTTGCTTTCTTATACCCGTTATATTCTGGCGTGTAGACCCTTATACCCGCATTCTCCGTTTAATAATTCCCTTCAGACTTGAATCTGAAGCCTACGTCGTGGATTAGTTATAAAATTGGTCAAAGGGATCTTTCAGTCCTATTGGTTTCAATTGAATAAACTTAAGCTTAGCATTAGCTTAGCGTTTACCATACAAAAGATGCATAGACGTTAGTGGTACTAATCCAGTCAATCATTGAGGGGTATAGCCAGTCAATCATTGAGGGGTATAGCCAGTCAATCATTGAGGGGTATAGATACATATTAGGCCTCAATCATTGAAACAAACAACAAACTAATCAAAATGGTTATTCTCCTTGTCAATATTTTAGGTTAGGTTCTAACTGACAAGGTCACCTAACCCTCACTTCCCACACAAAACTACTTTTATTGTTCTCCTTCCTAGTAAAGAACCGGGCTCATGCCAAGCATTTGTGCCCATTGATATTTTTGAGGAAGAAATTCATCTAATACAAGGTAAAAGCAAAGGTCAACGTATAAATCTTTAGGTGTCAATGTATGAATCTTTAGGTACTTATAATTTACCACACACACACACACACACACACACACACACGCAAAGTTTAAAAAAACACTAAAAGGAAGGAAGGAAGTAACATTAAAAATCGAAATGCATAGGATTGTTTTAAGCTAGAAGTATTACTAACACGAAAATCATATCAAAATACAAAATTGCATAATATTTAAGGGACTTTCGTCATAGTATAACTATAAGGTATTCTAGTGAAATAAAACTAGAATCCTCACACCACACAAAAGTACATATACACAAAATTATGGGCATGAATTTCAGTCGCAGTTCTAGTGAAAGGAAAGAATATGATTACGAATAACTGCATGCACAAGTTTTTTCCATTGTTTTCCTATGGCAAGGCAAAACAAACAGTTGATTGGAAAGCCTTTGTTCGAAGCACTTGATACGACAGAAGAAGACCAACAAACAATACAAAGAGGAACCAGTTTGGCAAACCTTTAGCCTGCAAACTCTTCACAGATTATACAGTAAGATCACATTCCGGAAAGATGACAAGCACAAGGCGGAACTGAATAATGATATCATCAATCCCACTTAATTCGTGTAAAGAATCCTGCTTGTTGTAGAACTGATCCTGAACCAAACAGCAAATAAAAATCATTTATTATTTTCAACCTGATTAATCTGTTGACAACCTATATTCCTAGCATAAAATGGCTCCGGTGAACCCATATTAAATGAAACAAATACACACACAAACAGGATTTGTTGTCAACGACGATTGGATAACAATTGCAAAATCATTAATGTACAGTCCTGTTGGATGTTGTTTTTGTTTATTTTGTAAAAGACAAAGTTAGTACAGATTATTAATAGGTCTAGTGGATATTTCCTGTTAAGCATAAATTCAGAACAAACACACACACACACACACACACACACACACACACACACAAATGCATACCACAAAAATAGGCTACCCACATCTGCAAGCCAAGCACTTAAACGAAGCGGCAATAGTAATCCCGAAATATGCCATGTTTGCAATTTCCCACCTGTCAAACCCTTGGAGACTTTTTTCTCAAGCATTCTAACGCTCACTCATGCACTCTTTCACCTCTCCCCACCCCCTCAGCCAGTCTCACAAAAGAAAATCAAAACAACTCCCTCTCCAAAAGTAACAATATGCAAGCAGCTCCTATCACACCAACCACTGCGAGTAGCCTACCCATCAGCATAAAAAGTAAAGGTGTACTTTTTTTTTAACCAACACAGAGAAATCATTACCTCAATCGTCCTGTTCCTTTCGGTGTAAAGAGAAGAACATCTTTACTATTGCATTTGCAAACTTTCCGCGACTCTAGAGCTGTCGTCACCTATCATTTAACTTCCACATCAACACAGAGTTGATGTACAAAACTATTCCAGAGCTTTGACACTACCTGTGTACATCGGCAACCTTTTCACTTTCTAACGCACCAACATTTTTTTTTACATCTTTGAATGTGCCAAAGCTTGTTTCTTTACCTTTTGCACCCTCTTCATCCATCTGTCTGTCTGTCTGTCTTTCTCTATCTCATGTTCATACTATACTCTGCCTGCTCCTTTATCATACGGCTACTCCTCCTTTTCCTGTTGTTGTTGTTGGTGTTGTTGTTGTTGTTGTTGTTGTTGTTGTTGTTGTTGTTGTTGTTGTTGTTGTTGTTGTTGTTGTTGTTGTTCTTCTTCTTCTTCTTCTTCTTCTTCTTCTTCTTCTTCTTCTTCTTCTTCTTCTTCTTCTTCTTCTTGATCTTCTTCTTCTTCTTGTTCTTGTGATTTTCTTGCTCTTCTTGATCTTCTTCTTGATCTTCTTCTTGATCTTCTTCTTCTTCTTCCTTGTCGTCGTCGTCGTCTTCTTCCTTTTTCTTCGTTGTCTTCTTCGTCGTCGTCTTCGTCTTCTTCTTCCTTCGTCTTCTTCTTCTTCTCATCACATTGATAATTTTTCCTACATGCATATAATTATACGAGCTTTTGTTGGAAACAATGAAGAGGTGGTGGAGGAGGATGGGATGGGGATGTTTACTTTGTACAAAATGAGAAACTGTCTTTTTCATAAAAGATATATCCCCATCCCCTCTTCATCCTCCACTTCTTCATTGTTTCCAACAAAAGCTCGAATAATAAAGTGCATGTAGGACAAATCTCAATGTGAGAAGAAGAAGAAGAAGAAGAAGAAGAAGAAGAAGAAGATGATGATGATGATGATGATGATGATGATGATGATGATGATGATGATGATGATGATGATGATGATGATGAAAAAGAAGAAGAAGAAGAAGAAGAACAACAACAACAACAACAACAACATCAACAACAACAACAACAACAACATCTCCTCCTCCACCTTTTAATTGTTTCTAACAAATGGTCGTATAATTAATTATATGCATGTATGAAAAATTCTCAAAGTGAGAAGTAGGATGAAAAGGAAAAGGAGGAAGAAGAAGAAAAACAACAACAATAACAACAACATTAACAACAATAACAACAACAACATTAACAACAACAACAACTGGGGAAGGAGGAGGGGCAGTAGGATGAAGGGAGCAGGCAGAGGAGATGAAGACGTCACTATACGGGGGCGTGTACCGTAAAGTCAGTAACCCCGAGCCAACGGTTGAGATAAACTACACAACAAACCTTCCGGGCATACACCCACAGATGAAAAATACCTGTAGGGCTTATCATTAGTGGCATTCTCAGGTAATGGGAGTAACAGTAACAGAGGAAGCACTGTTGAATACAGCAGTAAGTTTTTAAGGAAGGACAGGAAAGCAAAGCAGCAGCAGTAGTAGTAATAGTTAGTAAAAGTAGTCATCAGTAAAAGTAGTAGTGGTAGTAGTAGTAGTAGTTATTAAAAGTAGTAGTAGTAGTAGTAGTAGTAGTAGTAGTAGCAGTAGTAGTAGTAACAGTAGTAGTAGTAGCCACTAGTGGTAGTACTAGTAGTTGTAGTCACTAGTAGTAGTCGTCGTAGTAGTAGTAGTAGTACTAGTACAGTAGGAGGAGGAGGAGTAGAAGAAGTTTGTTTGGTACTACTACTACTGCTGCTACTACCACTACTACTGCTACTACTACGTTTACAAACTAGCCTACTACTTTTACTAACTACTCAAGTCAAGCGAAGATTTATGTGTTTTGTAAACAAAACATAATGCTACACCTATTAAAGGGAGAGGTATAGGGTATATGCATAACGCTACAACATGAAAGACAATATAGAGTACGCCTAGGGTTAATTTCCTTTCACAAGATTAATGAGGTGAAACCACGATAACAGCTTGCGAGTCTTTCTAAGGACACCCTTCTCCACGCTACACCCGAGCAAGCGCAATGTAATATAAGCAGCGGGCCAAGGTCACAAACCACAGGTAAACCAGTTGACTTAAAATGCCGTGGGGTGACGTAGGATCGTTGGGGGGTGGGGGAAGAAGATGAGGAGATGGATGGAAAGCGGGTGTGGGGGGGGGGTGTGTAGGTGGGGGTTGGGGTAGAAGCAGAGAGAGGGAGAGAGGTCAATCCCATCGACCCAAAAACACAACAACGCAGGTAACCATCGACGTGATAATTATGACGTTGACGTTTTGAAGAATCAGTCTCACGTAAGCATTAAGCTTACATGTATGTGTATATGGGAGTGCACGCAAAAACACAACAAAAACACACACACACACACAGCGAGAGAAACAGATCATGGATTGGTAATAAAATGGAAGAAAGCAAGATAGACGGGAAGCGGTACAAGGAGTAGAGAGAGAGAGAGAGAGAGAGAGAGAGAGAGAGAGAGAGAGAGAGAGAGAGAGAGAGAGCACAGGCAAAGGGAGATAGCTTGATAGAGGTTATCTACGTAAAAGACCACACAACACAATAGGCAAACCCACACACCAACCTTAAATGATCTCTTAGGCAAGCAAATCCTTTAACTCCGGCAAATTCTAGGTTCATACACTAAATTCCCACGACTGGAAAGCTTTAAGTTACGGCGTGCACGATACACGTGTATACAAATGTCAACACTTTTGATCACTTCCAATAATTTATAATAATATTATCGTACTACGCAATAAAGACAACTGCTTCTAGATACCAATGGCATGGCCACGTCACCAGAGCATCAGGCCTTGCAAAGACCATCCTGCAAGGCACGGTGCAAGGATGCAGAAGAAGAGGGAGACAGAAAAATACGTGGGAGGACAACGTTCGAGAATGGACTGGCTTGACACTAAGCGAAGCCATGGGAGTTGCTGAGGACAGATAAAAATGGAGTACGCTGGTTAAACGATTAGACTAGTCCCTTATATGCCTAGGTGTCCGGGGACACAAATCTAACCAACAAACAGTAAACGATTATGATGCCACAAAGGCTTCCGAGTTACGGGATAGGTTAGGATAGGATAGGAACGCTTCTAGAAGCACTAAGAACCGTGTAGGCTTATGCACGTATAGTTTTTGTTGCTACAGAACTGGCCATGAACGGCTGTTGGGCTACATGTTCGATACAGACCTCTACAGAAACAGAATGAGACTAAACTTGAGAGAGAGAAAGAGAGAGAAAGGGAGAGGGGGGGAGAGAGACAGAGAGAAAGACAGAGAGAGGGGTATTCATTAGCGCTATTAGAAAAGGCCGGATTGACCTTATACTTAGGCAATACATATGCAGGGAAATCAAATTCCACTCATTATGCATTTGGGCTTCCTAACGCTAGCAAAAAATATTCTTCTTAAACGGTGAAGGAAAAAAACAGAATACCTTAAAAAAGTAAGACTTGTCTCTCGAAAATAAAAAAATGGAGAAAACAACTTCAATCAAAGCAGTAATTTTCTTCCTATAATATGATTTTTGAAGTTTACCCGATCTGTCTGTCATTCAATACTCGTGAGACCCTTCAACTTTGGTGGAGAAAAACACATTAGATGATAGCAAAATAGACAAGATAGACAAAAAGAACAGGGACAGCGAAAGAAGACAAATAAATTTATCAAAACAGTAAACTGAACAATGTTTTTCGTACAAAAGTATTTTTGTTTAGTCCGACCTGTTGGTAATTCAAACCTCAGTAAACGCTTCAGCGTTGATCTACACCACAGACATGTAAGATAAAACTTGTCTAAGCCAGATTCCTGGATGCAAACAACGTAAGATACTAATTAATATAATATAGGGACCTCCGCTCAAGCAAAAACAAGAGTGCAGTTACAACGTTTTTCATTTTCTTCTTCTTGGCTTGAGCAGCCACAATCCGTAACATTGATTGATTTCTTTGCTGCTGCTATAATTTATGCTGTCAGTATCACATTATGTGTACATATATCCGTAATAGACCCATATAATATACACAATTCGACTGGCCTTTCCCGTTCAGCACTTAAGAAGGAAAAAAGGTTTAAAGGAAAACTCACCTGTCATTTCAGGAAAACTTGAAATCAGTAATCCAACACTTCAAACTATCGCCATTTTCTTGTTATTATCACCACGTAAAACGTTGCACAATGTAATGTGTTTGCGCACAATTGTACAGATTCATTAAAACACACACAAGCAAAATAGGTCTACAGTTCACAGAACACTACACAGGAGATCTTCCTTTCTCCCATCACACTGCAAAAGTTTATAATTTCTCTAACAACAACGCAACAGGTATCCATTTCTCGTTTCAGTTATCCAAGCGACCCAGGCGTGAAAGTTAACGAACTCCAACTGAAAGATCGCAAACTTTGTTGCCGTGAATGAAAAAGGCTAACCCGAGCTTTGAAACCCTCAAAACTGCCTCTCTCCCTCAGAACTGCCTTTCTTCTCTCAAAATGTTCAAAATCATTTTCTAGTCACAATAAAGAAAAGCGCAAGACGCCACGTGCAAAGGGTTTTCATCCATCATATTCACACACACAAAAAAGCTACGAAGTTAATGCTGCACGCGACGTACTACTGAAAAACTGCGAACAGAGTCAAGGAGTCACGTTCTGCTGACGAGGCTTGGAAAAACAGCGAAAAGAAGTTCAAGTCAAGTTTACATTCGTTCCTGCATACATTTATTCCTATGTATATATTAGGCAGCCAAGATTTTCATTTGAAGGTTAGTAACTCACAGCCCAGAAGTTGGACACTCTTATGCACACACACACACACACACACACACACACACACACACACACACACACACACAAAATCCCCGCACCGGGCGGAACTAAAACGAACAATATATCAAAACTATCCATTTACTTCCGAAAGCTTGAACCCAGCTTTAAAATGTAGACGGGAGAACTTATACATAGTACAAGGCAAATTCACTGGCAGTCCTTGTACGATAAAGGCTCTTCGATAGATATATATATTCTATATTCTAAATGATTGTGCCCACAGACATCACCGATGGCCTGCAAAAAACATAGTCAGCATTCTAACATTATTCCACACTGGCAAAGCGCTTACTTCTACGACCTTGACTTGCAAAGACGAGAGAGAGAGAGAGAGAGAGAGAGAGAGAGAGAGAGGGAGAGAGAGAGAGAGAGAGAGAGAGAGAACAGAAGATAAGATAATTTCATTTTGTAAGGGTAAAAGTGTAAGCGCTGGATGTGCTTTTTAAAATCTTGCCCTTGGGGGTTGTAACAATAACTATTAAATATAACTCAATGTTATAACATTCACATCATGGAACAATAACAAATAAACTATGTCATCATTAGATAAAATCATTTTCAAACAATTGAAATCAAATTAATGTTATTAATATCAATTAAGAACATTAACAATTAATGTGTATTTAATTTTTAATGTGTTTTAAGAGACGTGTTCTAAATGGTGTAAATTTAGATGCTGGAGTGCGGAGATCTTCAGGAAAGTTATTCCACAAAGTGGAACCGGAATAAGCTCGACTAGTTTTAAAGAGATCAATTCTTGGATTTGGAACATTTAATTTTGTAGACGATCTGGCAGTTTTTTTCTTGATAAAGAGAAGAAAGATAGGAAGGTGCATTGCCAGAAAGGACCTTATGCATTAAAACACTTTTATTACATTTTAGTCTGTCGGTAAGAGGTAAGAGAGAGAGAGAGAGAGAGAGAGAGAGAGAGAGAGAGAGAGAGAGAGAGAGAGAGAGAGAGAGAGAGAGAGAGAGAGAGAGAGAGAGAGAGAGAAAGAGAGAAGGGCGGAGAGAGAGAAGATGAGAGAGAGTGAGAGAGAGAGAGAGAGAGAGAGAGAGAGAGAGAGAGAGAGAGAGAGAGAGAGAGAGAGAGAGAGAGAGAGAATAGTTTCATCGTTATTTCGCTCGTTAGGTGAGCTCTCTTGCACTTACTGACAAAGTACATCACGGGAGGAAATAAATACAGCTGGTATATCTTGTTTTGCTCTAGTGGGTTGAGTCCGCATACAGGCATAGGCAATGGCAATGCAGGGCAAAAATAAACCATACAGGCATAGGCAATGGCAATGCAGGGCAAAAATAAACCAACTATGCATTTCTTTAAGGTAAAAATGCGGTATTGTCCGTTAGAGAGAGCAACCCATGATTATTTATTGTGACGTTGTTTTGCTCCAGCGGGTAAAGTTCTTGTATGGGCCCTATCGATAAGCAACAACAACAACAACAACAACAAAAAAAAACCTCCAAACAAAACTTTTAAAAGAAGAAATACAAAACTCATAACTCACAACTCGCAAAGTAAAAGTAGCCATTTTTCCTTTTAACCTTTAAAACCTTTATGAAGTACACGTACCGGTAATAAACACGCAATAAACTTCTATGAAAGGTTTAAAAGTAAAATGAGATATTGTTCATTATCGAATGCGAATCATGATATGTATTATGACGTTGGTTTGCTCTAGTAGCTGAAATTATAAGACGCTACAGGTAAGCAATAAACGTCTATGAATTTGTATGGCGGCATGGCGGCATCATTCGTTATTTCTTATCAAATTATTCGTAAATATAGTGCGCGTCTCTATCGTAACACTGACTCATAATTATTCCATGTAATGGTCTGCTGGCATATACTATAATTAAAAACGAAACGAGAGTGTGCGAAGAAAGGGACAACCATACAACAACAACAACAACAACAACAACAAAAACAAAAAGTTCACTGTTATGAGTAATCATACTTGAGGACCACACTGAAATTGATCCACCAAACCGAACTTATAAAATAGGCGGACGGCACCGGCAATCGCTAATACTCAGTGCCACTGTAATATAAAGCATCTATATTCTATTACAAGTATATAATGGAGTGTGGTGGGCCATTTTATCACCGGCCGGCGAAAAGGACGTTGATATGTTTCGCATGATGTGAGCTGCAACGACATCACTGACAATTACGACACGGACATGCATCCTGTTCGTGGTGCTATTATTACACACGTACAGACACCAGTCTTGTCAAACATTCATAACTTGTCCCTGTTCATAAAATTGACACTGATGAAACACGTGCAATAAATTCTTGGGTTATTATTTTTCTTTTAAGCAGAACAAAAGGCTTCTTTGGTGCAAACATTCGGTTTATATTACACAAAAAGAAATAAAGAAAGAAAGAAAAAAAGTGAAATTTCACAGTAATGACTGCCTAGCTGACATCACGCCGGTTAAAAAACGTGAACTTGTACACTTAACAACTTAGCTATTTGAAAAGAACCTCTCATTTCACACACTCAAGACGTCGACACTGTTGAAACATGCTAAACGTATTGCCTGTTCACACTGAAAATGAAAGGCATCTTACTACGCAGAAGTTAATACTACTAAATCATGTGAAATTTTACATTTAATAACTGGCCTATTTGAAAAGGCCCTTTCATTGCACACACCCGACACCGTCAAAACATGTGAAACGTATTCCCCTTGCCCTGAAAAGAAGGCATCCTAATACTGCTAAATCATGTGAAATTGTACGCTTAATAACCGGGCTATTTGAAAAGGACCTCTCATGCATTGCACACACTCAGGACGTCAACACTGCTTATTCCCTGCACTAAAAAGAAGGCATCTCACTACACAAAACTTCATACTGCTTAATCGTCTAAAAATGTACACTTAATAACTGGGATATTTGAAATAGATCTCTCACTGCGTCAGCGCAGCTTAAAGTTAAAACTTGTGATACATGTGAAACGTATTCCCTGCACTGAACAGAATTAGGCATCTTACTCCACAGAAGTTAAGGATGTGACACTGCACACTTAAATCACACTGAAACAAGCACTTCCCTAAGCCTACTCCGATGTTGACACTACTATTATACGTACACTTATTCACTTCATTTGAAAAGAAGAAAGGCACCACCTCCCACACACTCATTAAGACGACACTGCTGTGAAATTATACATTCCATCACACTGAAATAGACACTTCATAGCACAAACCATGCAGCGTAGCTGAGTCGCCGAGGCTTATGAGGTACTCGGCGAGTCTCAGTTACGTTGAGGGAGCACAAACTAAACCGCAGAACCTGTCGTGGCATACAAAGTCATTTTTGCTGATTACCATTAAGCAGTTGTTATATGAACCAACTTTACAGTTATTCATTCTGATTTAAACTACAGGGTGTTCCAAAAGTCTTGGGCACATTTGAAGTCCCCATATCTCAATTACTATGTCATTGAATGGTAGTAAAATAAAAGTTGTGCCATTTTAAAGCTAATTACATTAAGTTTTTTGTAAAGCTGTTGATTTTTTCATTTCTTTTCAGACCCATTAATGGCGTTCACTCAACCAGAAAATGCTGGGACGCATTTGGCAAGAACTTGACTATCGGCTTGATGTGTGTCGTGTGATCAATGGTGCTCACATTGAACATCTTTGAACATTCCATGTAAAAATTGAGATTACAAGCTTTCTGAATTTACCAGATGCGTTTTTATATCCTTAATAGTTTCGGAAATATTCAATGTCAAAATGTGCCCAAGACTTTTGGAACAAATAATTTTGGTATAATGATTAAAATAAGCAAGTGTATTTATTCTACAAAGGTCATTATTATTATTAGTCAAAATCTGCTTTGCGGTCAAGTTTATTACAATCTGACAGGACGTCCACTCTAGAGACGACAGGAAATACACTAGATGTATACTAGTTTCACATGAAAACTATTGTTGTATCCTTCTAAAACTGGCTCTTAAAACCTGTGAGAGAGAGACAGAGAGAGGGGATGGGAAGGGCAAGAGAGAGAAACAGAGAGACAGAGACGAAAAAAGAGAGAGAAACAGACAGACAGAGAGAGAGAGAGAGAGAGAGAGAGAGAGAGAGAGAGAGAGAGAGAGAGAGAGAGAGAGAGAGAGAGAGAGAGCATGCAGAACGATGATAAATCTCATATTTACACTCGCAAAACAAAACAAACTACTCGATGCATGCCGAATCAATACAACATCTTTGAACTAGTTCTTAAGATACAAAAATATGCCTATAGGCGATTACATCATTTACATAGCGAGCTCCAAAGTTACAAACATAGGCCTACCTAGGATAAGAACCTGTTCCGTTAACTAACAAGGACATATAAAAGGCATACAAGGACAACATTATTTTCTTATTCACAATGACAAAGAAAACAAACAAGCAAACAAGCTGTTGTCCCTCAACCCACCCTCTCTAACGGGCTTGTCGGACGCGGATTTGGGCTTGATCGACCGCGGCGTGGTAGTTAGACCCTGATTTGAATATCAAGAATCACACCCCTCGCTGTAAACATACCCTTGCTCCAACTGCAGTGAGGTAAACACGCAATAATATTTTTAAATAAACTAAGGCCTAGATCTGAGACAAATACATTCAACGCTTTGATATACCTATGAGTTCACAGTTCTTTTATTTAAAGTCTATTCATTTTTTCAATGATTTTAAACTTTCACGAAATTACAAACACATAATCAAAAGCAAGTGCGCGTGAACACACACACACACACAGATACACATACATATAATATATAAAACCCTAGACATTTAAAACAAAAAGGTTTCTTAAATCGGTACTTAAAATGTAATACTGATTGTTTTTTCTATTATCATCTTGTTGTACAATATAATGTATATTTAATTAAATCGGTACTTAGAATGTAATACTGATTTTTTTTCTATTATCATCTTGTTGTGCAATATAATATGACTGACACCATGCATAAACAAAGAATTGAAAGCATTGAATCCTTGGAAGTAAAACATGCACGCCTAATCCTCTACAGTAAGTATCAATACAATTATTATTTGCTGCGATAGTGAACCGAAAAAAACAAGTGATAAAGGCAGCAACAAAAATGTGAAGTATAAGAATGCGCTAACACACACTCTCAAGCAGCAACAACAGCAAACAAACAAACAAACAAAAAGCGGAGGACGTTCATATTAACTATTTATCTCCCTCCCCTCTCACACTCCACTCCCGCCTCTTCCCCTCATCCTCCTTTTCTATCTTTTGCCCATCTCCTCCGCACCCCTAACCCTACGAAAATAATTCCACCATCACAATAAACAAGATAATATTGTGACGCAAGCAAACAAACATAAATCTATCTACAAGGTAGGTGACCTGGGTCAATACACACTTATAAGCTCAGGGAAAAAAAACACATAATTAATTCAGAGATACCTACTTTAACTGACAGACGGAGAGAGAGAGAGAGAGAGAGAGAGAGAGAGAGAGAGAGAGAGAGAGAGAGAGAGAGAGAGAGAGAGAGAGAGAGAGATCTAGTTGGCACACTTGGGTCAACATATACGGATTCACACACATCTAAACAGATTAACGCGAAACACTTTAATTATAAGTATTTAGTACTCCCCGCTAAATCCGCTAATCAGTTCCAAACACTAGTGAACGTAATAGGCCAGGATTTAAACGAATAAACACGGGATGATCATTGAGAACACGGAGTTAACAGTTTCTTTTTCTATACAATAGTCTCACAGATAATAAAATAATACTCTCATGAAAATAACTGCACGTGTTTTCTTACACTATCAAGGCTAACGCAAATAATTATACAAATTTCACACAGACGAATGCAATTACAGAAATTCTCAACGCACTAAACAACCAATGGCACAATAATATGCTCCGATGAAAGTTAACTGCACAAGTTTCGGGCAAAACTATCCAACACCTGACAACGTGTATCTTTTGAACAAGTGCTCAGAAAGTCGCTTTCTTCCAGTACTACGACTTGCTGAATGAATCACACATATACTAGAGCCGCTTTCTCAAGTATTAATGAGTGAATCAATGACTTCGCTTACTATTTGGCTTTTAGCGCCTGTGAAGCTTATATACAGCGAAATACGTGTATAGATTATCTACTTATTTGGTGTTTCATCTCTTTTGGCATTCAGTTCTCTGATCTCTGTCTTCTCGCTACTGCACACACAATGATTTGGCAAATGAATGGAAGCGCAGGCCTAGGAGACACCAGGATTCACACACCCCTCGCACGCAATGCAGTCAGCGACCTTTTCTGCATAAACGCATCCCATGCTCGATTTGCTTTAGTTTGGGCCTATTATATGTATCTTATTCCCCTCTCTATGTATTATATAATTATGTATCTTATTCCCTCTCACTAAAGAATCGATTGAGTCTCTTTTGTTCTCACTCAAGAGTCAAAAATGCCCGCAAATTCGCCCTGAGCATGCTGTAGTGAAATGGATATTCCCGTTCAATCATATTTAGATGTAGAAGCAGTTATACAGAAAATCGTCATCCAGTGATCCACTTCATTTTCTAAAACAGAAAAAAAACAACCACCGAGTATTTACTTACTCAATAGACTGTCACGTTACGTAAATGATACGTATATCAATCGATGGTATGGTGCAACGACTCTTGAATTAAAATCCCCACAAACAGAACCATGCCTAAGGCTGCTGATGCGAGCGCCGGTAGCATAAGATTTCTTCCAACCACAGGTGTGGTTACAACAAAATATTGTGCTCGCTTAATGCTTATTTCACAAGACTGGTGAAGCTCATGTAATAGTTCCTAGACGCACTGTAACTGTGTGGTCCAGAAAAAGGTCGGAGAAAGTAAAAAGGGGTGTGATTTTTTTTTTAGTTCTCATTCTATATCTTATAAAGAACAGTGCCTCTGATTCAAATCTGTAAAATAAATTCATTCATAAAAAAAAACTAATACAATTATTTTAACAACAACAACAACAACACCAGTTTGGGGATACTTATCGCAGATATACAGAATAAAACTAAGACGAGAAAGTATCAGGAACCGTTTAACTCACATGATATCATAACAAAGAAACCGGATCATGCACATGATATCTTAACAACACCCAACAGTACTGCCCTATAACTAGAAGTCATAAAAGCTAATATACTGCTGTATACAGTAGAGTTAACTGCTTTGAAAGAACAAAGTCCTATTCCTAGAACGATTTCCACCAGTTTAGAGATATATTTATTACGTAGACTACAGAAATAATGTGCTAAAATTCAATGTAATCGTCACAACAGCTGTTCTAGAAGTCACAATAACTACATTTTGTATGATAGTTAATAACACTTGATACATGATGTATACGGAAGTTAAGCACAGTAGAAAGAATAACAGATGTCCAAGAGCTATCATAAGCGCTGCACACATTAATTATAAACAATGAAATATAATATTAGTACTGAATACTTACACAGACTACAAAAGAAGAACTAATCCAAGTGACATCACAACCACGTACATACTATTTCAGCCCAGTTGTGACACTCGCTATTTGGAAAGGTTAGCAATGCGCGAAGACCATTTAAAATAAACACAAGCAAGTGAAACACACACTTTAGTAGAAGGACGGACACCTCTTCACAGAACGACCAGCAGTTGTATCCGTCGTTCACACTGAATTTTCGCCGGCACGCTCCACGTGTGTGAACGTACCACTCCGCCTCAGCCCCTTTGAGGTGAATGGTACAGAGAGAGCGGCAGCAGAGGCCTATATTGGCTTCCTCGCATGGCCCCACTCTAGACCGCTATGCACCAAAACAACCAACAACAACAACAACCCGGCCTGCGTCGGCCGTGCCGTGGCGCTACGTCAACACAGCACAACACGGCGTCGGTCAGAATCTAGTGCACGCTGACGTACTGGGAGAAGGGAGATGCCGGAGATGAGGGTGAGGAGGGAGTGGGGAAGCGAAGAAAGGGTGGGAGGTGGCCGTTTTCAAGGTCGTTGCAGGTGGTGTAAGTGTCACTGATGAGCTTCTCCGTTCGCCATAGCGGATGAGGTGAAGCGCATGGGTGGTGAGAATCGGGGGATTCGTCGGAGGGAAATGGAGAGCGGTGCAAGGAGAGAGCGCTAGGTTCACCAGTCTAGTGGACGGAAGTATTTGCACAGCGGAAAGTTAGAAACAAAAGTGGATAGGAAGAACAGAAATATTACCTGTGTTAGCTGTGAGTCGCCGAGGCCTCCGTTTGTTTGTCTCTCACTCCTTCATTAGTGAAAGGCGTACTAAACGCGTCTCAGTTATGCTGTGTGTTACCCGGGAAAGGGATACAGGTGGGAGGATCAAAACGGAAAGAGGGAATCAACATGGGAAGAGGGAATGAACAGAGTAAGGAAATCTATGAGAACGCAGAGGTAAAAAGACGTAGAAACTAACAGCGGGAGACTTTGCAATAAACTTGAGCAGTTCAGCTTCACGTTACCCCTAACATCCTTCCCCCTCCCGTCTCCTCATCCCCCCTTCCCCCTCCCCCCCCCCCGCCTCATTGCACTGATGAAAGTAGGGTGATCCTGCCAAAAGCTTTGTTGTTTTGTTTTGTTCAAATGATTGTTTCTGAGTAAGAACACACAAATATAAATCCATCTGTTGCCACATAATAAGAGTCATTCTCCAGTAAAACAGAAAGAGGGAAAGGTGCAAACGGTTGGAATTCATAAGAATGAACAGGTTGTTGAAACGGAACCGGAAAGAAAGGAAGCGCGCAAAGATGGGGAATCTGGGGAATTGAAAGGGTCGGAATGTGTGCACAATGGAGCGTTCGGGAATAAGGGGCCGGGCGAATGGGCCCCAGAAGTATAGAATTGCTATCAGGCCATGCAGCTATTCTACAACAGTTCAAGACGAAAGACGTTGATAGAGGGACGTCCTATAGGTTGAAGAATTCAACCGGAGAGTGGCACAGTTGGGCAATCTTCTGATTCCGAAGGCGGGAGTACGAGTGTTTGCACTATAGAATGTACGAATGAAAAGACAGGAGGACCGGTCCCAGAAGAATAGAATTGCTATCAGACCAAGAGCTACTCTACAGCCAAGTGCCCTTTGTCTACAGTAATTGGACCTGTAGGAAATACTGGGCACGTTTCTGAAGAGAAGAGGAGGGGAGAGGAGAGGAAAAAAAGAGAAGAAAAGAGGAATAGGTACAATGGACAGTCTTCTTCAGGTTGTCGAATGCTCGCATTTCATCCCGTGATAATCGGTTTCTGTAATAATACATAATTTATGTCCATCCTCGATATTTTAACTTAACTGGGGTGGTCTCGTGCCGCAGTGGATTAGTAGCTGGTTTCCTATGCCGAAGGTCGCGGGTTCGATTCCCGCAAGGGGCGAACGTATGTGACTTAGGTACGAGACTATTGAGGTCACCGAGGGTTTTCTCCGGGCACTCCGGTTTCCTCCCTCCCTTCAATAATGGTACTGGACGCAGTCAATATAAAATTTCAAAAATAAAAATTCGATTTTCTTTCCGTCTTTCAATAGCGATCTCCTTGCCTTTACACCACCTGTTTGAATGATGGATGTGTATTTGTTGTGTGCGTGTGAGGGCGGATGAGACAGGTGAGCGCGTATGTTGGTACAGATCGCCGCGCTTTGAGCCTGATTGATTTGGGGAAAGGCGCGTATATAACATACAGTATTATTATTATTATTATTATTATTATTATTATTATTATTATTATTATTATTATTATTATTATTATTATTAACTTGCATATGTCCAGCGTGATTGTGTTCAAAGTTTCAATAGAATCAGAATTTTTTTTAACAATTATTTTCAAATATTTAGGAGCCATTGTATCAGACAATGGGTCCCGACAGGAAGTCCTCTCCAGGATCGCACAAACAACTGCTGCCATGGCGAGGTTGAAGCCAATTTTGAAAGACAGGACCATCAGTCTACATTCCAAGGTAAGGCTGCTGCGCTCTCTTGTCATCTCCATCTTCCTATATGCTTGCGAAACATGGACCTTCACAGCAGATCTCCAACGAAGAATACAAAGCATGGAGATGAGGTGCTACAGAAGACTTCTGGGCATTTCCTATACCCAGCACATCACCAACGATGAAGTCCGACAGATCATCACACAAGCCATTGGACAACACGATGACCTGCTCACAGTGGTGAAAAAAAACGTAAACTCCGATGGTATGGCCACGTCACCAGATCATCAGGTCTTGCAAAGACCATCCTGCAAGGCACAGCGCAAGGAGACAGAAGAAGAGGGAGACCGAAAAAGAGGTGGGAGGACAACATTCGAGAATGGACTGGTTTGACACTGAGCGAAACAATCAGGGTTGCTGAGGACAGGGAAAGATGGAGTACGCTGGTTAAACGATCATCTGTGGTGCCCCTACGACCTCCGAGTTATGGGATAAGATAGGAAAGGATGGGATTTAAAAAAAAAATAAAATGCTTTATGTGTGATGGACTTATGGCAGTAGTCATGACGATATTTAGTTGTGCTGTGGGTGAATGTGTGTGTGTTACGTTGAAACGCGAACGATGGTGCGTGTGAAACGCCCGCGGTAGATCTGATTGTTTTATTTTGCAAAGCATTCAATAACAGAGTGTATTTACCTTTGATTTAATTTTGCGTAGTTATTAGAAGAAGCTCGGTATAATGTTGATAATTTTCGTTGGTCGATATTATTGGAGAATTCTCTAGATTTGCTTGTTTACTGTCGATTGAAGCTTCGCGATAGGTGTAGATATTTGAGAAAATTCTTGGACTGTGAAGAAAGATGTATGACGTAATACAGTGATGACGAAGTTTAGTTTGATTGGTTGTAACGCGTCACTCGGGAACATTCTGACGTTATCTCGAGTTTAGAGAAAAACTATATAATCGATGCACTGTTAAAAGTTGAGGGTGGTTGAAAGTTGAGAAAGTGAAAAAGTGATTGAACGATTGTACGCAGTTGTTGATGTACGCTGAATAAAGTTGGGAAACTTCATACGACGACTCCGTGCCTTGTTGCTGATTGAACGGGTTGCGTGTATAAACGAATCCGAGTTACACTTATCAGGATTTCAGCATTGGGGCTGAATCAATTACTGATAGAAAAACACCAAACGAGTGTAACAGTGTGTGACTGTTTAACAACATTGGGGCAACTTCCGTTTGCAGTTCTATTATTATTTGGCTAAATAAATTCTGTATTCTGCATTTTAAAATATGACGAGAAGGAAAGAAAAATATGGGAGAATTTTCTGGCGGGGTATCATTGCTCAATAATATTTCGTAAGAAATATGGGGAAGGTCCCTGAAGAATATAATAGCTGCTACAGGAAAAGGCGCAGCTTCGAGATATATGACATAGACCCGGGATTCGCCGAGTTATGGGTATAGTTAGAAAGTGACTGTTGGCGAGTTCAACAGTTAGGGGTATATTGTTGAGGTATGAGATCTACGAGACAATGGTTAATGCACTACGGAGTTATCGAGCTCTGTTGAACTTTTTTTCTTTTAAGTGAGGCTTTTTTGCTTTTTTGTTTGTTTTTTGTTTAAATATACGCAATGTTTGTCCAGGTGCTTGAGCTGAAAGAGAGAGAAAGATAGACAGAGACAGAGAGAAAGAGATAAAGAAAGAAAGAAAGAGAGAGAGAGAGAGAGAGAGAGAGAGAGAGAGAGAGAGAGAGAGAGAGAGAGAGAGAGAGAGAGAAGGGAGCAGAGACATACAAAGAGAGAGACAGAGAGAGACAAAAAACCGAGAGACCGAGACAGGGATGGAGATGTACAGAGACAGACAAATAGAGATAGAGAGAAAGGGGGAGGGGGGGGGGAGCATTCATTGTAAAACATCTGTAGCATGTAATCAGGGATTGGGATAGTAGACTAATACAGTTTAATCTTCCAATCTTCAAATCTGTCCCTTAAAAAGAAATCAACTTCATCCAGAGAAAGAGAGAGGGAGAGGGAGAGAAAGAGATAGAGAGAGGACGACTGCGCAGCTCTCTGGGTAATGGTTGCCCCTTCTAAATGATAAAATACAAATCTAATTTAAGAGAACGGGATGAAGTTTTCCACCCACTGGTACTCCCCCACAGAGGTAATGAGGGATCCATTATAGGATTATTTATTAATAATTTTAAAAAAAAACAGCTTATGTCGCAATAGTAAAGAAGGACTGGGAGTGGTTGGGTGGTTAGGTGGGTGGAGTCAATCTGAAACAATGCCGGGGAATGGGGGTTTGGGAGACGAGTAGGGGGGGGGCATACATTTATAATGATATTGGGACACATCCAAATAAATACCGGAACAGAAAGCATCGCGGCAACACATGACACACACGCACACACACACCCGCACACCCACACACACACAGAGTCCAAACCCGTCTATCTGGAAACAGATATCGGAAATAAAATGAGCTTATGCTGCAATGTCGAACTGCATCAATAGGCCACAGGTGTGTATGTATGTGTGCGCGTGTGTGTGTGCGTGTTCATGCGTGCGTGCGTGCGTGTGTGTGTTCGCCTACTCCATCCCGCATCCCCCAGCTCAATACACAGACAAAGTGGCGGGGGCAGGTTAAGCCAACAATGACGGCTGTGGGAATGTCAGAGTGCAAGATCACTGCACCGCTCCTTCCTTTGATTCAACACGCGAGCGTGTGTGTTCGTGCGCGCGTGGGAGATAGAAAAAGGGAGAGTGTACACTCGGTACAAAAAAAAAGTAAAAGAACGGCATGTGTATGTCATTGAGTCTATTTTCTTTTATGTCGAGATAACCCAGACGGTGGAGA
The DNA here is from genome assembly GCA_036898135.1 of Oncomelania hupensis. NCBI lineage: Eukaryota > Metazoa > Mollusca > Gastropoda > Littorinimorpha > Pomatiopsidae > Oncomelania > Oncomelania hupensis. The sequence continues at coordinate 67,199,132 of CM072513.1, read as the reverse complement.
AAGCTAGGTTCAGCTCTGTCACTTGGGATTACCTTCATTGGTCATTGATACTGGAGATGCACTCTTTCTAGGTACGTAATTATAGACCTGTCAACCAATATCTTCACCCGTTCCCGTGACATTAAGATTGGCATTTGTACATGTGCTTCACAGTGATTTAACACGAAATAAACTAAAACTTAAAACGTACAATAACCAAAGAAAATTCATGAGACGTATGATCATAGAAAATAAAACAAAATTTTTAAAAAAGTAATTTATATTAAATAAAATTAAAATTTACTGCATTGGCCTCTGCTACCCAATGTATGTGTATGTGTGACATCGCCACAGTTCCTAGTGTCTTAGCTGGGCTGGGAGCGACTGGGAGCATTCTGATTGGTCGACGCGTTACAAAATTTGGCGCATGCGCACAGTGCTATCGTAGTCTTAGTAAGGATTAGGGTTAGGGTTAGGGTTTGGATTAGAGTTAGGGTTTGGGTTAGTGTTTAGGGTTAGGGTTTGGGTTAGGGTTAGGGTTACGACGCCTAAGAACATCGTGAAAAGCCGGCCCGACATAAACTGGCGCATGCGCAAAGGCGCCCAGATAAACTAGGAGACCCGGAACTTGGAGGATGTGACATATGGATGTGAAAAATGGCTTTATAATCACAAGCGGGCATTCCCTGTGTTTTTCATCATCACCCGATCCATCAAGTTAAATTTATGCCAGTTCACCTGGCTGTGTTCCATGCTCACAGAAATGATGGAAGTCTCGAAAGCCCCTGTTCACCAGGATGATTCAAATAGCCTGGGGAAGATGCATTAGATAACAGTTCGCCGGCACTGCGTGCTTTTGCTACTGAAAGAAGGAAAACAAATGTATTTCCTCCCATCACCGCACCTCATCCTAGGTAGTATTTGCCCACATACAGCTATACCTCTTACTTTGGCATGACCTCGCTAGGACTCTTCAAAATGTGAAAGGGTCCCAATTCGAAGGCTTTGTTTACGTTTGGCAAAAACGGGTTTACCCTCAAATTCACATTGTTATTACATTAAACGATGATAAAATAGGTTTCCGTTGCTGAAAACAACCGCTAAAGTTTGAATCTTCCTATCCTATCCTATCCTATAACTCGGAGGTCGTAGGGCCGCCACAGATGATCGTTTAACCAGCGTACTCCATCTTTCTCTGTCCTCAGCAACCCTCATGGCTTCGCTCAGTGTCAAACCAGTCCATTCTCGAATGTTGTCCTCCCACCTCTTTTTTTGGTCTCCCTCTTCTTCTACCTCATTGCACTGTGCCTTGCAGGATGGTCTTTGCAAGACCTGATGATCTGGTGATGTGGCCATACCATGCTCACACAGTGGCAAAAGAAAACAACACGCAAACTCCGATGGTATGGTTGAATTTTCAATAAAATAAATAGCCTACATATTCTCTCTCACTCTCTCTCTCTCACTCTCTCTCTCTCTCAAACTCTCTCACAACTCTCTCTCTCTCTCTCTCTCTCACAGCTCTCTCTCTCTCTCTCTCACAACTCGCTCTCTCTCTCTCTCTCTCTCTCTCTCTCTCTCTCTCTCTCTCTCTCTCTCTCTCCCCAGCCCACAGCTCCCGGCCTTCATGACATGTGACTGATGCGGGGGGCACCATTCCGTTTGCACGTGTAACTATAACTACCAGCACTTACACGGTCGCGGTGCATGTGCACCTGAGCTGCGGCAATGGAACTGTTAAGTGAGAGAGATAATGAATTATTCAGTGATAAAAGAGTGCTCTCCACCCCACATTCTCTGACCCAGGGCCAAGTTTCATTTTCTTACTGTTCCACTCCCCCTCAATTCGTCAGCGTTTAGACATGCGTGCGCTCGCGCTCCTCTGTGTGTGTGAGGGTGTGTGGGTGTGTGTGCGTGTGTGTGGATGTGTGTGTGTGTGGGTGGGTGGGTGGGTGAGCGAGCGCCTCCGTGCATACGTGCGGAGTGGGTCCGTGCATGCATGTGTGTATTCGTGTGTGTGGTATGAATATAAAATCGAACAAAAAAAAACGAAAAAAGGTTGACAACATATTTAATAGAATATTGTGACAGACAAACACTTAAAAACACGACACAGAGATCCACAGAATCCCAAAAATCCTATTTCGGTCCCAGCTTGTCATATAAACGACAAAAGCCGAGGTTCACTTATTCACTTCTGCTGAATTAGCCAGAAACAGGTTGAATAAAACATATAGGCAGACGGGTGAGAAGAAAAAAAGAGAGAGAAGGAGAAAATCCGCTTTTCACTTATTCACCTATCGCCAGGGGGGAAAAAAAAGACCAAACGAAAGAAAGAAAAAAATTAGTATCGAAGTGAAAGGGAAAAAAATCTGTTAGCTTTCAATGTCAATGGCAAAGACCCATAAAACCATTTTGAACAAGGTTTGGAAAAATATGTGTAAATACACAATTATTGATCGCGCTATACAGAACGAAGGACAATGAATACAAAGAAATGTACAGAAAAACATTATTATTTTCCTATCCATCGAAACACTAAAAAGCAGCAGGCACAGAAATCATCCACACTAGAACATAATGATCATATATACGTGTTTGGGAAAGATAAAGTCAGCAGAATAAAATACGCACGCTCACAAAAATAGGAAATTTGTTCTTTTTTAACGTTTTCCTATACTTTTATTACACAAAGCAAGCATAATTTCAAGGAGAAAACAAATTAGGCTTATAGCACAGGGTGGGTGCATTTTAACTCGTCCTTTGACTTATGTATAGACGTAGTCTTGCTTAATCCAATCCAGGTATTGACGAAAGCATGGAACAAAGGTGTAGTTCGAATGGTGGCGACGGTGGAGGTGAAATGAATTGGGAAAGAAAGTGAATGGAAAAGTTCAAAGTAACATTCCCCCCCAAAAAATGAAGAAGAAGAAGAAGAATGGTGGAGAGAGAGAGAAGTCGGAGTCGAAGTTTAACCCTTTAATTGGATAATTGCATTAGATCCTATGGACCTGTCTTACAGCTAGTCCTTAATAAAGGTGTAAAATAAAAAGAAAAGAAAAAATAATAAAAAGAACACAATTCAGAACAAACAAAATAATTAACATAAAATTGATTTGACACTCAAACCTTAACAATGGTAAGAATTTAAGAGAGAGAGAGAGAGAGAGAGAGAAGAAGAAGAAGAAGAAGAAGAAGAAGAAGAAGAAGAAGAAGAAGAAGAAGAAGAAGAAGAAGAAGAAGAAGAAGAAGAAGAAGAAGAAGAAGAAGAAGAAGAAGGAAAAGAGGAAGAAGGAAAAGAAGAAGAAAAAAAGAAATGAATGAACTTTGATGTTTAACGTCTACACCCACCATTGGTGATATGGCAGACGGGGATAAACATCCCATGGAAAGAGCTAAAGCCTTCTCCTAAATCCTCTCCCCATGATGTTTGTAGTGATTGCAAAAACCAAATACCACAGCCCTGCACACAATACTTCAGAAATGAAGATAGTTTATGCTGAGATTGACTGGTTGCACATAAATATCTTAATTACACTGAGCTTAGCGCCAAAGCAAAACAATCATGCTGAGATCAGATGCACCAAAAGGTACAACATAGCTCTCTAGCTAAATCTTCAGCCTAACCGCTCTAGCGGCAACCTGACCTGTTGTGGAATGATCGTACTCCGCTGATCCATGTTACCACCTACGTGCTAAAGTAATCAGATGTTACGCCAGTTCCGGACCCAAGGGTCTGCTTGTATTGGCGGGCAAAGCTGGCACGGTCGTTGCATCACAGAATTGCAAATCGCCGGAAGAAAACACCACACCGATGACCCGGTATGACATCGTCACAGTTTTTAGTATCTTAACTGGGCATGAGAGACTGGGAGCATTCTGATTGGTCGACGCGTTACAAAATTCGACGCATGCGCACAGTGCTATCGTAGTCTTAGTAAAGATTAGGGTTAGGGTTAGAGTTAGAGTTAGGGTTAGGGCTAGGCTTTAGGGTTAGGTTTAGGGTTACGACGCCTAAGAACATCGTGATAAAGACGGCCCCACATGACCTGGCGCATGCGCAAAGGAGCCCGAATAAAGTAGGATACCCGAAACGTTGACGATGTGACACCGTGACTCTCCATAAGTAGGTGCTGTAGTAAACTTGCAGAAGCAAAGGGAGACCATCATATTTGCTAAAATCAGGCAGTAGTTGTCTCGCCTACGGAAGTGGGAGTGAACACAGTTTAGGAGTCTATAAAACACAAGGAATAAGTACAGCCTCTTTCCTCCAAATGAAAGGAAGGGTTGGGGGGAGAGGGGGAGAGTGCTGAGTAGACTGAACTAATTATCATCGGCAGTCCTTCTGGTTAAAGCCATCCAACCTTCCTGGCAGTTTTATCCCTTCGAAGATGGCCTCTGACAGTCTAGTGATAGTAACGGTATTGAGAACAAAATTAAAGGGCATCACAAAATAACCGACATCGGTCTCACAAGGACGTCAAGCTACTTGACGGGTCAACTGCCGCAATGCCGTGCCGTGGTTGCCATGGCGATGATTGATAAATATAACCCTATGATTATAGTACTTAATTCGGTTGCTCGCCCACCGCCGAACCTCAGTAATAAAGCTCTCGCCTGGCACACTGAATCTCTCGCTGAGGTTTAACGTTCACGCCCGCCATTGGCGGATACGGCAGACAGATTCATCCCAGAAAAGTAAGCGTGTGGGGTAGGGGAGGGGGGGGGAGAAGGCGGAGAAAAGACCTAAAACACTAAAACAAAACTGAACCACCAGAGCAATCGCATTACTAAGATGGACATTGAAAAATAGCCATTTTTATTTCGCCCACTCCCGGGGATTCGAACATAGGTCATTTGGTGTGCCAGGCGATACCCTACCGTGACACTGAGGCACGGCGGTGGGCAAGACCTTCCTGAGTTTTGTCCGCAATCAACGACTTAGTTGTAAAGTGTCGAAATATCTCCATGCTGAAGGGTAACTATGATAGCAGCAGGCAGGCAGGCAGGTAGAGTAACATCCCCGGACACGTGGCGGATAGGGGACAAGATCGCAGCACACAGACATGATCCTTTTAATACTTCCCTGCACACAAGATTTGCAAAACATTCGACCTTTCCCACATACTACATCATCCAAGCAACTTTCTGTACTACTTTTTCTATTGCATAACATGTCCTCTCAAGCTCCTATCCTATCCTATCCTGTCCTATCCCGTAACTCGAAGGTCGTTGGGGCACCACAGAAGATCGTTTAACCAGCGTACTCCATCTTTCTCTCTCCTTAACCACCTTCATGGCTTCGCTCAGTGTCAAGCCAGTCCATTCTCGAATGTTGTCCTCCCACCTCTTTTTCGGTCTCCCTGTTATTCTTCCTCCTTGCACTGTGCCTTGCAGGATGGTCTTTGCAAGGCCTGATGCTCTGGTAACGTGGCCATACCATCGGAGTTTCCGTTTCTTTACCACTGTGAGTACGTCATCGTGTTGTCCAATGGCTTCTGTGATGGTTTGTCGGATTTCGTTGTTGATGATGTGCTGAGTACAGGAAATGCCCAGAAGTCTTTTGCAGTAGCACCTCATCTCCATGGTTTGTATTCTTCGTTGTAAATCTGCTGTGAGGGTCCATGTCTCGCAAGCGTATAGGAAGATGGAGATGACAAGGGAGCACAGCAGCCTTATTTTGGAATGTAGACAGATGGTCATGTCTTTCCTAATGGGCTTCAATCTTGACAGGGCAGCAGTTGTTCGTGCGATCCTGGAGAGGACTTCCTGTCGGGACCCATTGTCTCAAGCTCAACTGCTGATATATCACTCTGCGTAGCGGAGACCAGCCGAGGCTTCACTTCGTCTCTCCGCTTGTGAAAAGTACTCGGCGAGCGCTGCTACTCAACTATTGAAAGTATCTCGTCAACCAACACAATATTTTCGAAACCACCGCCACACCCCAGCCTCCCCCCTCTTATTATTATTTTTAAGGCAACTTTCAAACTAAACAAAAAAGGATGAAACGGTCGCTCGACACGCCTTGTCTGCTACGGGTATGTTTCCCCATTCCCACCCCAACCCCACTCCTATCGTCAGCTAAAGGCTGGACTAAGAGCGTGGATAATCCGCGAAACCTTGAAGCGTAGTCCACCCAAGTGTGAATGGCTACCTGGATCTGAAAGTTAAATGTAGCGAGAGAGAGAGAGAGAGAGAGAGAGAGAGAGAGAGAGAGAGAGAGAGAGAGAGAGAGAGAGAGTCAACATTTTATTAAGAGATAAAATGATTTTAGAATTAAGTTGCACACACAAAGACTACATAAACCACATATAATACAAAGAATCTCTGTCTTTCTAGTTTTACCACAATAAAAGTGTGAATTTTTCCCCCTTTTCCTAAAGTAGCAGTGATATAAAACAGCACGAACACGTCATAGTCTAGTCTTTTGCGTCGTTGAATTGCTCTTCTAACTAGGCTTATGTATCAATTTTACAGTTTACGGTTCATATTCCTCTGTTACCACATTTGCTATGCTGCAATTTTAAAAACAGCAACCCACAGCAACAACAACGGTTGAGTTTCAAGAATCTGTATTCTTCTTGTTACAAGCTTGCTGCTGATGCGGTATTTTCCAGCAAACTGTACTGTAAACCATTTTCTTCTTCATCAAATTTCCTATGCTGAAATTTAGAAGAGTTAAATAAATAAATAAATAAATAAATAAATAAATAAATAAATAAATAGAGATTTCCTTCCATTCTAATGTTTTTGTAGACACTAAAACACTTAGCCGAAAAATATGTCTTTTTCAAAAGTGCTTAATTTCCTAACGGTGCTGTGACTCGGCTTTATCGTAACAAACCAAATAGAAAACCTGCAACGACAGACGATCATCTGAACTATCTCAAAGCAAGAAATCGTGTTAGCGGAAAACGTGTGAAATGATGAAGCACAATGACCTTGACCTTTGAGAACGTACAAATACGAATGATCTCACACGCTTTGCAGTAGTTAAAGAATCCACGACAAAATTTTTAAAAAATATTAATTTCGGTTCGGTTATTCTTAATATGGTCAAAAGTGTGTTTTGAACAAAAAAAGTAAACTTCGGAGCGACAGATCGCCAGATTGACCAACTGACCGACAACCGTACTGCTACTGAAGGGTGGTCCATGGTTGTAAGTACAACAAAACTCAACAAAATCGTTTCAGCCGTTTTTAAAATATTAAGCAAATTGTGGTTAGCTCCAAAATCCCTCCAGGGACCTTGACCTTTGCAGTGGAGCAAATAGGATGGCACTGGAGGCAGGCCACTAACCTAGGTAATGTGTCAATGAAGTTTGGTCAAAATCCGTTCAGTGGTTCTTGAGATATGACGTCCGACTGACCGACTAACCGACCGGCAGACAGACAGACATTTTGCTATTTCTTATTCCTCCCTCCCCTTTCCCTCCACCCCGACTATTTCAAAGTATTTTCAAGAAAAAGCAACAGCAGTTCCTCGTAACCACCTGGCTGCTAATGGCAGTATTTTCAACAACCCGTACAATAAACAAAAACGTGTTCCGGTACACTGGAAGATAAATGAGCGAACAGATTGGATAATAGTGTCACGCTGGGAATGCAGCACAAACAGGCGTGAAGGTCAGTGCAGTCAGTTTAGTGAAGGGAATAAACGCACTGTGTCAGCAGTAGAATAAAGTAGGATTGAAAGGGGCTGGTGTGTAGAGGGATGAGGGTACTAGGGGTAAGGTAGCCGGTGGTGATAGTAAAGGTGTTATCCTAATCTTTCGGTCATTGAGGAAAGAGGCGTTTGGGACCTTCCTTTCTCTCTAGGCAAGCTTAATGAGGCAACTACTATATCCTCTCTCTCTCTCTCTCTCTCTCTGTGATTGTGTGTGTGAGTGTGTGGCGGGGGAGGGGGTTGGGATTGGGGACGAGGTGTTATTGTTTTTTGTGCGTCTAAAGGAGGGGGGTGTTATTGTTTATAAATGCAACAGAAAGATTTTATGTGTGTCTAAAGGAGTAGTTACAGAGTGAATCAGATTTTGCCAAACATTCCCTGGTTGTTGTACTTTTCCCTTCATTGGACAGTACTGCGTGGCGTAGGTTTGGTTAGTGTACAAAACCAATGGGTACTGCATAGTTAACGCTTGCGTGCATGCAAGCCATTGACTTAACGGGATTTAATGAGATGATTAGCGCTAACGACTCTTCTGGCAATTCTCGACGCCAGCGTCGATCCAATGGGAGATAGATTGATAGAGAGATAGGCAGGAGTGAGTGAGAACGTTGGCAGAATATGCATGGGCCGTGAGCAAATGCATGAGAAATGTGATCGAGCACTCAGAAAGACACTTGAGTTTGGTTGAGTTTGCGTGGGTGGTTGCGAACACAGAAAGAGAGAGGGAGAGAGAGAGAGAGAGAGAGAGAGAGAGAGAGAGAGAGAGAGAGAGAGAGAGAGAGAGAGAGAGAGAGAGAGAGAGAGAGGAGAGAGAGAGAGAAATCTTGGACACTTTTTTAAAAACTTTTACGGATAAACATTTTAGACTAATGACACAGTCTAATCTTCCAATTTGTCCCTTAACACATTAACATAGTAAAGGACCTTTAACTTGGAAATCATAAAATTCACACACACACGTGCACTCACACACATGCACACACAATCACACCAACATCTTCATTATTAGCTTTAAACAATATTAGGTAACCACCCCCATCGTTATTATCATCCTTATCACTATCACCACCATTACCATTACGATCACCACCATTATTATTATTATTATTATTATTATTATTATTATTATTATTATTAACAAGAATTACAAAAATAGCAATAACAACATTAAGAAGAAGAAGAAGAAGAAGAAGAAGAAGAAGAAGAAGAAGAAGAAGAAGAAGAAGAAGAAGATACATTACATTACATTACTTTACATAATTGTTGCTTTAGGTCCAGCAGACTCTTCCGAGCCAAATCAGGACCGGACAACCCCCAATCCGCATAAAAGATCTGCTGAAACAACCCTAGTGGGAAAACTGAATGCCCTCCACCAGCCAGTCACTTTACAATAAAGACATCCCACGCAGGGGACGCTGAGGCTGCACTCTAATTTATCGAACCCCCGTTTACAAAAACAAAATAGAATACAAACATCATTATAAATTATCAACAAAACATATACATATAAAATGCCTACATTGCTAAATAATAACATCATAGGAAGCCTTAATGACCACCTGGCAGAAAGCGTCCAATATTCCCAAGCTGATCCAACAGACCTCATACACAAACAAGGAGTCTTGTCCCGGAAGAGTTTTCAAGAAAAAAGGTAGGTGACTGGTCCAGTGAAGAAGAAGATAGTATAGCAGATTGATAGAACAGAGCAGGACTGAGAAAGAGCAAATGAGAAAGACAGCGATAGTGGGAATTTAAAGCACTAAATTTCCAGAAAGTGGGGAAACTATTTATACTGAAACCCCCGGCACACCAACGGGGGTAGAAGAAGAAGAAGAACAAGAAGAACAAGAACAAGAAGAAGAAGAAGAACAAGAAGAACAAGAACAAGAACAAGAAGAACAAGAACAAGAAGAACAAGAACAAGAAGAGCAAGAAGAAGAAGAATTATGTTAGAGAGAGAGAGAGAGAGAGAGGGAGAGAGAGAGAGACAGAGAGAGAGAGAGACGGAGACAGAGACAGAGACAGAACCAGAGAGAGAGACAGAGAAATATAAAAAGACACACAGATAAAGGAAATGCGCAGTCATCCGAGTCCTGGGTTCCCTTACTGGATGATAAAATACAAATCAAATTTAAGTGGAAGGGATGAGGTTTCCCCATTCTCAGTATTCCCCACAAACCATATACGAGTGTGCCTATTTAAATACGTGAGTTTGAATGTGTGTGTATAGTCTTTATCATCTATCCTATCCTATCCCGTAACTTTATCATCTTGGTGGAGAAAATACGTTAATAAAACAACCAACCAAACCATATATGTCGTAACTCAACATGATATTTACTGTGACCTTTGACCCTTATTTCTAAAGCAAGCACGCCTCTGAAAGTGTGCATACTTGAAAGTCTGGGTAGTGTAGAGTCCGTAGTATCAACCTAAGCAGAACTTTATTTTATTTTATTTATTTAATCAATCTTATATATCGCTTTTCTAGCCCAAGACTTGCTCTGGACGCTTGTAGTTACAAGATGTAACTCAAACCTCCCGAGGCGCCCACCAGCAACTTTTTGGCGCAAAGTCTGGCGCCCAAACGAATGAGCACAATCTTAAGCGACCGGGGATGGAGAAAAAGGACCTAGTGCGCGCTGGGTGTGTATGTGTTGCCGGCACACTCACCCATATAGGACATGAGCGTCACGATGAAGAGGAAGAAGAGAGAGAGAGAGAAAGAGAAAGAGTGAGTGAGAGGGAAAGAGAAAGAGTGAGTGAGAGAAAAAAAAAGAGAGAGAGAGAGACTGAGATTCATTCATTCATTCCTTTACTGAAATAAAAGCAATTGTCTTGTGTTGTAATGGAATAAATTGTCACAGAACTGTCCATACAGTTCAATTAACCATCCATTTGTCCATAATTCAGGTCCAAGAAAAAAAAGTTTACTGGGTGTCCGTTATGCCAGTGGGAATGTTGTGTGTGTTTTGGGTGCGTGGTTGAGAGTTCATTTTCTTCATGCGCCTGTTGGTTTCAATGTTATATCTCAATCAGAAGAAGATGCTTTGTATAGTAATGCTCTGTGGAAAATTCTGAATAAAGTTTCAAAATGTGTGTGTTGGTTTGCCTGTCTGTAGGTCTGTCGGTAGGTTTATTTTGAGTCTAAAAGTAATTATCTATATTTGTGGCTGGGTTGTTGGAGTGGAAGGACAAGGGCGGCAATGACGGTGATGGTGATGGTGATGGAGAAAGTGATCACTGGCCAAAGGGCACTGGCCAAAGGGCATCCGATACACCCTTTATTAAAACACTCTCAAATACCTTTAATGCAGCTTACCTATTGCATCGCATCCCGTTTCAGCAATAAATAAACACACATTTACAATAGAAAATACCCTGCCTAAATTGCATCCATCGTAAAAACTCGAGAAAAAGTTTAGCTGTTCTTACAAGTAGTGACGCCGCACGTAGATAATGAAAGTGTCTCAGAAAGGAAAAACCTCGCGTGTTTTTGGTCAACATCTTCTCTCGTTCTGGCCCAGACTGGCGCGAGATGTGCAAACACCGTTGCATGACGGGAAGTGGCTAGTAATTTAACAGCTCGAGCGGCGTCTGATCGTTTGCAATATATCACTCGAGGTGGGGAAGAAACCCAAGAAAAAGAAGAAGAAGAAGAAGAAGAAGAAGAAGAAGAAGAAGAAGAAGAAGAAGAAGAAGAAGAAGAAGAAGAAGTAGTACAACAACAACAACAACAACAACAACAACAAGAGATAAACAACAGAGAGGCTTAGAATTTAAAAAAAACGCATGTGCCGAGAAAAAGGATAAAAGTACATCAGCTATGTATTGTCTCCTCCACAAGATTAAGTTAATTAAAGAGCTATTTTTATTATTTTGCCTAAAGTCTTTCACTTCTTGCTCCCGTTTAATCTGTTTCCTCTTTCTCCTCCTCCTTCTTCTTCTTCACTATAACTCACGTGTGTCTTCTTTGGTAATGCTTTGCCGGTCCTGATTTGGCTCGGAAGAGTTCGCTGGACCTAAAGCAATAATCATGTAAAGGTAATGCTTTTGCTGCACATTCCACTTAACTTTTCCATTCTATTACTCAATCCGGGCAAAGGATGATGATGATGACGAAGACGACAACGAAATGATGATGATGATGACGATGATGATGATGATGATGATGATGATGATGATGATGATGATGATGATGATGATGATGATGATGATGATGATGATGATAAAGACAGCGACGATAACAATTATATGATTTCCGCAAACATACAAAAAGGTCGATTGCTCAATTGAGCCTAAGATACATCTATAGTTCTTTCCAATAAACGTTCCTGGCATCGCAGAAATGGGAAGATTGAGCACTTTAACCACTACACCTATACAATACACGGAACGTCAAGTTTGATAATATACCAACACCGTGAAATGTTTGCCAATAATAACATGAACGAGAAGATATCGAGATCCTGGAAGCTTCACTGAACGGTGTACTGTACATACGGCTAGTGAGAATGGCTCCTCTAAAATAACTATGTTAAAAGAGAGATTTATAAACTTGCTTTTCGGTTTATTCGCGTAAATAATAACAGTACAACTCGGAAGAGATTCCCCATTTCAGCCTCTAGTTTCACTATTGTGGTACTTCGGATGGCTTAGAAAGAATAAACAGGACGATTGTTCGTAAGGCCCTGCTGCTAGCATTGCCGAATGCATAAAATACTGCACAGAAGACGATAATATAGACAATAAATTGCTGAATGAAAACTGTACAGTCAATGTTTTGTCCAAGACGATAATATAGACGGAATAAATTGCTCGTGCTAGCCTATAGCTTAATATTGGGATAGTGTGAGTCCATAATAACAACATAAACAGGAGGACCAGTCAATGTATCCTGGTAGCAATCAATAAATGTTGTACAGTGAGTGAATGGCTATCCGGCACAGACGCTTATAGTCTCCGAGGCTTTTGACCTCTGGACGGCTTGCAAGTCAAATATAACAATCGCTCGTTGTAGCCTGCAGCTGACAAAAAAGTGGCGTAGTAGCGAAGTGGTGTAAACACACGCTAAGAAATGCTTTCTTTAAGCAACGTCCAGCGCGGTTAGTGCTTGGACTGGTGACCATAAATGGATGCAACTATACCGAAGGACATAAAAGAATAAAGCTAAGGCACGTACACCAAATCCCAGTCCACCCAGCTAGCTGTGAACGGGTACACCTGGCTTCGTTTACATAGAACCAAAGACCTTGATATATAAAGACATGCCATGAGGCCCACTTCATGAGGGGCCGGGTAGCTCAGTTGGTAAGAGCGTCTTGCTAGCAACCGAAAGGTCGCTGGTTCGAATCCCGGATTGGTCAACGTGTGATCATATTATTTTCCCCTTTACCAACAACTGGCCCGCTGGTGTCAGTATAAATCGGTCCAGTAGTCACCTATATGCGAAAGTGTCGTGTGACTATAATCTACAAAACAACAACAACAACAGCCCACTTCAACAGAGTTTACATGTAAAACAGCGATCCTAGCGGTAGTCCTGTTTCTATGTCAAGGGAGGTAATACGCGTTCAATAAACAACTGTGTCGGCAAGGTCTACAGTCGATGCAAAAGCTCTTTTATTTTAAACTTTTCTTAGTTTTGCGTAATTTAAAAAATTAAATAAATAAATAAATAAAAGTAGTTTGTTATATTAAATTATATACTACTTTAAAACAGTCAAGCTGATCTCATGCTGATAAACAAAAAAAGTAAGTTTGCATGCTACTTTCCTACTTTGATAAGTTCAGCATGCCCCTGCTGTCATATTATTTTATCTGGTATACCCTTATACGCTTATGTGTCCGGGGACGTTAATCTATATTCAACTCATTATCTTTACTTGCTATAAATGTTTAAATAAGCCTGTAGAAATTCTAGAGTTTTAACTCTTTGGGTACTATATTTTATAACAAACTGAAATGTAATGTAAACACAGACTGTCCTGTAAAACGTGGACAGAGAGAGTGCATCTTCTCCGCCATCTCGATAGTTTTTCTGTTAGCTCAGATATACTTAGTCGATTTTATCAGTCATTTATATAAATTTTCTTTTATTTGCTGGTTTCGAAGTTTATCTGTATCTGATGGAAACAGCTTGTCAAGTATCGCAAATCTGTACTCAAAGATTACTGGCTTGAGACAACAAGACCTGAGCAGTTCTATATTTTTTGTGTGTGTAGGTGTGTGTGTGTGTTTTTTTTTTCTATGAGCACCACCCCACAATGTGTGCCACCTTGTCGTACTTTCTTCTTAGCGCGCGGCATTTTCCCAAGTGACGACAGTTATTTCGCTAGGTGGCGCTTCTCTAATATCGAAAGTAGCGAACTCCCGGAAGTGGGCCTCATGGCATGTCTTTATATATCAAGGTCTTTGATAGAACTAGGGAAGAAAATTAGGCCGAGAGAGAGAGAGAGAGAGAAGAAGAAGAAGAAGAAGAAGAAGAAGAAGAAGAAAATCGTCCTTATTAATCTGGCCCTGAGAAAAGAGAAGTCTCAAAGGTTGCTCTTCCCCTCCCCCTTATCTCAGCCCTTCCCCTCCAGCCCCCTCAACCCCCTCCCCCTCGCAACGACCAAAAAGGTTGCGGAATCGGACACCGTTACCTTTGCCTAGCCTGCAGCTTCCTGGAATACTGTGCGTCAAGGATAACAACACGAACAGAAAGATCGCTTACTGTCCTGAATTGAATTATTATTATTATTATAGCGCTTTACTAGCTCAAAGAGCAGCTCCAGGCGATGGACAAAAAACGGGATATAACCCCAGCCGCCCACGACGCCAGCTTGCTGCTTAACGTGCACCGTCGTTCGAGCCAATTGAGCGAATCTGTATACAATGTACTTTAAAACATCATCGTATCCACACAGTGAGCGGGTTGGTCAACAATATCAACAAATAAGACGATCGCTATTTATTTCAGCCGGTTAATAGTCTCGGAGAGAGTACATTGGACTGGCTTGACACTGAGCGAAGCCATGAGGGTTGCTGAGAACATAGAAAGATGGAGTACGCTGGTTACACGTTCATCTGTGTTGCCCCAATGACCTTCGAATTACGGGATAGGATAGGAGTACATAGTGCGTCCATAACGACAACGGTCAGCGGCCTTCCTGTTTGGTCATGGCCATAGGTTAATACTATCTCTAGGGAACTAGCATGGATTGCTTTTTTTTTCTTTTCTTTTTTATTTTTTGGCAGGCAAGTGTCTAAGACAGACCAAACCAAGCAAGTTGTTGACGCTGTCGTATGTCTTCACTGTAGCCTTCAACCATTAGCATTCACGTCTGGCCATATCGTCAATAGTGGGTGTAGATGTTAAACGTAATGTTCATTAACCTTTAATAAAGTTTAGCTGTATAAGCATGGAGATGAGGTGCTACAGAAGACTTCTGGGCATTTCCTATACCCAGCACATCACCAACGACGAAGTCTGCAGACCATCACACAAACCATTGGACAAAACGATGACCTGCTCACAGTAGTGAAAAAACGGAAACTCCGATGGTATGGCAACATCACCAGATCATCAGGTCTTGCAAAGACCATCCTGCAAGGCACAGTACAATGAGGTAGAAGAAGAGGGAGACCGAAAAAGAGGTGGGAGGACAATATTCGAGAATGGACTGGTTTGACACTGAGCGAAACAGTCAGGGTTGCTGAGGACAGGGAAAGATGGACTACGCTGGTTAAACGATCATTTGTGGTGCCCCTACGACCTCCGTGTTATGGGATAGGATAGGAATAGGATAGCTGTACTCTGTTGCTTTGCTTTAAAGGGGTCTGTCTTCTTTGACTACGCCCTCCTCGACAGATCCGTTTAACATTCACAGTGAATGTAGCCGCACAACGTATATATATAAATAATATATATAATATATATATAAATAATATATATATATATATATAAATTCCGTAGTTTGTGCGCCTATTAATAGCAACCGCTAGCTACCGCTCTACGCTAAAAACACCACCTAGGAGATCATTGAGCGTATTAAGAAACCGTTACACAGGTGAAATTACTCCTTGTAATAAAAGAAATTGAGAATTCCAACTTTTGTGGTTGGTTTGAGCCAACGAAAGCACTCTGTCAAATATTATTGTTTAATTTAATAACGATGCGAATTTTAAGGTAAACTCTTTTCTGCCCCCCAAAAAGAAAAGCTTCGGGCTTGGGCCCCTTTAAACTGTAACCGAAGAAATAGCGTACCTCAAGCCCGCAGCCATGCACTTGCAAAATGAGTAATCGCCCTTGCTACGGTCACTGTGACTGTCTGCGGGTTTCGTTTTTATAAGTTTTATACTTTTAGACATTAACCACTCAGGGTAGCCGTGTCTGCTGAGACATGCGCCCTGCTTGGGTTCTTAGTTTGCATAATAATTATTATGCAGGCCCTGACATTCTGTACGGACAACGTGGCATGACTTGATTTTGATTCGTGTCTCGCGCGATGGCAAAAGCAATGGAAGGTCTAGAAGGTAGGGGGTAGGGTTGTTTGGAATTAGTGGGTGAGGACGGGGTAGGAGGGGGCCTGATAGAACTTGAAGTGAGTAGCAGGAGTTGATGTTGGGAGGAGGAGGCTGGGGAGAGCACTTGGTGCGTGACGCATGATAGAAAAATCTGGTATTATTACGCTTTTAAAAATATCTCTGTTATGCAATAACAACCTAACGTTGTCTACACACAACAAAAGACCATTGTGTCCAAGCAAGCTGGTGGTTTTATTTTAACCTTGGTGTGTCCTTCTTTAAAAGACACCCACAGGCAAAGAACATATCATGCACCGTTTTATTTAATGTCAATATTATTTTGCTGTCTGTCGATACGAATACGAATTCGATAACTTTGATCTCTCTAAGAAATTACAATAATATCCAAGGGCGGATCAGCAAGTTCACGCGGGAGGGTGCACTTTTTTTTTTTTTTTGGCGGGGGAAGGGGGGGGGGGGTATAGAGAGAAGTTTTTGTATCTTACCTCAGATTCATAGCAAAGAACAGTTATTCCTTCAAAACAACAGTTTATTATTATTATTATTATTATTATTATTATTATTATTATTATTATTATTATTATTATTATTATTATTATTATTATTATTATATTATTATTATTATTATTATTATTATTATTATTATTATTATTATATTATTATTATTATTATTATTAGTATATTATTATATTATTATTATTATTATTATTATTATTATTATTATTATTATTATTATTATTATTATTATTGTATCACTTTGGTGGAAAGACTTTAAATAAATTATTATTGTATCACTTTGGTGGAAAGACTTTAAATACATTAAACAACTTCTTCTTCTTCTTCTTCTTCTTCTTATTATTATTATTATTATTATTATTATTATTATTATTATTATTATTATTATTATTATTATTGTCCTTTATTATTATTATTATTGTCCTCTATTCTTCTTTTTCTTTTTATTATTATTATTATTATTATTATTATTATTATCATTATGCTGCTGCTGATGATGATGATGATTAGCATGATGATTATTAGCATGATGATTATTATGAATATTATGGATATTCTGAATATTCTTCTTCCTCTTCTTTTTCTCCTTCCTTTTCTTTCTTCTTCTTCTTTTTCTTCTTTTTTTTTTTTTGGTCGTCCGTGGGGGGGTGCACGTGCACCCGTTGCACCCCCCCAAGATCCGCCCCTGATATCTATACAGATATAAGCGGGTTAACATCTGTATATATAAACATTCCAAAAGGCTCCTGGTCAAAGATCGAAATATACCGAAAATACCTTACTAATTATGGTGGAATAACATTAAAACACGTTCGCTTAAGCCTATGACACACGGTAAGGTTTTGGGTGAAATCAAAACCAAATTTTCCAAAATCCATCGTTTTCTCGTTTTCTTCGTGTGTGAAGTATGTAAACATACGTTTCCAGTCTTCTGTCGATGTTTTCACATTTAGGGCTTGTTCTTACTGGTAGTCACACACACCCACACACACACCCCAGGGGCGGATCAGTTAGTTTTTTTTGGGGGGGGTTTCCAAAATTCGTATAAAAAAATAAATAAATAAATAAAATATATATATATATATATATATATATATATATATATATATATATATATATATAATATATATATATATATATATATATATATATATATATATATATATATATATATATATATATATATATATATATATATATATATATATATATATATATATATATATATATATATATATATATATATATATATATATATATATATATATATAGTATTTATTTTATTTTTATTTTTATTTTTATAATTGTATTCTCTCTCTCTCTCTTTCTCTCCTTCTTCTTCTTCTTTCTTTTCCTTTTTTTTTTTTTTTTTGGGCTGGGGGGGGGGGTTTCCGGAAACCCCGGAAACCCCGGAAACCCCCCCCTCGTCCGCCCCTGCACCCACACCCACACCCACACACACACACACAGAATACATTATGAAATTAGAAGTAATAATGCTCACATCCGAAAGCCTGTCGAGAGCCACTGTACAGGGATGAAGGATACGGCTGACGCGGAGTTTTTGCCGCTTCGGTCTGTTTGCAGCTGTTGTCAAGAGGGCAGCGCCGTCCATGTTTTAACAATCATACTAGCTGGTACATCATAAGTCGAAGTCTAGTTATAGTAGATGAGTAACAGTTCTCGATGACGTTGACTACTAGTAATGCTAACGTAAAGACCTCATCTACCAAGGACCCCAGCTGTTAACAAACTAATAATCAGCAGCGTTCTGTTTATAATTAATATTGAATCTCAAATTAATGCCAAGGTTGACACAATACACCAACAAGTAATGGTGTTACCGTCGAATAGCTTACCCATTTATACATACGGATTGTTTTATTCTCCAAAGAAGATCGTACACAATCAACATTGTAACCATTGTATAGATAGTGTAGCCTATATTTTAGTGATTTTTTTACTTCTATCAAGACGTCAGTCAGCAAATTCGCGGATTTTTTTTTGGCATCAGATACTTGATTCCCAACGAATTCAGACAAAGGTTTTTATACACACTGTTAAAATCAAACATGATCCTCAACGGCAATGAAAGATTTAGCTTACCACGAATATAGGGAATATAGGCTATCGCAAAGCACCATAGGATTTTCCTGTATTCGTACTACAGTTATTCATACAGTTGAAATCTATTAGTTGATCTTTTAACAACAACAAAGGCTTGACAACAACAAAGGGGGTGTCGGATAGCGCAGTGGTTGGAGCACTCGCTACTGTGTCGCAAGTTAAGCACAGTCCAGTGCGGTTAGCACTTGGATGGGTGACCGCAAAACGTGAAGCGACAAATAACAACGCCCCCAGTTGACTCAACTGTGATTGAGTACCTACTCTCTTAAGGGTGGGGAAGGTAAAGCAGCGAGGGAGAGAGATGGGCATCACCCTCATTACGCTGGCCCAAGATAAGTGTGATCTCCAACATCACGCTCCCCTACGCCCACAAGGCTATGGGACTACCTTTACCTTTTTTTTAAACAAAGGCTTGAAAGTTATTATATTACATTATTAATATTATATTATATTATTAAATCCAATTAAAACCAAATTATGTA
The DNA here is from genome assembly GCA_036898135.1 of Oncomelania hupensis. Lineage (NCBI taxonomy): Eukaryota > Metazoa > Mollusca > Gastropoda > Littorinimorpha > Pomatiopsidae > Oncomelania > Oncomelania hupensis. The sequence continues at coordinate 67,179,833 of CM072513.1, read as the reverse complement.
AAGTGCATTTGTGATGAAGCTTTAACTATAAAACTTCTATTATTTGATTGTAGATAGATTCATCCTCTTTTTGCCCCTTGAAGTAAACACTATAACATCAGTTAAAAACATTAGCAATGAATTAAGTGTAGGATTGGCAAAAGCTTTAATCAGTTCTCCAGTCGCTCGTTTTATTTAACTGACATTGTTATTGTTATATTAGAGAGATAATAATAGTAACTGTGTTTATTTATGTGTTCATGTATGTCTGTTTAAATGCGTGAATCTGTATGTATGGTCTTTATCATCTTGATGAAAAAAGACGTTAATAAAACAACCAACCAACCAGCTTAAAAGTACTTCAAACATCATAATTATCATTCTTCAGCAATCACAAGTACCGACAGATTTAAGACCACGATTTCTTGAACTGCATCTGTCATTAGTCCTTCTAGCTGTGATAGTATAATTGTAAATTACAAATATACTAGCAAGGTCGTGCTTATAATAAGCAGAATTAGAAGTCTGCTGTTCTATCCTATCCTATCCTATCCCGTAACTCGAAAGTCGTTGGGGCAACACAGATGATCGTTTAACCAGCGTATTCCATCTTTCTATGTCCTTAGCAACCCTCATGGCTTCACTCATTTTCGAATGTTGTCCTCCCACCTATTTTTCTGTCTCCCTCTTCTTCTGCCTCCTTGCACTGTGCCTTGCAGGATGGTCTTTGCAAGGTCTGATTTTCCGACGACGTGACCATACCATCGGAGTTTCCGTTTCTTGTGTAACAGCAGACTTGTAATTTTGCTTATATTATACACGACCTTTTTCGTATATATCATTTAGTATGTAATTCTCTGCTCATACCAAGCCTGACCTTTTTGGTATCCTAGTAAGTAATTCTGCTTATAATTGTAGTACGTTGTGACCTTTCGGTATCATGTTGTCTCTGTACCCTCATGTTCGCCACTCTACTTGTAAACAGGCATTCGGCGAGTCTCGGCTACGCTTAGTGAAATTGTAGCCTCCTGGGACCACTTTGCAATGAAAGCTCGCATGCAACAATGTGTCTTCTACGTCACCTTTGCTCTTCAGCGGTAATCGCATAACAACCCAGCTATCTGGGCCTATGGTGCGATAGTCACATGCCACGCGTGTAGCGCGCGTTGTCTCAAGCCTCGGAGGTCTACTCTAATTGCTCTCCTGCAAAAGAAAACAGCGCATGCCTCAAAAAGGCTCAGCTACGCTAATCTACTTGCCTACCTGCCTGCCTGCCTGCCTGCCTGTCTGCATGCCACGATGAGTGCGTCCGAGTACAGGAAGGACTAGGGAGGGCCCACATCATCAGTACTTTTCTGGAGCAATACCCCTCTCGCCAACCCGCTTAACCCCATGTCCCATCGCACCACGTCCCATCCTCCACTCTGAACCTCCTTTAACGTAATTAATTGATGCAATCTCCACCCCACCAACCCACACCCACCCTCACCCCTAGCTCAGGCATAACTCACACACAGAGATGCAATTTTTACCTCAACTTCTTACCTATCATGTATTCATTATTTTGAATAGGTCACCAGTTCCATCGTTACTGTTGTATTCTTTCATCAAATTTGGCTTGTTAATTGAAACGTCAGCTCCCAAAAAAAAGAAAGAAATGATTTGCTTTTATACGTATCAGAAATACAATTTCTACATAGCGTCTGAAGCAACTGAGAATGCATTTATCTACCCATTAACCCGTGGAATATTTCTCTTTCTGGCTCTCAATGTGTCATCATTATAACGAGGTTTACCTTCTTCCTTGTTTCACAGGACGTACATCACGAACACTACGTTCTACCTGCACCAGTATGCGTGCTGTGCTGCACCTTGAGTGCACTCCACATATCAAAACATTCTCCACGTTGAACAGGTTTACGTGTGTCTGGAGCTAAAGGCAAAACACCACCGACCCCTTGCACATCGAGAGGGGAATGTGCTTGATACGTAACTAAAGGTGGAACTGTGTCAAGGTTAAGGCGATTTCCTAGCCCAAGAGGCCTAACAGTAAAACAACTCTCTGCAAAGACTTATAATTCTTTTTCATAGTACCACTATCCTTGCACTCTTAACAGCTGTTAAGAGTTATTTTCTCATTAAATGTTTAGTTAATAATAATGTTTCTATGATGAGCACTTTTTGATACTTTGCGTTGGATAATAAAATTTCACTCTGAGGTTTATTATTCGCCCCTCCTTCTCCGCCTCCTTTCTTTCTATCTTTCTTGTTGTTGTTCTTCTTCTTCGTCTTTCCGGACTCCGAATACAGAGTCAAGAAAACAACCGTGAAAAAGTGTCGTAAATAAAATGGTCCTTATTGTAATAACCGGAGCTTGACAGCATAAAAATCAATGCCACAGTAAGGGCTCATGTGGCACAGACCCTGGGTATCAAACTGATTCCTTAGAACTTACCGGTCGATGCATACGCAACATCAACTACACCTTTAGATCTTTTGCCTTAAACACAGAACAATACATTTCTTTTGTTTAAATGGAAGATATCAACAGGGAGCGTAAGAGTGCAAACACACACACTTTCCAACAGTGCAATAATTCACACGCACACGTGATATGGTACTTAAAGGAACACCACCTCCAAGTACATAGATTTTCTCTATAAGATTATACATTAAAATGTATGTGGTCTTTAGACCGGACATTTAAGAACTCGTGTCCTCTGACCCAGTGCACTGTTTTTTTGTTGGCTAACTGACAAACGATTTCACAACACGTAAGCCACCTTACAAGCTTACGAAGTGCCTCTTTTTACCATTGTAGCCACATTGTAGATAATTGTAGAGGCAGCCACATGTACGTTGTTGCTTACAATTGCAGGCTCTGAGGTATTGCTGTTTGTACATTGCAATTGCCAAACATGTGTATGTGTTGGCTACCTATATGCATGTGTCGATCCTTTCATAAAGCCCAACGCTAAACTGTGGCATCATTCCTCCTGGTTTCGCAATGACTTCCTATTTCTGGTGCTGGCAAAATAGAGTTTGCATCGTTTTGCGCTGGCACGTGAAAAGAGTGTTTGTTCTTTGTCTACGTCATTGGAACAACAACAACAACAACAACACCAATAATAATAATAATAATAATAATAATAATAATAATAATAATAATAATAATAATAATAATAATAATAATAATAGCTTTTGTAACGCGCGATACCTTACCATAATTAAAAGCTGAAGGCGCTCACTTGCATTCACACTCAACTAAACATTAACTACGAGCACGAACACCCAAAAGCCTAAATATACATGATCCGACAGGGGGACTGGTGTAGTGGGTGGGGGGAGGAAGGTGCGGGCGGAGAGTAAGGCAAGAAGGAATGACTTATTTCTATGGGTAGGCCATTTGCAAGTTGTATGTTTTCAGGGAAGTTTTAAAGAATGGAAGAGAACGTATATTGGCGCAAAGGGAGCAGAACATTCCAAAACAGCGGGATCTTGATACTGAAAAGAGAGAGCCCAGCAGTTATCAGTTTGTGGAATGCACAGACGTTTCCCTCCAGAGGATCGCAGCGATCGTGAGGGAGAATATAATGACATGCAGTCAGAAAGATAAATGGGAAGGTGATGCCTTCAAAGAAGGGGAAAGTCAAAGAAGCGGAATGCGATATGCAACATGTCATAACGTCACAATAGATCCTATCCTATCCTGTCCCGTAACCCGGAGGTCGTAGGGGCACCACAGATGATCGTTTAACCAGCATACTCCATCTTCTCTGTCCTCAACAGCCCTGATGGCTTCGCTCAGTGTCAAACCAGTCCATTCTCGAATGTTGTCCTCCCACCTCTTTTTCGGTCTCCCTCTTCTTCTACCTCCTTGCACTGTGCCTTGCAGAATAGTCTTTGCAAGGCCTGATGATCTGGTGATGTGGCCATACCATCGGAGTTTTTTAGCGTTTCTTCACCACTGTGAGCAAGTCATCGTGTTGTCCAAATGCAATGGCTTGTGTGACGGTCTGTCGGACCGTTGTTGGTGATGTGTTATGTATAGGAAATGCCCAGAAGTCTTCTGTAGCACCTCATCTCCGTGCTTTGTATTCTTCCTTGGAGATCTGATGTGAGGGTCCATGCTTCGCAAGCATATAGGAAGATGGAGATGACAAGGGAGCGCAGCAGTCTTACTTTGGAATGTAGACTGATGGTCCTGTCTTTCAAAATCGGCTTCAACCTTGTCAGAGCAGCAGTTGTTTGTGCGATCCTGGAGAGGACTTCCTGTCGGGACCCATTGTCTGATACAATGGCTCCTAAATATTTGAAGCTGTCACAATAGATGGTAAATTAAAAGAGACTCCTAAAGTATTGAAACTTTAGTTGCGCTTCTTGGTAGCATGTGAAAACATCTAAAGGTTCCTATGTGTCTGTGCGGCCTCTGCAATTAGAATGTCGACGATGTCGCAATATGAGACTTTCTAAGTACAGGTAATGGCCATTAGTTAAACACTGACCACAAGTGAAATACGTCTGCAGATACGCACAAAAATCCAATTTGTCAGGCTTCACAGTATTACGAGATAATGATAATTAAATTGCGACGACACAATGTGCTCTCAAACCAGCAGGAGCAAAATCGAGTACTTTTTGCTTTACTCTGCTCCAGTCAACGTTGCCGTTATAATGAAGATACATCCAATATGCATAAATAATGTTCTGAATTGCATGCAAGTCACCGATTAGTCTACTCCCCTCTAAATTAGCATTATGGTTTCATGCTGGCTGATAAAGAGTACTACGGCAGAAACCAAGAGAAAAGCTACAACTAAAAACAACTCAAAGAGCATCCAGACTACAACAAACTTTCCAGTTTATTAAAATCTAATTCTCAAGCTACAGCAAAGCTAACTAGATGTATGAGTTTTGAAATTCCTTGGCGTGCGTGTGTGTGAAAGAATATGCATCTGGGTGCATTTGCCACAAAGCTAACTCGTACAGTATATAACTTGTGCACTGGCGGAGAAAGCATGCTAATACAGTAACAGCTAGATGTTACTGTTATTATCACTTCGTCCTGATTATGTGGGGTGTCGGATAGCGCAGTGGTTGGAGCACTCGCTACTGTGTCGCAAGTTAAGCACCGTCCAATGCGGTTAGCACTTGGATGGGTGACCGCAAAACGTGAAGCGACAAATAACAACGCCCCCAGTTGACTCAGCTGTGACTGAGTACCTACTCTCTCAAGGGTGGGGAAGGTAAAGCAGCGAGGGAGAGAGATAGGCATCACCCTCATTACGTTGTCCCAAGATAAGTGTGATCTCCAACATCACGCTCCCCTACGGCCACAAGGCTATGGGACCATCTTTACCCTTTTTTTAAAAAAAAAAAAACAGCACCTGATTATGTCACAGCTGAGGCTTTTGACCGGTCTTAGAATCTTCAGTCTTCTTATACATTCAACATTATTTACCACTGGTTTCTGCTGACAAGTGTTACAACCAACATCATTTGCCACTCTAGTTTTTTCTTCTGGTAAGTATCCAACATTCTTTTCCACTGGTTTCTTAAGGTAAAAGTCTTTTACATTCAAAATCATTAGCTAATGGTTTTCTCTGGCAAGTCTTAACATCAAACATCATTTTCCGCTCGTCTCGTTTGCCAAGTATCGTAATCTTACATCCTCAAACCCAACGAATAAAAATTAAACGTGAGTCGAGAGCACGGTGTGATAGTAATATATGCGAGACGCTAGCCTGACAGTCAAGAAAGTTGACAATATCTTAATAAATAATTATGAGCGTGAGGCCGGCGTTACAAGTACGCTTCTTGATCAAGGGTAGAACCTGTTCTTCAGCGAATTATTTCATTAATGCATGCTGTGTGGATCTCGCTAAGAAATGCCTTGTTCACTGAACCACTCGGTCCAGGTAACCCGATCATGAGTCCATCAACAAATATCACTGATCAATGACTCCATATTCCAGCAGCATCACCTATAAACACCACATATAAACACGACTTCCAATCGCCCTCCACCACATCATCATCATCATCATCATCATCATCATCATCATCATCATCATCATCATCATCATCATCATCATCATCAACAACAACAATAATAATAACATAATCGTCATAAAAGTGGTCCCGATTCCGCTCTTTGCAGTCCGTTGGACCCTATAAACAATGATTAATTAACTAAATCGTCATTAAAAACATCGTCATCATCAATAACAAAAAACAGCAACATTTTCAACAACAACAGCAGCAGCGATATCCGCCCGAACAAATTCACCGTAGGTCTGCCACGGGCAAAGAGAACTATAGTTTTGGAATGTGTTCACAACACATGCGCTAAGCATGGCTCTCATCAATCATAATTACTGTAGAATATTGAGTAACGAACCAATACATAAGCATTGTTATTTGTGCATGCCTGTTCCACACTACATTCATCATCACCTATAAGGCAAACTAACAAATTAGTGGTTGTTTTTTCTTTTTAGTCCAAGCCCAGAATGCAGCAAAATGTTTAATTTTGCTTTTTTGGGTATCCAAAATAATTTTTACTGCATCGGAAAGATAATAATGTACTCTATCACATATCCAAAATGTAAAAAAAAAAAATATCGCAAAACAAAGTTATTGAGCCTTTATAATCTAGCCGTGTACTATGGCATTCCGTTCAGTTATTGCTTGCTTTGTAAGGCCAAAAACTAGTATGGCAGATTACTGACAAAACAGCTTCCCCCCCCCCCCCACCAAATTTGATGTCCATGATATTTAAGACCTACTATTTCAAAAAAGCCTGGTAGCCATTAAAAAAATGGCGGCCATTTTCAAGATGGCCGCCATGCAGATTAAACTCTTGTTCTACAATATGAAGTTTACGACCAAGATTTCGACCTACAAGCGCCACATTTGGTATACATGATACTTAAGACCTACTCTTTTAGAAAAGCTCAGTGGCCGTTAACAGAAAAAATATGGCGGACATTTTTCAAGATGGCCGCCATGCCGACAACACTTTTGTTCTACAATAATTATGGAGTATGAGATCAAGATTTCGACCTACAAGCACCAAATTTGGTCTACACGCTACTTAAGACCTACTCTTTTACAAACGCCCGGTAGCCATTACCAGAAACAACATGGCGGCCATTTTTAATGATGGCCGCCATGCTGATTACACTCTTGGTCTACAATATAAAGTATGAGAAGATTTTCTCCTAAAAGCACCAAATTTGGCATGTCTGATATTTAAAATATTTTCTTTTAGAAAAGCTCGGTAGCCATTAAAAAGAAACAATATGGCGGCCATTTTCAAGATGGCCATAATGCCGATTATACTCTTGTACTATACTATGAAGTATTAGACGAAGATTTTGCTTTACAAGCACCAAATTTGGTATACCTGTGACTTAAGACCTGTTTTTTTAAAAAATCCCAGTAGTTATTACAAAAAGAAATATGGTGACCATATTTCAAGATGGCCACCATGCTGATTACACTCCTAGTCTATAATAAAAACTACGTAATTAATAAAGAAATAATAGTATATACATTAAACAAACACATTTTTTAAAATGTACAATATACCATAAATTAAGTGATGGAAGTAACATTCTTATGCATTGTTTGTAATCTGAAGAAGAGCATAGCTCGAAAATTCATTTGTCTTATATTGTTGTATAATTAAAAGTATCTTTGATATTTTTTGTTGTGTTCATGACTTTTACTAAAGAATCTATTCTTTAGGTTATCGAAATCGCTCTATACAACTAATTAATTGTTTGCAGTCTTGCTTCCATTCTTTATATAGAATTATTTATAGCCCTAAATACTATGGTTTTGGCCTTAAAATGCAAACTATCAATTGTTTTACAAACGGAATGCCATAGCCATGCTGTGCTTGAATCAGCACTAGAAAACGTTTCATTACACGAAAACAAAAACATAATGCAGTGCTGGTGATAGAGCCAGACTGTTAGATCTCAACACTATTGTCACTCATGACTTCTTCCATTTCTTCTTCCTCTTCCTTTTTCTATTCTTCTTCCTCTTCTTCTTCCTTTTATGTGTACTTCATGACGTTTAAGCAGATTTCACCTCGGCATTCTCCACATCCAACAGTGCAGACCAATCCATGTCGTCGGCATGAACACCTGGTGGACGCACAGTCAGTTCTGCAATTGCAACGCACAAGGTTTAGAAGATGGTCTGGTGCATTGGTTCCTCTCTTGCTACAAAACTCCAGCAACCTACCCTTGAATTCTAATGTTCTTATAGGTGTCAGTTGATAATGATCATCCTTTGATCCTTTTTTCCCTTTGCTTCCATTGTCACAAAACAAGCACTTTGGACCCAAACCACTGGTGCCAGAAGCTATGTTCAATCCAGACAACCTGTGTTTTCGAGGTGATGGTGACTGATTCAGCTTGCTCATACCTTTTTTCACATGGTGCTTGATTGTGAATGTTTGTCTGCAAACAGCATGTACAAGATCTCCAAGAACTGCGTGTATGTATACTTTCCTCTGTTTACTAGCTTTTTTTTTTTAAATAGAATCACATCCTTTTTGTATTAGCGTACGAACAGGGTCAAACGCGCGATGAAAAGTAGCGATGCTTTGCATCGATACTATTCTCATAAGGATCCATCCGTTTAGGAAAATATCGCTACTTTTCTCAAAAGGATCGCACATTTTCTCAAATGGAACGCCAATTGCGAAAGTATCGATGCTTTCTGAAAAGTATCGATGCTTTGCATCGATACTTTTTAAAAAGTATCGATACTTTGCATTGATACTTTAGCTCGAGCAGTTTCATCGCGCAGTTCCGAAGTTTACCGAGGCGAAACACACTGTTTCTACAAAACTGAAATCGGTCAAGCTAATGAAATAATATACATGTATTATGTAACATTCCACCAATTGTCCTTTGCAGAGCAAATTAATTAATAAATATAATTTTTCCAAATAGCTAAATTTAAGAATTACTATTAGTTAATAAATAATGTGTTCCGCTTTAGTTCCGATCAAACTTTTGGAAAATTTGCATACTGTGTATTCGGAAGAATTCGGAAATGCGCGATGAAAAGGATCGATCCTTTCGTAACGGAGCGATGCAAAGTAGCGATACTTTTCAAAAAGTATCTATGCAAAGCATCGCTACTTTTCATCGCGCGTTTGACCCTGTTCGTACGCCATACAGGGCAGCGACCACAGCAAGCAGCAAGCAGCAAGCGGAGAGCGTCTGCTAGTGACCTATTTAGCCATAACTGAAAACCGGCAAGTACTATTATATTGCGCGTTATATTATTTATATTTTAATAAGAGCAAAGAAAATGTTTGCTTAACTCAAAAGACACGGTGGGATTTAATGATGGTGAATATTCCAGCAATTCATCTTCAAAATCCTCTTCCATATCTGTGAAGTCACGCTGACAGTGTTGAATGGGCATGTGGGCGGAGTTATACTTCGCCCGCAAGGAAATTCCCGCGTATGACTGGCAAAATGTGCCAATACCGTTTTAGCAATTTTTAATTCGTTGTATCTCCTAATTGCGCTATTTTTTTTTTTTACATTTTGGTAAGATTGTTCAACAACCTAAGCTCTTTACATTTGCCTTGTTTTCATTTTGGATACCCTAAAAAGCACCTCTAAACAATCTGGGCTTCGGCTATTTGTGATCCTTTCCCATTTTCTGTTCTATATATCTACTTCCTCCATCAGCTCCCCCTCCTAATGCCGCACCCATCCTCCTCTCCCCCACCCAGTCCATACCACGGACTGCCCTAACCGTCCTTTCCTATCCTATCCTATCCCGTAACTCGGAGGTCGTTGGGGCACCACAGATGATCGTTTAACCAACGTACTCCATTTTTCTCTGTAAATATCTATGATGTGCGCATGGTAGATTTTGTAAATTGTTTATGTTACATCAGTACAACTTATGTTAATCTGATAAATAAAACTTGATGCAACAACAACAACAACAAATTTTCTCTGTCCTCAGCAACCCCCATGGCTTCGGTCAGTGTCAAGCCAGTCCATTCTGGAATGTTGTCCTCCCACCTCTTTTTCGGTCCCCCTCTTCTTCTACCTCCTTGCATTGTACCTTGCAGGATGGTCTTTGCAAGGCCTGATGTTCTGGTGACGTGGCCATACCATCGGAGTTTCCGTTTCTTCACCACTGTGAGCAGGTCATCGTATTGTCCAATGGCTTGTGTGATGGTCTGTCGGACTTCGTCGTTGGTGATGTGCTGGGTATAGGAAATGCCCAGAAGACTTCTGTAGCCCCTCATCTCCATGATTTGTATTCTTCGTTGTAGATCTGCTGTGAGGGTCCATGTTTTGCAAGCGTATAGGAAGATGGAGATGATGTCGACAAGGGGGCGCAGCAGCCTTACCTTAGAACGTAGACTGGTGATCTTGTCTTTGCAAATGGGCCTCAACCTTGTCAGAGCAGCAGTTGTTTGTGCGATCATGGAGATGACTTCCTGTCCGGAACCACTGTCTGATACAATTGCTCCTAAATATTTGAAGCTATGCACTGTGTTGAGGGATTAGCCTTGGGCTTTGATGTCCGTTTGATGCCACTGGTGTTGTTGGTCTTCATTTTGGTGTTCTCTGCACTTATTTCCATTCCATAAGCTCTGGAGGTGGTGTCAAGCCTCTGTACCAGCTGTTCAAGTTCTTGTTCTTCTCCAGCCAATCCATCAATGTCATCCGCAAAACGAAAGTTGGAGATTGCTCTACCCCATATGCTGACTGTGCCATCGTGGTCTGCAAGGGCATCCGACATGATGCGCTCTATGAAGATGTTGAAGAATGTTGGAGAGAGTAGGCATTAGCGCGCATACCGATTGTTGTTCTGAACCACTTTCCCATGGCGCTGTTATGGAGGACTGCAATGGTAGCCTTGCCATACAGGCTTTTGATGATTTCAACAATAATTTTAGGGCTGATGTTGTACACTCTCACGGTTGCCCACAGAGCTGCATTTCAGACTCGGTCAAACGCCTTCTCTCTCACTAAAAAGAACAACAAAAAAAGCGTAATACTGCAAAGAGGCAGGCGTGTGTGTGTGTGTGTGTGGGTGTGTGTGTGTGTGTGTGAGCGCACGAGAGAGAGAGAGAGAGAGAGAGAGAGATTGATTTGGATATTAAATGGTGTTGTGATATTTTGGGGTACTGTGCAATTATTCAATTATTATTATAGCCTACTGCATGCTTTTATTCGTACATTTATCCCTTACCCGTGATTGTTCATTGTGTGCATGTCATGCTACCGTAGGAATAAAGGTGCATTGTATTGTTAAAGTTGTATTGTATCAATAAAATTGTATTGTACTGTTTGAATAACGTTTTATTGTGTCGTATGAATAAAGTTGTATTATATGAATAAAGTTGTATAAAATTGTATTGTAAAAAAATCAGACCTTTAAGGCACAGTACTGTACATGTAGGTCGTCTACAGTAAATTTGTAAATTAATATCTCTTTTGGGCGTCCATGTAGGTCTATTTCCGCTGCGCCGTACCCAATGCTGACCTCAAGCATAAGATTATTCACGCTTGCTGTTATAACGTGTTAAGTACCATTTGGCACAGTTTTATTGTTTTTGACCGGATCGACGAATACAATGGTGTGTTGTTGATGTACGGGCTGAACTTAACTAAACTGATTGATTTGCTTCTCGCTTAAAACTACTGGCATGGATTGCTCAACACATGCACGTATTCTTTACTTCCTTTGTGTGTGTGTGTGTGCGTGCGTGCGCGTGTTTTGGGTTGGTGTCCGTGCGTGTGTGTGTTTGTGTGCGTGCGTACGTGCGAGAGCGACCGACACAGATAGAGAGAGAAAAAAGCGATTAGAGCGATTAGGGAGGGGGACTATGGCTCTGACGGTAAAGTCTCTCTCCCTCTCCTCCCCTCTCTCTCTCTCTCTCTCTCTCTCTCTCTCTCTCTCTCTCTCTCTTTTATCATTGTTTTTATTTGTAATAGGTATATTGAAATTGTTTGTGCATGTAGGTTACAAAAATCAAAATAAAGAGAAGTAGCAACAATAGGCCCGTTTCAAGCGGATAATTGACAATAATCTTGGCTCTGACTTGAACCCGACAGTAGTACATGTAGTTTAGCTTATCGACAGCTCCCTCAGTAGTAGAGAACATGTAGTTTGGGTAGAAATGTTCGAGCGCTTAATACGATCATTTTGATTCATATAGTACTTAGAGTTTAAGAGCTTGAACCAAACATAAACAACCCTTGAAGTCGGTAAATGCGCTCGCTACTTCTCATTAGATCTCCATTCATAAAACACAGGTCAACCTGACTGGGTCACAGGGGATCGTGGAACTCCAAACCCCATGATAAGCCTATCACTTACAAAATATACTCCGATAACATACGGTAACGAGCCCATTTCCCACTTCTCCGATCAAAAGCAACGTAACTGCGTACAAGTCAATTAAATCGCCATTCGGGGCCGACAATAATCGTTATCGTGCAAGCGTTTGGAGAGCTACACTGCCATGTGATAATTGCTATTCCTTTCAAATGCTTTGGCGAGGTTAGAAATAGCTTCAGGACTGCTTATATATATAATAATACTCTGAATATGAACTGTGTGCTTCGCTAACTTAATATAACGAAAGAAGGAGACTAGTGTCCTAAATGTCAATGAGTTGTTCTGTCGCCTTTAATTATAAGAATTTCTTCTTGTTTTTTTTTTCAACCAATCGATTTTTTTAAAAGAAGAATTTCTTCCTTCTCTATGTTCCGAACTGTGCTGATACTTGTTTAATTTTATTTCTAATATTTCTAACGCTGATACGGCCTTTGGGAACCAAACAAAAAAACAACAATACTGAAAATGTTGTGCAAAACGCTGAAGAATTAGGCATGAAGCGAAGATCTAACAACATTGATTCAGGTAAAGTTAACATTATGCTTATCATGTGAATTTTTTGTTGTTGCTTTCTTTGTTTCTTTAATTTAACGTATTTTCACCTAAATGAGTTTAGACTTGGGAATGGGGGAGAAGATGGGTGTTTTCCCCTGTTCTGTTATGTTTTTGTGTGTTTGATAACGACACTGTATTCATTTCTCTTGCTTATTTCCGAAAGTATTTACAACCTTGCTGACGATCGTAACTATTTTCTAAACGTCCCTAAGAATAAATAGGAAAACTTATAACTTCCCTCATCAATTCCTCATAAATATGTTACAGTTGTTGCTCTAAATTAAAACTTTAGGAATGTTTGCCCGGCCGTTTTGACCTTGCGCAAACCATTTATAAACACTTGTTGGCGATCTGACATCATCGTATTTTTGGTTTGTTTTATTCTTTTGTTGTTTGTTTGTTTGTTTGCGACTTATGACTGGTCTGTTACCGTTTTTTGTTTAATAATTAAACATGCCTGCTTATCTTGCCCTATGTTTATGCATTTACAGCCTTTTTAATGTAGTGTATTTTAAAATAAAATCTCGCCACTGAACTGATTCGATTCAGAATATATTACTGTTGTGTATGTTGTTATTGTTTTTGTTGTTTTTTGGACATTGTCACGGTTGTGGCATATATATAGATATAATTCTCTCAAAATGGCTAGCACCGTACAGCAACCATTAAGGAGCAAGAAATAAAACAAGCCAAGGGAGGCAAGTTGATTTAAACTGGGGTATTTTAAATTTGCGACTGGCTTCTTCCTAATATGAACTTCTCAACGGGTGTTTTTGTGACTACCCATGCAGTACATGTAGACTGCACTCAGTGTAGTTCAAGCATTCAAGGCCAAACCTCCTCTGATGAGATCTTTGGTAAAGATCGAAACCGTCAGGAGAACCAGGTTTTATGAATGCAATTGTACTGCTTTTGAGCTCTTTTATCTCACGAAGAAGCACATGGAATTAAAAGCCACTATGTCGCACTTTTTGTCCACATTTGAGAGCAGGATAATTATTTTTATTTAAAGATATTTAACTTTGTCACGTCTTTGACGCGCTTCTAAACCTTTTCCGCGTCACAATGCAAATACAAATACCAATACAAGGTAGAAAGAAGAAGAAGAAGAAGAAGAAGAAGAAGAAGAAGAAGAAGAAACAAAGAAAGAAAACTAATTAAGAAAGAACGGCTAAGAGTAGTACAAACATGTAAAGCAGCAAACATGTTTGTTAAGTGATGTATTCACTTTTCCACGCCTCGACGCTCATATCATACTCATCATCGGTGCAAAATTTTCATGTAAAATTAAACGACAACCAACCAACCAACCAACCACATACATTGGAGCAAGAGAGGCTACGGCTAATCATACCTCAGCACAAACACCTAGAGCGGCAAAAATATTCTTAATGTTTGTTTTCGCCTTCACCAGTCCGTTCCACCTGTTGGTACATTTAATTTATCGCTAAAGCTCACTCCTTTGCTACCCAGCCGTGATTTTGGGTCATTGTTGCGTCATATTTAGGTAGCTAAGGATTAGCATATTGGGTTTAGGGGCCGGGTAGCTCAGTTGGTAAGAGCGTCTTGCTAGTAACCGAAAGGTCGCTGGTTCGAATCCCGGATTGGTCAATGTGTGATCATATTATTTTCCCCTTTACCAACAACTGGCCCGCTGGTGTCAGTATAAATCGGTCCAGTAGTCACCTATATGCGAAAGTGTCGTGTGACTATAATCTACAAACAACAACAACAGCATATTGTGTTGAGTAAATTGCGCTCGTTCAATAAAATAACTACCCTCTCTCTCTCTTCCTCCTCCATCAATCGCTCTCTTTCTTCTTAAAAAAAAACAAAAACATACATACTTACCTACCTATCTACCTACGATCTCGCAAACATTGTTGCACATAGAAAATTTCACGCCCTTTCAAGATGCATCTTACGAGCAGTGCCTGCCAACATCAGATTTTATCATTTCTCTTCCCTCAGCTATCACTGTTGGAACTACTTCTATTTCTTTTTTGACATTGTTCGTGACCTTGGGTTTTTTCTCGATCAGGATCTCTCCATGCAGCAACGCATTGCAAAAACTTGTCAGATTGCATACATTGAACTTAGACGCATAAGCTCCATTCTACAGTATCTCACACAAGAAGCAACAAAAACACTAGTTAGCGCATGCATTCAGTCTAGATTGGATTATTGTAATTCACTCCTTGTAGGTTGCACACAGAAAGTCCTTAGACCTCTTCAGCAAGTCCAAAACTCTGCAGCTAAACTCATCTTCAAAGCACGGAAATCACAGCATTGCACGCCTATATTTCAAGAGCTACACTGGCGCCCAGTGGAACAACGAATTAAATATAAAACCTCAATCATGTCTTTGTTACCACATCATCTCTGGAACTGCTCCTAGTTATCTTTCCGAACTTTTGATTGTCTATGTTCCTTCTCGGTCTCTCCGCTCGTCTGCAGATGAAAAGATGTTCCGTGTACCAGAAAACCACAGGGTGAGACACGGTGGTAGAGCTTTCAGTTTCTTCTCCGTTTAGACCTGGAACTCGCTACCTCGGTCCGTCCGTCACAGTCCTTCACTAACGTCTTTTAAAATGAACTTGAAGACGCATCTTTTTAGAGAGGCCTTTTCTTAGGCGCCATGAGTGAGTGTTGTTTGTTATTTTTGGTGTTGGGTTGTGTATGTGGTTGCGTGTTATTGACCAATGTACGCATGTTGTGTTTACATTTGTTTGGTAAAGCGCTTTGTGATTTTGGAAAGCGCTGTATAAATTGCCTGTTTTATTATTATTATTATTATTATTATTATTATTATTATTATTATTATTATTATTATTATTATTATTATTATGAATGCAACGAGGACCCGTTCAGTCTCGCTTCATGCGAATGGGCAATGTTAGTTCACCTTGCAGTGAGCACGGTCATTTAACTACGCAGTAAGCATTTCTGACTGAATGGATCGTGGACAGCGAAACTTACAGTACGTTTTGAAACATCTGATTTATTTACTGCCGTTACTTACAATACAAAGTTTACTGACAAAATGGGCCAACTCTTAGGTTCTTGTATGGTCCTTGAGACATCATTACATGTAAGCTTATTGAGAACATAATTATTTCAATCTGCTGCGATTTATCCGCTTTATCTCTTCCTTTTGGTACTTGGTTGGTGGGCGACTCAGACGGCTTGATCCTGTATCAGTCATCACCTTCGGCTGGAAAAGCGCTATATAAATAAAAGAAGAATATTGGTCGTAGGTGGATGCTTTGTACTTGTCAATGTTATTATTGGAATATTGCTGCTCTTGTTACTTTTTATATTTTGGGGGTTTTAGGCGAAACGTGATGACTATTATAAGAGATGTTATTATAATTATGCATTTAGGCGAGATCTGATTAGGCCAGAACATCAGTATTAGGCAAAGTGTGGTATACCGGTCCACAACAATTAACAATGTTGAGAACCGATTCCAGTGACCCGTGTATAAACGCTTGGTGATGACGTTTAATTTGGAACCAGTCAATCTAACCAACTGCCACCAGATTGTAAACGACCAAGTAGGATAGGGCTTCTTTATAGCAGAACGACGACGGAAAGACATTGGATGGAATAATACAATATCTTGAGGCGACGGAGAGAGAAAAAAATCTTACTTCCACAAATAATAGAATGTGGAGGAGAAGGAGTTGTAAGAGAAGGAAGGACGATTGATTGATTGATTTATTGTTGCTTTAGGTCCAGCGGACTCTTCCGAGCCAAATCAGGACCGGACAACCCCCCGATCCGCATAAAAGATCTGCTGAAACAACCCCAGTGGGAAAATTGAATGCCCTCCACCGGCCAGTCACTTTACAATAAAGACATCCCACGCGGGGGACGGCTGAGGGTTGACCTCAACTACGCGAACACCCCGGTTACAAAAACAAAATAGAATACAAACATCATTATAAATCATCAACCAAACACATACATATAAAATGCCTATAGTGCTAAATAGTACATTCATAGGAAGCCCTAGTGACCACCCGGCAGAAAGCGTCCAACACTCCCAAGCTGATCCAACAGACCTCATACACAAACAAGGAGTCTTGTCCAGGAAGAGTTTTCAAGAAAAAAGGTAGGTCATTGATCTAGCGAAGAAGAAGATAGTATAGCAGAGTGAAGGACAGAGCAGGAATAGGAAAAAGTAAATGAGGAAGACAGCGACAGTGGGAATTTAAAGCACTAAATTTCCATAAAGTGGGGATACTATTTATACTGAAAACCCCCGGCACTCCAACGGGGGTACTGTTGCCGCAGTGAAGCGTCTTGCCTATAAAGGAAAGACAGGTTTTCAACTGTGGTTTTCACTGTTCCCTTTATAGGTTTGAACAATCTACAGTGGCAAGATTGCTCATGACCCCAAGGGGTAAGGAAGGACGATGAGGAGCAGAAGGACTGTCTTCCTTCTATACGAATGTGATACTCTATGTAAACAACAGCAATGTTGAAAGCAATCAATCTAGTCAGAAATCTTAAATGATGGGCGAATGTGACAAACAAGTAGACAATAGCTTAATGCTAAGTGGCACCAGACAGCTTACTATAATATATATTATAGTAGAAGCTGTCTGGTGGCACGAAGTCTTGCATTATATCATTGTACCAACTTGACAAAACAAATCGGGAGTTTCAACAGGAGTATTCGAAAATCACTGTATAACCCAAGACTATATGAACGCGCGCGCGCGCGCGCACACACACACACACGCACACCCACACCCACACACACACACACACACACACACACACACACGGTACTCTGCTGTAACTTGGGAACGTCCGCCATGCTGGGCAGGGTGACATGAGCACAACAGAATGTCAATTGTCTACACACATGTGACCACAGAGTGGACACGAGTGAAGTGGACAAGACCAAAATAACCAAGCGGACCCCTCAGCTCATGCTATAAATCAACGAACGTTACCTACCAAATCTAGTTTCAAGCGGACAAAACTGACGGACCCCATAACATCGAAATTAACGGTTACGGATTTAAATTTGACCAGGACAAAATATTTTATTTTACTGTTTCATTTTATTCTTATTACACAGCGCTATTCCAGTTGAAGAGGTGCTCAAGGCGCTGGCCGATACAGGAGGCGCACACTCTACACATACATACTGTATATAAATATATAATTATGTCAAAACAACAAAAAATTACAGTGACAAAACCAAATCTGGCTCCAAGCTCAAACACTTTTGTAAAAGAAGCAAAAATAGTAACAAACTAAAACTAACTCCACAACAACTCAACGAAACAAAACGTTCTGTTGAGAAGCAAATGGTAGCACTAACGTAAGGAACAAAGCAGTTCGCTTGCGTAACGCAGCCAATTTAGATCCAGCAAAGAATCAAACCAGGATTCCAAACATAGCTCATCACGCAGCCAATCTAGTAATGGTTTGATACCTTCTCTCCCTTCTACTCCTTGCCCCCATCCACGCTCCCTTCCCCAAAGTATGACATTAAGGTGAGGTGATGATGATGATGATGATGATGATGATGATGATGATGATGATGATGATGATGATGATGATGATGTGATATTGCAAGGCGCCAAAAATCCATGTAATCCAAAAGTTCATGCTCTAAGCGCACTAAGACGGTGATTCAGCCATATTAAAACAGGTAAGTTTTTTGTCCTTTCCTGAAGCTTGGCAGGGATGGAACTTGCTTCAAGCTCAGGGGAAGGAGTTCTACAGAGTGGGTGCAGCATTTTTGAAGGAGCGCATTCCAAGAGTCTTTTTGGTTGTGTTGCTTGTGCGCACACTGGGGGTTTCAAGTCTACACTGAGTCCCTGACCTGAGTTCGCGTCTGGGTTGGTAAGGGGAGACCAGATCTGTGAGGTAGGTGGGAGCAGTGCTCGTGAAGCACTGATAGGCCAGTGCCAGGATTTTGTAGTACAGTCTTTTTTCAACGGGCAGCCAATGAAGAGAACGAAGTCCAGGTGAAATGTGCTCATTCCTTTTTTTTGTTTTAGAACAATCCTTCCTGCAGTATTTTGAACAAGTTGTAGTCTCTGCAGTTGTATTTTGGGTAGTCCCCAGAGGCAGCTGTTACAATAATCCAATCTAGAGAGGGTGAGAGAAGTTGCAACTGATCTGGCTGTTCTTAGATTTAACAATGGGCGAAGTCTGCCTAGCATTCTGATGCAGAAGTAGCATGTCCTCACGATGAAACTAACATGCGTTGACAAGGTTAGTCGGCTGTCAATGTACAAGCCTAGGTTTCGCACTACGTCAGATGGTGTGATCTTGGCCTCTTCAATTTGTACAGAGTCGATGCTGGTTTTCGCTAGGTTGGTCTTAGACCCACACAGCAAAATCTCGGTAACTAACTGTAAGGTGTAGCGTAACACCGAAGTTCACAAAAGAAAGAAAGTAAGAGATTTCTCTTATATAGCGCACTTACAAGCTCAGAGAGCTTCTCAAAGCGCTGGCCCGTAATATCCAGCAATCACACAATAGTTTGCTGAAGTGAGGATTCGAACCCACGTCGTCCAAGACGCACTCAAACAAGTCGTGCATTCTGACCACTGTGCTATCCCTGCCGCCAGTCAGAAAATACAGAGCAAGAGTTATATAGAGCAAGAGCTAAATCAATATAAGACTTTACAAAACCTACTTGGTGTGCCCTACCCTACTTTGTGGGAAAACAAGTTGGATTAGATTGTTAGGGAGTTTCCACGTACACCAGCAATAGGTAAATAAAGTAAAAACTATAATGGCTGTTAACCTATAATGTGCGTCCATCAGTTGTGCCAATGGGAGATAAACAAATTGTTATAGTCGCATCTTACATTTGCGTCCCTTGTTTTCCAAAGTCTGCGTATCCATCTTGTTCACTTAATTAAGCCAGTTATATTCCAGTTTGGACAGACGAACATAAATAATTCAGTTTTGGAAAGGAAACAAAAACCATGAAATTAAGCATTAAATTTAAAATTAAATTAGAAAAGAAGTATTTTATCACACTGGTCGGGTATGGCATGCTAAATAGAGTAAGTTTGATATTGCATTGCTCGCTACCTATTGATGTGTTTCCAATTTGCCACCCTAGGTTTTGTGGTAACTTTGTTTCTGAGCTTTGTACGAAGTACATAATAGGGTATTTTGGAACTCAACATCGAAACAAAGGAACCCTTTTTAACATCTTTTACAAATGTTATTGATTATTTTATTTTTGTAATGAAAAACACACAGACCCACGCCCTTTTTCAAATCTGCACACCCACGTGCAACATACAGAAAATACGAAAACGGCCTACCGGAGCTGACAAAATTATGCTAAGGCTACGTTCATGCTAAGCCCGGCAGGTTGCCGTCAGCCAGTTGCCGTCTGCAAATTGCCGTCACCAGTGTTCACGGTAGAGCCCGAAGTTGCTGTCCGGCTAATTGCTGCCACACAACTTTGTATACAAAGATCGTGCTTTCCAGGCGGAAGAGGCGCATACTCGTGTGATGTATTGATTATTAAAACGGAATTCTCGCAAATATAATGTGCACCCAATTCACCGCAATCGTGGAGTGCATGGAGAATACCGTCATTTGATTCCGCAAGTGATGAACGATACCCAGAAATGTGTAAAATACATAAGGATGCGAACAGAGACTTTTCAAGATCTGCTTAGCCAATGCCGTGAAGATTTGACAAAACATTCTACAATTTTTCAAATGCCTATTTCGCCAGCGGAGCGCTTGATTGTAACACTGAGGTAAAGTATTTAGCTGTATATAACAGTTACATGAATGCGAGAAAGACATATCTGACTAAATCATCTAAAACTGTTTAGACTGACTAGATAGGGAGGAAGGGGTGTGAAAGAAAGAGAGAGAGAGAAGGGTTATATGTCAATCCAACACATGCATGAACATACACACACACACGCACACATTTTGCCGCGAATCAAGTGCATTCCCTCTGTCGGTATGGTGAAAAATTCCTTCACTTCGACCAGCCAGCCGTTTTTTTTGTGACAAGCGACAAAGCATTTTGCTGGCTGACGGCAGCCGACGGCAACTGACTGGCAGCGTGAACGTGCATCGCCGGCTTTCATGGTGGGAAAGAAGAAAAGGGCATTACCACAGATTCCAACCAGTTGCCGGCGGCAGCCGACGTCAAATTGCCGGGTTTAGCATGAACGTACCCTAAGGCTACGTTCATGCTAAGCCCGGCAAGTTGCCGTCAGCCAGTTGCCGTCACCAGTGTTCACGGTAGAGCCCGAAGTTGCTGTCCGGCGAATTGCTGCCACACTTTACTTTGTATACAAAGATGGCGCTTTGACCAGCCAGCCGTTTTTTTTGTGACATGCGACAAAGCATTTTGCTGGCTGACGGCAACTGGCTGCAGCATGAACGTGCATCGCCGGTTTTCATGGTGGGAAAGAAGAAAAGGGCATAACCACAGATTCCAACCAGTGGCCGGCGGCAGCCGACGTCAAATTGCCGGGTTTAGCATGAACGTACCCTAAGGCCGCGTTTCATCAACAGTGCTTGAATTCTGGCCAGATAAAACAGTTTTTCATTGTGGGGATGGAGGGGAATCTCATTACTTTCCCTTCAGGTTATTTGTACACGCATTGTGGTCATGCATGCAGTCTAATACCAAACAAGCTACAAAATAGCCAGATGAAGGAGTCGTGAGTTCACTGCTTGAAGCACGCGCAGTCATATGTGTGGTCTGGTCTGTGTCTGTCTCTGTGTGTCCGTCTCAGCGTCCGTGTTCGTGACCCGACGAGGGCAGAAAATCAGGATTGTTCCATCTTGACACAATGACCCGTGTAACGCGAAGGATTATTGATCATACTGCGAACAGGTTGTAAACGAAAAATTGGTTTGTATAGGTTGCCATATCGAGCAATTCACCCTCATCCATTCATCCATCCATTATTGACTACCTGATTACATGACTATTTGGCTTGGTGATTGTCTATTTTGACTGATTGGCTGAGTTATAAATTAATTCATTTACTAATTCATTCCTTGTCTGAATGAATCGTTTGTTGCTGATTGCCCATCCCATTGAACTAGTTAGCTGACTCTTTTCATACTGCGAACAGGCTGCATTCTGTCCGCAACGTTGTAAACGAAAAA
Source organism: Oncomelania hupensis (assembly GCA_036898135.1). Classification (NCBI taxonomy): domain Eukaryota; kingdom Metazoa; phylum Mollusca; class Gastropoda; order Littorinimorpha; family Pomatiopsidae; genus Oncomelania; species Oncomelania hupensis. Next base: position 67,157,756 of record CM072513.1, on the reverse strand, counting down.
TTGGATTGTATAGGTTGCCATTCTTCCATCCATTATTGACTACCTGATTACATGACTATTTGGCTTGATGATTGTCTATTTTGACTGATTGGCTGATTAATTAATTTATTCATTTACTAATTCATTCCTTGTCTGAATGAATCGTTTGTTGCTGATTGCCCCCATCCCATTGAACTAGTTAGCTGGCTCTTTTCATAGTGAGTTAAGTTAGTCATTGTTTATAGGGTCCAGCGGACAGAAAAGAGCCAAATCTGGACCACAACTTGGTTGAAAGAGGGCTCGCCCCTGATCAGTATAAACAAATCGGCTGAAACCACCCAAAGGGTAACACTGAAGGCACTTCACCAACCGGTCATTTTACAATAAAGGCATCCCATACAGGGGACGCTGAGGCGTTACTCTAATTTATCAAACCCCCGTTTATAAAAATAAAAAAATAAAAATAAATAAAATAAAAACATAATCATCACTAGGTTGACTGCTCAAAGAAAAAGAAAAATAACTTTCGCTTCAAACATCTTACTCGACAGACCGATTCTCTTTTGAGCAATAAATGGTCTGACTGGTGAATGTATCAGGAAGTGTGAGAGCACGCTGAATGAATTAATTAATACAATTTTGGGGAGGGGTGTTAGTTGGTTGGTATGTTAAATTTAATGGTTGATTGCTTGCTTGCTGGATAGTTGGAAAGACGGATAATTAATAGAGAAATTGTGGATAGCTGAGTGAGTGGAAGTACTAGCAGATGTATATAGATTTGGTTGGTTAGTTTGTCAGTTAATTGCTTGTTAATTTTGAGTGGTTGGTTAGACAGACAATTGATATAATTATATCTTGTGGATAGATGAGAGAGGAATTACATGCACCTAAGAATATGTATTGGAGTTGGCTTTTAATTCCTGAAGAAGCACTTTAGCGAAATATATATTTTTTGAGAACATTTGTCAGTATGTTGCTTTTTTAAAATCTAATTTTCTTTTCCTATCTCGTTTTGTTGGTAGCTTGGTAACTTGGCAGATTGTTAATTAGCACGGGCTCATTCTGTTTTATAAGCCGCAGACCCCCAAGCATTGCACTCATGACTCGTTCATCATTTCTCTATTGCCCGACAACCTTTTTGTAGTGAGGGAAATCAGCGCTTACTGTCCAAGGTGCTTCCGGAAAGAGGGCGAATGATACCGCTTCGTCTCCGGTGTGACATCCTCACAGTTCCTAGTATCTTAGCTGGGCTGGGAGCGAATAGGAGCATTCTGATTGGTCGACGCGTTACAAAATTCGACGCATGCGCACAGTGCTATCATAGTCTTCGTAAGGGTTAGGGTTAGGGTTTGGGTTAGAGTTCAGAGTTTAGGGTTAGGGTTAGGGTTTGGGTTAGGGTTATGACGCCTAAGAACTTCGTGAAAAAGCCGGCCCGACATGACCTAGCGCATGCGCAAATGCGCTCGGATAAACTAGGAGACCCGGAACTTGAAGGATGTGACACCGGTATTGCGCAATATATCCCCTAATTCTCCCCTAATTCCCTTGAACATCATTTCCTGCATCCTCCTTCTCCTTCCTGCTCGTTGTCTTCCACCTTCCTCTACTAACTTTTATTAATTTTGTTTTTTAACACCTAGGCCTACGCATTCAGCAGGGCACATAGTGTAGCAGAGACTGGTCGAAGCTTATTTCGCTCCTTCACTATCATCTCGGCCGCTCATCGTAGCCTATCTATCGATTAACGCCGGATGGTTAGACCTACAGTCTCCACTTCTATTTCAGTTCATGACGCTGAAAGCGGTTACGTAATACTTAAAAAATAATAAAACCTAGAATCTGCAACCAGCGGCACAGACGGTGGAGAGGCGCGGCGTAAGCCTCGATCAGTCTCTGCTACGCAGAATGGACAACAGGGCAGAGGAGAGTAAGGATCGATACATGGTTGTGTGAGAATCGTAGACCAGGATGGAAAAGAGGTACAACAGTAAAGAAGGATGAAATGAGAGGATAAAAAGAGGAAAAGCCAGCGGAGTGGAAAAGCAGAGGAAATCGTTTACTTACGTGGAAGTGGGCATGAGTCCAAGGAGAAGTTTGGAGAAGAAAAAAACAAGTACAAATCAAGGAGAGGAGGATGAGAAAGATGGAGGACATAGCAAGAGGTGGTGGGGGAGGGAGGTTAACAGAGGATGGGGTGAAGATGTTTAACTGTATTGATGTACGCACGAGTGTGGGAGGAGATGAAGGGGAGGGAGGAACTGAGACAGGTGGGAAAAGAAGCAGATAGGAATGGTTGGATGGAGAGAGTCGAGAGGTCGGTGGGAGGGACCCAGAGAGAACGGTATAGTTCAGGATGGCCCTCTGATCAATAAGTGGACGCCGTTTGGGGATTTTGGCGTGACAGAGATGTCTATAGGCATGGGAGGAGGAGAGTTCTGATGAATCAAGGCTGCTTCTGACCAGGCCATTCTCCTGGGAAAATAACCACAACACCTGCATCCAGAAGGGCGTTCAGTCCTCCTAAGCGAGCGTCCACACTCTCCTCCACCCACTCTCCCAACCCCATTCCATCCCACACTCCATCCCTCTACACGCACACACACATGCACAAGCAACATATGCACACACGCACACACACACACACACACATCCACACACACACCTACCTCATCCACGCAATTACACACGCGCATAACAAATAACGTAGCCACACAGAGACTGAACCCGTATTAGTGAGTTTCAAATCAGCTTACTTCGCTAAACAAAAATCATAACTATATCCTTGCTCTTATATGGCGCACTTAATTTATCCAGTTGAAAGAGCTGTTCAAGTCTCAGTAGATGGCAAACGATAGGCAGCAATCGCAACCAAACGTTGATGGATGTAGAATGCCCTAGGCGCACATGAATTCGCGGACAGCTGGCATGTATAGCGTGACGCCATTGACCGGCACTGTGTCACCCCCAACACGGTCTGTTTTCTTTTTATTCGACTTTCATAGTTCGAAGGGATTTGTCGACCACGCAGACTACAATGTACCTGAGCGGTAATGTGCGTGCAATGGAGAATATGTCTACGACGGTCGGTTGGCCTTTATATGTACTGGGGATGAGGTTGGTGGTAAGAATATAGCCAACATAAATTAAAACAGAAGATATAGGAATAGGGACATAAAACAGGCATTATATATTCCTACGCATTTTGGCTACGAGCGTTTTTTTTTCCTCAGCAGAAGTTGAGAAAATTGAATGGTATATAATAGTTGGGAGAGGAGACACACACACACACACACACACACACACACACACACACACACACACACACACACACACGCACACACATATACATTATAATTATATCCTTTGTGGCAGCGGGATTGAAATTCAATCTTAAAATTCAAGGTGAACAAATGGACTAATTGAAAGCTGGTACCTTGGAGAACGAAGTGATGTGTGAAGGTTTTGCGTACATGTTGAGTATTAGAACATGATTGTGGTTTTGAAGGTGCAAGCGGCGGCAAGGCGAGAAACAGAAAATGAAAGAGCATGCATGTGAAGTTGATCGATGAGATTACAGGGGTTATCATCGATGTTTTCTTGGCTTGGCACGGTAAAGGATTAAAAGGCATAATATCAAATAAACAGGCGAGGGTAGCTGGCCGGTGATTCGGGGTTCAAGAGAGTAAGATGATGATGATGATGATGATGATGATGATGATGATGATGATGATGATGACGATGATGATGATGATGATGATGAAGAGAAGGAGAAAGAAGAGGAGAAGGAGGCAGAAGAGGAGGAGGAGGAAGAAGATGATTGAAAGCAGCACGATGAAATAAACAGGGGTGGATGCTTGGCTGGTGGCTTGAACCCGGTGATTTAGAGTCCAAGAGTGGAGTCGATGATGGAAGAGACGGAGTAAAAAGGTGCGATACCAACTGAATCGGAGTGAGTGAGAGCTGGCTGGTGATTTGGGGAGCTCAAAATTGTAGTCCATGATGAGGAGGATCAGGAACAAAAGGCTGAGTGAGGAAGAGCGTGATGATGATGTTGGCTACTGCAACAGGCGCGCAGCAGTGCCAGCAGCTAAAGAATATGGTTGTGGCGTTTGCTGTGGTGAGGGGTAGAAGGGAAGGGGCCAAAGATTAACCTACCGCAGCAGCTCGTGGTGATGATGAAGGTGACGTCTACTACCTTCCAAACTACTGCGTAACAAAAACTACACAACTACAAAGTGAATGAATAAGAAATCCTGGCACATGTTGATCATGAAATAAAATAAAGCTTTGACAAATCTGGTCGTTGAATTTGTCTCGGGGAAGGTATTTATATTGGCTTTTAAATCAAACTTCTTTTTGTTGAGTGTTTGGCTTTTTAATTGCATCTCCTCGTGTTCTTATCTTAACTTTGACAATTAAGTCAAACAGACTCTTTTAGCCGTGAAATATAACCAAAAGAATCAACATACTATTACATGCCATGCGCCATAACATAATTATAATAATAGTCTATATATTCAAAACGAACTATTTTAACCAAGCAAAATAAACTTAAAAACAACAACAAAAATAAAAACAACAGCAACAACAACAACTTGGAAGCTGATTCAAAACAAACCGCTAAGGAATCCAAACTTTTTTTTAAACAGAAAACAATTACATTGCCCCTAACCTTTACAAGTGAAATTACTGTCTTCCGTCTTTCCTTTCACACTCCATGGTTATTCATACAAAGGCTGTCATGTTTATTCCTCTGCGAGACAAAAGGTCCAAATTTCGCTGTGATACTATTGCTACAGTAGCGAGTCATAACAAATGGACTTCCCGCTAGCTCCAGTCAAAACACTGGCGTCGGGAATGTGCTGATTCATCGAATTCTTTGCTGACGTCCATCAATTTTATCGTGTTGGTTGGCTTGCCTTGTTGATTTGGACTTCTGACTTGGTTATATGTCTTCCTTTCTTTTCCCCTTTGAAAAAAAAAATCTTTTCTTTCGTTGGCTCAGTCCTTTCTTGTGCTTGTTTTCTGTAAGCTGTGGAACTAATGTTTTTTTTTTGTTTTTTTTTTTTGTTTTTTGTTTTCTCGTCAGAGCGTCCGTCACTTTTGTACACTGTTTTCTGAAACTAATGGACGGGTCTCTTTTGATCTTAGTATCTTGTTTTTATGCTGGACATTTTACATTGAAAAAGCAGTCGGGGAGCGGAGGAGAGAGGGGGTGGGTGGGACAGAGATCGAGAGAGAAGCGGAGGAGAAGGAGTGTGTCTGGGACAGAGAGAGAGAGAGAGAGAGAGAGAGAGAGAGAGAGAGAGAGAGAGAGACAGAGAGAGACAGAGAGAGACAGAGAGAGAAAGGTATATTTGCACAAAGACACCTTGTCCCTTGCAAAGGGATTGATGGGAGATACAAGGGGACAAAATCACTCAAGCATTCACACGCTCTTTTTGCGAAGACTGGACAACCAACTCTCGGTCATGCACCATTTCTGTTGCTTTCTACCCGACAATACTAGATTTCAGTGAATACCGTATTCGTCACTTGTATCGTGAAATGAAGCAGGATTTCAACTCAGATTTCGCTTACAAAGTTGATGTAACAGCTTAATGAATTAAATCGTTACACATGCACGCGCACACGTAAACACACACAGACACACAAAACAATATTTGTCTCTAAATCGCAACTAGTAGAATGTTATGTAGGCCTATAAGTATAAATAAAACGCACACTCATGAAGTACCCGTGCAACGATATTGAATATAAAATTTACCCCCACCGCCACCCCTTGGGGTCATGAGCAATCTTGCCACTGTAGATTGTTCAAACCTATAAAGGGAACAGTGAAAGCCACAGTTGAAAACCTGTCTTTCCTTTATAGGCAAGACAGATTCACTGCGGCAACAGTACCCCCGTTGGAGTGCCGGGGTTTTTCAGTATAAATAGTATCCCCACTTTATGGAAATTTAGTGCTTTAAATTCCCACTGTCGCTGTCTTCCTCATTTACTCTTGCCTATTCCTGCTCTGTCCTTCACTCTGCTATACTATCTTCTTCTTCGCTAGATCAATGACCTACCTTTTTTCTTGAAAACTCTTCCTGGACAAGACTCCTTGTTTGTGTATGGGGTCTGTTGGATCAGCTTGGGAGTGTTGGACGCTTTCTGCCGGGTGGTCACTAGGGCTTCCTATGATTGTACTATTTAGCACTATAGGCATTTTATATGTATGTGTTTCATTGATGATTTATAATGATGTTTGTATTCTATTTTGTTTTTGTAACCGGGGTGTTCGCGTAGTTGAGGTCAACCCTCAGCCGTCCCCCGCGTGGGATGTCTTTATTGTAAAGTGACTGGCCGGTGGAGGGCATTCAATTTTCCCACTAGGGTTGTTTCGGCAGATCTTTTATGCGGATTGGGGGTTGTCCGGTCCTGATTTGGCTCGGAGGAGTCCGCTGGACCTAAAGCAAGAATCAATCAATCAATCAATCAACCCCCACCGCCACTTCCCATCCAAACAATAAATAACTAAATGCATTTCAATTACTCAAATATTTTAATACAAGGCTTCGCTGTTCAAAAATATATTCATATATTTCTAATACCGGTCGGTATACAGACTGCCACAGTAGATGCATTATATCTTAACATCGTAACACACTATTACGACTAAACGCATAAGCTTTGGGAGGTCAACCAAGCTCCTAAACTACTGTAGAACTGAGAGAGAGAGAGAGAGAGAGAGAGAGAGAGAGAGAGAGAGAGAGAGAGAGAGAGAGAGGGGAGAAAGGGGGGAGAGAGAGAGAGAGAGAGAAAGGGGAGGGAGAGAGAGAGACGGAGAAATAGAGAATTGGAGACAGGGACAGAGAGAGAGGGACAGAGAGAGAGAGAGAGAGAGAGAGAGAGAGAGAGAGAGAGAGAGAGAGAGAGAAAGAGAGAGAGAGAGAGAGAGAGAGAGAGAGAGAGAGAGAAGTACACAATACATATCAAACAGTAAAGCTAATTATCACTAGAGGCCGGACACAGCGTAGATGAGACTGTGGCAAGTGTTTGGCAGCAGCACAGGCGTGCTTTATATAGAACGTCGAAGAAACACATCAATTTACAATTGCGCACTTAAACTGTCTTCATGTTGTTGTTGTTGTTGCATCAATTTTTATTCATCAGATTAACATAAGTTGCACTGATACATACATAATATATATATATATATACATACACGATGATACATACAATCGTATGCACAGTCAAAAAGTGCATCTACGCAGTTTGGAAAACAATGGATTTCAAGTAACCGGCGCTTAATTAAACAATAGCAACATATTTTTTTAAAATGTAGCTAATGTATTTTAACGAGAAACGCACCTTCAGTTCTTTGTTAATTAGGTTTAAAATTAAATACAATTGATCAATGCAAAATAGGGGTGGGTGTGTGTGGGGAGAGCAATGGAGGGAAGAACCCCGTCGATTGTTACTCTGACAGGAAAATAAAAGCTTTTCAATACTACGCATTGTATCAGAACGAAAAGTTAGGATCATCATCATCATCAGCAGCAGCAGCAGCATCAACGAAGTCGTAACGAAAAAAAAACATAATTCTCTGAGTAAAGCATCTAATTGATGAAACAGTAACCTAGTCCACCCTCGTTGGGGTGCCGGGGGTTTCAGTATAAATAATATCCCCACTTTCTGGAAATTTAGTGCTTTAAATTCCCACTGTCGCTGTCTTTCTCATTTGCTCTTTCTCAGTCCTGCTCTGTTCTATCAATCTGCTATATTATCTTCTTCTTCGCTAGACCAGTCACCTACCTTTTTTCTTGAAAACTCTTCCGGAACAAGACTCCTTGTTTGTGTATGAGGTCTGTTGGATCAGCTTGGGAATATTGGACGCTTTCTGCCAGGTGGTCACTAGGGCTTCCTATGATGTTATTATTTAGCAATGTAGGCATTTTATATGTATATGTTTTGTTGATAATTTATAATGATGTTTGTATTCTATTTTGTTTTTGTAAACGGGGGTTCGATAAATTAGAGAGCAGCCTTAGCGTCCCCTGCGTGGGATGTCTTTATTGTAAAGTGACTGGCTTGTGGAGGGCATTCAGTTTTCCCACTAGGGTTGTTTCAGCAGATCTTTTATGCGGATTGGGGGTTGTCCGGTCCTGATTTGGCTCGGAAGAGTCCGCTGGACCTAAAGCAACAATTATGTAATGTAATGTAATGTAACCTAGTCCCATTCCTGCACTTTTTGTGTTATCTGCTACCAAGTACATTCAACCTTTTACTCTCACAACGTTATACCCGAGGCCAACTACTTCCCTGCGCAGAATACCACCAATAACGAGGGGGGGAATTATAAGGAGGGGAGAATTACAGCCGATATTAAGACTCTATTAGCAAGTTCGGATGAAGTACATAGATCAACCGTGTCCGAAACCCAACCTTTGGTTTTGACTGTTTAACCGTTTTATTCCAATTATGGCCCTAAGAGGGTGGGTGTGTCTACAGTGGGAGGTGGGATTGGGGTGGGGGCCGTTAAAGCTAATACAATGAACATTTACAAAGTCAATGGCGGGCTAACGAAGACCTGGTCTTATTCATAAATCAAAAATTGGCGAAGACCACACACACACACACACACAAAAAAAAAAATCAAACTCTGGCGTTCGTTCATTCGGGGAAAACGAGTGGATTGGTGTAGTGTGAAACAGGTGGTGATACAGGTAGTTGTGTGTGCGTGTGTGTGTGTGCGTGTGTGTGTGTGTGTGTGTGTGCGTATGTGTGTGTGGGCATGTAGAAACGACGTTACTCTGACATACACTTAAAACTCTACATACTTTCTTTTGACTTTTTTTGACGGCCCCGTTATTTTGACGTCAAAATAGTGTTCCGGTAAGGTTAGGGCTGTGTTAGGCTGAGGGTTAGGTAAAAAGTTAGGATTAGGGTTAGGGATAGCTTAAAAAATGGAAAATGTCAAAATAATGTCAAAAAAATGGGAAGTGTGTCAAAATAATGTATGTAAAGTTTCACGACAGTCATCATTACATTACATTACATTACGTCGTCACTACGTCGTTTCTACAAAAATGTGTGTTTGTGTGTGTGAGTGTTACACGGTATTTATCAATAGTCGCTTCAGCCCCGATGCTTGAATATTGATAAGTGGAACTCGACTTCGTTTATCCACGCACCTGTTCCCTCAGCAACAAGGCAGGGAAGTCGTCGTATAAAGTTTTCCAACTTTATTCAGCAAACATCAACGTCTGCAAACAGGATCGCTTTCCGAGAAAATCCCTACAAAGCTCACTCTTTAAAAGCAGACAGTGCAGTATTTATATAACCTCTATGCAATCGAGAACAAAATCGAATATTCCAGCATGAAGCATTAACACCCAATCAAACTAAAGCTCGTCACCGGAGCTACGCACTGTCTTACGTCATAGAACATTCTTTAGGTTAGAAAAATCGCTTAGCTGTTACGAGACACATCTGGAAACTTCGATCGATAATAAACAAGTAATTCCAGAATATACTCAACAATATCGACCGGATAAAATTACAACATTATACAAAGCTTCTTCGAGCAACAGCTCAAAATCAAAGCAAAGCTAAATGCACGTTATGATTGTACGCTTTGCAAAATAAGATGATCGGAACTATCATGTGCGTCTCAATCGTGAGAGAGAGAGAGAGAGAGAGAGAGAGAGAGAGAGAGAGAGAGGGAGAGAGAGAGAGAGAGAGAGAGAGAGAGACAGACAGACAGACAGACAAACAGGACAGACAGACAAACAGAAAGAGACATAGACAGAGACAGAAGAATAAGCTTTTTCATCTGAACATGTATAACTATATACTATACATTTCCTTGATCTTGTATTAAATTCTGCTATTGTATTTACATATACTTTAAAGGCCTTTATTGCCTAAAATTAATACTGTTGTTGGTATTTTTAATTTTACTTTTTATTTGTTGGGCAGATAAAAATACAAATTATAACTTATTACTATGCGTTCCCCAAACATTCCCTACTCATACCATTACTTTACGTGTAGTTACAATTACAAGACAAACGAAGTTTGAAAAACAAATTTAGTGTTCTAAATCTGTAACCTATTACCACACAATGCTTTTGTCTAAAACTACATCAGATAAGATTAGATCTCATGTGTTTAAAACTGTAAAACAATTCCCACAGTTACCAGACAAAAACCACATTAAAAGCAAAACCGCTTTCAATAATGTTAAAAGTCAAAACCGTTTTAAATAAAGATAACAGTCAAAAAGGCTTTAAATAACGTGAAAAGGCCAAACAGCTTTAAATAAGTTTAAAAGGTACGTCCGCTTTAATTAACATTGAAAGACAACCATATTTCAATTAATGTCAAAAAGAGAAAACCGCTTCAAATAATGTTAAATCTTTTGATTTTAAATCTTCAACACAGCCTATACATTTTAGCGGTGTTCGTCACTTGAAAATAAATCCACTAATAGCGCACAGCTAGGTCAAAAGGCCAAGGGCAGGAAACTGGAACGACCCCGAAGAGTAGTGTATGCACCGTCCGTAGTAAACAACGCACCAACAAACAGCTGACTCCACAAGAATAGCCTTCATCACGCGCAATAGTATAATGAAGGGTAGGGAGTTTGTATTAATGTCTTCTGTTGCGATGCTTTGCCTTAATTTATATACTGCTCAGATGGAGTAAATTAAGGTACAGCAGGTGTTTTCCTTAACCTTTCGCTGGTTAGGAAAAGAGGCGTTCGAGACCTGTTTTCCCTTGAAGTGTGTTGTGCGCTTGTTGCCATTACTTTGTGCCTGTCGCAAACCTGGGTGTTACTGGGTGATCGATCACTACTGATGAAGGACTTCCTTGACTTTCATGACTTACCCCAGAACATGGTTTTATTTCAATAAAAAAACCTAAGGTACACCATTTCATTCCAACACTTCACAAACACATAACACGTTTTTCCAAGTTCGATTATTTTATTATATTCCGTTGGTTTTTCCTCGAAATCGGAACGATAATTTTGGCGAAACTTTCCGTCGTGGTTACCGAAAATAATGTTTGTTTGGGTTTTTTACTTAGCTTTCTATTTTCGTCCTCGTTGAAATCGTTGTTAACAAATGAAGAAACCAGTCTTTAGATGATTTGTAGAAAAGTTAATAGGAGCTGGAACTTGACGTCGATGTCGCCGTTAGATCTAAAGGCTGTCCATGACCCACCAGTGACTTCTGTAGCCCTCGTTAACGTACAGTTCCATCTTAGAATCAGTCACTCCGATCATAAGCAATACGTCAGTGAAGAATCCAGTGCCAGTCTCAAAGATGACATCGTCACGTAGATCCAAGACGATTCATACCACAAAATAAAAACACCTGCCGAACAAAACTAGTCTTAGATATTTGCATGAAAATTATTTCCATACAAACTTAAACTCCTTCAGGTCCGGCTCTGCTTGGAAAAACATGTTACGATTAATCAACACATCAGTCCCCTGAAAACCAACTGCATTCAGACGAACCAACTATCTTTCTCTGGAAAAGAAATGCATTCAAACAAACAAACTATTTTTCTCCTCTGGAAAACAAATGCATTCAATGAACAAACTATCTCACTACTCTGAAAAACAAATGCATTCAATGAACAAACTATTTTTCTCCTCTGAAAAATACATATATTCAATGAACAAATCATCACACGTATCAATCTTCTTGGGAAATTATCTTGAATGAAGAAAAATCTAAATATTTACCCTACGGTGCCAGAATTCAGCTAAAGCTGATCAAACGTCGAGGAACAACTATCTTCCTGGCCCAACCACATCTGACATCATTCAGCCTCCAGCTAAACTGTCGTTGGCACCCCACAGAATAAGTTGCCTCGGAGCTTGGGTAGAATCCTCCCTGTCCAGTCTAGATCTCTTTCCCAACTGATTGACAGTTTTCCTAACCGATTTCGCCTCTGTTTCATTTTACTAAGGTTACCATACTTTTATCATTAAAACAACCAATGAAAATTTCCCAACGCAAACAAATGACCTATCACCTCAAATATTATATTTTATAAAATTAATAGTTCACAACCTCTTTTCTTTCCCTAAAATTTTATTATTGGCACTAATCACAATCTTTCACACAAAAGAATTATCGAAAAAAATCGTCCATTTTATTCTTTTCCAGGAATAAAAAAAATGGCGATTGACACGCAGAAAAATTGACGTCATATTTCTAAATGTACCACAGGCACTCTATACAACAATTTGCACTTGGAAAAATAAAAATACTCGCGAGCGTTTCGTTTCGCGACATTACGCCCCTCCTCTTGAGCTGAAACATTCATGTTTAAGCTATTCTTTTACAAGTGCAATCGACTCAAATAGTCTGCGCCAACATTGTCTTTCCCTTTGATAACTTTGACTGTGAAAGAATACTGTTGCAGCTGGAGAGCCCACCTCATCAGTCGACCATTCTCAGTCTTGGTTTTCTGCAAATATGTGAGTGGTTGGTGGTCCGTCTCCAAAGTGAAATGTGTTGAGTACAGGTACTGTTCAAACTTCTTGACAGCCCATACCACTCCCAAACACTCCTTTTCGATGGTCGAGTAGTTTTTCTCTGCACGGTTAAGCTTCTTGCTTGCATAGGCTACTGGCTGTAACCCTTGCCCTTGATCTTGCAGTAAAACTGCTCCCACTGCAACATCTGATGCGTCACTCCTCAGAGTAAATGGTTTGCTGACGTCAGGTAGCAATAACACTGGTTTGCTTACCAAGCAATCTTTGAGTTTAACGAATGCTGCTTCACATTTTTCATCCCAGGCCACTTTTTCTGGTAGACCTTTCTTTGTCAAATCAGTCAACGGAGCGCTGATTTCCGCATAGTTGCTGATGTATTTCCTGTAGAACCCTACTAGTCCTAGGAATGCTCTGACTTCTTTCTTTGTGATCGGTCTGCTGGCTGACCTGATTTTCTCAGTTTTGTCATCATCAGGCATGACTGTGCCTCCACCCACATGATGACCCAAATAGTCTAACTCCCCGAAACCAAAGTAGCACTTAGAGGGTTTCGCTGTGAGACCTGCCTCCTCCAACCTTTTCAACACAGCATCAATGGCCTCTACATGCTGTTCCCACGTTTCAGTAGCAATGATGATGTCATCAATGAAATGTTCAATATCATCACGCTTCAGAGGTTCAAGTAGCTTCCGCATCATTCGAGTGAAAATAGAACTCGCAGTCTTGATACCAAATGGAAGATAAGCGAAACAGTACTGTCCCATGGGTGTACTAAACGCTGTCTTCGGTTTATCCTCTTCTTTGACTGGTATCTGCCAATACCCTTTCGTCAAATCTATCTTTGACAAATAGCGTGCTTTCTGCAATTTTGCAAAGATTTGTGGCACATCAGGAATAGGTTCCGAATCGAACTCTACCTGCTTGTTGAGGCTTCTATAGTCAATACAGAAACGTATTTCACCATCCTTCTTCTTCGCCAACACAATCGGACTATTGTAAGGCGACACTGTTGGTTCTATGACCCCCAACTCCAACATGTCAATGACCTCTTTCTTCACTGTTTCTACCTGCGCAAATGGTAGCGGGTATTGCCTCACATGCACTGGCTCTTGTGATGTAAGTTTGAATTCACATTCTTCGATTTTGCATTTCCCTGGTATATCTTTAAGCACGTTTTCTCTCCTGTCGCAAATAGACAAGATTTCAGCCTGTTTGTGCTCGTCCAACTCAGGGTTGATCTTCACGTCTCTGGGACCTTCTTTTGCATGCAATGTAAGCATGGGAAAACGATCTATGCCTAGTGCTCCCATCTCTTCATCGTACACATCGTCAACCACAACGCTTACTTCCTCCTCATCTGTCTCCATGACCACCGCGTTTGGCTGTGCTTCATCCGTTCCTGTTTGCTTTCCGTCACGTTCGACGTACAATTTCAGCAAATTCGCATGTAGCAGTTTTTCATGTCCCCTTATCTTGATCCTGTAGTTGCAGCTGCCCACTTTCTCCACAACTGGATAAAGACCTTTCCACGTTAGCTGCAGCTTGTTGTGTTTTGCGGGCAACAAAAGCAAAACTTTGTCCCCGACCACAAATTTTCTGTCTTTAGCCTTCTTGTCATACGCCCTTGTGTACCTGAGCGCTGCCTTGCTGAGGTTGTTCTTGGCAATCTCACAAGTTTTCTCGATTTTGTTCGTGAGATCCGTGATATGACTAATCGTGGATCGCACTTCCTCTCCTGCATCCTCGTTTGTCCACACCTGACGTAGAACCTGCATAGGCCCTCGTACTTCACGCCCATACAACAGTTCAAAAGGCGAAAATTGCAAGCTTTCTTGCGGTACCTCCCTGTAAGCAAATAATAACGCTGGCAAAAACTTGTCCCAGTCTTTGGGCTGTTCTTGACAAAGTCTCTTCATCATGTCCTTGAGTGTGGCATTGAACTTCTCTGTCAAACCATTTGTTTGCGGGTGAAAGGGTGTAGTATGGATCCCCTTTATGTTGAGAAGCTTGTTCACTCTCTCCATGATTTCGCCGGTGAATTGGGTACCCCTATCTGTGATCACTTCCTTAGGAATTCCCATCCTGGTCCAATAGATCCACAATGCCTCGCTCACTGTCTCTGCCCTAATATCCTTCAGAGGTGTCGCTTCCACATACCGCGTGGCATAGTCAACCATGGTCAATATGTATCGATGACCCCTGCTGGACGCTGGTAGTATCGGACCAATGATATCTACCCCAACTCGCTCGAAAGGTGTGCTGATAAGCGGCATGCTTTTCATCGGGACCTTCCTAGTGGCTCCCTTCCTCGTGCTCCTCTGACACACATCACATGACGCACAATAACGTTTGACGTCACCACAGATACCCGGCCAATAGAAATCACGCCATATCCGGTCGCGAGTTCGGCGTACTCCTTGATGTCCTGCCATCGGTGTATCATGAGCCAATTTGAGCACATCTGATCGGTACCGTTCCAGCACTACCACTTGTCTACATGGTTTACCTTCACTCATGTAAACTCTGTACAAAATGTCTTTCTTCCACTCGTAGTGGGTTTCTTGCTTGAGCCCTAGCTCTGCCCTTTCCCGAATCTTTCCTAAAGTCGGGTCTGCCTTTTGTTCCCTAGATAAATCTTCAGGACGTACTTGCCCTAAGTCAATCTGCTTAGGAATCCATGGCTTGGCTTGCGCTTGTTGCTTTTCCTGCAACCTGGTTTGTACTGGTGCTACAACTTGTTCCTCCGGTTGCTCTACCAACGGAAACAATGGAACTTTGACCTCAGTCCCGTCTGTCATCTTTCTGCTATTTCCTATCAGGACTTGATGCACGAGCGTCTTCAAAACCAAAACACGCGTTTCTCCAACGAAAAACGGAGTTTCCAAATTCACCACAGCAATGGGCACTTTCTTTCGCTTGGATGAATCTGCAAGTGTCACGTTCTGATACTCGCCCGTATACTTGCTTGGGGAAACTAAACTTGAATCCACCAATATACTACTGGCCCCTGTATCCCGAATACCTTGAGCCTTTACTCCATCCACTTTCAACTCACAGTTCGGTTCATAGCCGTCTTCACTACATCTGTTACACGGTTTCTGTTCCTGGGTCACGTTGACCGCATTCACAACAGCTGACGCTAGGTTTGAGTTAGGTCTGTTTCTATTCACATTTGCCTTTTGGCAATCCCTCATCAAATGTGGGCCTCCGCATCGAAAACATCCCTTGAAGTTTTGCTGAGTCTTGTTTATTCCTGACGCACCCGCGTTACCAGGACCTGTTACTTGACCACTCACCCCTCCACTACGTCGTTGTCCCATGTTCGAATTCTGCGTTTGCTGGTTAACCCTGGGACGGTTATCCATTCTAGCATTGAGTCCAATGGGCCGCCTCGTTGCTATCGGACCTCCAGCATTCTGCGCATCTTCATACGTTTGAGCATGGACCACCACTTCGTCCACACACGTATGGTTTCTCTCCCTAATAAATCTCGCCTCCTCTTGAGACACTATCTCCAACATTTTGTCCATGAGAATTAAATCTTTTAGCTCACCCGATTTCCCCCCTTTCTCAGACAAATCCACCCATCTGTCCAAATACATCCCCATCCTGTTCCTACACTCCCTGATGCCTTCATGACTGCCCCGCTTGAATTCCTTGAACCTTTTTCGATATGTTTCAGCGGTCAGTTGGAAACGCCTCATGATCGCAGCCTTGACCATGTCGTAATCCATAATTTCCTCATCAGACATCTCAGTGTAGACCTGCCGCGCTTGGCCTCGTAGTTGACCAGACAGTCTTATTGCCCACTCATCCTTGTTCCAACCTGACAAGGTAGCGATACGTTCAAACTGTTTCAGGTAGACCTCTACATCGTCCTTATCATCCAAATAAGGTACATTCACATTCAGACAGCTCCTCGCTGCCCTCGGCTCGGGATAAAAATTTTGATTTTGGTCCCCATCATCTGCAGTCCACTCTTGCGCCTTTCTCAACTCAAACTCGTTCTGCATGGCCATTTGTTCCAATTTTGCCTTGGCCTCTCTTTCTTCTCTCATAATGCGCTCTTCTCGTTCTTCACGTCGGAGCTGGTCCTCCCGTTGCTCCTGCCGTATCTTCTCCGCTTTCTCTTCCTCTTCTTTCCGGATCCTCTCCGCTTTCTCTTCCTCCCTTATCCTCTCCGCTTTATCTTCTTCTTCCTTTCGGATCCTCTCCGCTTTATCTTCTTCTTCCTTTCGGATCCTCTCCGCTTTCTCTTCCTTCTCCTTCCTGATCCTCTCCGCTTTCTCTTCCTCTTCTTTTCTTCTCTTTTCCACATACTCTGCCAGATCCTTATCTGTCAGACCCAGGATGATCCCATCCTGCTTGTAGGCTAGCAGCGGAGACTCAGTCTCCATCTGAACTGGTTGCTGCCTCGGCATCCTCCTAGCCAAACTTTCCCTAAACTAATCCTGTTTTACTACACGTAACCCTGGTAGATAAAACCACAGACTATTTAGGCCTCAAACGTACTCGCCTTTCCAAAGGTTAAAGTACTACAACGGATACGCCTGCGCTCTAGCCCCAAACGGCTATTCTGTCACAGCTATCCTTACGTGAACGGTTATACACTAACAACACGATCACCGACGATAATCCACCGCCTTTCAGATTATCATCCACACTTAGTCTCCTGGTTAAGTAAAACGTCTAACTAGACCCACATTTACTAACCAGCACTACCAATTACCACAATTGGTTAAACTGTCAATCGGACACTGCCGAATCTGACTTTCAGACCCTCAACTAGAAAAAATTCTTGGTTAGAGGTTTGACCAGACTAAGCAACACAGAGCTAATTTAGGTTGACCCCTCACCGATCAATACCTAACCTCTAGCCTGTCTTCGAACAACACTGAAACTTCACAATGTTTTCGGAACATCCAACTTACTTAAAGTTTAAGCTGGAAAACTTACTTTCAAACTATGACCGATACTTTACCCTACGTACTCCATCAGGATAATAAACGTCATAGGTTGCAGAAACTGTTCAGCCTAAGTATACCTTCGACCAAAACACTAGTACCTACGTACAATAGCTATTGCAAACTCTGCAATCAAGGTTCGAAATTTTGGAAAAGTAAAACTTATACCCAAAATATCTTTAATCCTACTACGGATAATACCGGTCTTCACTGCTCAACCGACAGAATAAATAATTTCAAACGAGATGATTTCCCTGAAGATACTTGCACAGCTGGGTTCTCAGACAATATGAAACCACTGATGCACTAACATGTTAGCAGATATAATGCACATTTTATGTAAGCAATGACTAGCAACAACATAAAACAATATCTTACCTATACTGCTCTCTAATCATGCTCATGCAGACGTGCAACAATTACATCAAGGTAACCACAACTTGAAGCAAGAACTTATTATTATGGAAAAAATTATGAAAACTCGCTGAAGTGTTGAATTTGTAAAGTATTGGATTAATGGTGCACCTCTGACATTAAAAAAAATGAATGGCTCGTTACCCCCTAGAATTTTCCAGAAATTCTAATCCCGGACGATGAACCCAGAATGTCGCAAACCTGGGTGTTACTGGGTGATCACTACTGATGAAGGACTTCCTTGACTTTCATGACTTACCCCAGAACATGGTTTTATTTCAATAAAAAAACCTAAGGTACACCATTTCATTCCAACACTTCACAAACACATAACACGTTTTTCCAAGTTCGATTATTTTATTATATTCCGTTGGTTTTTCCTCGAAATCGGAACGATAATTTTGGCGAAACTTTCCGTCGTGGTTACCGAAAATAATGTTTGTTTGGGTTTTTTACTTAGCTTTCTATTTTCGTCCTCGTTGAAATCGTTGTTAACAAATGAAGAAACCAGTCTTTAGATGATTTGTAGAAAAGTTAATAGGAGCTGGAACTTGACGTCGATGTCGCCGTTAGATCTAAAGGCTGTCCATGACCCACCAGTGACTTCTGTAGCCCTCGTTAACGTACAGTTCCATCTTAGAATCAGTCACTCCGATCATAAGCAATACGTCAGTGAAGAATCCAGTGCCAGTCTCAAAGATGACATCGTCACGTAGATCCAAGACGATTCATACCACAAAATAAAAACACCTGCCGAACAAAACTAGTCTTAGATATTTGCATGAAAATTATTTCCATACAAACTTAAACTCCTTCAGGTCCGGCTCTGCTTGGAAAAACATGTTACGATTAATCAACACATCAGTCCCCTGAAAACCAACTGCATTCAGACGAACCAACTATCTTTCTCTGGAAAAGAAATGCATTCAAACAAACAAACTATTTTTCTCCTCTGGAAAACAAATGCATTCAATGAACAAACTATCTCACTACTCTGAAAAACAAATGCATTCAATGAACAAACTATTTTTCTCCTCTGAAAAATACATATATTCAATGAACAAATCATCACACGTATCAATCTTCTTGGGAAATTATCTTGAATGAAGAAAAATCTAAATATTTACCCTACGGTGCCAGAATTCAGCTAAAGCTGATCAAACGTCGAGGAACAACTATCTTCCTGGCCCAACCACATCTGACATCATTCAGCCTCCAGCTAAACTGTCGTTGGCACCCCACAGAATAAGTTGCCTCGGAGCTTGGGTAGAATCCTCCCTGTCCAGTCTAGATCTCTTTCCCAACTGATTGACAGTTTTCCTAACCGATTTCGCCTCTGTTTCATTTTACTAAGGTTACCATACTTTTATCATTAAAACAACCAATGAAAATTTCCCAACGCAAACAAATGACCTATCACCTCAAATATTATATTTTATAAAATTAATAGTTCACAACCTCTTTTCTTTCCCTAAAATTTTATTATTGGCACTAATCACAATCTTTCACACAAAAGAATTATCGAAAAAAATCGTCCATTTTATTCTTTTCCAGGAATAAAAAAAATGGCGATTGACACGCAGAAAAATTGACGTCATATTTCTAAATGTACCACAGGCACTCTATACAACAATTTGCACTTGGAAAAATAAAAATACTCGCGAGCGTTTCGTTTCGCGACAGTGCCGTTCGATGGTTTGTCTTCCAAGCATGGTAACCCATCCAAGTACTAACCGGGGTCGACGTTGCTTCAGGAAACATTGTTTAGCATGTTTCAAAACCACTGCACTACTGCACCGCTCTTAAGATGAAGAATGCCTGCAATAATAATCTTTTATTGAGAAAATTGTTGTTGTTATACCAGTGATAAATTATGCCTGCAACAATAATCTTTAATTGATAAAACTGTTCTTATACTAGTGATAAACTATGCCTGCAATAATAATCTTTTATTGAGAAAATTGTTGTTATACTAGTGATAAATTATCTTCTCTTGAAAGGGAGTTTTTTTTTTTCTTTTCTTCTTTCTCCATATAACAAGAACTAATGCAGCATCACTCAGGCGGTTTTAGCAACACTCTGAATATCTGGATTCCCATAGCTCGTTCTGGGCACAACCAGATAGTACTGCAATAATTATGTACTACTAACTCCAGTACATACTTTGAGTCTGGTGGCCTTTTTGACCACGCATAAAACATTGTAAGAGTACACGTTGAGAGTAATCTGCTGCTAATGTCGTCCAGAGAAGTTAGATCTACACAGCTGCGGTAGAGCGTGACGAGCCTTACTTCCCACTGGGTTTAGGCCTCATCAGGTTCTGCTCCGCTGTGTGAGGTTAGTGCGATCGAGGCGCCGATGGGGAGTCGTATCGTGTGACGTGTCAGAGACATCACCTTTACTTTCTTTTTTTCCCTTTCTCCAATTTATACAGCCAAACACGTTAAATCCCGCAAGACTGCTTAGGAAAGATTAGATCGTTTAAAGAGTTTCTTACCTTAAGCACAGAGTATAACATTATACTCTGTGCCTTAAGTCACCAAGAGACGTTTAGCATAAGTAAGCCTACTCTATTGTCTCAATAACGAAATCAGTTTCTGGTGATTCCTTCTCCAACTTCCATCCTTCCTTCCTTCTTTCCCTCCTTTGAACTCCAACTAATCTTTACTGATTCTATCCTATCCCGTAACTCGAAGGTCGTTGGGGCACCACAGATGGTGCTTTACTGATTATTTGAATGGAAACCTTTTAGAACTATACCGACCTGTCAAACATCGTAGTCCACTGAAATAGATTTTCTCAAGTTTTATATATATTCTTCGCGGTTGTTCACCCCCCCCCCACCTTACAAAGCCTCACCCCATTACAACTTTACCAACTCAAAGAGGTGCTCAAGGCTCTGGTAGAAAAAAGATAGATCTGTGATAATCGATATGTTCATAATAATTATAGTCCCTTGATTTGTTCGTGTGGGAAAAAAATGTCAGCAGTGGCAACAACTATCAGTTGGTAGTAGCCAAGCAGTGAAACATTTGTTCCATTGAAAGGTAGGTTCTACAGCTAGTCTAAAGTTGCCTTGTGAGGTTTTCAAAGACATTATTATATTTCTTTTCCTGCCAGCGGCACGTCAGTCGAAGACACGAAAGTAATCATTCACACTGGCGACAGACAGGAGAAAAGGTTCTGACGAACGAACCAAAACGCTCTTCACACAACAAATCCACCCACACAACAACAAGACGTTTTGCCGCGGCTGCTTGTATATAATAACAGAAATAACATCGATAGCAACATACAAATAAACTAGTAGTGACATCAATAAAACTTCTAAAAGTATGGTGGGTTGCATGTATAATAAACAAAATAAAAGTCAACAAAACGCAAATACACTACTACCAAGAACACACACACACACACAAACCTTCGTGGCTACGCGTATAATAACAGAAAAGGCACCAACAATTAATCTGTTATATATAGTATCTAAGGCAACAACACCTAAATAGCATACACAGCTACAACATCAAGAACCCCCAAACAAACACACTATTTGTCCCCAAGCAGACAAAAAAGTGTGTTTTTTTAAATACTGACAATAATAAGAACCCAAACCAAACACAACGTCACGCAAACAACTTTAAAGACATGTAACTCTCAGCCTCAACAGATATTCTGCGTGTGGCGAGATATGCACTGAATGCAAAGCATCGATACAGAAGATTCCAATTACTGAAACAAGCCAGCCAGATCTGCATCCAACGCCAGCATGCAAGGACTAACGACTAAATGTCTGCAGCATAAGAGGAACTGATGCTCTCGCATAAAGGCCTTCGAATACAAACGGCTTAACTGAGACGACTAAGCCTGCTCTCTCTCTATTCAACTGAAGTACAAGCTTCTAATGTTCTAATTTGATAGGCTTTAGAGCGCTGGAAGTTTTATAAAGAATGAACATGTAATCTGCAAGTATCCATGCAGTTTCTGATCTGCAACTACTGCAGACGGTGAACCAAAGACTTTATTTTACAGGTTATGATGTCAGGGTAACTGTTCTGAAAATTTGAGGCATGTACACGCTGAGCTGTTTAGACTGTCCATTTCAGAGAACCGCACTACACGTTTATAATCCATCTGCTGAGCTCACAAACAAAAAGGATCGAACAATTCTTTAATTTGCAACTCCTCCACCCTGCGATATAATTATTATTTTGTGTTTCAATGATGCTCTAAGTTAACCACTGAAAGTCTTTATGCAAATCGATAAACGAAGCATTCCTTCGTATAATGTCATTTGGCTATTGAACCATTATTCATTTAAAAATAGCATGCAGTTCATCTGGTAATGTCTGCAATAGCTGCTGACGCTTTATTTGAAACAAGATCCAAACTGCCGCTGTTAAAGGATTTTGTTTCTCAGGTTAACTATCTGAGGACATTACAACACAACTTATAAGGACTTAGAAAGAGAATATTATGTTCACAGGGAAACTGGATTTTTATTGAACATATGCAGACAGACACACAGACAGACACACAGACACATTTCCCATTATATATAGACCATATAAGCAGGATACATCACGCACTTATAAATAAACAATAAAACAAGCAAAACTAAGTAGATAATTTTTACATTTAAAAAAACATTCATTAATGAAGCGTCGCTAGACAAAACAAAAATAACATCACCAACACCACTACCACCACCACTAACAACAACATCAGCAACACTATTAACAACAACAACAACGATGACGACAACTGGCACCAATACAAAAAGAGCCAGCTAAGCATAAAATTGAAACAGTACAACCAACAGGTAGGGTAGCTTTAACATTCTCTCACCTTTTCTTCACAGCGTGACGGCAGGCGCGATACACTTCACGCCCCCTAAGCAAGGCGACCTCGGAATATAAATAACTCAACCAAAACACCTTCTACGCTGCCAATCGGATAAATCCAGATTGTTCACCTTCTAGCATCCAGCACCAATCTCTAGTATCATAACATAGTGTTTACGAATATAAAAGTAATAGGGTATGTATAACGGTACTACTTTACTATTTATTATATTATTAAAAGGTCTAACGCTGAAGCACGAGTACTATTTAAAGTCACACAGCACTGCAGACTACGGAGCATCCAGCAACAATATCTGGTATCGTAAAACAGTGGTTAAGAATACAAAGTAAAATTATAAAATGCCTATATTACTAATTTCCATTATTATATTGAAGTCTGAAGTTGAGACTCAGAAAGCATGAATACTACTTTAAAAAAAAAGTCGCATATCACAGTAGACCAGGAAGCATCCAGCAACATTTAACGCAGTGGTTAAGCACAGGCGGCGGAAGCAGGGGGGGCAGGGGGGCCATGCCCCCCCCCTAGAAAAATGTTGGAGGGGGCAGCCTTATATATTGCCCCCTCCAATAATGAGTAGTTTTTTTTTTTCTCCAGGGCATTAAAGGATTTTTTTTCTTCAAATGGAAGCGAGCAATACAAGTGTTTATCATCATAATCATCATCATCACCCTCTGATCAGTAAGAGAAGTTCGTCCCTTCGTCATCATTTCCTGTCGACGCGTCATAACCGTTAGCCTTAGCGTAGATCAACGTGACCGACAGTTTTCGACATCGTGCACATCACAGTCGCGTTTTGAAAACTTTCATTTGCTGTCAGTTTTCACAGTCTACCGTTTTCAATGTCAGCAATTTTCTCGACTACAAGTGAAGAAGTCAGCAAAATGGCAAATGCTTTGACAACTGGTGTTATTGTTCCTCGTCAAGCATCCCGACAGACTCTCCGTGACAACCAACCTGCGGCCACTCCAGAAGGATATTTCAAGATTAGCATTGCCATTCCTTTCTTGGAACACTTGTCAACCGAATTGGACTCGAGGTTCAAAAATGCTGGTCTAGCAGTTGATGGTCTATGTCTGGTGCCAAGCACTTTAATAGACAACCAGGATGGTTTCATGCAGGTTCCAGAAGGGGTGATGCTGGCAATGTTGTGGGAGTCTGACCTACCAGACAACGCTACCCTTGATGCAGAATACCAACGGTGGGTTTGCAAATGGCGAAGTGCTGCTGAGAATGCGACAGCTATCATCCCATCCACGGCATCAGAAGCACTGAAACATTGTGACAGGGATTTTTTTTTTATCCCAACCTGTTCATCATGCTTTAGAACCTTTGCACCCTACCTGTCACTACTCAAACAGTCAGTTGCGCAACCTGAAAAACTACCTGCGCTCTACAATGGGGCAACAGAGACTAAATGGACTTGCTTTACTGAAAGTGCACAGGGATGTTGATATTGACTTCAAAGAGGCAGTGAACTGTTTTGCCAGAAGATACAATTCACAAATGGTACTAATGCCGAGGAACCTAGTGCAGCAAGACTGAATTAAGTGAAAGCAGGGCGGTGATGTTCATAAACTACAAGGTAAAGCTTTATACCGTTAACGATCAACAAAAAGTAGTGAATAATAATAGTATACAAAACATCTCTGCTGATAAATAAATGTGTGTGTGGTTTTTTTTAAGGGAGGGGCAGAGGATAATTTTTGTAGGCTACCCCAGAGTTTGTCAGTTCAATTGTTCAAAAAGCTCAAAGTCCCAGACCAATCACAGATCTATGGCTTTTTCAAGGTTCAGATTGCACCAGATTGCACCATTTTGCATCCTTGAAAAAAAAAATTTCCGGGGGAGCATGCCCCCGGACCCCCCTAGAAGGTTCGGCGCTTCGCGCCTTCGCTGAATTTGTAACCTCCACCCCCACCCTCGACTTTTCCCAGGTGTGTGCCCCCCCCCCCCCCCCCCAATCCTGAGCAGCTTCCGCCGCCTGTGTTAAGAATACAAAAATAAGATGGTATGCATAAGATACTAATTGCTATTATTATACTGAAACGTCTAAAGTTAAGCGCTGCAGTCTAAGGCAAAAACCGGCATTACAACAAAATAGCCACCAAAGCAAAAACTGTTGCTATTATATTAAACAGCCCGAAGCTATTATATATCTTTTAAAAGTGTAAAGTAATTTTTTAAAAAACTATTATTCACACAGCACTTTAAGTCTTAAGGCAACAAAACGTTAATTGTACAAGCTACAGTTTCAAGTAAACTGAAGTTGAAACTCAGCCGTCGTTAAGTCCCACTGAACTTGTAATCTTAACTTCTAACGAAGTCTCCAAACAGTTAACTTGTACATTGTTGTTTGAAGTAAAACGAGCTTCGCTATTCAACTTGAGCCCAACCAACATTTAATTTATTGCAATATCAAAAAAGGTGTAAGGATAAATCTAGAGCCTAACGCTAACTCTGAGGCTAATCAACTCAAGGAAACAATATCCGTGATATAGAGTTACAACATTTTTCTTATACAACGTTTTTCCAGCTCAAGGTGTGCACAGGGCTCTGGCCAAGAATATCATACATAAAATCACACAATTTCAGTCCGCCGGTACATTTTAATCGATTTTGCGTTATCACGTTTGTTTCAGTTACAAGAGAACTGCATTTAAATATGAGAACATCAGAGTCCATCGAAATTACTATTCCATTCCGTACAGAAATTAATGCCTTTAGAAAAACACCGATCGAGGCTAGGCTAAGATAACTGAAACTAAATTTTAAGGTAATATTTGGTCAGTTTCAAATGTTATGAATTCGAAAATAGATCGCGCTGAACGCATTAGACAATGAACACCATCGATGAACGAGGTGAACTTACTAAAAACCATCATAGGACGTACATGGTACAGCTTCAAAAAGAATAGAAACTTAATGAAAAATAAATGGCTATTTGAACTTAAAATAACTAATTTACTGATGTAAATATAGGATTACATTTCTTCTTATTCAAACTCCAAAGAGCAATTAACAGTATCTCCACAAAATGCAATCATTTAAATTTAGAACTTCGTACACCAAGAGAAAATGTTCAAATAACCAGTTACAAAATTATTCATCCTTAAGTCATATCACATTGGTTCTAAACATCGATTTGTTTAGAAATCCGAGAAACATAATCTACAATATTTAGTTCAGCTTACGATAGAAATATAATTTACTTACGTTTATTGCGATTTTTCTATCACAATCTTCTTAAAATAAATGGCAGATTTTCAGTTGTCAAAAAAAAAAACTATCAATACTGCGCTTGTCACCTCGCTTAAAAAACCACGTAAAATCTAAGCCTAATGCGATAGGACAATGCACTGCCAACACGTACGTACTACAGTAATAGTCTTCGTACCATGAGGCCCAAACGTAAACGGAAAAGTCCAACAGCAGTATAGTATGCCAAGAAAGAGGAGAGAGAAGGCCAACCTGACTGACAGTACACGTACAATAAAACAAAACACTATACTAGGTCATTCCCCTTTCCGCCACAACTACAACAGCAACCTCCCGCTCCGACCCCGTCAGCGGCGGCTGCAACGACCAAAACACCACCAACTACAGCCTCAACGCCGAGCGTTCTATATTATACTAGTCTAAAACTATGCCACGGCTACCGCAGCAGCAGCAGCAACAACAACAGCGGCCTTCGCCAACACTGCCATCATCGCACAGCACAACGTAATTAACATACTGTACGTTATGTGTTCTTGTCTTCGCTTTTCAAGCTGAAATTATGCATGTCAACACTTCAAACGCGCAACCCGAAAAACATTAATATATTTTATATTTACTCAGCCTTGCACACGGAGGTTTAACTAAAAACTCAAATATCACAGACACACACACACAAACACACACACACACACACACACACACACACACACACGCACACATCGAGATAACGTTATTACAACCAAAAACCATTAATTTAAAGAAATTATAATTAACTTAACAGTTCGTCAATTACGCCAACCCCAACGTGATTGTTCTCCTCTTACACACTCTTCTAATCCGACCATGACACTGGTTGATAGGTATGGAGCGAGAACGTTGAATGAACATTGGGGTTTAACGTCTACACCCACCATTGGCGATATGGCAGACGGGGATAACCATCCCAGGGAACACAGGGTATGGACTTAAATCAACAATGAACCACAAGAGCAATCCTACTGCTAAAATGGAGGCTGAAAAATGGCCACTCTTTATTTAGCCCACCGCGGGATTCGAACCTGGGTCATCGGTGTGCCAGGCGAACACTCTACCACTTGAGCTACGGCGGTGGGCCTGGAGCGAGACTTTCACTCTGCCGCCTTTATAGTCCAATGAGCTGTTGTGCAGACACAAATTCTTCTCGTGTATAGCCCTATACAGCCAATCACCAAAAACTATGATCAAACACACGCACATACACACACACACACACACACACACGCACACGCGCGCGCGCACCAGATGAATCCCGCACTTTCCACGCCCTCCGCCACACAAACCAATTCAGCACTTTTTAACCGTTAGCGCTGGAACTTATCCGTTGTCTGTTCCCTCCCTCTCTCGCTAGCGCTGTCAGATAAGATAATTATTGTATTAAATTTTAACGTAATTTAACAAAACTGATTATCTTCAGCTAGCTGTTTTACATTTTCTTATATTTCTTTGATTTTTTTTGCATGATAACATTTGGAATCAGGTTTCGCTATGCTCTCATTCCATCAAGTCAGATTGAAAATGCGAAATAAGAGGTTTCTTGGCTTTCAGCACGAGAATAAAAGAAATCGTACATTAAAACAAACTGATGCGTGCAAATACACACACTCGAATTTTAATTTCTACAGCCACCTAGACTAGTGCAAGGAGGCAGAAAAAGAGGGAGACCGAAAAAGAGGTGGGAGGACAACGTTTCGAGAATGGACTGGCTAGACATGGAACGAAGCCATGAGGGTTGCTGAGGACAGAGAAAGATGGAGTATGATGGTTAAACGATCATCTGTGGTGCCCCAACGACCTTCGAGTTATGGGATGGGATAGGATAGGATACATTAGTTCCAGAGGAAATAGCTATGTACATGTATATAATACATCAATTCAAATAAAAAATAAAATTATATAGTCGGCTCTCAGTACGAAAGAAAATCGTTTAAAATGATACTGACACCTTTAGATCTAGTTATATGCCATGCAGCTAACTATTACGAAATATATACAATTACAAGTATGCATGAAATAAACCTACATCGATTCTGAGACATTATTTTTTTTTAAAATCATTACAAACAGCACTTTTTTCTTTCTGCAAAACATTTTTATTCAGACAAAGATTACATACATAGAGTTATGATGCAACAGAAATATGTTGCAACAGAAAGAACATTTTTTAGCATACACGTAGTGGCCGAGTGGTTAGAGCGTTGGCTTGCGGATCTGAAGGTCCCGAATTCGAGCCCAGGCCGGGCCATTGTGTTGTGTCCCTGGGAAAGACACTTTACTCCCGTTTCCTACTCCTTCGGATGAGAGTATAAATCGAGGTCTAGTCTGTGTCGCATGCATTCCATCATAACGGACTTTAAAGATCATGATGCTCATGTCCTAGACGGGTGAGTGCCGGTGACAAGAACACACCCAGCTCAACATGTAGGCTACCTTGGGTAAAGCGCTTCACTTGAGGCTGTTGTACTTTCGAAAATGAAAGTGCCCGAATTTCACTTTGGTGATAACAAAGTTGTAAAAATAAAAAATAAATAAATAAATTTAAAAAATATTTATTTATTTTATTTTTATATAGCGCTTAACCAGCTCAGGAGCCACTCCAGGCGTTGGCCGATACAGGATCTAACTCAAGCCGCCCGAAGCGCCTATTTGCAGCCTTTGGGCGCAAAGTCTAACGCCCAGGCAACGGAGTACTATCCTGGGCGACCAGGGATGGGAATAATGGACCTAGTGCGCGCTAGAGGGAGGGGGGGGGGGTGGTATCAGGCAAAAGGTACAGGTTTAATGTTAGTCCGCTGGACCTAAAGCAATAACCATGTAATGTAATGTACTGTTAATGATGCAAAACACCTGCTCGTCTTTATTTGTCAGCGCCTACATGGCTAAAGAGTGTGCCTGTCTTGTCTGACTTTGGTCGACTCAAGCGAACTAATTATTCGTTGTATTAACATGACATAGTTGTTAAAAAGGTAAAACCAACGTAACTATTAAAAAAAAATTATGTAAAGCATCTGCCAATGAGTGCCATTGTATGGTCAAATAATTATGTAAAATATCTGCTTGATGATTTTTTTCCCACTAAGTATCTACTTGGATCTAAAATATATAAATTATATTTATTTCGAATGCTTTACATTTTGTTTCAAATGCGTTTAAATTATTGGGTAAAAAAATAATTTAAAAAATGAAAATCCTCCACAGAATTAACATTGACTTTAGCAATGCCCTCGTGTTATTGTTGTACCACCACTAAACCTTAACAGATACTTTTTTAAAAAAATTAAAAACTCAGCGACATGGCGCTATTAATGCCACAATACTATTAAATACTTTGAATCAAAGGTACTATTGTGAAGTAGACCTATTAGTAGTCTCGTCAACATAATCAATAACGTGAATAACGAAAACTGCTAGGGCCGGAGACTATAAATGACACTGGAGAAAGCAATAGTCATGAGCAGTCATTCGAGCTCCTGCATTCACCACACGCAGAGGTGTTGAGCACATTTCATGCCGACCTGCATTTACGGCGGTCAAGCCAAGCCGACCTGCCAACCTACTGCGGCGGTCAGCTGACCAGCAAGTTCCGCTGCGGCAGTGAACTATGCTTCAGCTCACACCTATTCAAAGGAGGCGTTCAGACCCCAGCTGCTGTTGCTATGGGATTCCTGGGGTTGCCATTGCTCTGGCGATTTAGGGACTCGCCGTTTGCTTTGGCAGCCTGGGAGCTCCCGCTGCTCCGGCGGAATGGGGAGATCCCGAGACGACACTCCACCTCAACTCTCACACTTCATTTTCTACTACCTGTGGGCTCCATTGACTGAGCGCCGACGGCGGATAGTCGAGAGGTACCGCGCCGCTCTGCTGCCGGTTACTCTACTCTTTGGCTGCTTCCATCTTTGACTACTACCAGACGGCGCTGGCCTTTGCCTTCTACACTTGACTTCCTCGCAAGGTTTTTATGGCTCCATTGCCACATCACCTCGTCGAAGATTCCAAGGCACGGCATGGTCCATCGCCACATCTTCTGAAGTCTGCTTTTTGAGGCGACCCACCTTCCCCATCTTTGCGCGTCTGCACCTACACTTATTTGATGCCTTGTGCGCTCATATCCTTTTTTTTTTTTTAAATCAGTTTATGGTCCCCTCTCTTC
The DNA here is from genome assembly GCA_036898135.1 of Oncomelania hupensis. Lineage (NCBI taxonomy): Eukaryota > Metazoa > Mollusca > Gastropoda > Littorinimorpha > Pomatiopsidae > Oncomelania > Oncomelania hupensis. The sequence goes on along the minus strand of CM072513.1, from coordinate 67,127,629 downwards.
CCGATAAGGATTTTCAGAGAGGAGACCTTGATTATAGCTCATCTCCTGTATGACTTTCTACATTTATACTTCTTACTAGTCCTCTCCAGGACGCACAAACAACTGCTGCCCTGGCGAGGTTGAAGCCAATTTGGAAAGACAGGACCATCAGTCTACATTCCAAGGTAAGACTGTTGCGCTCCCTTGTCATGTCCATCTTCCCATATGCTTGCGAAACATGGACCCTCCCTCAGATCTACAACGAAGAATACAAAGGATGGAGATTAGGTGCTACAGCCCAGCACATCACCAACGACGAAATCCGACAGACCATCACACAAGCCATGGGTCAACACGATGACCTGCTCACGGTGATGAAAAAACAAAAACTCTGATGGTATGGCCACGTCTCCAGATCATCAGATCTTGTAAAGACCATCCTGCAAGGCACAGTGCAAGGAGGTAGAAGAAGAGGGGGGACCAAAACAGAAGTGGGAGGACAACATTCGAGAATGGACTGGTTTGAGAGTGAGCGAAACAATCAGGGTTGCTGAGGACAGGGAAGGATGGAAGAAGAGGGAGACCGAAAAAGAGGTGGGATGACAACATTCGAGAAAGGACTGGTTTGACACTGAGCGATGCCATCAGGGCTGCTGAGGACAGAGAAAGATGGAGTACGCTGGTTAAACGATCATCTGTAGTGCCCCTAAGACCTCCGAGTTACGGGATAGGATAGGATAGGATAGGACTTCTTACTACATCACTACATCTTATTGCCAGAAGACTTCATTTTCACGTCTCTTGTATGCTAACGTGTCCAGGGACTCAAATCTGTGAAACGAACGAACGAACAAATAATCATTTACTCTAGGCACGCAGCCGATTTGGATCATCATGGTATGGTGTTTCATACCAATGGATGGCTTTCATGGTACTAGGGTGGTCTAGTACCGCATTGGGGTAGTCGCCGGTTTCCTAAGCTGAAGGTCGCGTGTTCGATTCCCGCAGGGGACAAACTTATGTGACTTAGGTACGATACCCTTTAGGTCGCCTAGTTGTTGTTTTTTCTCCGGGTACTCCTCCCTCTCTTAAATAATGGTATCGGAGGCAGTATACCGAAAATGTCAAAAAATACAATATATCTACATTTCTTTTCCTTCTAATAGCGGCTTACCTTTACACAAGTGAACGTATGTGTTGGTTACAGATCGCCGCGTGTCGTGTCTGATTTAGGAATAAGTCGCGTATAGCATCCAGAAACATCAACATTATTATTATCGTTATTATCGTTATTATTATTATTATTATTATTATTATTATTATTATTATTATTATTATTATTATTATTATTATTATTATTATTATTATTATTATTATTACTCCAGAAAAGCTGTGATTTTGTTGTTAGTGTCTTTGAAGGTGATAGTGGTGGTATGGTGGTGCTGTTCTTAGTGGTGTTGTCGTCGTTGTTCCATTCTTAGAGAAGTCGAGGATCAGTAAACAAAAAATAAATAAATAAATAAATAAATACATACATACATAAAAAATTTAAAATGTTAGAAGCAATGTCAGTTGCCTTATTTAATCGTTAAGTTGTTAAGTTAATCATTATTTAAAATGTCAAGTTACATTGTTTTTATGCGTTAGTAGTTTTATTACAATCTAAACTCATTTACTTTGTGAACAGGCCTTTTAAATAAGTTGATTGAATTTAATTGAATTTGAAAACAACAGAGAGTAACGGACTTTAAAGATCCTGACGTTTATGTCGTAGACGGGTGAGTGCCGGCTACACAAATACACACACAGCGCACTAGGTCCCTTTCCCCCATCCCCAATCGCCCAGGATTGTGCTCCATCGTCTGGGTGTCAGACTTTGCGCCCAAAGATTGCAAGTGGACGCCTCGGGCGCCTTGAGTTAGATCCTGCATCGACCAGCGCCTTGAGCAGCTCAAGCTGGAAAAGCGCTATATAAAGTGACAAAATAAATAAATAAATAAATAAATAAATAAATAAATAAATAGTTAGTAGATCTACAATGAACATAGTGCAAAGAACTCTTAAAGTACCAATAGCTGTAAAGCAGGCCCTAGATCTCAAACTCTCTATTACATTACATTTAAAGGTATTTTGTCAATGGCGCAGGGCTACAGTCTCCAAAACGCGACGTATTTCAATGCAGGCGAGTATAACCTCCAGCTGGGAAAAGTGTGACAGACTAGTCTGCTTTAATTTCGTTTTTTCATGTGAGTAACCTTTAGAAATGTATCGTATAACATTTTGCAATTCTGTTGCGCAGAAACTTCGCAACATTTAAAGCTTTGTGTCTATGTAAAGAAAATTCAAATATCCAACTGAGCACAGCGTTAAGGAACGGATAAATAATTTCTTTTCGGAAATTTGTTTTGGGAATGGGTGAGTGAATGTGGAGTGTGGGAATGTCCAATAAGCTTATCATTATGATGAAGACCTTGAATTTTGAAGAAAATTGATGCTCTTTTTGTTTCAACATATAACAATGAAAGTTTGTCCCAGTTCCGTAGGTCAAGTGGTAGAGCGTTTACCTGGCACAACGATGACCCAGGTTTCAATCCCATTTTTCACTGTCCATTTTAGCAGTGTGATTTCCCTGGTGGTTCAGTGTTGATTTAGATCCCTATCCCTTGTTTCCTGGTATGGTTATCCCCGCATGCCATATCGCCAATGGTGGGTGTTAGGTTAAAACCTCAATATTCATTCGGCTCATTCACCACGGCCGTTTTGTTGGAATGTTACCAAATAAAATGCAAATTGTATTTTTTGTGTTCTTTTGTTGTTGTTGTTGTTGTTGTTGTTGTTGTTTTGTTATCAATGTAGGTTTGTGCATCACTGCTGCGTTGTATTTTGATCGTTCCGTTCCCATAAAGATAAGTCAAGCAATCCAACTGAGCCCAGTGCCAAAGACTAGGGCGAACGTTTTGTTTCAACATGTCCAAATAGAAACATTAAAGCGTGTTGCGATGTTTATATAAATAAAATCAACCAATCATTACACCTTGTTGTTGTTTTTGTAGTTGTTTTGTTGTGGTTGTTATTGTTTTGTAAGCCTGTTGTGCAGTATTCATCTAATATTTAGATCATTGCGTTCGAATAAAGAAAAAGAAAAGTACCGTGAACGGTAGCCTACGAATTACATACATATTACAGACTACAACAACCTTTTCGTTTGAAAAACACACTATTTTGCACATGAAAGGGAACGGAAACTTTGGGAGCCACTTTGCACGCAATATTTTGACCCGAGTCTTATTTGTGTAGTACTCTTGCAGCATTAAAAAGAGCGTTGTGTATACAGTATTAGGAAAGTCAAGTATCCCGCTGCATCACCCTCATTACGCTGGCCCAAGATAAGTGTGATCTCCAACATCACGCTCCCCTACGGCCACAAGGCTATGGGACTACCTTTACCTTTACCTTTACCAAGTATCCCGCTAGGCACAATGTCACAGATGCGAGTCCGTTCGTCATTTCTTCAAGGTAGATCTACTTACCCTTTTAAACATAAAAGCGCATCGGGAGGTAAAAGAACAACAAACAACTTTACCTCTTGCTTTTTTTACCTCTCATGTTCTCTTCTCTCTCTCTCTCTCTCTCTCTCTCTCTCGCTCTCTCTCTCTCTCTCTCTCTCTCTCTCTCTCTCTCTCTCTCTCTCCCTCTCTCTCACACACTTCCACATTTTAATATCTCTCTCTTTTCTCCCCCTCCTCCTCCTTCTCCTCTTCTTCTTCTTCTTCTATTGTTTCACTAACTTATAGATTTATAAGAAACTAGTGGTTTTTGTACCTTGGCAAGCCAGGGTACACAGGTTGCTGTTTAAAATGTAGACAGAGAGACAACTGTTGTCTACGAGTTTCATTTGGACGATGATAACTCCCCATATCCCCCTTGATACCTCACCATATCCTCCCCCATCCTGATATCTCCCCGTCCCCCACCCACCATGATGCCTCACCATACCCCCTTGATACCTCCCCGAACCCACTTGATACCTCCCCATACCCCCTTAATACCTTCCGTACACCCCTTGTAACCTACCTGTACCCTCCTTGATACTTCCCCGTTGGTCGTTTCGCACAGGTATGGATGAAAGGAATCGATTTTCGTTTCGTTTTTTTAGATTAACGTCCCCGGACACATTAAGCGTATAGGGGACGGGAGGAATCGACCATCACCATACCCCTTATATATACCCGCATCCCCGTTATGCCTACCCATGCCCCTTTAAACCTACCCGTAGCCCCCTTTTACCTACACGTACCACCCCATCCCGATCCCTGGTAATAATAATAATAATAATAATAATAATAATAATAATAATAATAATAATAATAATAATAATATTGAATATAGAATAATACAAATAGAAATCATAAAAAACACCAAGGTTTTAAAATAAAATTTGATATAAGATATTTTAATAATAATAATAATAATAATAATAATAATAATAATAATAATAATAATAATAATAATATATAATATTTTTATTGTTATTATTATTATTATTAGTATAATAATAATAATAATAATAATAATAATAATAATAATAATAATAATAATAATAATAATAATAATAAGTTAAAAGTAAAAAGCCTAAATTAAAAAGAAAAATATCCATATTGTAGTGTAGAAATAAAAAAAATAACATAAAAGAAATATGGCCCGCGGGAGATTTGAACTTGGGTCGCCTGCACGGTAGGCGAATGTCTTACTAAGTGAGCTACCAAGGCTTCGTATAAAGACCATCAATTTTTTGGTCTATATGGGAAAACATGCTGAAACCTCGATTCGATTTTTAATTAATCAAATTTAATTAGTTAAACACACAATTTTGTAAGATTGGTGACATGAGTGCAAAAGTGTTTTGAATGGAATAAAACAAAATTTGCGGTATACGGAACGGCACGTTCTTGACACGGGTTGAATCGAAACCGCGCGCAGAATGAGGCTATTGCAGTTTGTGGACATTTTGTTTATTTATTTATCTCAGAAACGGTTAAACGTTTGGTAAGGAAATGTCGGCTATAACGATTTAGCGGGTTTTGAGCGCACAGCAGGCCGATCCGCAGCGCCCAGCACCTGCCCAGGTCAGCGTCCATACCGGACAAACTTTACAGTAAAGGCGAAGAAGGACTTCCGGCTAAGCAATTTATATATATATATATATATATAGATAACAATGCAGAATGCAACAACAATGTACAAATATTACACCAATGTACAAATATACACACACACGCATTAAGCAACAAATCTGCACTTTCAGAAAGAAAAGAATAATCCACAGAGAGCCAGCTCAAGGATCTACAATCCAGGATGGACCTTCGGATGAGAGTAAAAACCGAGGTCTAGTTTGTGCACACCCGCACTCCATCGCACGGACTTGAAAGATCCTGACTCTCGTGACCTAGATGGGTAAGCGCCGGGCTAAACACATACTCTCAGCAAGCACTATGTCCCTTCTGTTTGTGATGATATTCTGGGGAAGATACGTTTCATCTTACTAAGGGGTACGACTTATTGATAGATGGGTGATGGGCTACCACTATCGATCGTTCTCTTACCAGAATTCCCGATGTGAGAGACTGATCACGGTGTTTGGTCACATAAAATTTATTTTTGTTCTCGGGCTTGTAGCTACAAGACTCACCCGACTCATCAGATCAACCTGAGGGTCAAGACTCCCTCAGAAGAACAAGGACTCAAGCACATGCAGCAGCAGTGCAGCTAAGTCTCCCACAAATGCAACTGAGATCTAACACTCACGAAACATAGACGACCACTAGAATATTTATTAGACTAGGAACATTCGAATCGTAGACTCGCTTAGCAAAGGATGAAGAAGACCTGCTGACAAACTTTCCCAGCACATTGAACACTCAGAATTATTAATTTACAGTTTAGTGAAGTAAATGTAAAAGTTCTGTTGAATATATAAAAAGTGAAATCACATACATACGACTGGTGTCATTCTATTTGTATTGTTGTGTATCTCTTAGTTTTCTTCTCTTGAGACATAATAACCTAGTCTTTTGATTAGTAATAAGCATTTCGCAAATTGAGCCAGATGATATAAATTTTATGTGACCAAGCACCGTGATCAGTCTCACATCGCTTCGGAATTCTGGTAAAAGAACGATCGATAGTGGTAGCCCATCGCCCATCTATCAATAAGTCTTATCCCCTAGTAAGATAAAACGAATCTTACCCAGAATATCATCACACTCTTCCCAAACCGGTTGCCCAGGATGTGCCCAAAAACTGCAAGTGGGCGGCTAGAGTTATATCCCGTATCGTCCAGCGCCTTGAGTAGCTCTGAACTGGAAAAGCGCTATTTAAAAAAAAAGAACGATTAAATCATAAATATAGTGCATTGAAGCCGTGATCCACACATGATCAAAAGTGATCGAACCAGCACACATTAGCGTCGCCGATAGGCGAAGCCATCACCGTCGACTTAGAAATACAAAAACTCCCAAGAGTAGTAGTATATCTTTATTTATTACAGTCCATTAAACGTTGAAGTCAAAGAGAACTAAAACACGTTGATATCGCTGGGGGAAGACTCCCAAGAGCTGATAGAAACTAACCACTTAAAACTTGGCTGGAATTAACAGTATATTAACACTGATTGAAAAGTTCCCGAAATAAAACTTCGACATCAGCTTTTGCAACGTGATGAGACCGGGCTTTAAATATAGGCGACTGTCCAGTCTTGGTTCTCAAGACTATTATCATTTAATGTACTTTAGTTTTTAATTCAGAAGTGAGTCTCAAATCGTTGTCGATTATAATTATTGGTTTGTCATGCAATGTTACCAACACGTATCCACGCGCGCACGCGTACTGAGAGAGAGAGAGAGAGAGAGAGAGAGAGAGAGAGAGAGAGAGAGAGAGAGAGAGAGAGAGAGAGAGAGAGAGAGAGAGTTCACACATAAAAAGTCGATATTCTCACAATTCTCGTTTACCCTAGTTTTCACCCTTGTTGCAAGACTTTTAACTAAAGAAGACTCGCTCATTAATAGATGTATACTGCAGCGGTAGACGATTCATACGTAACAACTATGAAGAAGGAAGGCAAGAAAAGCGATTAGCAACAGATATGACATCGTCAGGTCAATAATGCCCGACTTGCACAATATTATATTACCATCACCTGCTTTAAGATTTTTGTTAACTATCTGACAGTGACGTACAGACATTAGTCCTGTTTGTTCATAATAAGTTTTGTCTTTGGGACGCAGAATCTGTGACGGTGGGTCTATTGTTGCTGGGCTCTGCACAATGGAATGCTATTACCCAATCGTCTTTCGTCTGTGGGGATCGCTAGTAAATCTCCCGGTGACTAATCTTAATACATTTATAAGTTTAGCTCGGTCTGCGTTAGGCTGGGGTTACAGAGATAGAAAGAAAATGGTATAAGATTCACTGTCACACTAGCTCTCACACGGCTATGAAACATAGGTAGTCCAGCCACTTGTTAACAGTAAATATCACACATTTATTTCCTCTACTCTATACAAAATCTTCTAATCAATATACTAACTTAAAAGTCCAAATATCACTTCGAATAGTTCGCTCCTTGATAGTTCTATGCAGCAACTGTCTCATCATTGAGCTAATGGTGCGTTCTGCCCAACTGGTCAGAGTGCTGGAAGAGTGGACTATTGATGTCCTTCTATAGCAGTTTTGGTGCATGGTTTCACAACGGCTTAACTCTCTTGTAGATGAGCGGTGTTGTGGTGGAGTCTTCTCCTGGTTGACAGACTGGTGGGCTCTCGTAGCTCAGTGCTTGAGGCTCCAATGCAGGCCGAATGTCAGTGTGGACTTTTAATGGTCTTGCTTCTGCTTTGGGCCAAAGATGCCTGCTCGTCTGCAAAATATGAGACGAATTTCTGCAACCCCGGTTTTACTAAGAAACAGCCCTCAGTGATAGCTCAACATATATATATATATATATATATATATATATATATATATATATATATATATATATATATATATATATATATATATATATATATATATATATATATATATATATATATATATGGTCCACTGGAATCTGCAACAAATTCCTATACATATATAGATATATCATGGCTAACTACACTCACAGAGAAGTAATTAATATTATACACATTCTCCGGTACAGCCACTGGTCTACAATTATACACATAGTAGAAACAACAGTGGGTCCGTAGGGCTACTTCCTGGTGTCAAAACCGGTCGGGTTCACCAAGTGGTTAAGCAAAGTTTGACTAACTTTCACAATTCTAAACATGGCAAACTTTACAAACATAATACAGCAATAATATAAATAAATCGCGGTAAAACAAAAGATAGATCATTTACCTTCTTGACAATGTCAGGCTGTGGCTAACTAGGTTGAATAGAATTTCACCAGTCCCTGCTTTAGTCTTCAAGTAGATAGATCTGTCAGAGCTTAGCTCCTTCTATGCGGTTCAAACAAAGAATGACTCTACCTAGCTGTGTGGTCAGCCGGAAACCCGCCAAACAGGTCATACCTGAGCGCCCTCTAGCAGGGGGTGTGTAAACGTCAGCAGGCTTACGCTACGGCCTATCTGTGAAACTATGGCCTACACATGTGAAGTACACCCTAACTGCTAGTCTTTATGTTCAGCGACTTAACTTACATAGTCCAACGCAGACTGAGCATGTAGGCTTGTAGCCTTAGTGCTGTGTTGAACTGGCCTCTCGCGACAGCATCTATAAGAACAACAGTAACAACGAAGGCAACAACGACAATACTAACGACGGTAACAAAAATAATAGAAACTAAAAACAACATTAAACGCACACAGAAAGAGATTTCTCTTATACAGCGCACTTATAAGCTCAGAGAGCTTCTCAAAGCGCTGGCCACTACTATCCAGCAATCACAAAATAGTTTGCTGAAGTCAGGATTCGAACCCACGTCGCCCGAGACGCACGTACACAAATCGAGCGCTCTGACGACTGAGCTATCCCTGCACACAGACACACAGATACAAACAAACGCACCCATGTACGCACGCACGCGCGCGCGCACACACACACACACACACACACAAATAACGCTATTTTGAATGAACTAAGAAATAATATACATTTTTAATCACCATTTTTGAGTTCTGTGCTGTGCACTCATGGAATAAACTACAGTGAAGATAGGATATTTTCAAGCTCGATTATCTACTTGAATATAGTCCATCCTTGAATATAACCAAAATATTCAAAACAAAACCAAAGCACATAAAGGACAAACGTGCATAGACGCACATTATCTCAACTCGGTTGTATAAAATTAATAAATCATGAGAGACTAGTCATCATTTTGGAGCTCTGCTGGTTCAGTCCTCGGTCATGATACTTGTTAATATAATGGAATGAAAGGTTCGTGGAAGCTAGATTCTGGATCTGAGAACCTCGAAAAAAGGTTCACGAACCTTCCAGTCATTAAGGTATGGATATTAATAGGGCTGAAAAAGCAGCGGGACAGTAGCGAAGGCGAGGTGCCGTGAGAGCACTAATCCATTTGAGGTATAACACACGCAGATTCGGCAGCAAAGTGAGGATACCATTTTATAGGAGGAGGGGTGGGAGGGTAGTGGTGGTGTGGCCGGGGGTGGGGGCGGGAGGAGCAAAAGGGGAGGGCGCGGTGTGGGGTGAGGGTTAGGATGTGAAAAAGCGTGGGGTACGCTATACGTTAGTAAAAGCTGTTTTTGTTTGCGGGACGTGCTGCAGATAGGAAGTGTCGGAAGAGATAACGCGTGAACAGTCAAGAGAGTGGGACGGGGTGGGTTGGTGGGGGGAGGGTGGGCATACTAAAACGCCTCACAAAGCACTGAAGCAGAATAAATGGTAGCACGTGGAAAGGTCGCTTTACAAGTTATTGCCTTTGACTGTTGTTGTTGTTGTTGTTGTTATTGTTGTTGTTGTTGCTGCTGTTGTTGCTGTTTCCATGTTTTGTCACGGAAAGTACCAGAGCTTATATCCTGAATGGTTCTGGGCGTTAGGCTGCTGGGCCATAGAACTTCACGCTACACGCTTCACGCTGCACGCTTCATTCACGTTTCATGCTCTGGGCCATAGGACTTCACGCTACACGCTGCACGCTTCACGCATTGCTGTTTCCTCAACTGACCACACACAATATTTGTGGTTTGTGACTTCTTGAGAAGATGAATTCTTCCGACGAAGAAGACCTCTTAATATTGCTCTTGCTCAGAAGGAGGAGGAAGCGAAAGAGACAAAGCATATGGTGCCGATAAGTCTGCCACCTTTTGGATTACTGTGCTATGAATTACAGTAAATAAATAAATCGTATAAACGTTACCTTTGGGTGTATTGAGAAGTTTTTTCAACTCATCCCAAACTTGGGCTTTTTGGTCTTTGTCTTTATAATCCGACACATGTGGGTCCCTGAGAAGGGGCCTTGCCCGGACCAACTCGATTAAATGTACTCTATAGTCATCCATCTAATTTCTTGTGTCTGATCACTATGGTAAGCTAGAACGTGAACTTCACGCATCGAAAAAAGTGGGCATGCTCACTTTTCTCTTCACGCGTGTAGCGTGCAGCGTGAAGCGTGTAGCGTGTGTGAAGTTGTATGGCCCACGCCAAGAGAAACCATGTCTGTTCATTTTTCTCTTCACGCGTGAAGCGTGTAGCGTGAAGTTCTATGGCCCAGCAGCCTAACGTGCGCGTGCGTGTGCCTATTCCATGAACGGTTCTGAATGTAGCCATGATGTAGGGCCTACGTCTATACCCTGAACGGTTCAGGATTTAGCCATGATGTACGTCTGTACCCTAAATGGTTCTGAGTGTAGACATTATGTACGCCTATACCCCGAACGGTTCAGGATGTAGCCATGATGTACGCCTATACCCTGAACGGTTCAAGATGTAGCCATGATGTACGCCTATACCCTGAACAGTTCAGGATGTAGCCATGATGTACGCCTGTACCCTGCACGGTTCTGAGTGTAGCCATTATGTACGCCTATACCCCGAACGGTTCAGGATGTAGCCATGATGTACGCATGTACCCTGAACGGCTCTGAATGTAGCCATTATGTACGCCTATACCCTGAACGGTTCAGGATGTAGCCATGATGTACGCCTGTACCCTGAACGGTTCTGAGTGTAGCCATTATGTACGCCTATATGTACGCCTATGTATGATGTACGAGTAAATCCTGAAGGGTTCTGAACGGTTCAGGATGTAGCCCCAATGTACGTTTAGATCCTGAATGTTTCTGAATGTCGCCATGATGTACGACTGTACACTGCACGGTTCTGAATTTAGCCATGATATACGACTGTACCCTGTACGTACTGAATGTAACCATGATGTACGCCTGTACCCTGGACCGTTCTGAATGTAGCAATGATGTACGCCTGCACCTTATAAGGTTCTGAATGTAGCCATGATGTACGACTGTACCCTGCACGGTTCTGAATTTAGCCATGATATACGACTGTACCCTGTACGTACTGAATGTAACCATGATGTACGCCTGTACCCTGGACCGTTCTGAATGTAGCAATGATGTACGCCTGCACCTTATAAGGTTCTGAATGTAGCCATGATGTACGACTGTACCCTGCACGGTTCTGAATTTAGCCATGATATACGACTGTACCCTGTACGTACTGAATGTAACCATGATGTACGCCTGTACCCTGGACCGTTCTGAATGTAGCAATGATGTACGCCTGCACCTTATAAGGTTCTGAATGTAGCCATGATGTACGCTTAAATCCTGAAGTGTTCTGAATGTAGACATTATAATATACCTATGTCCTGTACGGTTCAGGATGTAATATAGTACGCCTATACCCTATACGGTCCTGAACGTAACCATATGCGTCTATTGCTGGAACGGGTCTGGACGTAGCCGTGTACCGGTTCTGATTAAATAAAGTAATTGTTCCTATATGTATGGCAAATGGCTACGTTCGGGACCGTATATATATAAAACCAAAATAATGGAGAAAAAACAACAAGAATACGCAAACTTGGCAAAAGGCTCGTTTACACGAGATAAGATTTAGAACTTCTCTGTCAGGAAATATTCATAGGGGTTTATATAAATGTGTCTGTATGTTATTATGTCAGAGAAAAACAATGCTTTAGCTGCTGCTGTTGTCACATGTGTGATTAAGGTTGTTGTTGTTGCTGCCATCGCTGCTAGTGTTTTTGCAATTCTTCCTAATAACGCAAGAGCAGAAGAAGTTATGTTGGTTGATTTGCTGTATTATCGTCACTGTTGCTTTTTTTTCTTGGGGGGTGGGGGGATGAGGGAGGGTCGGGGATGGGGGGATGGGGGGTTGGGAGGGTTATACGTTTTGTTACTTCACCTTCTAATCCTATGAAAACAAACTGACACAACAATCTGCAATATTGTTGTTTGTTCCTGCTGATGCTGTTTTTGTTGTTGGCGTTAATTGTAGCCTTTGTGCAAAGGCCACCATCTGCGTTATTCGTCTTCACTGTCAGATGAGGAAATTCCAGTGTTGACGCAATAACAAGTAAATAATTATGACGTCCAGCTCATTAATAGTAAAGAACACGAGCTTAAACATTCCGTTCATCGGCTAAACAATGTTTGACAAAAACAAAATAATAATAAGTAAGCCCGGCTTGTGAGTTAATCAATGAAAATATTTAGTGCACACATTCGATAGATGATGAAGATGAAAATGCTGATGACGACGATGATTATGATGATTATGATGATGATGATTATGACGATGACGCTATTGTTGTTGTTATTGTTGTTGTTTTGGTGGTGGTGGTGGCGTTTGTCAGAACCATCAGTCAACATTCCAAGGGAAGGCTGTTGCGCTCCCTTGTCACCTCCATCTTCCTATACGCTTGAGAAACATGGACCCACACAGATCTACAACGAAGAATACAAAGCATGGAGATGAGGTGCTACAGAAGATTTCTGGGCATTTCCAATACCCAGCACGTCACCAACAACTTAGTCCGACAGACCATCACACAAGCCATTGGACAACACGATGACATGCTCACAGTGATGAAGAAACGGAAACTCCCATGGTATGGCCACGTCACCAGGGCCCGTATGCACGTTGGGCATTTAAAAGTAATGGTCATTAGTACTAACCCATCGGTTATTAAACTGACCAGTTTGAGCGAAATCTAAATGGTATGCACGTTGCAAAAAAAGCGCGCCGTTAGCTAACAACTTATTTTTAGATTGGAGGGAATCCTTTCCGCTTTTACGATTATGAGAATGCGCAATGCGTAGTTGTGGTTAAAGATTGCAGCAAAGGTGGAGGCAGAAAAAAAACGTGCTCGAAAAATAAATTTCTCAGCAGAGGAATGTAGCGTTCTGTACGAAGAGTACATAATGCATAAGGAATTGTGGACGGCAAGTAATGCATTGGTGACCCGACGTATGGCTCTGGAGGCTGTCGACTGATGAACGCCAATTAATTCGGCACAAACGTCTTGAAACGTGCCAGTGGCGAAAAATCTTAAAGCAAGACAAACTTGCAACACTGGCGGTAAAGTTCCTTGTCGATTCGATACTTCAATTGCATCCCTAATTTCATCCGTCAAAGACAGAATATCTTCACGTCTAAACCTGAATTTATCGTATAGTTCTACGTCATCGTAGCGATCTAAAGGATTATTGCGATCGCGGAAAATTCTGTTTCGGCGCAAAATATTACGTCTTTTGTTAGCAAGCCAAACATTCACCGCCATCTTGAAACCGCACGGTTGTTGGCCAGTTAGGCTCGCTAATGGAGGGGTACCGCAGAATTAAATTTAATTTACGATTAGGCAGCTAATGTAGGTCATGCATATCGCTAACAGCCAAGTAATGTTCTAGTTAGCCAAACTGACCCTTTAGCACAGATAATGGCGCGACATGCATACGGGCCCAGAGCATTATGCCTTGCAAAGACCATCCTGCAAGACACGGTGCTAGGAGGCAGAAGAAGTGGGAGACAGAAAAAGAGGTTGGAGGACAACATTCGAGAATGGACTGGCTTGACACTGAGTGAAGACATGAGTGTTTTTGAGGACAGAGAAAGATGGAGTACACAGGTTAAACGATCATCTCTGTTGCCCCAATGACCTTCGAGCTACGGGATAGGATAGGATAGGATAGGATAGGATAGGATAGGATAGGATAGGATAGGTGGCTTTTGTCGTTAATGAAGAAGAAGAAGAAGAAGAAGAAGAAGAAGAAGAAGAAGATGATGATGATGATGATGATGATGATGATGATGATGATGATGATGATGATGATGATGATGACGACGACCACGACGACGGTGTGGTGGCGATGAAGAAGAAGAAGAAGAAGAAGAAGAAGAAGATGATGATGATGATGATGATGATGATGATGATGATGATGATGATGATGGTGATGATGATCATGATCATGATGATGACGATGATCATGATGATCATTAATAGATTGTCTGGCTCTGGTGATGATTATACGGGGTGATTAATTAGATGAAACCTACGTCACCTAGCACGACTCGTGATGTAATAGCATTACATGTGCCGCCAACTGGCCTAATCATGTTACTATCCCTAATTAAACGACTGTAATAACAAGACTTAGAGAAGAAAACAAAAAAACAAATATAGCGAAATGTTCTAGCCTTCCTCGTCCTCTTCACTCGACATCATTCCACTTTCCTAATGTCTCCTTTTTTCCTACCCTTTCTAACACCCTTAGGAATCAAAAGTCTATTTATCAAGTCAGTTAGTTTCAAATCTGCAGCGAATAATAATGTCTATCACACTGATGGATAAATACATCAGGAGTAACGGTGCATGGCGTGATGAGGGTCAGACGCTGCCAGACTATGACCGAGGGCGGTCAATTTGCCGATTAATTAATTCTATTTTGTTTATTGTTACATTTACCCTATGGAGAAGCAAAAAGTACTTCTAATTCGGTTTGGTCTCTACATCGAAAAAAAATAATGATAATGAATAACAGACTTGTTGCATATACTGATTTGCCAGACTCTCTCTCTCTCTCTCGCTCTCTCTCTCTCTCTCTCTCTCTCTCTCTCTCTCTCTCTCTCTCTCTCTCTCTCTTTCTCTCATAATTTTTTTTTTATCCCTGGCAACCTAGAAGGTCACGTACAGTTTGGTAAGTTTTCAAAGTTTTGTCATCTATATTAAAAACCACATTGTTTCTTCTGCGTATCTTTATCGGTTAGAGTGCAATGTTTGGTCTTTGTATTTATAAAACAATACAATACACATTACGATGCAATACAATACACAATACAATACGACTTTATTTGTCTCCCACGGAGCAATTACAATTGCCGCAGCACATAAGTATTCCAATTTAACATGTATATGTGTCACGTCCCAACTGCCTCAACAGTGGTTCGACATGTGTGCTCTTCCACACGAGAAAAAAAAACCAACACCTAAATAAACTCTAAAAGACAAAACCAGAAGTAACAAGACAATTTCTTTATTTCACACACTCATTCGCACTAAAAATTAACTCCCTTTATCCCACTTCCCAACCAACCAACCCTCAATCCCACTAATAAAACCCCAAACTAATACATAAACAATTCGCTCAAAATAATAATGATAATTAAATCAAAACGGAAAATGACTAACTACAAAATGTACAAGAGATTTATAATAATTATGGCTGAAACAGCTTACTGCCAACAAGGTAAATAACAGTAAGCAACTGCTTTAAATCTTTATAAATGTTCAAACTTTGTTCCACTTAAACTTCAAATAGATACAACAAGTCTTTTATATTATATAAAATGAATAAGAAAATTTATCTTTTATGCAGAATAGAAGTTGTAAGAAATAATCTAAATTATTAATTAACTAATATCTGGCGAAATAATTCCCCCAGATAAAACTATACAATCACAGGGTTACTTAATCCAGTAGGTAATATTACTCAACAACGTTTATCAATCAATTCAAATTAAATATATCTCAATGTGCTGTAATTTATAATCTATCACATGTGAAACAATTATCGTTCCTCACAACAGATTATCATTGGTTATAGTTATTTGTTGTGTGTGGTGGAGTGTGTGTGCGTGTGCTTTATAAACGAAATAAAGTTCCCTGGGCGAATACCAGAACCTTCGCAACCGAGGTTGACACACGGAAAACGCGGCGTAATAGGCCGAGGCACACAAGCTTCACACCAGCAAGGTTTCAGCACACCATCAATGGTCTGCTCTAGGGTTTTGGTGTTGTATTTGTTGGTACATCTACAACAATACATACAAGAATACGCAACCATTAATAATTATATTACAATATACTGCACAAGCACCCCGCTATCGGAATGGTTGTCTCCCTTTCCACATCCTTACTCATCCTCCCTGTCATCGCGCATATACATTCACAAACACCTCCTTTCTGTCATCTCTTCGCTACATAACAGCGAATTCTTTTATATCAATTTATAATTATTTAATTTATAATACATTTTAGAAAACTCTCTCTCTCTCTAGGTATTTATGCAGCAAACAATATGAAACAATAGAATTAAGAAAACATAATTAACTATTCATTCACACTGCATGCATAACCCAAACCCCCGAACGCTATGGCCAACTGAGAAATTGAGGTAAAAAACTTACGGCTACCAGTGGATTCTCCGGCCTGTAGACAAAGACACACGAACGACGGGACAAACACACAGGCACAGATGGTTAGGCAAGGTGATTACACAGGCATAAGAAGTCCTAGACGGAGTCACAGGTCACCCGACGTTATACGTAGATAACTCAGATTTCACCGAGAATACACAGTAGGTATTCTAAACAGCTTAGAAAAGTTTTAGTTAAACAAACACTTCCAAAGTGTTCCCAAAACAATCCTCCTCTTCCGTTAATAGGCTCTTTTCCGTTGACGGTCTGATCTGTACGACCCACAGACAAAGTCACTAACTGGCACCTTGACCCAACTTGGATCCGTTGATTCTGGCTACAAAAGCGATATGCAACTGTTGCTGCTCCTATCAAAATATACAGTGCAAGGGGTTTTATACGATCAGCTAAGAATCTTCCAGAATATACTTCTTTTAATCATAATTCATTCCCTGCACCGTTCGCGATTAGAGCACGCATTTCACACATAGAATATCGCATGGCAGCAATTAATCTTCTCAATAACAAAATAGCCAACTATGCTGTTTTTCTAACATAGTACGTTCTGCACGGGCGCAATACATTCGCTACTTTTATTAATTATAAACCAAATTAATTTATTCTGATTCTCTCCCCTTGACTACCGTAACTTTTAACCTCTATGTACAGGCTGATGATTAAACTATATACATAGGCGCGCGACTGCAAACTGCGTAGCGTGACACAGCACCCCACCAAGACGAAAACTAACAGTTTTAGTTCTTAACAACCACGCTACTCAGTTCTGCTCAAGAAATCAGCTGGTACATTTTCCTTCCCTGGAATACTCTCCACTATCAGATCGAAAGGTTGGAGTTGAAGTGCCCACCTCATGAGTCTACAATTTGTAGTCTTTGCTTGCTGCAGGTATTGCAAAGGTCTGTGGTCGGTCTGCACAATGACTGTCCGATCGTACAGGTACTGCTTGAACTTTTGTACGCCCCAAACCAATGCTAAACATTCCTTCTCTATGGTGGAATAGTTCCTCTCTGCCTGGTTTAGCTTCTTGCTGGCACATGTGATTGGTTGTAAACCCAACCCTTGGTCCTGGCACAGAATCGCCCCTATTCCAATCTCTGATGCGTCAGTCTGTAGCACTAATGGTTTTTCCATGTCTGGCATACAGCATACGGGTTTGGAACATATGCGGTTTTTGAGCGTCTGGAACGCCACTTCACAAGCCTCGGACCACTGTACGGGACCTGATTTGCCTCCCTTGGTTAAGTCGGTCAGCGGCACCGCTATCGCAGCAAAATTCGGCACAAACTTTCGATAGTACCCTGCTAATCCAAGGAATGACCTGACCTGTTTCTTGGTAGTGGGACGTGGTGCATTCTGGATCTTGTCCATCTTTCCTTGTTCCGGCTGCACTTTGCCTTCTCCCACTATGTGTCCCAAATACTCCAGCTTGCGGAATCCCAGGTAGCATTTGGACGGACGCGCCGCTAACTGTACTTCCCTCAGACGTTTAAACAAGATGTCTAAACACTCTAAATGTCTCTCTAGAGTTTCTGTGGCTACCATGAGATCGTCCATGAAGTTGTCGACTTCTTTCATCTTCAATGGCATCAACATCTTGCGCATCATACGTGAAAAAACTGCACCAGCGGTCTTCAGTCCGAAGGGCATGACGCACCATTGGAATTGCCCCTCGTTGGTGGTGAAAGCTGTCTTGCACTTATCTTCGCTCTTCATAGGTATTTGCCAATACCCCTTAGACAAATCGATCTTGCTCAAGTACTTGGCCTTTGAGAGTTTGTTGAATAGATAATCTATGTCTGGCATCGGCTCAGCGTCGAAAATTACCTGCCTATTGAGTTTCCTGAAATCGACGCAGAATCTGACTGCTCCGTCCTTCTTCTTTACCAGAACGATCGGTGAACTGAACGGTGAAGCCGCTCGCTCGATCACCCCCATAGCTAGCATCGTCTCAACCTCTGCCTTGACTGTCTCCATCTTTGAATGAGGTAACGGGTACTGTTTTGTCCTTACTGGACGGTCGTCATCCAGTCGTATTTCGCACTCATCCAACGTGGTGCGCAAAGGCAAGTCAGTCAGGATGTCAGGGTAACGAACTAATAGCCTCTTAATTCCTGCATGGATCTCCGGGCTATCTGCATCAAGATGCACGTCATCTAACGTCTCTGACTGTTTCAACACTACGGTGGGTATGCCCTCGACTGTTGGTACCTCTTCCCATTCGTCTGCTTCATCCACTACTACAGCTGTGGCGATTTGAACTCTCTGATGGTACAGTTTCAGTAGGTTGGCGTGAAACAGTTTCACCTTGTTTCCAATGCGAATCTGATAATCGCACTCGTTTCGACGACTTACGACTTCGTATGGCCCCCTCCAGCTCATTTCTAGCTTGTTGTGCTTGGTTGGCAACAAAAGCAACACTTTGTCTCCTGCCTGAAATGTTCTAGGTTTCGTTTTCTTGTCGAAGTGTCTTTTCTGCCTCTCGCCTGCTTTCTTCAGACTTTCCTTCGCTAGTGCGCACGTTTCCTCGATTCTATTTCGCAGGTCCACAACATACTGACTAGCCACCTTCACTTCTTCTCCTTGACTGTCCTTCGTCCACAAATCTCTCAGTACCGACATGGGACCCCTCACTGTCTTGCCGTACAGTAGCTCAAAAGGTGAAAAACCTGTGCTCTCTTGAGGTACCTCCCTATACGCGAAGAGCAGCGCTGGTATGTACCTATCCCAGGCTTTCGGTTGCTCCTTCGTCAGCTTTTTGAGCATCGACACGAGTGTACCATTGAAACGCTCCACGAGCCCGTCGCACATTGGATGGTATGGTGTTGTCGCCTTCCCATGGATTGCTAGAAGTCTATTTACCTCAGTCATCACGTTTGACATAAATTGTGTCCCTTGATCTGTCAATATCTCTTTGGGAATTCCCACTCTTGTCCAGATCTCCCACAATGCTTCAGCAACTCTCTCAGCCTCTATGCCTTTCAGTGCTACGGCCTCAGGATACCGCGTCGCATAGTCTACCATGACTAAGATGTATTGGTTGCCTCTGTCTGACATAGGTTTTATAGGTCCCACAATATCGACTGCAACTCTCTGAAACGGTTCATCAACTAGAGGTAGTTTCTGCAGCGGAACTTTTGCTACCCTACCCCTGGGAACTGTTTTCTGGCATTCGGGACATGATTCGCAGAATCGCCTAACGTCCCCGCACATTCCTGGCCAATAGAACACCCCCCATATCCTCTCACGTGTCCTCTTTCCACCTAAGTGTCCGGCCATAGGAGGGTCGTGCGCCAGGCGCATCACCTCTCCTCTAAGCTTGCTAGGCACGACTAGCTGTGTTAGCTCTTCTTCTCCCTGATGGTGTACTCTGTACAAAATGCCCTTCTTTTTGGTGAAGCTAACCATCGCTTTGCCTGACTTGAGTTTCGTCCCTTGCTTCTCGCACTCTCCAGCTCTAGCTAAAGTGGGATCTTCTTCCTGCAACTTGGCCAACTGATCGGGCGTCACATCGAGTTGGAATGGCTTCGGAATCGGCAGTGCTTTCTCCTGCTTCCCTTCTGCCTTGGCCTGTGCCCTGGTCTGAACGGCGGCTATCGCACACTCTAACCCATCTACAGCCACGGGACTTCGATAGCCTCCCTTGAAGGTAACCCAGTTGCCTAGAATCACATCAGGTACAACTTGCTCGATGACGATCAATTCTACTGTACCCTTCACAAAAGCTGAGTCTACTTCTACGTACGCCGTAGGATACTTCCCTGACTTGACCTGATCAGCGAACATGACCTCGATCTCTCTACCGGTCATATCCTCAGGACGCACCCACTTGGCTGCTACTGCCCCCACCTCGGCACCAGTATCTCTCAGAATCTTCACAGGCTGACCTCTGACTGTTCCCATGCTCCACGGGTTGTACGGCTGAATGGTACTAAAGCTAGCCTTAGTCATTTCCGAGTGAATCGGGCCTGAATCCGGACTGACAGTGATACGTAGCAACTGTTTCGGACTACGGCACTCCTTCGCTACGTGACCTAGCTTCCCGCACCTGAAACACTTCACAGGACGTTTCTCCCCACTAGGTTCCCTCCTCTTATCCTCTTCACCCTTGTTGCCACTGGGACCACTCCTCGCTGCCCCTACAGGTTGACTGACAGCACGATTACCCCCCTTGTATGGCACGCTACCGAACACTGGTCTGTTACTCACTGTCCGTTTCGCATCTACATGTAACTGGGCAATCTCAGCTGCTTGCTCGCCGTTCTCAGGCTGCCTCTCCCTCACAAACAGTTCTAACTCAGGGTTCATCACTGACAACAACTGTTCAGTCAGAAAGACATCAAGCACTACGCCCGCATCATCTATATCTTTCTTAGCCAAAGAAAACCATCTCTTCACTAAGACTTGTACTCTACTCAAGTACTGCGGAAAAGTCTCTGTGCCTTCTTTCCTACTCCCCCTGAACTGCTTGCGGTAGTAGTCGGCATCTCTCCTAAATCGTTTCAGAAGAGCCCCCCTGACCACTTCGAAATCGACTATCTGTTCTGGGGTTAACTTCAGATAAGTCTCTCTTGCCTCCCCTGACAACAACGGTGACAACCTAGCCGACCACGTCTCTTCCCTCCATTTCTGAGTTCTAGCTATTTGCTCAAAGTGCTGAAGGTAGCTCTCAATATCCTCTTTACCATCAAATGGTTGGACCTTGATCTTGTAGCTATCAGGCTGAACTCTATCCCTCCTACGTTGGGCTTCTAGTTCTTTCTCTTGCTCCAACTGTTGCCTAAGCCTTTCTCTGTCGTCTTCCCGGGCCTGCTCTCTAGCTGCACGCTCTTCTTGCAGACGCAACTCAACGTTTCCCCGTTCGGAGTCTATTTTCTTTTCTAAGAGCTTCAGTTCTCTAGCTTTATCTTTGCGCTCTTGTTCTCTATCTTTACGCTCTTGCTCTAGCCTTCTTTCTACTATGGCTAAATCTTCTGCCCTCCTCTTCTCCGCTCGAGCCAACTCTTCTACTCTTTCCTTACGTTCCCGTTCTATCTCCCTCGCTAATCTGGCGGCCTCTTGCTCCCTAGCCACCCCGTCTATCACAAAACTGGCTAGAACAGCGTCTTTCAGCCCCATGCTAGTGCCCAGCTCTCTGTATTTAACATATACATCCATACCGTCACTACTTTTCCCTGCTACGGTCTTAACTGAGGTAGGAGTAAGATTGGCTGCCATACGAGATCTATGGGCGGAAGGCGTACTCACTGTGGGTTTCCCGTCAGACGGTCCCGGACGCGAAGCGGCTGCGTCGGTCCCGGTGTACTGGTCCATCGCTCGCGCTTGCTCAGCTGCTCTCCGAGTCGCAGCTCTCGTCAGCATACAGTCGCGGACTAAGAAAAATGGGAAAAAAATGGGTGAATAACAATGAAACAAATAACAATTAACACATATACAAACAGTCGAACAAATGACAAGTAAACAGTGACAGGAGCCGGAGAAGTCCCTTATCGTCTAGGCCTCGACGACAAAGTTGTTTACCTCAACCCCCCGTTTGTGCACACACGCTCGGGGTGTGAACCCTTTTGCGCAGCGCAACCTCACTCCCGACCAACCACCCACTGGCCACTCATCCGACACACAAGACGACAAAGAAACAAACACTGACTTCTGGTATCTAAACAATCAAAAAATAAATCTACCCTAACTACTTTCCCCTATCCCTACCTAGATCTATCCCACCGCTGCCACCAAAATGTCACGTCCCAACTGCCTCAACAGTGGTTCGACATGTGTGCTCTTCCACACGAGAAAAAAAAACCAACACCTAAATAAACTCTAAAAGACAAAACCAGAAGTAACAAGACAATTTCTTTATTTCACACACTCATTCGCACTAAAAATTAACTCCCTTTATCCCACTTCCCAACCAACCAACCCTCAATCCCACTAATAAAACCCCAAACTAATACATAAACAATTCGCTCAAAATAATAATGATAATTAAATCAAAACGGAAAATGACTAACTACAAAATGTACAAGAGATTTATAATAATTATGGCTGAAACAGCTTACTGCCAACAAGGTAAATAACAGTAAGCAACTGCTTTAAATCTTTATAAATGTTCAAACTTTGTTCCACTTAAACTTCAAATAGATACAACAAGTCTTTTATATTATATAAAATGAATAAGAAAATTTATCTTTTATGCAGAATAGAAGTTGTAAGAAATAATCTAAATTATTAATTAACTAATATCTGGCGAAATAATTCCCCCAGATAAAACTATACAATCACAGGGTTACTTAATCCAGTAGGTAATATTACTCAACAACGTTTATCAATCAATTCAAATTAAATATATCTCAATGTGCTGTAATTTATAATCTATCACATGTGAAACAATTATCGTTCCTCACAACAGATTATCATTGGTTATAGTTATTTGTTGTGTGTGGTGGAGTGTGTGTGCGTGTGCTTTATAAACGAAATAAAGTTCCCTGGGCGAATACCAGAACCTTCGCAACCGAGGTTGACACACGGAAAACGCGGCGTAATAGGCCGAGGCACACAAGCTTCACACCAGCAAGGTTTCAGCACACCATCAATGGTCTGCTCTAGGGTTTTGGTGTTGTATTTGTTGGTACATCTACAACAATACATACAAGAATACGCAACCATTAATAATTATATTACAATATACTGCACAAGCACCCCGCTATCGGAATGGTTGTCTCCCTTTCCACATCCTTACTCATCCTCCCTGTCATCGCGCATATACATTCACAAACACCTCCTTTCTGTCATCTCTTCGCTACATAACAGCGAATTCTTTTATATCAATTTATAATTATTTAATTTATAATACATTTTAGAAAACTCTCTCTCTCTCTAGGTATTTATGCAGCAAACAATATGAAACAATAGAATTAAGAAAACATAATTAACTATTCATTCACACTGCATGCATAACCCAAACCCCCGAACGCTATGGCCAACTGAGAAATTGAGGTAAAAAACTTACGGCTACCAGTGGATTCTCCGGCCTGTAGACAAAGACACACGAACGACGGGACAAACACACAGGCACAGATGGTTAGGCAAGGTGATTACACAGGCATAAGAAGTCCTAGACGGAGTCACAGGTCACCCGACGTTATACGTAGATAACTCAGATTTCACCGAGAATACACAGTAGGTATTCTAAACAGCTTAGAAAAGTTTTAGTTAAACAAACACTTCCAAAGTGTTCCCAAAACAATCCTCCTCTTCCGTTAATAGGCTCTTTTCCGTTGACGGTCTGATCTGTACGACCCACAGACAAAGTCACTAACTGGCACCTTGACCCAACTTGGATCCGTTGATTCTGGCTACAAAAGCGATATGCAACTGTTGCTGCTCCTATCAAAATATACAGTGCAAGGGGTTTTATACGATCAGCTAAGAATCTTCCAGAATATACTTCTTTTAATCATAATTCATTCCCTGCACCGTTCGCGATTAGAGCACGCATTTCACACATAGAATATCGCATGGCAGCAATTAATCTTCTCAATAACAAAATAGCCAACTATGCTGTTTTTCTAACATAGTACGTTCTGCACGGGCGCAATACATTCGCTACTTTTATTAATTATAAACCAAATTAATTTATTCTGATTCTCTCCCCTTGACTACCGTAACTTTTAACCTCTATGTACAGGCTGATGATTAAACTATATACATAGGCGCGCGACTGCAAACTGCGTAGCGTGACAATATGAAACAAATGCATTTAACATCACAACACAACAAACTACTCAAAATAATACAAGGGCCACTTGGCCATATATGGGTCTCTCTTTAAATCAGAAACACGAATTCAATTTCAGCAAAAGCGTTGCCATTTATACCCAGAAAAAAGCGCCGATTGTTGAACTGAACTCAGAAAATGCAAGCCTTTCGCGTGCAAATCACTTTTTATTGTTGAAAATTTTGCTTTATTAGCAAGACAACAGTAAATTAGGGTCATTTTTGGGGTAAAAATTGGGTTTGTTTTTCAACTCAGTGTAGAAAGTTCAAAACTCACACATGTGATCACTTGTCAGAATAAGATTGTCTTGAATGTTACTGTACAGGATAAGTTTGAAATAAGCAATATAAGCGATATTATTGATAGCAGCAAAAAATAATTAAACTACATGAAGTATGAGAGTGGCCCTTCAATTATTTTGAGTAGTATAGTTGATTCAGCCCTGATGCTTGAATCTTGATAAGTGTAACTCAAATTCGTTTATCCACGCAGCCTGTTTACTCAGCAACAAGGCACGAGTCGTCGTATAAAGTTTTACAACTTTATTCAGCAAACACCAACAACTGAGCAAAAAAACAGATCACTTTCCGAAAATCACTTCAAAGATCATCATTAATAAATCACTCAAACAAACAGACAGTGCGCTGCTTATATAGCCTCTCTGCAATCGAGAACAAGTTCGAACATTCGAGCATGACGCAATAACACCCAATCAAAATAAAACTCGCACCGGAACTATGCACTGTCTTACGTCTGTTACGTTGAAACGCGCACGATAGTTCGTGTGTGACGCGCACGATAGATGCGATCGTTTTGTTTTGCAAAGCATGCAATAACAGTGTGTATTTATCTTTGATTTGATTTTGCGTTGTTATTAGAAGAAGCTTTATATAACGTTGGTAATTTTAGTTGGTCGATATTATTTGAGAATTTTCTAGAGTTGGTTGTTTACTATCGATCGAAGCGTATGGATAATTCTAGTGGTAACTAAAGACGCTAACATCCTAAATATGGTTGTATGACGTGAGACAGTGATGACGAAATGTGTTTTGATTGGTTATAATTATGTCTTGCCCGAACGTTCTTTATTTCTCTGGAGTTAGAGAGACTATATAAGTGCCGCACTGTTTCAAAGGAGAGAATTGAAGAATTGTATTGTACTGTGTTGAAAGTAAAAAGTTGAGAGTGGAAAAAGCGATTTTATGCAGTTGTTGATGTATGCTGAATAAAGTTGGAAAATCGCATACGACGACTCCAGCCTTGTTGATGATTGAACGGGTTGCATGGATAAACGAATCTGAGTTACACATTATCAGGTTTCAAGCATCGGGGCCGAATCAACTGATAAAAAAATAACATCGATTGAAACAACGTCATTATGTTAGGAGAATCACTTAGCTATTGCCAGTTACATCTCGAAACTTCGGTCGATAGTAAACAAGTAATTCTAGAAAATGCTCAACAATATCGACCGAGAAAAATTATCAACATTACACTAAGCTTGATCTAAAATCAAATCAAAGATAAATACGCTCTGTTATTGCATGTTTTGCAAAACAAAAAGATCGGATCTAACGTGCGCGTCTCAAACGGAACACACACTAACACTGTATCACGCTAGGTGGCACAATCACTCAACATCTCTGCGTTACATCACATATAGCAATTGCACAGGGATTAACATTAAATTTGTTCTATATATAATGTATTAGAATACAGATACAGAATACAGAATCTTTATTGTCCCCACAAACACCTGCAAGAAAATTCTTATTACACAGCTTATTACTATTTGTATCATTTGTTTTCTGGTTTTGCTGCGATTGTCTTCTTACTATCTCGCTTCTTTAATTCTCTTTATTTATTTAGTTGTAAAGAAGACGAAGGAAACCAAAAGCAATTAAAACAGCCTAATCACTCTGTCATACAAACTGTGCTCTTTAATTAAATAACGGCTTACGACGAGTGGAGTTTTTATCGGTAATCCTATCCCAATTATGATAGGTGGCTTGACGAACAAACTTAGTAACTATTTATTTTAGTTATTGTATTGTTCTTATAATTATAGTCCCCATATTCCATGTTATTTTCTTGCGCGCTGGTTGTTATGAACATCTCCTTATTTGCTTCCATTAACAGGATAATAGCTCCTCATATATATATATATATATATATATATATATATATATATATATATATATATATATATATATATATATATATATATATATATATATATATATATATATATATATGGTTAAACGATCATCTGTGGCGCCCCTACGACCTTCGAGTTACGGGATAGGATAGGATAGGATAGGAGATTACTATACTAATTATACTAATCTCCTATCCTATCCTATCCCGTAACTTGAAGATATATATATATCTTCCTTTTTTTTAAAACCCACACACACATATATTTTTTTCACACATACACACACATGCATGTAACGTCAGCCAGATTGTTATAGGAATTCATGCAGCATTCTTCATTCGTTTTATATGTGATTTTCAATTCCTGGTTTTACTAGAAGAACACTTAAATACACCAAAATGTAGCCAACCATCCTATATAGCCTTTTGCTTAAATGTACGATTTACAAGCATGTGTTTGGAAATAAAAGTTGCAAAGTTCTAACATACCAAAGCTCCATTACTACAATAACCATAACCACCCCAGTACACAGCTTAGCTGAGAGTCGCCGTAGTCTCAGCTACGCTGTATGCTATCACTCCTTATCCCCACAACCTCAACTCCTCCCTATAGACCAGCTCCCTCAGTCCATTCTCACTCCAGGACACAAGCCTCCACACAAAAGTTGTGTGGCAACGTAAGATTATAATGGCCGTTTTAAAATGTGTTCACCTTGCTCTTCAATTCAGGCCAAAGGCATCTTCTTACGTTGCACGACCCAGGTCAACCGCGAATTAATGGGAAAAAGCCAACAAGGCAGATGAGATTCATGCGGCAGATACAGGACACTAACTTATCGGCCGGCCGGAATATATAGACCGCAGCTAGAACGAGACGGGCAGGACCGGTGATAGAGAAATCTATAGAATTGGCATGCAGGCAAAGTAACAGTAACCACGAAGAAACTTTGATGCTTACAGTATAGGTATGCTGCAATGGCAAACTGTTCATGGAGCTAATGCAAATTCATGCTTAAAAGACTGGTGGCAAGGAGATAGATAGTAATGAAAGGCAGGCAACTCATAATAACAAACATAATATTATACTTACAGTTGAGGTATAATGCAATGGCAGGATGTGAATTGGATGAACTAATGCCGTTTCGTGCAATAACGAAAAGAAACTAACACTCTACATTCTTCTTGGCATTTTTGATAAGTGCGGTTTGTAATTATTTAAAAAATATATTTTTTGTTGCTTTTTCTGTAAGGAAGCTAATAAGGACTTGGCGTTTGAGATTTCTCCTTGTTTTTTAAGCTCAAATGAGGTGGAATACACGTCCAGGAAGACGCCAAAATTCAATCAATGCTGAGGTTCCAAATTTCCTGAAAAGCACTCAACGTTAAAAGTATACAGATGTCTATAGATCCTGGCAGTCGGCAAGACCCATTAACGAAATCGAGTTACAGGGTAAGTATAGAATAACAAAAAGCAGGACGGGATGCTAGACTTATATTATCTGCTTCACAAGATTTTCGAGACATCTAATTGGCTTTTACGGAAGAACAAACATTATCAGACAACCTCTGGTTTAATTGGAACGCAGTCACCGACTGTATGCAAACTGAATGTCAATGACGTATGCTTTTAGCAGTCTCAAATATACTCTGTGTGCGATTGAATAACGGACACGTGGCCTGTTCTTGTTTACTGTTCTAGTTTTACCTGAGAAAAATAAACACACATAAAAGAAAACTTGCTTCAACGCTATTTTAATCTATCTTTTCACCATAGAATTGCCATGTTACATGAATTGGCATTTCCTTCGATCAACGCAGGATACTGAAATGAATGAACATTGAAGTTTAACGTGCACACCCACCAATGGCGATATGGCAGACATGGATAATCAACCCTGGGAAGAACCCCTTGGGGTCATGAGCAATCTTGCCACTGTAGATTGTTCTAACCTATAAAGGGAACAGTGAAAGCCCCGGTTGTATCAGTTTATAGTCCCCTCTCTTCCCGATAAGGATTTTCAGAGAGGAGACTCTATTTTTTATGATTGAAAACCTGTCTTTCCTTTATAGGCATGACCGATTCACTGCGGCAACAGTACCCCCGTTGGAGTGCCGGGGGTTTCAGTATAAATAGTATCCCCACTTTCTGGAAATTTAGTGCTTTAAATTCCCACTGTCGCTGTCTTCCTCATTTGCTCTTTCCCATTCCTGCTCTGTCCTATCACTCTGCTATACTATCTTCTTCTTCGCTAGATCAATGACCTACCTTTTTTCTTGAAAACTCTTCCTGGACAAGACTCCTTGTTTGTGTATGAGGTCTGTTGGATCAGCTTGGGAATATTGGACGCTTTCTGCCGGGTGGTCACTAGGGCTTCCTATGATGTTATTATTTAGCAATATAGGCATTTTATATGTATGTGTTTTGTTGATAATTTATAATGATGTTTGTATTCTATTTTGTTTTTGTAACCGGGGGTTCGAGTAGTTGGGGTAAAGCCTCAGCCGTCCCCTGCGTGGGATGTCTTTATTGTAAAGTGACTGGCCGGTGGAGGGCGTTCAGTTTTCCCACTAGGGTTGTTTCAGCAGATCTTTTATGCGGATCGGGGGTTGTCCGGTCCTGATTTGGCTCGGAAGAGTCCGCTGGACCTAAAGCAATGATCATGTAATGTAATGTAACTCTTACAAATGGTAAATCTCATAGAGATTGTAAGGGTTTAAGTATAATCAGTGTTTGGACTACTGGGTTTTCGGTCAGTCATCATGTTTTATATGCATCAGCTGACTGAATACAGGTGGCACATCTTTGTGCAGTGATGAACTGCCCGCTACAGGCTGTTGTAGAACGTCTGCTTCAGTTATTCAGGACTGGCTTGTGGGCATGGAGTAGGATATCTGCAGAATGTGGAAGCACGGGTTTTTGTGTTGTTGTCCCGCCTCCTTCCTCCCCCCTCTTCCCACCCGTTATTAATTCAATACCTTGACCGCCGCTGCATCTCAGTAGTAGCCTGGCACACCGATGACCCAGGTTCGATTCCAGCAGTGGACAACATCAAAGTGATATTTGTCACCCCAATTTCCTTCTGAGCAGCATGATTGAACTGGTGGTTCAGTGTTGATTTAGGTCCCTTCTCTTTCTTCCCAGTTTTTTTTTTGATTGATTGATTGTTGCTTTAGGTCCAGCGGACTCTTCCGAGCCAAATCAGGACCGGACAACCACTGATCCGCATAAAAGATCTGCTGAAACAACCCTAATGGTAAAACTGAATGCCCTCCACCAGCCAGTCACTTTACAATAAAAACATCCCACGCAGGGGACGCTGAGGCTGTACTATAATTTATCGAACCCCCGTTTACAAAAACAAAATAGAATACAAACATCATTATAAATTATCAACAAAACACATACATATAAAATGCCTACATTGCTAAATAATAACATCATAGGAAGCCCTAGTTACCACCTGGCAGAAAGCGTCCAATATTCCCAAGCTGATCCAACAGACCTCATACACAAATAAGGAGTCTTGTCCCGGAAGAGTTTTCAAGAAAAAAGGTAGGTGACTGGTCTAGCGAAGAAGAAGATAGTATAGCAGATTGATAGAACAGAGCAGTAATGAGAAAGAGCAAATGAGAAAGACAGCGACAGTGGGAATTTAAAGCACTAAATTTCCAGAAAGTGGGGATACTATTTATACTGAAACCCCCGCACTCCAACGGGGGTTTGTAAGAGTTGACCATGTCGTTTAGCACTGACGTTCAGCACACGCACGAAACAGTTTTACTGCAGCCAAGGCTCGAACTCACGTCACCCAGAAGTATGTGCCAAAAGCTCTTTTTGAATTTTCCCATGTACCACTAAGCTAACATTGCGGCACTTATTTATGTATTTCATTAATTCTTTACGTCGTTTATTTATTAAAGGCAATTTTAATATAGCGTGTTATTGTATGTAACAGCTTTACGCGCTAAAATCATTTCCCAAACTCCGATTATCCGTACTGAAAGAAAAGTGTGTGAACATAAGGAAGACAAAAACACACACACTAAAACCAGGTAGTAATTAGTGTCTCGTCTTTGGAATTCCCTTTGTAAAATATTTATTTGCGATATTTTTCGGTGTATTTTTACCACTTTCAGCTAAATAATCTTTATATAAAAAAAACATATTTTCGAAATAATCATTTGTTTACAAACAATGTAAGATTTTTCTAAATAATTTATTTTCTCCATAAAAAAGTTTTTATTTACCTAAACAATATATAGTTTAGGTAAATAAATCATGATATAGGTAAATAAAGCATTGTTGCAAAATTTGAAAAAAAAAGTATCTATATAATACATTACTTAGCAGATTGTGTTGAATAATGTATTATTTAGAAATGTTAATAAATAATGATTTGGTAACCTCTATAATGAATTATTTAGCAGAATTGTTAAATAAAGTATTATTTAGAAGATATTGCTAAATAATGCATTATTAACGTAAACACTTCATTGTTTAAGGACTGCAAAAAATATCATTTAGAGAAAACTTATATTGTTTGTAAACAAATGATTATTTAGAAAATATATTTCTTAATAAAAAAATTATTGGTGAAAATAAATATTTTACAAATGGAATTCCAAACTCGCGTATAGAAGAGGGACCTGAGTTTATTCTCGCCGACGACTCCGCTTTTTTCTGTAAAACGTGTAAACACGATGGTGCGAACATTGAGGTTTAACGTCTACACCCACCATTGGCGATATGGCAGACGGGGATAACCATCTCAGAAAAAGAGGGGTAGAATCAACACTGAACCACCAAAGCAATCATCTATATATTAATCGAGCAGCCTTTTCAGATCACGAGGGGCCGTTTTAGCCAACCAGCGGCTTTGTTGTGAAGTTAATTTCGAGCTTCAGTTGGCTCCAAGTTTTACAGATTACAGCTGAACTGTCCATATAATTGCTTCCACGCGAGTTTTGCCATTCGGCGCTCGATCACCCGCTGCCGATACAACGAAACTTAACATTCTTTTCGATCGCAAAACGGCTTTAGTTTGCATTTTACTGCTTCCAAAAACACTGTAAAAACACATGTGTGAGACGGTATTTTTAGAACCAATCATTTTTGTCCTTAGCCCTGCCATCATTTCCGCATACCATTTCTACCAAGGATTTCGTATTTTATTCCAAATCGCTTTTAATCGATCGGCGTTCGCTATATTGTTGTTTAATCCAGTTTCAAGTTTATAACACTAATAAAATCGAGGGGTTCAACATGTTTTATGATATGGGACCTAAAATCAGTTTAGAGAGTTATAGCATCCCGTGGTTTAATGGATAAGGCTTTTGACTGTCAATAAGGAGACTCGGGTTCGAATCTCGATTGGCCCTTTTTTTTTTTTTTTTTTTTAACAATAAAATTTAATAATACAGAGCGAGAGAGATATAAGAGAGATATAGATAATAAAGAAAAAGAGCGGAACAGAGGCAACTAAAAAACAAAACGAGGTGCAAGTAAAATGCTAAAAAAAAAAAAAAAATGTATAAATAAAATTAAAATCATAGCACGGGTATTAATAACTGCTTCATATTCTTTTTTTTTCCATTTATCCATGATGCGTGTACTTCTTAGAACACTTAACATCTTATGCTTTTAAAAAAAATTAGGTATAGGTAGGTCTGTTTAAAAAATAAACATTTAGAAAATAACATTATAGTTTTATTGTAAATTTCATAGCATAATTAATTGTCATTCGATTCATCAGAAAAAATATTAAATTAAGAGCAAACTTTACATTAAAAATAAATATTTAGAATCTAAATTAAAACTGAATTGTTCCCAAATAAATATCTGTAGGGACTAAAGGTCCATATTTACATTTACATGGCTTGGTGCTTTTTTTTTAATGATTGCCTCAATTTGGTATTTCATTGGTATGTATTATAAGGAAAAAAGTTCTGTGCATGCAGGAATAGCATTGCCTTATTGTTTTAATCACATGCATGTGCAATAAATCAGTAATGCTGTTCTCCTCAAATAAATGATTATTGTGTTTTATTACAATTATAAGTTTATTTTTAATCTATGTCTCTTTTTAGTGATTCACCACTGACAGTGTACTTCAGCCTTCCACTTCCAGAATCATAAACACAACAAAGATACTTTTATACAATGTGAATTAATTTTCGAGCTAATGTTAATTAAAAGTATCTTTGATATACTGTATATCTTAGTTGTGTTTATGATTCTGGAAGTGGAAGGCTGAAGTGCACTGTCAGTGGTGAATCACTAAAAAGAGACATAGATTAAAGATAAACATATAATTGTATTTTACTTTCAAAATACTTAGCAGTTCCTGTTGTGTTTACAATTTCTTCCACTTTCAGGCAATTGATACTTCCTACATGTAGTTATTGTACCAACACCACAACATAAACTATACACTATGTAGGCTACAATGGAACATTATAGTCTCAAATAAATTTGACTTCACTCAGTGGCTGACAGCTTGGACACCCAAAGATAACCTATAACGGGCATAAAATCAGCAACACAACAACAAAATATAATAGATAGGCTTACTTTTAATTATACAACAATACAAGACAAATGAATTTTCGTGCTTTGCTCTTCTTCAGATTAAAAACAAACATAAAATGACAAAATGCTGCAGAATGCACAAAAAAAGTCACTTCCAGGAAAATTTTTGAAACGGGCATATAACATCAGGCCCAGCAATTGGGTCATCAAAAATTTATTTGGACGGGTAATAACTGCTAGTACTTCTAAAACGGACAGGGAAAATGGCCACATTTTATATACGCCCACCACGGGATTCGAACCTGGGTCATCGGTTGCTTGGTGCGAAATCCTCCCAAAGCAAATAAATTGTCTGACTTCTAGATTTTCACGACTGCGAGAATTAAACAAATTTGCCTGATTGTGAGAGAGAGAGAGAGAGAGAGAGAGAGAGAGAGAGAGAGAGAGAGAGAGAGAGAGAGAGAGAGAGAGAGAGAGAGAGAGAGAAGAGAGACAGACAGACAGACAGAGACAGAGAGAGAGAGAGAGAGAGAGAGAGAGAGAGAGAGAGAGAGAGAGAGAGAGAGAGAGAGATGCCGATTCTACCGCATACAGAAGTGTCGAGCCTGCTGAAGCCTACGCTATGCTCTATTTCAGTGCATACCTTAGGAATCTCAGTTACGCTGTTCGCAAATCTGGCGCAGACGGAGCGATCTCTGATTACTGAGGGGTTGGTCATGAGAGATCGTATAAATAAATAATGGGTGTGATCTGATGGAATCATTTTCTGATTGTCACGTATGCTCCAGGAAGCAAGGCAGATGAAAACTGTCACTGAATCAAAGCAAGGAAAACAAACGTGACAGTACAGCATACTTCTAATCGTGTTATATCATTTTGCCGCAGCGTGCGGAACATCGAATCAAATGGCTCATGTATCGTAACGGTAACATTTCTCACGTAACTTTGAAACTTGTGATGATTAACGCAGCAGGTCAAAAAAATTTCAAATGTATTACTGTATCAGCTTCATTTACAAAGAGAGAAAGAAGCAGAAGAAGAGGGAGGAGAAGAAGAAGAAGAAGAAGAAGAAGAAGAAGAAGAAGAAGAAATTGATGATTAGTTAGTTATTCATTGCTTACAGGGTCCAGTGGACTGCAAAGAGCCAAATCAGGACCACAAAATCAAGACCACAACTTCGCTGAAAGAGGACTCACCCCCGATCCGCATAAAAAAATCTGCCGAACACTGAAGGCATTTCTCCAGTCGGTCACTTTACAATAAAGGCATCCCATGCAGGGTCGCTGAGGCTATACTCTAATTTATCGAACTCCCGTTTACAAAAACAAAATAGAATACAAACATCCTTATAAAATATTAACAAATCATACATATAAAATGCCTACATTGCTAAATAATATCATAGTGACCACTTGGCAGAAAGCGTCCAATATTCCCAAGCTGATACAACAGACCTCACACACAAATGAGGAGTTTTGTTCCGGAAGAGTTTTCAAGAAAAAAGAAGAAGAAGATAGTATAGTAGATTGATAGAACAGAGTAGAAATTAGAAAGAACAAATGAGAAAGACAGCGACAGTAGGAATTTAAAGCACTAAATTTCCAGAATGTGGGGATACTATTTATACAGAAACCCCCCGCACCGCCACGGGCCGGGAGGAAAGAAATTGATGTGGATGATGATGATGATGATGATGATGATGATGATGATGATGATGATGATGATGATGATGATGATGATGATGAAGGAAGAGAATATGGAGGAAGCTAATAATGACGACGAAGAAGAAAAAGCAGTTGGAAGAGTAAAAACGTGCGTTCTGATGATGATGATGATGATGATGATGATGATGATGATGATGATGATGATGATGATGATGATGATGATGATGATGATGATGGTGAGGATGGTGAGGATGATGAAGACGACGAGCCAGGAGCAAGGATGATGAGAACTTCTGAAATTTCTGCAGGCATATGGCGCATCTATTTGTAGGATTACCAGACAATGTACTTCATGTTGCCATCGCGGTGTCTGCAATATGCATTCCATTTCCAGTTCAGCTGACAACAAGACTAGACATAAGGAGAGTCACCAAGTACAACGGTCAGGGAACACACTCATCGTCTGACAGATCGACTCATGCAGTGTCAAAGGTGACGACGTCGCGTCCGTATTTTATTTTAAAAACAGAATGCGCGTGTCGAGAGCTGGCGAATGTCTTTCTAATGCATCCAAACTAATTTTGGTAATTCTTACACGTTATAAATTAATAAGCTAACCCTAACGGAACATTTACAATTATAATTCATATACTATCATAATTATTTTCCCCCTATGGAAGATTTCTTTAGTGAAACTGTGCACTTGACATTGCACGATGTAGTGAACTTGGCCGTGGCACCAGTCGGTCAGTATAGTATGTTTCTCCTCATTATGGGTCTAAGCCTTGTTCATCACACTGCACCAGTCTCTCAAACCGCTTCTGCATCGAGGTATATATCTTCTGCATCGAGGTATATATCTGCTGCAGAACACAGTTTCAAGCAAGTGTGTGTGTGTGTGTGTGTGTGTGTGTGGGTGTGGGTGTGGGTGTGTGTGCGTGTGTGTGTATAACAGACAGGAAGACATAAATATTGCATTTCAATTGGTGGTTCGTTTTTTTTTTAATTGTAGGCAACTAATCCTGCTGCTGGCGACGACGCGAAGAAGAAGAAGAAGAAGAAGAAGAAGAAGAAGAAGAAGAAGAACAACAACAACAACAACAACAACAACAACAACAACAACAACATCAACAACAACAACAACAACAAGGAGGAGGAGGGGGGTACAGAAAGAGAAGAAGGAGGAAGGACAGAAGAAAATAAAACACTGCTGATTTTAAAAATATAAAAATACAGACACTTCCCACAGCAGCCAAACCCAATGCAAAACAGTTCGCAGCAGGGTACCTATTGTTCCTTTCTATATTCAGCAAGTGACATCAAACATAATAGCACCAAACTGAGCATATTTCATGAATAATTGAAGTCTCATTTCCGCTGCGACATCGAAAACCGCTATTGCGCATGCAACAACAATATGATGACCATGTTCAATTTAATATTTCATTATATTTATGTTCATACTCTGAATGCTATTACAATGAATGAAAAAATTGTTTTAATTGTATGTACCTGATATGAATGGTTCTGTCTGTCAAATGAAAGTTTATATTTTGTTAAGCGGATGTGTGTGTGTGTAGGGGTGTGTGTGTGTGTGTGTGTGTGTGTACGTACCTAACCATAACAGTGGGTTTATGCATAGGTTACACTTACGTGCAACTGGGTTTAAAAAAATACTGGGTTCCAAAATCTGAAACTCAGTTTTTTTAAAACCGGCTTTGCAATAGGAATAACAAAAAAAGTGTGTATAACGCAAAAGTTCTGAGCGGTGAAAAACCCACAATTGCGGTTGAGTCAACTTTTGAGTTGAGCCAGTTTAACATGCCGCGATGTGTGTGATTCCCGCTGGTTCAAAACCCAGTCGAATACACGCACTGTCAGGGGAAGTAACTCGTTCGACGCTAACGCTACGAGCCGGCTGGCAAGATGGAGGTACGTGTTTTTTTTTTTTATTCAGTTGTGTTGTTGTCCTTCTGTCTCTGTAAATTGTTCTTTAATCTATATTTTGTGTGCTTTCTAGGATGTGGCTTTAAAATGTCCTTGTGTTTCAATCTTTTTCCTGTGCTTTTGTACTTTTTAAAAATTCATATTTTTTCGTGTGGATGTGTTGTGGTCGATTGTCACATCATGGAGTGTGCATTTTTTTTGTTACTTGAAGAACACATAAAATTTGCTGCATTTTAAGCGTCGATCATGTTATTAATGAAGAGTTTGTGAGAACGTATCTTTGTCTTTCACCAAAAATGTAGGTCTCCTTTGTTCACCCACTGGGTTAAAACTGGCACCATTATTGATCAGGGAAGATAGTAAGTAATGGGTGTATTAGATTGAGTTATTTTATTATTTTATTTTTGTTCAAATTAAATATTGTTTTCAGGCTGCAATTTTTTTATGTATCAATGTTATGTTTAGAATATAATACGTTGTAAGCGTTGTATACTTATGAATACTGCAACTTTTATTTTTCTGTATTTTCCTTGTGTTCTGATAATTGTAAAAAAAACACATGTTGCAACAAACAGTAAAATACAAAATTCTGGCTGCCGTTACCTACATAAGTTATAAGCTTTTGGTTTATGGGTCACCTGTGTCTGTTTTCCTTGGATTGAAGGGAAATAGAATATGTGAAAACTGATTTGATGCATTTAAACTGCTTAACATTTGGATTTTTTTGTGGAGACCAAGCGTGTTTTTGCCAGTATCAAATTGTTGTATCTGGCAAACTCCAAAGTCTCAGACCCCTGTCATTTGTCTCGTTGTTGCAGTGGGGTCCACATTTAATAGCTAGAGCACCATTTTCAGATCTGCATCTACTCCATTTCCCAAATTGTTAGCTGTAATTCTGAGTAAGCATAATTTATTTTAATAAAATTCTGTTATTCCTTTTTTTCGAAAAAAAACACTCATTGAAAAAATTGCTGTATAAAAATCGGTGCCAATACAGCAAAGCAGTTTAAACAACTGGCAGCGCCCAACGCCCTTCAATCCAAACTGGGGGGGGGGGGGGGGGGGGGGGGGGGGGGGGGGGGGGGGGGGGGGGGGGGGGGGGGGGGGGGGGGGGGGGGGGGGGGGGGGGGGGGGGGGGGGGGGGGGGGGGGGGGGGGGGGGGGGGGGGGGGGGGGGGGGGGGGGGGGGGGGGGGGGGGGGGGGGGGGGGGGGGGGGGGGGGGTGGGGGGGGGGGGGGGGGGGGGTGGGGGGGGGGGGGGGGGGGGGGGGGGGTGGGGGCGGGGGGGGGGGGGGGGGGGGGGGGGGGGGGGGGGGGGGGGGGGGGGGGGGGGGGGGGGGTTTTATAATATTGTTGTTCTCGCTTTGAAAAAAAACACTCATTGATTGGGGGGGGGGGGGGGGGGGGGGGGTGGGGGGGGGGGTGAAAACTGTGACCTGCTAACACAAGGTGTTGGTGGTATATTGTTTCTACATTGCAAAGGGGGAGGTGAGGAGAGCTTGGATGAGGGAGGAGAATGGGGGGGGGAACATTAGTGTACATGGCAGAGCTAGACATCCTTGTTGAATAAGATCAAAGTTTTAGCTCAATTTACAGTTGTTAATGGGGCACATGAAATGCAGATTACATTATTATAATGTACACAATTTCGCTCTCTGGGCTTTTCAGGTTGTGTAGGTATGCTTTGGATTTTAAAAAGGCAGGCATGTTGAGGAACCTTTGTAGACTTGTGCTTTCATGGGGGGGCCTCGTCGGCCACAGTTGATATGTCGCCGGCCTCGTGGAGAGCGCAGTTGATAAAGTCGCCGGTTTTCCTATGCCGAAGGTCGCGGTTCGATTCCCGCAAGGGGGCGAACGTAATTGGTGACTTAGGTACGAGACTATTGAAGGTCACCGAGGATTTTTTTTTCTCCGGGCACTCCGGTTTCCTCCCTCCCTTCAATAATGGTACAGGATGGGCAGTCAATATAAAAATTTCAAAAATAAAAAAAAATTTCGATTTTGCTCTTCCGTCTTTTAATAGCGAATCTCCCTGCCTTTACACCACCTGTTTGAGTGTTTTTGAGTGATGTTTGTATGTAGTGTATTTGGTGTGTGAGAGGGTAAATGAGACAGGTGAGCGTGTATGTTGGTATAGATCGCCGCGCTTTGAGCCTTGGGGGAAAGTGCGCGTACATAGCATCCTGTATTATTTATTATTATTTACTGAGTAGCTAGTAAGCATAAGAGTTTCTATAACTATTTTATAACTTGGTTGCTAGTAGCTAGTGTGTCGAAGTGGTTAGTGGGAAAAAATGCTGTCCCACTTCCTCCGGGCTTTTGTGCCCTTTTTTCCCCAACCTCTACCCCCTAAACTTTAAATGTGTTTTGCTTGTTTCTTTTACACTTTAAAGAGGGTGAGTAGTACATTCATGTACAAGAAAATTAAAGTCCCGAATATAATATTTCATTGATGAATCAGTAGACAGTATTGTCAGTCAATCCCTTTTTGTAGTTGAGCCAGTTCAAGCCTCTACTCTTTTCAACTTCCATTCCCTTCTCCCACCCCAGGCCCACCACCCCACCCTTTGACCATCCTCATCCCTTGGTTTGAAAATGTTCTTATGCCGCTGAATTTGTTCTGTTGTTTAAACCCTGTGTTCTGATGCTGCTACTTGTTCGCAGGAGGGCTGAAGAGCAGCATGAGGATTCTAAAGACTCTAATTCATCGGAAGGTTCAGTCAAGAAACAAGCTAGAAAAAGGCGTCAAAGCCAGCAGACCGAAATGCATACAACATCCCCATCAGCTTTGTTGCTGCCATCAGTGCTACCCCGTTCTCCAGGGTGTGAACCAAGTGCCATGAATCGTTTAGATATAGAATATATATTCAAATTTGTTTGCAAATCTATTCAAGATGAGTCCTAAATAGTAAAAAATTGCATGTTTAAATAATAATAATAATGTTCGTCATTTGTAAGGCGCCTTAGCCTAAGGATCAAGGCGCTGGCCGATACAGGATCTAACTCAAACCGCCCGAGACGCCACCCGCAGCCTTTGGGCGCATGGTCTGACGCCCGGACAACTGAGCACAATCCTGGGCAGCCAGGGATGGAGGAGAAGGACCAAGTGCATGCTGGGTGTGTTCTTGTTACCGGCACTCACCCGTCTAGGACATGAGCGTCAGGATCTTTAAAGTCCGTTATGATGGAATGCATGCGACACAGACTAGACCTCGGTTTATACTCTCATCCGAAGGAGAAGGAAAACAGGAGTAAAGTGTCTTTCCCAGGGACACAACACAATGGCCCGGCCAGGGCTTGAACCCGGGACCTTCAGTTAATGTTGTCTGTCTGTCTGCCTTCCATCTGTGCAAAACTTTAAAGTGGCTAATTACACGAGACCTCGAAAATTATCAGTGATTGAATGACTACACTTCAAGGTCAAGGTCACAGGTTCAACAAATGTTAGTCAAGCTATGTCAATTTTCCACAAAATTTCTTGTTAATCCTAAGTTATTAA
Organism: Oncomelania hupensis; assembly: GCA_036898135.1. Classification (NCBI taxonomy): domain Eukaryota; kingdom Metazoa; phylum Mollusca; class Gastropoda; order Littorinimorpha; family Pomatiopsidae; genus Oncomelania; species Oncomelania hupensis. The sequence goes on along the minus strand of CM072513.1, from coordinate 67,087,369 downwards.
TATTAACTAAACTTCAGCTTGTTTGATGCATGATAGGTATCAATGAGACGCACATGCATATTTTGTCAACCTTGCTCCAAGGTGAAGGTCATTGGAGATGTCCAAAATAATAAAATCTTTTGCTGTAGTTTATTTTATCGTACATGAGTGCATTTATAGCTGGAGGTCAAGGTCAAGAGCATCGAAATATCAAAGCTTGTATTACTTTGCATTTTAAACCCACCGTTTCAATCATTTAACTTTTTTTTCTGGCATCTCATTTTTGTGTTATTTATTGGGAGTTCCATAAGGAGCATGTGAGTCATATGGACTTGCCTTTCCAGTGATTGATGGTGTTCATCATGTTCAAAGCTTTTTGAGGTGCTACTTGTCATTAAGTAATGGAAATTTACTGCTCTGTATTGTGTAGACTAGTTTTTAGGCCCGTTTTGTTATGTAGTAGATTTCTGTCTTAAACTTAAGAGAAAGCGTGGATTAATCAGGCAAAGTACCAAATTATATTTCTTTGCCAAGTTAATACATATGTTATTCTCGGGGTTCTTGTTCATCAAAAAGCAATGTCAAGACTAATGACTATATAATAATATTCTGCTCTTCACATGGTTTTATTATACCTTTGAGGTGCTGGAAAAAAAACGAATTATAAGTGGTTGCACTCAATTGATCCTTATTCAGAATATATTAACGTAACGGGAAACCATAAACAATTTATGTAAAACTTAACTATATGAAGTTGATAAAAAAGTAATAATAATATATACAAATTATGCTCTACTAGACACTTTCAAAATAAAAATGTTAACAAATTATGTCTGTGTTATGTTGTTCATATGTTTGTTTTACATTACCAATTCTCTGCTTTTTTATTTTTCCATTCCTCTTCTTTTCCAATGAAGATTTGTATACTTTTCCACCCTTCTCATTCTTTCTTTTCCTCTGGAGATTTTATGCTTTTTCTCCACGCTTCTCCTCATTCTTTCTATTAATTCTTTTTTCATACTCCTCATACTTTTTCTTCTTTCTCCTTCTTGCCTTTTCTTCAATGATTTGATTTAAATCTGGAAGTAAAGTAATAAATTGAACATGAAAAAATTATCCACAGTTAACATTTGAGAACGACAAGATATCTTTTTTTTGCAGATCTTCCAGTCTGGATTCAAATTAAAAAAAAACTTTAAAACCATACAATACAAAGTAAATGTAAGCAAAGTAAATATGACAAAAATGTTTGCTTAATGCCGAATTTTTCTTTTCGATTTTTACTGACACCAGCTAATAATTTATTTTTTGGGCTATGGGGAGAAAAAAAGAGGGTCATGCACTGACCTATCCAGAGGTACACTGTAACAACCTCAGACCTTTCGGTTCTCAGTTCAATGCTTTAACCACTGAGCTACCGCCCAGTTCTTAAAGTAAATGGCAAAAGTCTATCCTTCAATAACAGCTCTAATTCTGTACAGTAGCCTATATATCAACTGAAAATATTGTAATTGAAATTATAAAAACAAAATCAGAGGAAATTCTGAGCAATAGTAAAAGTTGTTTTATTAGTTGAATTAAACTAAAAGTGTCAGTGTACTGCACTCACGTACTGAAAATCTTGCAAATGCAACCTTGGCCATTTATACGTTTTGGTTGTGTCCGTGTGTGTGATAAACCCAGTTTTTCCACAGAAACCCAGATGTCCAATATGCATGTGTAAAAACCCACTAGTATCAAATGAACCCACTATTTCATAGCGCAATTTCTCCTTTTGTTTTTGTCAAAAATGAAAACGGTTGTGACAGATATAACCTTACAAGAGGCTATTGTATCCGTTGAGTGAATAGGAATGGTCTGTAATGAAGGGAAAGGATGGAACCCAGTTTGCCTTGTTTTGAACATAAACCCACTATTATAGTTTTGAACGTATGTGTGTGTGTGTGTGTGTGTTGGCGCACGCGCTGGTAATAAGAGAGCCGGAAAACTCTGGTGTGCGTGTGTGTATGTGTGTAGATGTTAAGAATATAGCTAAAAGCATAATGTTTAATTGTTGTGAAAAAGATTTAATTTTAGTATTGGTTATCTTGTGATTTTAGGCATTATTTCCTATTGTTTGTTTTTTTCTTTGCTAGATGCAATGTGTTGTATGAATTCTCCATTGTAGGTAAGAAAGAATTGTTGACTTGACTTGACTTGACTTAACGTCGGTAATATTGCAGAGGTTTGCGTTTTAATGCGTCTGGCGTGTGTGTGTGTGGGGGTGGGGTGTGTGTGCACGGGTGTGAGTGTGTGTGCGTGTGGCTGTGTGTGTGTGAAAATATAATCAGTAATGTTTCATTTCCCATCAATTAGTGTTTAAATCTGAAGTGTAGGCCTTCCGCCACTGCGTTCCACCATTTAGCCCCACTCTGCCCAATCACGTTAGCTTAGCTTAACCATTTTTTTGTTATTTCCTGCTACGTCACATCACCGTAGCTATTGCAATGGTAGAGCGTTGGACTGGCACGTCGATGACACAGGTTCAAATCCCGTAAATGCCTACGGGATTTGAACCTGTGTCATCGGCAATATAAAAGTGGCCATGTTCTTCACTGTCCTTCTTAGCAATACGATTTGCTCTGGTGGCTCAGTATTGATTTAAATCCCTAACCACTCTCTCCATGGGATGGTAATCCACGTCTGCCATATCGCCAATGGAGGATGTAGACGTTACACTTCAATGTTCATTCTTCCTGCTGCTTGGCCAGTCTTTCCCCCCTCCCATCCCCCCACCGTATGAATGTGGAGCTCTGTAAGCTCTGTAAATAATTTTGGTAATTAACTTATTGACCTTTGTATTAGCCAGAACCTGTTGATTGCCAATGGCAGAGTGGATGATGATGCGAATGTGGGGAAACCCATGTGCAAAGGTGTGATCGTAGTGGATTACGTGCTTGACTCCCATGCTGTGTTTACCCCTGTTGCTATTTTTACCATTGGCGATTTCGATTAAAAAAAATGTGGTTTTTTTTTCCTGATGTCCTAAGTCCTTTAGTCCCTAAGTCCCATCTTCCTATATGCTTGCGAAACATGGACCCTCACAGCAGATCTACAACGAAGAATACAAAGCATGGAGATGAGGTGCTACAGAAGACTTCTGGGCATTTCCTATACCCAACACATCACCAACGACGAAGTCCGACAGACCATCACACAAGCCATTGGACAACACGATGACCTGCTCACAGTGGTGAAGAAACGGAAACTCCGATGGTATGGCCACGTCACCAGATCATCAGGCCTTGCAAAGACCATTCTTCAAGCACAGTGCAAGGAGGTAGAAGAAGAGGGAGACCGAAAAAGAGGTGGGATGACAACATTCGAGAATGGACTGGTTTGACACTGAGCGAAGCCATCAGGGCTGCTGAAGACAGAGAAAGATGGAGTATGTTGGTTAAACGATCATCTGTTGTGCCACTACGACCTCCGGGTTACAGGATAGGATAGGATAGTATAGGAAGTCCCTTATTCTTAACATTGATTTCTGATGACCTTAAGTTAGATTATGCTCACCTTGTTATTGAATCTAGTACCCAAACCAGTAATAAAATTTTTAAACCTATATGGAAAAAGGAATTCGAGGATGTTTTTTATAGACTGTATTGACCAAGAACGGGTTAGTTATGTTAATTGTACGCTATCGAACCTGTTAATGAGAGTTTTAAATATAACTCAATTAGATGTTAACAACGTAACTAAAGAAGTAGTCGATATTTTGTTGTCAGCCGCTAGTGATGCTGACCTGTTACACAACACGAATAACAACAATGGAACGAGGAAGAAGAAACGAATCCCGTGGTTTGATGAAGAATACAGACAGAAAAGAACAGTATTTCGTTTTGCTAAACGGATGTACACGCGCGTATGCGATCAGATTACGAAGGAAATTAGAAGACAAGCTTACAAAGTATATAAAAGCAGTATGTAAGAAGCTTAGTTTACAAAGAAGAAATGTGCACACTTGTTTACGTAGCATATTGGAAATTTCTGAATGAACGCTCAACTAATGGACCGTTTAATATAAACATTACGATTTTGTTAACTATTTTGAAACACTTTGTAATGGATCTGATGAAGATACTCCCCATCCTACTGATCCTATTCATTCTCAAATGGATATATTAGATAATTCTAGACTGAATACCGACATAATACGTGATGATGTTATACAGATGCCTACTCTCTCCAACACTCTTCAACATCTTCCTAGAGCGCATCATATCAGATGCCCTTGCAGATCACGAAGACACAGTAAGCATAGGGGTAGAGCAATCTCCAACCTCCGTTTTGCGGATGACATTGATGGATTGGCTGGAGAGGAACCAGAACTTGAACAGCTGGTACAGAGGTTTGACATCACCTCCTGAGCCTATGGAATGAACATAAGTGCACAAAAGACCATAATGATGACCAACAACACCAATGGCATCAACATAAACATGGATTGGCTGGAGAGGAACAAGAACTTGAACAGCTGGTACAGAGGTTTGACATCACCTCCAGAGCCTATGGAATGGACATAAGTGCAGAGAAGACCATAATGATGACCAACAACACCAATGGCATCAACATAAACATCAAAGTCCAAGGCCAATTTATCAAAACAGTGCATATTATTCAAATATTTAGGAGCAACTGTATCAGACAATGGGTCCCGACAGGAAATCCTCTCCAGGATCGCACAAATAACTGCTGCCCTGACAAGGTTGAAGCCCATTTGTAAAAACAAGACCAACAGTCTACACTCCAAGGTAAGGTTGCTGCGCTCCCTTGTCATCTCCATCTTCCTATACGCTTGCGAAACATGGACCCTCACAGCAGATCTAAAACGAAAAATATAAAGCATGGAGATGAGGTGCTTCATAAGACTTCTGGGCATTTCCTATACCCAGCAAATCACCAACAACGAAGTCCGACAGACCATCACACATGCCATTGGGCAACACGACGACATGCTCACAGTGGTGAAGAAACGAAAACTCCGATGGTATGGCCACGTCGCCAGAGCATTAGGCCTTGCATAGACCATCCTGCAAGGTACGGTGCAATAAGCAGAAGAAGAGGGAAACCGGAAAAGAGGTGGGAGGATAACATTCGAAAATGGGCTGGCTTGACACTGAGCGAAGCCATTAAGATTGCTGAGGACTGAGAAAGATGGAGTACGCTGGTTAAAGATTATCTGTGGTGCCCCAACGATTTTCGAGTTATAGGATAGGATACGATAGGATGTTATAAAAGCGATTGGTAATTTAAGGAATAATAACGCTTGAGGTACTGACTGTATTTAGAATGAATATTTACAAGCATCATCTTCTAAGTTATTACATACTATTATAATGTTATTTAACTTAGTAATAAGCAGTAGTAACATTCCTGATGATTGGAAAGCTGGCTTAATTTGCCCTTATATAAAGGGAAAGGTGATGCACTAATTGTAGACAACTACAGAGATATAACATTTCTCAGCTGTGTGGGCAAACTCTTTACTAGCATTATTAATGATAGGATTAACTTGGTCTTAGACTCGAATAAGCTATGTAATGAGCAAGCAGATTTTAGAAAAGGGACCTCAACTACTAATAATGTTTTTGCTCTGTATTGTCTAATTGACATTTACTTGAAACAAAAGAAATGGTTGTTTAGTACCTTTATTGATTATAAAAAGGCATTTGATAATGTGCAGCGAAATATGCTTTTGGAAAAAATTATAAAAAGTGATATTTCTGGTAGGGTCTTAATTGACATTAAGGATATGTATCCAAAAGCCAAGACAAGTGTTTGAACACCTAATGGGTTATCGTCAACGTTTTTGTTCTTGAAACTCTCGTTTAAGGCAATGAGAAATTTGTCACCGAATTAATTTTCATTGTTTTTGAACGATTTAAGATCTTTCCTTGCTCAGCATATTGATGGTTTATCGTTCCTACAGAGTTTGGCGAATTGTTTTAACTTCAGTGATGTTGAACAGTATTTTTATTCGTTTTTGTTACTGTATGCCGGTGATACAGTCATCCTTTCAGAAACAGCTGAAGATGTGCAGAGAGCTTAAATATGTTAGATGTATAGTGTGATAAATTTGGCCATTGTATTAATACTGAAAAAACTCGATGTAAAATAAGAAGGCTGCTTGATTTTAAGTTAAAAAATGAAATGCTTGAAATTATATGAGAATATAAAAAAAAACAAATTATAACAATAGATTCGAAAAGCATTTGAAAGCCTAGCACATATCAGCTGAATGTGCGATATATGCACTTTTATTTTTTAATGTAGAAAATTACATTTGTCGCTCGATGTCCAGCTAGACTTTTTAGATAATTGTATTGAACCAATTTTATTGTATAAATGTGAGGTATGGGCTGGTGGAAATATGGAAATATGAAATAGAGTGCCAATGAAGTTCTAGAAACTGATTGTGAACGTAAAAACTAGCACGCCGACCTGAATGGTTTTGGGTGAACTTGGCTCTATTCCTGTCTCCTTGGATGCTAAATGCAGGTCCCTTTGTATTTGGTATAAACTGTGTTTTGGATGCTGTAACGATACCATTAAAATGTAATTGCTTATGTTTCGTCTGTTGTTGTTTATTTTAGTATTGTGATTATAAATTATCCTTCTAAACGATGTTGGCTTGTCATTCATATGGACACACACGGTTGTGATTATTCGTTGAGTTGTTTTAAGTCTTTTTTTTAAACAGCGCTTGGCATCAGGATATATTTACCCATATATTACATATACAATTTGTAAGGATACGTTTTGCTTTGAGGACTATTTAGTGCATTTATCACCACTTTTGAGAAGAAACTTGTTAAAGTTCTGATTTAGCTGTAATAACTTGCAAGTTCAAACCCAAAGATATCTGAATATTCCGAGAGAAGAAAGGTTGTGCACTCTGTGTGACCTAGATGAAATAGGCGATGAGTTCCATTATCTGTTCAATTGTACTAACCCCCTCCTGAAGGACAACCGATTTTTACTATTACTCCAATATTTTAGGAATTGCCATGTTTACAAATTAAATCAGTAAATGAATTCAAAATCTAAAAGCAGACTAATTAATTTATGACGTTTTATTGAAATTGCATTTTCACTTTTTGAATAATGTCTCACGGCTTTTTTTTCTTTTCAATTTTGAATCTCATCAATGCTGCTTGATGGTTATCTCTGTGTGTTGTTTGTGTACTGGAGAGTACTTCCCCCTTTTTGTCCTTTTCCATAATTAAAATATTTTCTGGCATTGTGTATGCGGTTTGCTTTTTTCTTCTTTTTCCATTTGCCCTTTTTACTTGTTTTGAGTGTCATTTTCACTAGTACTGTGTGGACTGGTGAAATGAATAGTTGGACCTTGGTTTTTTTCATGTCGACCCTTTGTTTACTTATCCTTGTCATGTACTGCAAAGCTCTTTATGTTAGGAGCCTAGATCAATATGTTGTTTTTTGATGTATGTGTGTAATAATAAAAGGACAAAGTTCCATGTAACGTGGAACGTCTGAATCGTCTCACATTCCACAGAGATTTGTCCCACACTTGGTCGATATTACCCAGAGACTAGGTAGAGAGAAATCAAAGCACAGCAATACATTATACGCCATGCAGCTGTTCCCACGTCAGGAATTCGCCTCTAGTGCAATTGTTGGAATTTAAATTACTACAGTCCAAGTTCGAACAGTCACCGTCCCGATTAAATAAAACTTTTACGATTAATCTTTTCCCTGAATTTCTTCCTACATTACTGTGTATGTTTGTATGTGTGTGTGTGTGTGTGTGTGCGCGCTGCGTACACGACCTTCAAAGCTGGATCACTCATAATAAAATGACAGACATTGTGTAAATAGATTTTGATCCAAGTCCTCATCCAAGTCCATCTTCCCATACTATCTTTTCAATATTAACATTTCACTAGTACTGAAAAGGTACATTTAAAAAAGGAGATGAAATCAATTCTTTAGGCTCTAAAAAAAACTTGGATCGATAGAAGGATTGGTTTTCAAACTGATCTTCAATGCTACATGTAAAACCCCTTATGATCAACATTGTAATCAATCCCTTGTCCTTCTTATTGACCCGCCACAGCGAACCTAAACTTCTACAGATATTATTGAAGGGGAAAAAACAACTTCAAAAGAGCCTACTGAAAAAAACAACTTGGATTTGCCAATGCAAAGACTGGACTAGTCAATGCAGAGCTTTTGTTGCTGGTCTATGCGCTCCTCTAAAATGAAATTTTCAGTGAATATGTCTGATTTAAGCAATTCCCTCTCAATGCCAGTTCAGATCAAGGGAGGTATTTCTATTTAGAGAAGGTAAAAAGCACGAAGCTTGTCAGATTAGTCCAATATCTAGATCACTCTTTTTTTTACATTCAGCAATTTCAATTTTACTACTACTACTACAAACGCCATGCACGTGGAATAATCTGTTGTTGGAGGACAAAGAAAAAAAAAAGAAGAAGAAACGATAAAAGGACAGGGAACTACAGGGTCAGAAAGTAGGTTGTTAGAGGCTGAGAGAGAGAGAGAGAGAGAGAGAGAGAGAGAGAGAGAGAGAGAGAGAGAGAGAGAGAGAGAGAGAGGAATAGGTGGTGGGCACTGGACTAAGAATCCCATATTTTTAACGTGGATTAATGTCGTCCTGTCTGTCTGTCTCTGTCTGTCTCTGTCTCTGTCTCTCTCTCTCTCGTCTGCCGGCAATCCGAATACTGTATTTCCATTACATTACTTGTTTTGAGAGATGCGTATGAAGGCTTAGACGTTAAAGTAAGCGGTACTGGAAGAATGAAGAAAGACCTTGAGCGATGAAGAAAAAAACGTATATATAAGTAAATATGGACAGATAAGAAAGAAGGAAGATAGGGAAAAAAGCGAGAGGGAGGATGAAGAGAGGAAGGGCTGAAAGGAAGAGTGATCGAGATAAGACGTGGATTTGGGGGAGTGGGGTCGGAGAAGAAGGGACTTGGATGCGAAGAAGGAAAAGACAAAAAAAAAAATGAAGATCACAAAGTGAGAACGAGATGAAGGCACCGCCACTAGACTATGCATGTATCTCGGCATGTCATCTGATTCTGACAGCAACCCGTGTAATAACTATACACTCGCGAAGGAAGGAGGGCAGAGAGCAAAGGACTTGTCATGTCATGTCATGTCTCTTTCTTTCCTCGTCGCAGCAGACCGAGACATGACATTACATGGTTATTGCTTTAGGTCCAGCGGATCTTCCGACCCAAATCAGGACCACTGAGCTATATATAAACTAAGTGATCAGGACCAGTAAAGAGGGGCCGGGTAGCTCAGTTAGAGCGGCTTACTAGTAACCGAAAGGTACCTGGTTCGAATCCCGGATTGGCCAATGTGTGACCATATTATTTTCCCCTTACCATCAACTGGTTCGCTGGTGTCAGAATAATGTTACCAGAAGTCGCCTAAACGCTCCGGTGTCGTGTGACTATAATCTACAATTACCCAGTAAAGAAAGAGACAGAAATCTCAAGTCTATATCAAAGGGGCGTGTTGTGGTTGTCGAGGTAGATGGAGGGGGCGATAGAGGAAGCTATTACATGTATATTGCTCTATACATTAGAAAGAGAGATATAGAAACGCAATCACAATTATTGATAGACCTAGGAAAGGACATTGACAAAGAATGTCTGCCGTGACCCACACTGCGTCGCTGAGGATCGCTGAGTCTTACGCTTGGGACAATTAGTGAAGAGGCAAACGTAGGCCCCGGCGAATCTCCGCTACGCAGTGTGGCGCTTACGTGTCCAGACCCTGCGTGGGATGCCTTTATTGTAAAGTGACCGGCTGGTAGAACGCCTTCAGTGTTACCACTAGCGTTGTTTCAGCAGATCTTTTATACGGATCAGGTCCTCTTTCAACCAAATTGTGGTTCTGGTTTTGTGGTCATGATTCGGTTCTTTGCAGTCCTCTGGACCCTGTAAGCAATGAATAACTAACAAACAAGAGCTTGTGCCTGTGCACTCGCTTCTCCTTCAAAATTTCCCCCTTCTCTCATCTGAACTTCATCGCTCACAAATCGCAAGGATCTGAATGAATAGGAAAATGAAAAGATTTTGCTCTGTTGCCATATTGAAATGTAGTCACCTCGGCTGACGGGTGACAACAACAGGGGAAGTGAGAAGGAAATTGAACTGTAGTTGTTGTTTTTTTTTACCAAAAGCAAGGAAGGTGTTAGATATTCAGCCGTGGCCTTGACTGCAAGATACGGGGTCGCTAGTACATAGTGGCGATCGCAAAATCCAACATTTCAAGACCGTCAATATTTTCATCATACACAAACAAGTGCACACGTACACTTCTCTCTCTCACTCTCTCTTTCTTTCTCTCTCTCTCTCTCTCTCTCTCCCCTCTCTCTCTCACTCTTCTCTCTCTCTCACTCTTCTCTTTCTCACTCTTCTCTCTCTTTCTTTCAATTCAATACAGAAAAGTATAACAACAACAAAACGCTCCATCATCGCCTCTCTCATCCCTAATTGTCGTGTGTGTGCGTGTGCGTGTGTGTGTGTACGATTAGCAACAGTTTGTCAGCTACAGCTGCAGAAAGGCTTTAGCATCAATATCCGTTTGTGGAGTAGAGACGGGAAGCTGGAAGGCGGGAATGAAATGCTCCAGAAGCTCAGCTCTTCAAGTTTTGTTCTGGTTTTGACAAATCTGACTTTGCATATCCATCCATCACACTCTTTAATACTGTGGAATTAAGCTTATATTCTTCCTGGGTAGCAAGATTAAGTCGAAGTACACACTGCCGGGCACCTTAGGACTAGATAGAAATCTAACATTCAGTATTCTTTCTAGTATTCTGACATTTCTTTAAATTAATTTGTTTATTTAACCGCTATTCCAACTCAAGAGCTGCTCAAGGTGCTGGATAAAAACAAAGAAGAAAATGGAAAAAAAGGACAGGCAACGTGCACGGAGAGAAACTTGTGGTTTTCTAATTTAACAGTATTTTCCCCTCCATGTTCTTTCCAAAGCAGACACGTATATAATTATGATTTCTGGAACTAAATTTTCTGACCATTTTTTTCCGTCTAGTTGTGGGTGTTTCAATGCATTGGCGAGATTAGAAAATTTAAACAGGTAGAGTTTGACGACTCACTCATTCTTTAGTGGTGAGCCACTGTCCCTTAAACACTGCAGTTTCCATGCTTCCGATGAGAAAGTAACCCGAATATTTCCTCAAACCATGGTTGTTGTTGTTGACACGCGCATGTTCCAAACAACTGAAATCCAATAAATATTTGTCGTCTTCCCACATTGCTGGCTCGTCTAGAAAGGAAGTTTCTTCAGTACTCCCACACAGCTCAACTACCCCAAAGAACCCTCGATCTACCCCGACCATCACCCCTTTCACCCTCTACCTAAAACACCTAGTACACCGACACTCCCCACCTTACCTCCATAAAACCCAACCTGAGGTTCAAAGATAGTTTATCGACGTGTGGAGAAAAAAAATGCGCCCATCTCACCCACATCAAAATCACATCTCACCCTTACGTACACACACACCCCGAACAAACAAACACACACACACACACACACAAAACATACACACACAGCACACAAATCCTCAAGGAACCTCCCACACACCTCGTAGCTGAGCCCGATGACCTGATGAGGCTTACTCCAAATGCAGCTAGCTGTCTGTGGATCGACCTCCTTCACTCTCCCAGCTAACAACACTAACACTTGTTTTCCATTTCCTGTCACTTGCTGTCCTTGTTATGAAAGTGTTATTTTTCTGACGGCTCCTGGCTTTCTCTCTTCTCTTCCTCTCGGCAAGTCACAGAAGTGCCAAGTTTTTCACTCTCGATAATAACGTTTTATTCCAGTACTTGTCTCCCCTTGCCTCTAGGGGGTGATATGAAAAAGCTTGGACAGTTTTTCAATATTGCAAGTCAAGTACAGTTTACAGCTAAAAATTTCTTTTGACATGAATGCAGTCCTACTTTGTGTCTAACTTGTGATGTGTATTGTGCTGCAGTTTAATTTTGTACGGCAATATTACAACTGTCAGCATCAGTATACGTCTAGTTTGGGTCAAGTAAAGTCTTTCATGAACTGCGTAGAAAAAGTGGTTGTGTTTGGCAATCTGAGAACTATCCACATCTGAAGCCACCATTTTGGAAAGGTTAGCTGTTGTTATAGCTCTCATAAAGCGCACTTTCAGGCTCAATCAGCCGCTCAAAATGCTTATATATGAATAAAGGAAATATTACGTTCTTAGCAAAACAGATTTAAATAATGACATTATACCTGCAAAACGTTGTTCAGGAAAATAAAATTACAGATTCATTAAAATATAGTGAGACAGGTTTCGCGCGCTTGTGCATAGGTGTGTGTGTGTTGATATGCGTATAATTATGTGTGTTTGAATGTAGGTCTATAATGAAGGTCTATGAATGTGTATGCGTTGGTGCGTCTCTCTCTCCCCCTCCCCTCTTTCTCTCTATCTCTCCCACAGTATGCGCGACCGTGTGTGCATGGGGGCGATCAGGAATGAACACAGATGACCAGCAGCTAGAAAGCCGCACACAATGTGATCAGCTAATGGCTTACCTTCCGTCACTAAATAGCCTTTAAAACATCGACGACCAGTGGACACAACACCATCACCTTCTCTATTATTTATTATTCTGGGCGAATGCCCCAAAACGCCAGCACTCCAACCCCCCTCCGCCTCCCCTCCTCCACTCTCTAACTCTCTCTCTCTCTCTTTCTCTCTCCCCCTCTCTCTCTCGGTTTGTCCAGCCTCCATAGGAAGCAAAATGTAGTATAAAAGGTAGTAATATCTCAGTTTTCACAGTACCTGATTAGACCTAATCCAATGGTGTCCCCTATACGCTCCATGTGTCCGGTTACGTTAATTTACCTACAAACAGTTTTCACAATGAAGATTTCTCGTCCAGTATCACACTGCCTTATATTTTGAAGGTAAGTTGAAAGTCTTACTGGATTGGTTGGTTTGGTTGGGTGAATTAACGTCCCCGGACACGTTGTGTATAGGGGACAATCTTACTGGACAACTGTCCTCCACAATATATAGGCGGACCACTGCTAGCAGACAGCAAAACTGTTTGACGGCTATTTCGACTATTTCAGGTCCTCGTCAGATACGCGCTGGGTCACTCTGCTAAAAGTTGTATACGGCTCGAGTCCAACAGCGAATAAATGCTGTGCATAAAAGTATGTGTAGGAAATGTGGATACAGAGAAATAGCTCTAAATCTTCGTTCCCATTTAAAGGAAAGACGATGTTTCCTCATAAAATGAGGCAAGATGATTTGCTACACATTGCTGCTATGGGCTGCTGTGTTGTCGTGTTTTTTTTTCTTTCTCCCTAACGTTTCTCACACTATTCCGGATTTGAATCAGTGGCAGACACACGGTTTTGAAATAACTAATACATCATTATACAAATACTAGGCACCGAAAGAGATATGTGTACGTACCAAATAGCATCATACTATTTTTAGTTAGTTCGTTAGTTATTCATTGCTTACAGGGTCCAGCATCATGATCGGATGAACGGATCGCGAGTTATTCGTGCGCAGAGTGGTGGACTGACTAACTCCCATGCGGACTCACTGACGCACTGCAACTCTTATCAGTTAATATAAGAAGATTAATTTTTGACGCTGCTTTACCGGCACAAGGTTGTACTACCCTGGGGACATGTGGACATAGGAATAACTTTTTGGATGATGATGCTGATCTTGTGAATAGAATTTAATTTTAATCAAAATATATATAGTGGCGGCTGGATGTCTTATATCATGGTGCCACGTGTTTCACAGCAAAACAAGGTAGAGAAATTAATGTCTGATGCAAAGTCTAACGAAATACCAAACAGATAGTTACGCAACAGGCAAACTATCAAAATATCATCAATCACATCGTGCACCTTGATAATCAAACACACCCCCCCCCCCTCTCCTACCTCAATCACCCCCACCCACACCCCATCTTTCCCTTTAGCTCTCTCTCCCTTACACATTTCTCGCTTTCGACCTGGAAACAACCAATTCCCCCCACCCCCACCCTCAAATAAATTGGATTGTCTTTCGAAGGCATTAAGCTTCCCTGTACTGTCCATGAAAAAAAATCCCCTGCACAAACTGCACGGGACAGATGAGTATTGAACAATCTGTCAACGCGAAGCAACAGCCAAATTCAATCGGGCTGAACATATAGAGAAAGCGATGGACATTCCAGCCGCGGTCACAATGGGAGAAAGATACAATGACATTACATTACATTACATTACATTACATTACATTACATTACATTACATTACATTACATTACATTACATTATTATTGTTTTAGGTCCAGCGGACTCTTCCGAGCCAAATCAGGACCGGGATACAATGGACCAATAACTATACAGCTTATACATACTATTATAATAGATATTCACAGGACAGAAAAAAACACGACAGAAATATCGAAGAAATAAAAAGAAGAAGGTGAAGAAAAAAACAAGTAGAAGCAACGAATGTATTGAGAGAGAGGGGAGTGAGAGAAAGACAGAAAGAGATAGACAGACAGACAGAAAGACCGACAGACAAAAAGCTAGACGGACGGACAGACAGATAGACAGATACAGACAGACAGACAGAAAGTTAGACGGACGGACAGGCAGATAGATACAGACTGACAGACAGACAGACAGAAAGTTAGACGGACGGACAGGCAGATAGATACAGACTGACAGAGACAGACGAAAAGAGATAAGAGACAGATAGACAGTGTCTGTAGCTCAGTTGATAGTGAGTGGGTTAGCCCATTTGCCGAAGCTTGCGGGTTCGAACCTTGCGTGGGTCGAACTCACGTGACTGAGGTACAAGACTTTTCAGGACACCGAGGGTTTTCTTCGGGTACTCCGGTTTCTTCCCTCTCTTCAATAATGGTATTGAATGCAGTCAATTTAAAAATTTAAAAATAATACATGAGATCACCACTCTTTGAGTTCGATTGAAGAAAAAGCGCGTGATAGCATCCTGTATTTTATTATTATTATTATTATTATTATTATTATTATTATTATTATTATTAATATATTAATTTATTTATTTATTTATTTATTTATTTATTTATTTATATATTGTTATTATTATTATTATTATTATGATTATTATTATTATTATTATTATTATTATTATTATTATTATTATTATTAATTTATTAATTTATTAATTAATTAATTAATTTATTTATTATTATTATTATTATTATTATTATTATTATTATTATTAGAGGGAGAGAAATTGCGATAACAAATGGTAGTTTTAGTGTCTCACTAAAGTGACTTCTCTCAGAGACGACCACACAATACCACACACGACATAAGACAGATGCCACAAGCCACAAGACGAAAGATATAAAACGATAGAAAGTACAGACAAGTACAGTCAATAGACAACTCTGCCCAGATGACAGGATGCGAGACAGGGACAGATTCATGTTATATACTACGAGACAATAAAATACCACACACGGCATAAGACAGATGCCACAAGCCACAAGACGAAAGATATAAAACGATAGAAAGTACAGAAAACGGTCAACTCTGCCCAGTTGACAGGATGCGAGACAGGGACAGATCCATGTTATATACTACGAGACAATAAACACATGCACACCCCCACTTAAGCACACCTAAACACACACACACATACGCATACCCTCCTCTCCCCCCCCCACACGCACACACACACCTACCCACCCACACACACACACACACACACACACACACACAATCAATCAGTCCAGAACACAAACCAGACAGGAAACATATTGACAAACGCTCATTTTCAAAGACCAGACGAAGACGGGATCATATTATCAGAACAGAACACAAAGCAGACGGGGGAAAAAACAACACATAATTGTTAAAAACACTTTGAAAGAATTACCAGATAGTTGCCTGGCTTTTTTCTGGCTCCAGCCCCGTTGGGATAATGCCGCATACGCAGGTAAAAGTCCCTGGATGTGATGTAGGTGTATCCAGCACTTGGTCCTTCGGGTTTTCTCGCTGAAAGGTCCATAAAACGAGGTCATTTATATAGTGATAGATAACAGAAGTACATCTAGCAGTATCACAACACTGTTAATTCTTTGGTGGTGATGTTGTTGTTATTGTTATTGATGGTGTTGTTGTTCTTTCTTCTTCTTCTTCTTCTTCTTCTTCTTCTTCTTCTTCTTCTTCTTCTTCTTCTTCAACGTATCTATTTGTAAAAAAGTTAATTAATTAATTTATTTATTTTTGTATATAATTATTTATTTATTATACTTATTATTATCATCATTATTTTATTCTTTTTTAAAAATTATTATTATTTGTTAGATATTTGTTTTTTAATTATTTTGGTGAAAAAGACATTAAAACAAACAGGCACTCCTTGTGCTGTTGTTCTTTGCTGTCTTCTTCTTCTCCTCCTCCTCCTTCGTTGTAGCACAGCCAGCGTTCACAGACTGAATAATATGCAGCACAAATTTTACGTTGAGATATACCTGGATACCGGTAACCCATATTAAATTCAATTCAAACAGGCAGACTGACGAACAGGCAGGCAGACAGAAAGACAAAAGTAAGTGTTCAATGCAAATATATACTGACCACGTTGTGGATTTGTAGCGGCTCGAGAGGCACCCAATTCAAACTGCCTGGCCAGTTCCTTCACGTCTTCAGGGTGGATGAAGTCAGTGACGTTACGTTCCAGAAGCCATGCCTGTCAAAATACACGAAAAGAACATTGAAGTTTAATGTCTACATCCTCTATAGGCGACATGCGAGATGGGGATAATCGTCCCACAGAACGAGACGCGACCTAAATCAACACTGAACTACCGGAGCAATCATACTGGTTTTGGTTTTATCTGCTGGTTTGGAGGGCTAAGTGTAAAGAACAAGAGGGTGCTTGACAGATTGGTGAGAATGTGTGCAAGAGTGACCGGTGAAAACAAAACAGTTTGAGAGAACTGCATGAATACCGTGTGGTGAGGAAGGCGGGAGTGGTTATGAAAGACACCTCACATGTTTTGGCAAAGTATTATGAAATGTTGCCCTGCAGTGGCGACCATCCTTCACCGGCTGCTGAAGCACCTGGAGACTCCCGGCCATTACGCTAGGTTACTGTTTGCTGACTTCAGTTCGGCCTTCAACACCATGCAGAGACACGTACTGGTGGAGAAGCTTCAGCAGCTGGAAGTCCCCACAGTCATCGTTCGGTGGGTGCTTGACTTCCTCACTGACAGACGGCAGCGGGTGCGGGTGGCGGGTGGCGGGGAGACTGGGGTCACGCTCTCGCCTGAGTTGACGACAAACACGGGCGCCCCCCAGGGGTGTGTGCTCAGCCAGTTTTTGTACATTACCTACACAAACAGCTGCAAGTGCGAGGGTGATAAATGCTCTTGCTCCAAGTTCGCTGACGACTCTGCCATCCTCGGCCTGATGTCCGATGCTGAGTCGGAGACGACATATCAGGCCACTGTCAACAAGTTCGCCGCCTGGTGCTCAGAGCACCACCTGCAGCTCAACGTCATCAAGACCAAAGAGTTAGTTGTGGACCCGAGAAGGGACGCTCCGCCTGTACAGCCTGTCATTATCGGGCAGGAGCAGGTGGAGATAGTGGAGTCCTTCCGCTACCTCGGCCTCATCCTCGACTCTGCACTCAACTTCAAGGAGCAAGTCACTTCTGTCCAGAGGAAGTGTCAGCAGAGGCTGTATGTGCTGCGCCGACTGCGGTCTCTCGAACTGGACCCCCAGCTGCTCCTCAACCTCTATCGCTCCATCATAGAGCCCCTTCTCACATACTGCAGTAGTATATACCACCCCTCCCTCTCTGTCACTGAAAGAAACAAGTTGATGAAAATTTCAAACACGGCCTCAAAGATCATTGGCCTCCCCGTCCCCCTCATCTCTGAGATAACAGACAAAGCCCTGCTCCGCAAGGCGCATGCGGTCTCTGCTGACAGCTCCCACCCATTGCACGCGGAGTTTGAACTGCTCCCCTCGGGCAGGCGGTATCGCTCCATCAAATGCAAGAAGGCAAAGTACTCTCGCAGCTTTGTTCCCATGGCGGTGGGTAGACTGAATGCTGCCTCTGGCTCCGGCTGGCGCATCGAATGTTAACACTGCCCCACTGCACGCTCTAGCTAGAGTCAACTATACAGTCAAGCAATTACAATATTATGTCTACGCTAATTAAATTGTCAATGTAATGTGCTGCTAACTTGCATAATTATATGTATATGCATATTTGTACGTGTGTGTGTATGTGTGTGTATTTGGGTGGGTGTGCGTGTATGTGTGTATATATGTGTATGTATATGTATGTATAGGTGTATTTGGGTGGGTATGTTTATATATGGGTGTGTGTGTGTGTGTGTGTGTGTGTGTGTGCGTGTATATGTGTGTATGTGTGTATGTGTATATATATATATATGTAGTATTAATACAATTTATTAACTTTGTCTCTTAGTTATGATAGCTGTACAAATTGAATAGTGTTATTTTAATTTGTGCTAAACTGTATTAGTGTATTAGTACACATGTGATATGGTTTTGTGGTTGTAAGTTATGATAGGATGACGATGAGTATGTGGTGGGCATATGTGTTTTTATACAGTGCGTATCCTGGTGGCAAAACAAATTTTCCTCTTTGATGGAATAAAGAATATATTGACTTGACTTGACTTGACTTGACCTCTGGTCGCAGACTGCGTGTGCCTAAATGTTCTCTCGTAAGAACAAAAAACAGTTTTATTCCAAAATCTATTGAGTTTTTAAATAAGCGCTAAGTAATATTTTTGTATATAAGATCTTGATGTTTGTAATGATGTTTGAGATGTCATTTAATACTGGACATTTAATATAGATGTAGTCTACTGTGTACTTGTTTTATCTATGTATGTATTGTTTTAATGTTTCATACCGATCAGCAATTGTATGTCATAATTTCTCTGTTGAGATAATAAAGTATTCTTGAACTTGAACTTGAACTGCTAAAATGGACACTGAAAAACGACCTCTTTTATTTTACCCCACCCACAGGATTCGATTCGATCCTGGGTCATCGGTATGAGAGGAGAACGCACAATCAATATAAGCCTGCATACCGTACCGCGAATACAGGCAACATCGTCAATTTATAATGCCATTTTGGAGACTGTAGTCTGTCAAAGGATCGCATTTTCATTTTGAAAAAAAAATTAAACAGACACTTTACTCAATTTCAAAGGGTAACGTCACAAACAAAACATTTAAATTATTGCAAAGGGTCACCACCTGCATATTATTACTATTGCAGCCTCTTGATATAAGCGAGTGTAATGGCAAGAATGTTTTTGTCTATACGTACTGGGTTTTAAATGTTAGCTGGCTCATGTTGAGCCGGTGTTATCTGCCTGCGTATCATTTAATATTATCATTTAATGCGTATCATTTAATATTATATTATCATTTAATATTATTGGGGTGGCGCAGTAGATAAGTCGCCGGTTTCCTATGCCGAAGGTAGCGGGTTCGATTCCCGCAAGGGGTGAACGTTTGTGACTTAGGTACGAGACTATTGAGGTCACCGAGGGTTTTCTCCGGGACTCCGGTTTCCTCCCTCCCTTCAATAATGGTACAGGACGCAGCCAATATAAAAATTTCAAAAAATAAAAATTCAAATTTCTTTCCGTCTTCTAATAGCGATCTCCTTGCCTTTACATCACCTGTTTGAGTGATGGATGTGTATTTGGTGTGTGTGAGGGTGAATGAGACAAGTGAGCGTGGATGTTGGTATAGATCGCCGCGCTTTGAGCCTGATTGGTTTGGGAAAAGGCGCGTAAATAGCATCCTTTATTATTATTATTATTATTATTATTATTATTATTATTATTATTATTATTATTATTATTATTATTATTATTATTTTTATGTAGTCTTATTGCTGTCATGTGCTGCAATTAACCTTATGTTATTTTTATGCCGTTCTTGCTGTCATAAGTATATTGTGTACCTCCAACCTTCCTATTCCCCCTCCCTACCCTCACCCTTTTGTCTGGTTGTACTTCCCTCCCCACCCCCACCCCCTGGGCTAGTAGCCTACACTGTAGTATAATATATTGGTGATTTGTTGTTTGTGGAATAAAAGGACACAGTTTCACACGTCCAGCAGTCCAACTCCTCCGAATAAACCGAACAGACATGTACTCATCGCACTCGAATTCTTGATGGTCACCCTGATATTAAATCTCTCCCACAGCTCCAGTGTTCAGCAGATAACATTACCAGAGCTTTTGTTGGAGAAACTGAGACAGCTGATCAACGTTTGTGATCTGAAGCCGTGAAATTCTTTACATAGATCATGCGAGACCATTTTTAATTAATTACAGACCTGTAATTGCTTAATGAGACTGCTTTAAATGCTTTGACTGATCTTAACAGTTACAGGGACAGCATAATTAAGGAAGAACGTGTATGTGAGAGGTGCTGGTGAAGGAATTGTTGTTTAGATTTGTGTGTTTGTGTGCGTGCGTGCGTGCGTGTGCGTGTGTTCGGGAATGGTAAAATAGAACTGATAAATAAAAAAAAAAAAACAACCTTATAATACAAAGAAAAGCGGGACTTGTTTAATATATTTGTCTTGCCTGTATATTACATAAAATTACGTGACGTGATCAATTTTTGCAATGATAGTTTCTTAAGAAACACACATGTGCAAAATGTAGAGGCGTATGGGAGTCAGCACTGCGGGAAATTAATTCTTTTTGACCGCTGCCGTACCTCAAATCTACCCTTGTAATTAAGGGGCTTTGATCTGAAAATCAAAGGTGTACCCAGTGTCATTTTAACTAACTGCTCAGGAGACGCAGGTAGCTATGCACTAAAAGTGATTCACCAGGTAAAACGCAGCAGGTGGGCGTTTTCATATTTGTAACCAGCCCTGTTCAAATTCTAAATGTGCCGTAGAAACTATACTTAATATAATATGCACACAATGGAAAGCAGTATATTGGCAAGGGGTATTAATAATGAGGGCTTTGGCTATTTCGATTCCTGAATTTCTTGTACAAAATTGGAAGAAGGGGTGACGGGTTTGGGAAGGGGGGGGGGTGAATATAATTTTTTTAAATTGGAAGTTAAAGTTTAAAATGTGCTGAATAGGCAGCAAAATACAAAAAAAGGGACGGAATCTAGTCAAAATTCGTATTAAACACAATACCGCCTATATAGTCTACATAAACATGCACATGTATAGCGGCAGTTTGATTAAAGGCTTTCAAAATATTCCAAAAGGATCAATCATAGCTCTAGAAATACTGAGGACAACTCGTCAAAAGAAATGTCTCAGGGAAAACATATAACTGATGTCTAAGTATAGGCGCAAACCTATTAACTACAAAAGCAAGGCTTGACCTGTTAACAGTAAAACAAAACAACATAGGATCATAGAGTTATCCTTCAGTCTGTTACTATACTCCTACTTAATCCTACTCGTCACAACCAAATGGCTTTTTATACAAATATCCAGCCTACTACATTCAGCTCAAACATCCCACTTTAAAAAAATTGTTTTAACATAAATTTTATTCAACAAACAAACCAGATATTAATACAAGGCAAAACATTAGGGCGCACAAAAGCACAAGGCTTAATTAAGTGCTACCCAAATAATAATAATGTGTCAAAATATCACTGACGGACGACAGGAAACAACAACAGAACATTGATTAAAAATACAAGAAATAGAAAGAAAAAAAAACATTTATAAAAAGAAAAGAAAATTTTAGACCAAAAAAAGATTTCCAAGTGAAGGGGAAGAGAAAAAAAAAGAAAAAAAATAATAGGGGGGGGGGTGCATGGTGGTGGTGAAGGAGAGGGGTTGGGGCGTGGAGGGGGAGGGGCGGGTGCGAGAGAGTTATACGAGGAGGGGCGGGTGCCGGTAAGAGAGAGTTATACTTGTGGGAAGAAACTAATGATTGTGTTGAAGATCAAAGTTAGAAAGCGAAGTATGTGGAAAGTCGTTGAAAATATAATATAATATAATATAATATAATATAATATAATATAATATAATATAATATAATATAATATAATATAATATAATATAATATAATATAATATAATATAATATAATATAATATAATATAATATGCAGTCAAAATCGGTTACATGAACAGTTGAAAACGTCTTGGCATTTTCTTGCAATGACAATTCTACATTTCCAAAGAGTAAGGTATTAACTTCCCTTAGGATAGGATCAAGAAGACCAATCGTTTGAATACGGGCATCGTCAAACAAAGGACAAAAAAGCAGGAAGTGTTCAGACGTTTCGGCCGGGTGTCCGCAACGGCAAATCGGGTCGTCTATCAAATGGCGACGATATATATCGTAGTTAAGGTTGCTTACACCCAGCCGAAGCCTGCAATGGATAATTTGTTGTTGTCGTGCACCATGATAATAAAACGGCGGGACTGCACCCCACTTATATACAGCTTTACTATTTTGCTAACTCGGACGACCTTTCATAAGGCAGTGTAGTAATTGACAAACCATAATTGCAAGAAAAAAAAGAGTTTCAAGGTTCTTCTGAGGCCTCCTAAGCCTGATACAGTCCTCCTTTAATAAGTGCACCTCAGAAAGCACTGATAATCCGGGTGCGTATTTACAAGGGAGAAATCGAAAGGGCTTCTCGATATAATATAACCCGTCACTACATAATAAAAAAGCTGCTTGTATTCCTAGTTCTTCTTCTCCCCCCCCCCCTCTTCCCCTCCTCCATCCCCCAAATTTCCCACCCCGACCCCCATGCTCACCCTAGCAGCTAACATTCGCAGGAGTGACTCCTACTCCTCCACCGCTCGCTTCCAACCCCAAACCCCTCTTCTTTCTCCCTCTTCCTCTAGGATATTTTGGGTGATCGAAGGTGATCCAATCAATCCAGTGTCAATCAATCAGGTTTGTGCCGAGAGATTCTAAGGTTAGGCTTCAATGTAAACAAACAAAACAAACTATCGTTTCACGTGGATTTGGGGGAAGGGGCGAGAGTGAGAGGAAGAGAATGAGGAGGAGAGACAGACAGACACACAAAGGGTAAATAAAAGGAGAAAGAGAAAGTGTACTGCCGAAATGTAAATGAACTAAGCATGGGAAAAGTTTTACGTGAAATAAAACCAAGGGACAAAGGGGTGCAGGCAATCGATTGTTTGGAAAACAAAATAACAATGTGTATGTGTGTGTGTGTTTTCCCCTGTTCATTTAATAACTGCAGGGAAATGACCTCGGGTATGTCTGAAACGGTTGCAAAATAAGTTGTTGTCGTTGTTCTTATTGTTGCTAATGTTTTGTTTAAGACAAAAAGACGAAAGAAAGAAAGAAGAAGAAGAAGAAGAAGAAAAACAATAACAACAGCAACAACATGATATGATGATGACGATGATGATGATGATGACGACAACGACGATGGCGATGATGATGATGAAGATGATGATGATGATGATGATGATGATGATGATGATGATGATGATGATTATGATGATGATGATGATGATGATGATGATGATGATGATGATGATGATGATGATGATGATGATGATGATGATGACATTATAGAGAAGTAGACGGGAATAGAGAATGAGAAAAGTCAAGAAAATAATCCCTCTTAGTGTACTGGTAAATTGCGTGACAAAAAGCAAAAAACGAACGGGTCCAAAACCGAGAAAAATGTAAAATGTAATTCTGACTCGAAATAACTTCTTATTTCCTGCTTTCATTCTTTCCTTCTTTATAGAGGAAGCTTCTCTGCGTGCTGAATGTTGAGCCGAAACAAAGAACGTGTCTGTCACTGTTGAAACTGCATGCCTATTGTGGGAATAGCAATATTATAGTCAGTGTAATCTGTAATGGGTTTGCAAGTGAGTGTGTTTTTACTCTGATTACTGCTAGTGCACTGCATTATCCTGTTTCCTTATAGATCAATAAACTGTATCTCTGTTTGTGTCGCTATATCGTGGTCTAGTCTGTTATCGAAGATATTATTTACTCTTTCCCTGAAATGACGACCTGAATTACGCAAAGCATTGCAGTGACGAATATTATCCCAGTACCAAATCCAATATGTGCAATGCATCCAACTGTAAAGATGCACAGACCAAAAAGTCAGTTCCTAAAAAGAAGCATGGGTCTTGCGTGCCTGGGGAGATCCTTACTGATGCGTCTTTTGCTATCCCTTTAATCCCTAAATGCGCGAATGCATCCCCAGATATATGTGATGTCGGTGCAAAAATTGATTTCAACATGCAACAGAACATAGATGCTGGGAGCATCGTGAAAAACTGTCCGACAGGCACTGAAGTTTCGACACCTCTTGTAGGAAGTTAGGCCTGAGTAAATTGATTATGTTTAATTAACAGTTTAACTTGACTCTGGCTGATACGCTACTACCGATAGATAGATAGATAGATAGATAGATAGATAGATAGATAGATAGATAGATAGATAGATAGATAGATAGATAGATAGATAGATAGATAGATAGATAGATAGATAGATAGATAGATAGATAGATAGATAGATAGATAGATAGATAGATAGATAGATAGATAGATAGATAGATAGATAGATAGATAGATAGATAGATAGATAGATAGATAGATAGATAGATAGATAGATAGATAGATAGATAGATAGATAGATAGATAGATAGATAGATAGATAGATAGATAGATAGATAGATAAAATTAGATTAAATTAGATTAAATAGATTAGATTATATTAGATAGTAGGCCTACATGTATATGCTCAAAAGGTCCAGCGGACAATACTTAGGATATGCGTGCTTTGTTCAAATAATAAATAACAAGTTTGAAAGCTTTGAAGTCAGACTATTGATTATACCTAGATACGAGCAGACTCTTTAACGAGTTTGAAAATCGTAAAGTCAAGCTGGGTGCATACTTCCCTAAAACACAATCTCCATTTGATGACTTCAATAATGTTAGGGCTGATGTTGTACACTCTCATGGTTGACCACAGAGCTGCATGCCAGACTAGGTCAAACGCTTTCTTGAAGTCTACAAACACGTGATATATGTGTTGTTGAAGCTCTAGGTATTTCTCGCAGATTATTCTGAGGTTGAAAATCTGCTCAATGGTACTTCGCCCTGCCCTAAATCCTGCTTGTTCTTCAGTCATGATTTGTTTAGCTTGGAGTTTCAATCTGTTGAGTATTATTTTCAGGAGGACTTTGCTGGGATGGCTGATGACGCTGATGGTGCGGTAATTTTTACACTCCTGAAGGTTACCCTTTTTTGAGGAAGAGTGCTGACAAGCGACTGGGTCCATGGTGTGTGTGACGGACGGACTAGTTTTACCCTGCTTACTGTACTATTTAGCCTTGTTTAGTCAATGTAATCTTAGAAAGTTAATGTAGTATAGAGCAGACGATGACAGTATAGCGGAGGTACACACACTGCGAGCTTGACGCAAACAGTGTAGTGACGTCAGCACTGTGTGCGTGGAAGCGAAAAGCTTATCCAATGGGACTCAGGGAGAGCGGTTAGAGCCGGTTCTGAATGGGTCAAAACCTAGCATAGATTGAGCCAGTCCTATGAAATACGCCGAAGTCTACACAGCTAGACCGGAGCAGAGAAAAATCTCCACTCATAGACCAGGAAGCAGGACTTTGAGAATCTTAGAATTCAATCAAGTAGCCACGGGGCCTGACTTTGTCAAACAGGTAAATGAACACATTCTGTTTCATCGTGATATATTTATATTATTGTTGAAATTATGTTTGTGGAATTTGCTATGCATAGATTTGAATGTTAATCCGAATTTGCCGTACCACGTGGAAAAGCCGAACACGTGTTAAGCACGACCGGTTTGGACGCCATGTTGTATACCTGACGGAACCACTGTTGGTTAACCTATATGTATGTTTGGAGACCAGTGGCTGTACCAGTGAATGTTTATAATATTATTAATTCTGTATGTGTATAGTTAGCCATGATTTATATTTATGTATGTATAGGAAATTAGAGTTGAGATTCCAGTGGACCACGGACGTAGCAGAATGTTCGTCGCTTATGTATAGAGATGTGGAGCTATCACTGAGGGCTACTTTGGCTTTCAGTGAGACGCTCTGCACAGACCTATTATTCAAGGTTGTGCAGAAGTTCGTCTCTTGTGTTACAGACGAACAGGCGAGATATCCCGTGCGCCCAACTCCACAGAAAAGAAGAGTTGGCTGTTTAGCCTCTACAGCACAGGACTGAGAGAGCAGCCCTGGAAAACACTCTCCAAGACACCACAGAGTGTCAAGGAACCAAACTACACAACGACCCAGCGTGTACCAGAAGCTACCTCATCAAAGGGCTTCAAACACAAGCTAAGTGCCCAGGAATCAGCGCACTAAAACTGATAGAAAAAGGACCACAGTAGTCCACTCTTCAGAAAACTGTAAAACGGACCACAGTAGTCCAATCTACATGAACTCTAGTAGCCAGTGCCCTATGAAGACATAACAGCTGCCTAGACTATCAGCGATCGAATCATTTGCATTGACTCTTGACTTTTTAAGGTAGATTAGTACATCGAAGATCTTGTATAGAGTAGAAGAAATAAATGTGTGATTTTAACTTTTATGAAGTGGCTGGACTACATATGATTCATAGCCGTGTGAAAGCTAGTGTGACAGTGATCTTTTGCCATTTTTCTATCTATCTCTGTATCCCAGCCTTAACACAGACCGAGCTAAACAAATAAATTTATTAAAGTAATTCATCGGGTGACTAACTAGCAGTTCCCATAGAATAAAGCGTGAGGGTTACAGCATTCCATTGTGCAGAGCCCAGCAACCCATAAACCCCACGTGACAGTGTGGGCCACTTCCCACTCTGCCAGAGCTTGTTACAGATAATGATGAGGATAATGATAATCATCGCTTCTCTTCCTGCTTGTAGCAAGTCTGCGGGTATGTTGTCCAATCCCGCTGACTTTCCCTTCTTCAGCGATTACATATTCACACACACACACACTTCAATAACTTTATCACAACCCAAACCGTTAACTTTAACAATGTTGTAATGACCTCAGCACAGTTCGTCGATTACGCCAACCACACTTTAAATATTCTCCGCTTCCACACCATCTACAGCCGAACAAGGCACTGGTTGATAGGAATCGAGCGAAGACACACACACACAAACACGCACACACACACTCAATCTATAGAAAAGTGTGAGGAGACTTAACAAACGCCAGACAAAAAAGACAGGGCTGTCACTGCGATCCAAAATGTCAGATTCACCTTTCAGGAAATGATCGGTCACGCGGGCCGGAAGTTCAGGGGAGAAGACACTATATGAGGCAGCAGCACTTGAAGACAGAAGTAAGCAGACCAACATATTCCGCCATTTTATTTTTTTAATTTCAAACCACAACCTCTACACCACTTTTCCCTCATCCAATTCTTTTTTCTCTTCCCCCCCCCTCGCCCCATCCCTACCTCCCCAACCCCACCCCACCCCCCCACCCTTAAAAAACCTAGTCAGTACTCCCACATAGATCTACGATTAGCATAGTTTCAGTGCAGTCTCTTTGCGCTTTTATCAGTCATCTTATCTTCTAGCCTCTCCTTTTAGCCACAGTCCAATACGTGTGCTATAATATGGCCGTGTAGTGCGCAATGTGACAATTGCACTAGGACAGCGGAAGTTCACCTCAAAACGGCGGATATAGGCTGCTGGAACTTTACTCTTCGGTCACGCCATTTCGCAACATGGTAGCCAGAATCTATTAATGCTATGTTCTACAGGAATAGCATAATTATAAGTCTGGTTCTTCAGGACTAACATAGTTATGAGTCGAGACTTTAATTTAATAATAATAATAATAATAATAATAATAATAATAATAATAATAATAATAATAATAATAATAATAATAATAATAATAATACAGTACATTTGTATCGCGCGGTACCTCGCAAACGGTAAGGAAAGCGAGCTCTCCGCACTTGACAACACACGTGCAATCACACACACACACACACACGCACACAGAACACGTATACACTTATCAAATGGTTAAATAATTACAGTAAAACATGGCCATGTAAAACAACAGATAATATGAATACCAAGAACCGAGCATTAAGCTTGCCAGAAGCTCAATGTGGGTTGATTGGTTGTTTTATTAAAGTATTCTTCGTGTTGTTGTTGTATCAATTTTTATTCATCAGATTAACATAGGTCGTATTGATGTAACATAAACAATTTACAAAATCTACCATGCGTACATCATATATATTTTCCAAATTAATTATTTAATCAATTAATAGAACCATAGAAATCATCATACTACTAACTTACACAAACACTTTTAACAACATATATTCCCTTGTAAGAAATTCGTTCACATTAAGAAACAAACAAAAGGAAAATCTAAAATAATTTAAAACTTTCAACCTCACATGTGGAGAACGATGAACTTATAAATATCATTTTGCATCTAAAGTTGAAGTTGGGCCTCCAGGCCCCTACCTTCCACCCAACCCCCTTTCCCCACTCTCCATAAAAAATCAAAAGAAAAATAGTAAAATTATCAATCAAAATTAAAACAAATTATTAAATAATCCCCCCTCCCTTCTTCCCACACCTCTGGCCATCTTTTCCCATCCCAAAATGTAAAAAAATACATAAGAAACATTTATTGAAACTAATAATATTTAATTAAATAAATTAGGTGCAAAGAATAAACAAATTGCTAGACTAACTGTTAAAAGGTTGTTTTTTTAATTAGAAGAAATTGAATAATTCATGACTTCTAATTAAATATATGAGCATTAAGCTCAATGACCAATTAGAATGTTCTTCTGAATATACAACACTTGAGATTGACATAGGTAGTTTTAATTTATTTATTTAATTCAAATGAGTAAAGGCTAAAAATAGTTATAATTTTGTTGGCATTCAAATATTAAGTGATTTATATTCAAAATTCCATCACAATTACAAAGTACTGGAGGATTTATGAAACGAGCACACCAAGCATTAGCCTTATTCTTTGAAATAAACTGTTAAAATGTTAAGATTGTAAAATATATATATATCACATTGTTTGCTACTGAGATCGAGATGTAAAGACGCACGAAAGCAATCACAGATATTCGCACCACACACATGCATACATATAAAACACGGAATTACACTAACCGAGGCACAGAAGAACCACTCAAAGCTTTTGCTAATCTAACGTTTACATCAAAGCTCATGTTCTCAATGGAACCGATAAAATGAACATCAGTTGGCAAAAATAGACGAATATGGCTACATTGAAGAAATACATGTTTCAGATAAATGGATTCACCACATATGCATTTCACATTTTACAATTATTGGGTTTCATTGAATTTAGTATTATTCTATGTGCCATGCTTGAAACTGATTTAGCAATCCCACAAGGTTTCTCATAATTGAGATTGAGTTTGATCTTTTTTATAAATGTATTTTCTCTAAGAGTTTCGAATTTGTTTAGAAGACAATTCTATATGATAGTACAGAAACAACACAATTGCAAAGGGTAGCCAGACTCTATTGATGCTACTAGTTATACAGGAAGAGCATACTTATTATTAGTCGAGACCCTAACTTGCCTTAAGCTAGCCACAATCAATTAATACTACAGCATAACACTCTACAGGTCCTCTTTTAGAATGTACAGATCATACATAAAGTGTACAAACTACGTTAAGTTTGTTTCAAAGCCAGTTTTAAGAATAAGCGGAAGGTTCTATGACATACATTTTTTCAACCTCGCTGCTTTGCTTTTAACTCTCCTACTAATTACAATGACTAGCCAAAACTATTGTAACCATTTAAAAAAGCTGATGCATTACCAGAAAATAAATCAACAAGAAAACTAATAAGAAGTTGGTTACCTAATTAGTCAAACCTTACCTGCGATATGCCAAGGTATTCCTCGATGTTGTTCGTTACGTACAGCACATTCGCCTTTTTATTTAGGAGAATCAAGAACCCTTGCAGGGCCTCAAGAAGCAATGGACTTTCTTTCAACGACTCCAAGTCATAATCTGGAGAACGTACCGGCGCTGACGATCCTGAAGAGAGTTAAAAAAAAAACACACAAAAAAAAACAATTTATATATATATATTAGAAAAAACGGCAAAGGAAGATCAAACGAGTGAGAGATTCAGATTAAGATATTTTATAAAAGAGAGGGAGAGAGAGAAAGAAAGAGAGATAGACACAGAGACAGAGGAAGGGAGAGAGGGCCAGATACAGACGGACAGATAGACAAAAAAGACAGACAGTAGGCAGACCATTTGATGATCATACAGAAGATGGAAACAGGCAGACAATCAGACGGACAAAAAATGGGAATATCATCTCAAAGAGACAGATAGTAGGCAGACCATTGAAAGATCACACAGAAGACAGAGGAAAACAGGCAGAGAGAGAGAGAGAGAGAGAGAGAGAGAGAGAGAGGGAGGGAGGGAGGGAGGGAGGGGGAGAAAGATGAGGAGCTGAGTGACTTTAAAAATAAATACAGGCAGATACAGAAACGCAGTAAATTCTCGAGGCAGCTATGAAAGGAACGATGGTGGGATTGCCATAATTTTAACTGCTGTCTGTAACCCCAGAGAATGGACTTTCTTGTTAACTGCGCATTCTGGTTACTATTAAAAGAAATATTTTTCATCGTAATAACGCCACATGGGGTTCAAACCGCCAGCAGATCAGCTCATTAAAACAATCAGTATGCGCAGCTGGCCACCCAGGGCTGTTCGTGACTAGCTTAGTCAAGCGCCATGGGTGCACAGAAAACTATGGAAAGCGGAAAGCGTCAAATGCGCGTGCAATTGCACGCGAAAGTGCACACCCAATTGTACGCCCATCTAGTAGCTGATTGGTCGAAAACTGTCACGCCAAACTGCGCAAGCGCAACTGCACACGCAACTGCACATCGTGCAATTGCACACGCTTTTACCTACGAGTCACATTAAAACTAGGAATGGGAAATGTCCGGAAATACTTTCTATGTACCAAAATAGTGTAATGTAAATTGACATAATTTGCAATGTAACCCTCGCCATCCACGACCTCCTCTGCCTTCAACCCTTTCTCCCTTCCCTCCCCCCCCCCAAATTAACTGTTATAATAATTTACTTTGGTTTGCCCGTAAATAATATCAAAATTATCTTCCATCGCGCGCACAACGGTCTTCAATATGGCCACAGTGCAAAGCTTACGATAGACTGATGCTTTTTCCGTTCCATGTTTGCTAATTCTTCTGGATTAAAATCCGGCGTGCAGTTTGGCGATGCAATTGCGCTTGCGCAATTTGGCGTGCAAGTTTGACCAATCAGCTACTAAATGCGTGTGAAATTGCGTGTGCATTTGCGCTTGCGCAGTTTGGCGTGTAAGTTTTCGATCATCAGCTACTAGATGGGCGCGCAATTGCGTGCGCATTTTCGCGTGCAATTGCACGCGCATTTGACGCAGTTGTTGATACTGTTTGACGAATAAAGTTGGAAAACCTTCTAACGACGACTCCTACACTGTTACTGAGTGAACGGGCTGCGTAAATGACTATTCGATTTCCTTTCCGTCTTCTAATAGCGATCTCAATGCCTTTACACCACATGTCTGAGTGATAGATGTGTGTTTGGTGTGTATGTATTGGTGGGTGAAACGTAGATGAGCGTATATGTTGGTACAGATCGCCGCGTTTTGAGTCTGATTGGTGATCTGGGGAAAAGCGCGTATATAGCACCCTTTTTTTAAATATATTATTATTATTATTATTATTATTATTATTATTATTATTATTATTATTATTATTATTATTATTATTATTATTATTATTATTATTATTATTATTATTATTATTATAACGAATTCGAGTTACACAAGGTTTAAGCATCAGGGCTGAAACGACCATTGCCCTGTAACGATTTACTATTCCCCGTTTTCACATGCATTCGTAATTTTGTACTGATGATAAGGAGGAAGAAGACGAAGTTACTGTTCAGGGAGAGGAGAATGGTCATAACGATGAGGAGGAGAAAGAGGAGGAGGTAGAAGATGACAACCATGATTTGCCTTTTTGAGAGAATTTGCTGTATGCGACTTTCGGAATTCGGATCATACTGCAGGTGGTGGTGGAGGTAGTGGTGGTGGTGGTGGTGGTGGTGGTGGTGATGATGATGATGATGATGATGATGATGATGATGATGATGATGATGATGATGATGATGATGATGATGATGATGATGATGATGAGTAGGAGGAGGAAGAAGATGTTATACAGCACAATAGATGTAACAGCAATACTTTGTTTTTTTTACAAATTTCAAATGCGCATACACACGTGCGGTTTTCTCTCTCTTTCTGTCTCTCTGTCTCTGTCTCTGTCTCTCTCTGTCTCTCTCTCTCTCTCTCTCTGTCTCTCTCTCTCTCTTTATGTCATTGTGTCATGATTTATCAAAAGGCGAATTGTGGTGAAGTGAACGCAACCAGTATATTTGTTTAAAATTGTAACACTCTGTTTCTCGGCTTGGATGCTCACAGCTGAGCGTAGTAGACAGAAAAGCAATGTGATGTTACAGTCTTAACGATGTCTGCCGCCTAAAATTCAGGCCATGACGTGGGCGAAGGCGGGTGTGCTTGTTGCGGATGTGGACTGCTGGAATCAAAGCATTAACTTAGCCAATCCAATCATATCCTATAACAGTCAACCCTTTAAATGGTCCTATTTGCTACCTACATCAATTCGTACGGAGAATCTCTACAAGACGAAGCACGAACTAGACAGCATCGAATCTACAGGCCAATTTGATGAACGCTCTACTCTGCCAAACACTATACCACCCCAAAAGAATGTCAGACAACATTCGCCCCGCTCTTTGCAGACAGGAATCACGCCTAAAAGAAGTCAACTTGCTGCAAGATGCGACTTGTTAGACGCCATAGACAAGTAAGCCACTAATAAGGACTTTGTAAACTTGAAGAACTTGTTCCACTCTTCGAAGAGATCATCATTTGAGAGTTAATGTCCATTCACTTACAAGGATATTAGAAGATTACAACAATAACTTTGTAAGTTTCAAGTGCAGAAAAAAAATTAAAACACCCCCCCCCCCTCACCCCCTTAAAAAAATTAATTAATTAATTAAATTAAAAAAATGTATTAAAAAAATAAAATAAAAAAAATAAAAATAAAAATAAAATAAAGTAAAACTATTAAAAAAAGCAACCGTAATCAGCAATAATTTCTCACCCAGAAATCCACAGAATCTCCAAAATCCCCTGACAGGGGGATGCGGAAAGAGGTCGAGGAAATTAAGGACCAGAGCATAGCTGTGCCTGCTGGGAGAAGGCATACCCAACTCAGATCAATAGCATAGTACACTAGTACACCCGCAAGCTCGCACACTATGTATGGGAGGGGGACAGAGTAGAGCGATAAAATGGGGGTGTTAATGGCGCAAGAGGACGAAGAGTGGCCGATGCCCAAATCGATGGCTCAATCAATGAAGGACTGGGGCGATAAGGACTGTGGCTCAGTAGCTTATGCAGCAAAGAGTGTCACAAGCCATCGCAAACTACACTGACTGGGGTAGCAAAGAGTGTCACAAACCATCGCAAACTACACTGACTGGGGTAGCAAAGAGTGTCACAAACCATCGCAAACTACACTGACTGGGGTAGCAAAGAGTGTCACAAACCATCGCAAACTACACTGACTGGGGTAGCAAAGAGTGTCACAAACCATCGCAAACTACACTGACTGGGGTAGCAAAGAGTGTCACAAACCATCGCAAACTACACTGACTGGGGTAGCAAAGAGTGTCACAAACCATCGCAAACTACACTGACTGGGGTAGCAAAGAGTGTCACAAACCATCGCAAACTACACTGACTGGGGTAGCAAAGAGTGTCACAAACCATCGCAAAATACACTGACTGGGGTAGCAAAGAGTGTCACAAACCATCGCAAACTACAATGACTGGGGTAGCAAAGAGTGTCACAAACCATCGCAATCTACACTGACTGGGGTAGCAAAGAGTGTCACAAACCATCGCAAACTACACTGACTGGGGTAGCAAAGAGTGTCACAAACCATCGCAAACTACACTGACTGGGGTAGCAAAGAGTGTCACAAACCATCGCAAACTACACTGACTGGGGCAGCAAAGAGTGTCACAAGCCGTCGCAAACTACACTAACTGGGGCAGCAAAGAGTGTCACAAGCCATCGCAAACTACACTGACTGGGGCAGCAAAGAGTGTCACAAACCATCGCAAACTACACTGACTGGGGCAGCAAAGAGTGTCACAAGCCGTCGCAAACTACACTGACTGGGGCAGCAAAGAGTGTCACAAACCATCGCAAACTACACTGACTGGGGCAGCAAAGAGTGTCACAAGCCATCGCAAACTACACTGACTAGGGCAGCAAAGAGTGTCACAAGCCGTCGCAAACTACAATGGCTTGGGCAGCAAAGAGTGTCACAAACCATTATAAACTACAAAGGGTACCATTAATAATGGTATTGGATATAGTCAATCTAAAATTTCAAGAACACAAATTCCTTTATGTCTTCCAATAGCGAGCTACCTGCTCTTACATCACATACGTTTGAGTGATGATCAGAACATGCATTTGCTGTGTACATAGGAGTGTGAATATTTTGGTTCCAGATTGCCGCGTTTTGAATATAATTTAGGAGAAAAAAACGCATTTATAGCGTATAGTGTTACTACCTTCGTAGATCATTGTTGAGAATGTTTACCAACGCTTGAAACGATCTTAAAAGACATATCAGTACTCTTTGGTCTTAAAGCTGAGACGGTATTTCATACTCGTATTTTATCGCTTACTGCCCGGGTTAGAGTAGGTCTGCTATCTGAGGCTTAGAACCCAGCTGTCTCTAATACTCAGTGTAGGTACCAGAGCATGTGGACGCACGCCTCTAAGGAGTAGGTAGCCTTGACAGAACTCTGACACTCGGTATGGGTGTCCCAGAATCTGGAAATGTGGTCTTCAGAAGGGTGAAGAAATTTAACGGGAAATAAATCGACCAAAAAACTTGTCGAAATATCAAATGGCAATAATGGTTACTACAGTTGAAGTGTCGTCTACAGGAGTGTGACGATTTAATGGGGAGACTCCACGAAAGAGGGAAAAAAACACTTGTCGATGTGTCGGTCATCTAGAAAAATAAATTGCGACAACATATCAAAATGAAAAGAATTTAAAGTTTGAAGTTCTGTCCCCTTCTCCTTGTTTGTTGTTTTGTTGTTGTTGTTGTTTTAACGCTCTAAGCATGCTACCATAGCATGGAGAAACCGCGCTAAACAAATGTCGTACATAAACATAAACATCAACCAATCAAGCATAGCGGGCCAGTTTTAGCCAAAGCAATTCATCCTTCGGTAGTGCTACTCTCCCCCAGTTTAAAACTATGAGAATGTGGATATTTCTGATTGAATATTGATTGACTATTAAGATTCTTATCACATTAGGTGAAAAGATCCAAGAGTGGAAAACTTTCAGAACCTAAAGGAATTTGGAAAAGGACGGTCCTCACTAGAATCGATGGAATGGAAAGACTTTTTTTTCTTTCCAGATAAGGGTTTCAATGGTTTGATGCAGAGTATCGATATCTGCCATGAAATGTAATGTGAACTCTTTTTGTAATGAGCTTTCTTTCTCTTCCCATTCCTTCCCCCAACCTCCCTTCCCATCTTTCTCTTCTTACAGAATACACAATGTATTCAACCAAGTGACAACATACATTGCATACGGAAATCGCTCCGATGTTGGTATAGGCAGTCACACACACATACACACACACACACACGCACCCACACACATACATACACACACACACCCACACACACACACATACACACACACACACACACAGCCGAGGGGACACAGTATTATCATGACTTTCCTGAAATGCCACATACGTTGTGCTGACAATGGTAAGATTTCGTCCCCCTTTTGAAGTACTTTTAAGTGTTCGAACACTAACCCTAACCCTAACGGATCATTGTTTTGACGTCAAAACAAGTAGGTCTGTCAAAACAAGTTATTAAATGTTCACTGGTTTGTCCAGATAACACCGTGTAAACATGCCCCTCCCCCTACCACACACACATACATATATACATACCCCACACAACATCATTTCAGACTTCAATTAAATTGCATCCTCCTACTTCTTTCCCTTCCTCATCCTCCTATTTTTTCCTCCTCGTTGTTAGAGCACTTACAACTACCATCAGAGCGTACCGGCCACAAACCATGAAAGCAAGGAAGTGATTTTGTAAAGAAGGAAGACAAGCTTAGTTAAAATAGTCTCACCTTAAGAAACCTGATTGCAGTAATAATATAATCTACAGTAGGAATAATCCCTTAATTGATCAAACAATGTATGACTTTTATTATGTTTTGAGGAAGTGATTGATTGATTGATTGATTGATTGATTGTTGCTTTAGGTCCAGCGGACTCTTCCGACCCAAATCAGGACCGGTGAGGAAGTGATGGGACAGCAGCCAAAAACGGTATATATATATATAATATATATATATATATATATATATATATATATATATATATATATATATATATATATATATATATATATATATATATATATATATATATATATATATATATATATATATATATATATATATATATATTGCACTTCAACATAAATAAATAAAACACCTACCCACAAACACACACACCCACACACACACATCCACACACACATGGGTTACACATTAGATTATATTGCACCAAAATTATAAACGTTATAAAGCATCTTAAAAAATACACAATCATCAAACTCTGCGTATCATTCTAACACTGACCACTGACAATCACAGATTTTAAAACTTATGCATTTTATATATATATATATATATATATATATATATATATATATATATATATATATATATATATATATATATATATATATATATATATATATATATATATATATACTACTCAAAATAATACATGGGTCTCTCTTTAAATCAGAAACACGAATTCAATTTATTAGTTCATCATAATTTATTGCAATCATTTCTGCATCAATAACAAAAAAGATTTGAGACATTAGTCGCTTAAAATTCGAGTAAATTCAATTTAACTGGACATACCCCTCATTTACAAAATCAAAACTTTAGAAACCAAAAATCTATAGAGTCAGTATCGGGTGTGGCCACCGTTTGCATCAATGCAGTCTTGGCATCGTTGTCTCATGGACCGTATCAGGTTATGGAGGATGTTTCCTGGGATGGCCAACCACTCTTGCTGGAGAACTTGGGCCAGAACTTCAAGGTTAGCTCCTGGAGGGAGGTTAGCCCGTGTCTGTCGACCCAAGACATCCCACAGATGTTCTATGGGGTTCAAATCGGGTGATCGAGCCGGCCAATCCATCCTTATGACGTGCTGTTGCTGCAGGAAGTCATTGACGATACGCGCTCGGTGGGGTCTGGCATTATCGTCCTTAGTATGGCACCTTCCCCAATGGCCCGCAGAGCTGGGAGAACCCTAGGTTGTAGGACGTCATCCCTGTAGCCAATACCGTTTAAGTTGCCATGAATTTGGAGCAGGGGTGTTCTGAAGTTTAATGTGAAGCCACCCCACATCATGACAGATCCACCACCAAAGTGGTCATGCTCGCGCACCGTCGCATCAGCAAAACGCTCC
This sequence comes from Oncomelania hupensis, assembly GCA_036898135.1. Classification (NCBI taxonomy): domain Eukaryota; kingdom Metazoa; phylum Mollusca; class Gastropoda; order Littorinimorpha; family Pomatiopsidae; genus Oncomelania; species Oncomelania hupensis. The sequence goes on along the minus strand of CM072513.1, from coordinate 67,049,574 downwards.
CGTGGACGCCTCCAAACATTCACTCGACGGTCGTTGAAAGACAGGGAGAACCGAGACTCGTCTGTAAAGAGCACCCTTGACAAATGTTGCCTAGTCCACACCAAATGACGCCGAGCCCAGGCCAAACGCGCTGCACGGTGAGCTGGGGTGAGCAAAGGCCGTACTGCTGGTCGTCTTGATCGCAGGTTTGCCTCGTGTAGACGGTTGCAAATTGTCTGGTCGCTGACGTTAACATTGCTGGCTGCGTGAAGCTGTCTTCTGATGGTGTTTGCTGTAGCGGACCTCATCCTCAGAGTTGACAGGGTGATAAAATGGTCTTGTCTTGCAGTGGTAACGCGGGGGCGTCCGGACCTTCTTGGTTCTTGGACGCTTCCAATGTTGTTAAAGCGCTCCCGCAGCCTTTGGACAACGGAGTGGGACACTCCCAGCCGCCTGCCAACTTCTCTCACCCCCACCCCTTTCTGAAGCCATGCAATAGCTCTGCCTCTATCCGCATCAGTCAATCGTCGCCTTGGGGGCATGGTTAGAAAAGCAGCAAAAGCTCTGCCATTTATACCCAGAAAAAAGCGCCGATTGTTGAACTGAACTCACAAAATGCAAGCCTTTCGCGTGCAAATCACTTTTTAATGTTGAAAATTTTGTTTTATTAGCAAGACAACAGTAAATTAGGGTCATTTTTTTGTAAAAATTGGGTTTGTTTTTCAATTCAGTCCAGAAAGTTCGAAACTCACACATGTGATTACTTGTCAGAATAAGATTGTCTTGAATATATATATATATATATATATATATATATATATATATATATATATATATATATATATATATATGTATATATATATATATATATATATATATATATATATATAAGGCACAATCGACTTTTAACTCCTAAAGATTTAAGCGAAATACATGTACAGGTATTATTATTATTATTATTATTATTATTATTATTATTATTATTATTATTATTATTATTATTATTATTGAGGATTTTTATAGCGCACTTATCTCGCCGTACTTGACCAGACTCTAGGCGCTTGCCGATACAGGATCTAACTCAAACCGCCCGAGACGCCCACCCGCAGCCTTTGGGCGCATGGTCTGACGCCCGGACAACTGAGCACAATCCTGGCCTGCCAAGGATGGGGGAGAAGGACCAAGTGCATGCTGGGTGTGTTCTTGTTACCGGCACTCACCCGTCTAGGACATGAGCGTCAGGATCTTTAAAGTCCGTTATGATGGAATGTATGCGACACTCAGACTAGACCTCGGTTTATACTCTCATCCGAAGGAGTAGGAAGCGGGAGTAAAGTGTCTTTCCCAGGGACACAACACAATGGCCCGGACAGGGCTCGAACCCTGGACCTTCAGATCCGCAAGCCAAAGCGGACCACCGTGTATAGAGACCCTCTTAATCACAATCTGGTGTGTTTTATCTCCTTTGGCCTTCGGTCACATTTTCACGTAGTCCTGAAATAGAACCATTACTGCAAGGTTGAAGGAGAGATAGGGAAGATCTCTCAATAAGGCATCGGTGTTGTAAGTATAACATTATCGGATGTACCTACCTATGGTAAGTTATTTAGGGCGGCAGACTTACGTCCTTAACAGCTATCTTGGGACAGCCGATCTATTTTGAATGCCTTCTTCACCCAAAATTATTGGTAGCAGTCAAAATCTGGGACAATATCATTGCGTTGCCTTCCTTTGATATTTGCACAGTCTACTATTACTACTACTACGTAGCACAGCAAAATTGTGAACAATTAATCAATAGGATTCATCGTACTGGAATTGCAGAATAGGAATCGATTCTCTATAATTATGCGCCTTGAGCCTCTCACCCTCTCCCCCTCCATCCCATATCTTCTTTTTCTTTTTTTTTGTTGGGGGGGGGGGAGGTGTTTGGGTTTTGGTGGATTGTGTTTTATAACAGCTGTTACCATCTAAAATAACACCAAATCAAAGCCGCATCTATGCGTGCAAATGAAGTTCGCTGTATACTACATGGAATAATCCTATCCTATCATATCCCGTAACTCTAAAGTCGTTGGGGCACCACAGATGATCTTTCACTATCCTCAGCAACCCTCATGGCTTCGCTCAGTGGTAGTGTAAGTGTATGTTTGCGCACGTATACGTGCGTGTTTGCGTGTGTGTGTGTGTGTGCGTGTGGGTGTGTCACCGCCACGACTCCGTCCAAGCAGACGCCACAAACAAACAACTTCTACACGCAGACAACCCAGACAGAATGGCGATTTCCCGCAGACGGAAGTGATGAAAACACAACAAATATATATATACAACTTTCAAACTATTTATTCATTCAAGCCACACACTCATACACATACAACATTTACACATGAAACGAAGAAAATGGTGATGAAACAATCAATGGTTCGATGAAACAATGAAATGGTACGTCAGGATGATCGAAGGTTGCTATTCAACCACGTCTATGTATCGAACTGTGCATAGCAAATGTCCGTTGCACATAAACGAACGAGAGGGGGGTCGAGTGTTAGGAGAGGGACAACAAGGAAAGAGCCAACCTGGCGGAATGAAGTCCCTGTCGAAGTCCCCGTAAAGGTATCCACTCCCCTCTCGTAGCTGTTATCGGACCGGTGCTGACGATGTCCAAACGTGGTGGCGTCGCCGCCCCCACTCGCCGCTGACGATGGTGATGAAATGATGATAGTGACGCAGTAGTCGCGGCAGCCCTGCCACCGTCGACGTCTCACAGCTGGACTCCTCCGGTCAGCTACACTGCGACGTCGAGGCCAGGTCCCGTCCACCCACGTCACAACCACCACAGGAAGGTTGGGGTTGGGGGATGATGATGAAGTCAATGATGAGGACGTGTAGACAACGATGAACACAGAACGTACTGATGGTGATGACGATGTTCAGTCCACTCGACCAAGTGCCGTCGTCGTCGATGCACGACGTTGGTAACGTTGAAGAACGCTGACCAGTCGACGAGCTGTCAAACTGACGAATTGTCGAACCTGCAACATGCTTGTCGCATCGTTAATATCATGTCCACCTGATTCTGTCCCCCTCCCCTCCAATCATACTCTCCCCCCTCTCATACTCATCTCAACTAATCTCTGATGCTTGAGAGGCACAACTGCTGTCCGCTTCCCTTCCTTGATTCACTCACTTATCCTCTTTAGCTACTGTTATTGTCGCTGGTAAACAAACACATAATTCATGAAACTCAATGACATTATGAATGCATGAAATGAGCAATGCTGCAAATGAATACATGTAAACATCAACACATTATTCATCTCAAGCAACAGCAACAACAACAGCAACCACCTCCGTCCTTACCCTCATTCCTCTACCTCATTCTCCCTCCTTCAGTCGCACTCTTCCTTTCTTCTGCCTCTCCTCACTGCAACCATCCCCATCCTTCCCTAGCCTCACACACAACTATCGTACAACACCCCAAACAGCCGGCACTAGGGTTTCTGGGCACAGTAAGGAAAATACACCATTCACTCACCCACACGGTTCGAATGTAATCGCACTCGTTGACCTTACTCCACTGCTCTCCCAACGAATACTTTCAAATAGGGTAATCCTGTAGTGCGTAGTTTCCGTAGTGGACAATGCCTCACACTACCTACCACCACTAACACCAAACTTTGCTAACTTTTATCATACTCTGCACTGAGCATAACATTACAGAAAGCAACAATTTCCACAACTAATATTTCTCTGGACCAGTTAATATAATCCTTTATTAACCGTCCTACCCTATTTCCAGAACACACAAACACACCCAGAGCACAAGACAAAACCGTCTACACTGTACCTCTGTCAAACCTGTTCTGCCAAAAACGTGAGTACACTTCCTTACCTGCTAACCGACCTACGCTGTTGCCACGATTTGCACGCATAACCACGCATACGACAACACGCAGTTACTACCCCTAACTCATTAACTCTCCACCCACAACCTGCCCGGTTTCTACCACAGACTGCCCTGTGACAGGGTGTGTGTGTGGAAAGGGTAGTGGTAGGAGTCTCTCCCTCTCTCTTATTCGGATGCGTACATGTGTGTGGTAGATTGGGGGGCGGGGGCAAAAGGGGAGAAGAGAAGAAGGATATTCATCTTCTTCCTATCATAGGCAATTTACTGTAGGCTGGTCCTTCATTTTCTGTCAAATTTAAATTCCCCCTTGAGGTACTGAAATCCATCCATCATTTTGTGAGATCGTTCTGGAAAATCCATCTTCCTTACTTCTTCTTCTTCTTCTTCTTCTTCTTCTTCTTCTTCTTCTTCTTCTTCTTTTTCTTCTTCTTCTTCTTTTTATTCATGATCTCATCCTTCTTCTTCATGATCTCATTCTCCTTCTTCTTCTTCTTCTTCTTCTTCTTCTTCTTCTTCTTCTTCTTCTTCTTCTTCTTCTTCTTCTTCTTCATGATCTTCTTCTTCTTCTTCTTCTTCTTCTTCTTCTTCTTCTTCTTCTTCTTCAGGATACTGCGTGTGTGTTTGTGTGCGTGTGTTTGTGTGTGTATGTGTGTGTGATGTATTCTCCGCCAGAACCTAGGAACAGCTCTGCAATTTTAGTTTTTTTTGTTGTTTTTGTTTGTGTTCATTTCTTTTACTTTCCCATTCGTCCCTTGGAGTAAGTTTTCTACTGTGGTCTCTGAAAATCTCTTGTTTTCGGTTGAATGACAGGCTCTGCATTGCTCTAGTTGACGTACGGCAATTTTATAATACATAATGATACAGGTTGCTATCACGCGACTCACTGAAATCAAAGCGCGGCGTCTGAAGGGATCGCTATTACAGATGGCTGGGAGAATTTTTTTTTATGTTGACATTTAGATTAACTGCATCAAATACCATTACTGAAGAAAAGGGAGGAAACCGGAGTACCCGGAGAAAACCCTAGGTGTCCTGAAAATTGTCGGTGTCCTGAAATGTTCTGTCAACTGCAACTGTATCTCTCCTCCCCCTTCCCCGCCTTTCCCTCCTCCCTCTTCTTCAGTCACCACTTCACTAACCCAAACTGACATAACCAAGCCAGTCCATTCTCGAATGTTGTCCTCCCAACTTTTTCTGTCTCCCTCTTTTTCTGCCTCCTTGCATCGTGCCTTGCAGGGTGGTCTTTGCAAGGTCTGATGCTCTAGTGACCATCAGAGTTTCCGTTTCTTATCCACTGTGAGCATTTCATCGTGTTGTCCAATGGGTTGTGTGATGGTCTGTCGGACTTCGTCGTTGGTGATATGCTGGGTATAGGAAATGCCCAGAAGTCTTCTGTAGCACCTCATCTTCATGCTTTGTATTCTTCGTTGTAGGTCTACTGTGAGGGTCCATGTTTCGCAAGCGTATAGGAAGATAGAGATGACAAGGGAGAGCAGCAACCTTACCTTGGAGTGTAGAATGATGATACTGTCTTTCCAAATGGGCTTCAATCTTGCCAGGGCAGCAGTTGTTTGTGCGATCCTGGAGAGGACTTCCTGTCGGGACCCATTGTCTGATACAAGGGCTCCTAAATATTTGAAGCTATGCACCATGTTGATGGATTGACCTTGGACTGTAATGTCCATATTGATGCCATTAATGTTGTTGGTCATCAGTTTGATCTTTCATTTATTTCCATTCCAAACGCTCGGGGGAATGTCAAGCCTCTGTACCAGCTGTGGAAGTTCTTGCTCCTCTCCAGTCAATCCATCAATGTCATCCGCAAAACGGAGGTTGGAGATTGCTCTACCCTCTAGTGTGCCTTCATCTTCTGCAAAGGCATCTGAAATGATGCGCTCCAGGAAGATGCTTAAAATTGTTGAAGAGAGTATGCATTCTTGACGCACATCGATTGTTATTCTGAACCCGTTCCAGATGGCACTGTTGTAGAGGACTGTACTGGTAGCCTTATCATACAGGCTTTTGATGACTTCAATAATGTTAGGGCTTATGTTGAACACTCTCTTGGTTTTCCACAGGGCTGCATGCCTGATTCGGTCAAACGCGTTCTTGAAGTCTACAAACACATAATATAGATGTTATTTATACGGTAGTTATTTCTCGCAGATTATTCTAAAGTTGAAAATCCTGCCCTGAATCCTGCTTGTTCTTCAGCTATGATTTGTTCCGCTTGGGGTTTCAATCTGTTGAATATTATTTTCAGGAGGATTTTGTTGGGATGGCTGATGAGGCTGGTGGTGCGGTAGTTTTCACACTCTTTTTAGGAAGAGTGATGACAAGCGACTGGGTCCATGGTGTGGGTCACTCCCCACTCTGCCAGATCTAGTTACAGATAAGGGTGACGGCTTCAATCATCGCGTTTCCTCCTGCTTGAAGCAATTCTGCGTGTATGTTGTCCACTCCCGCTGACTTCCCCTTCTTCAGCGATTGCATTGTTGCCTCAACTTCTCGGAGAATTGGGAGGATTTCTTTTTCTTCTCTGTTCTGGGGACATGCTAAAACTGATGGGTCTCCGTTTGGTGCATGGTTGTAAAGGTCAGAGCAGTACTCTGTCCCTATATCAAAGACTTCTTGTTTTTCTGTAAGGCACATGCAAGACTTGCTTTGGATTCAATTCAATTCAATTCAATATTTTATTTTAAAGTCTCTTCACGTTGTGATTTTAGACCACTTCATTCTCACGCATGGACATACAGACATACAATTAAAACTGAAATGCAACCATAAATAATAACATTAAGCTTATTACTAATAATACTACAAACATTTTCCAACTGCGGACACGTATATTATACGAACTATCTCCATTATTGCAGGACTATGCAATAAAATGTCAATGTCTTCTTGAATACCCACAATGATGTTCTTTTCTTCATAAAGTGGTGTCAAAATAGGACATTCATATAAAATATGTTTAACAGATATTGGGAATAAACAAGTACACAAGATATTTTTTGAAAACTTTGTGTTCCATGAATTTACTCTTAGTTTATTAATTAGCCTACACAAATGTCTTGGACAAGCATAATTTTCGACGTTTCTACTCTGAGGTAAATCAGAATGCATACGCTTTTCCAGTAAGGATAATAATTCATATACTGAAGGTGATATGTTATTACATGCAATAGAATTATTTGCTTTCATTGCTCCTTGTTTCGCCAATTTATCAACTACGTCATTCCAATAAATACCCGAATGAGATGGAATCCAGCAAAAGCTGATTCCAATACCTTTAGATACCAAATAATGAATTATAAACTTGATTTCAAATAAAATATCTGTTCTCGTTTTACAGGACCAATGTTGCAAAGAATATAATGCTGATTTTGAATCAACACATATAAGGATATTAAAGAAAGCAATTGGGAAGTTACAAATTATGTTTAAAGCCATAAGGATAGCATACAATTCTGCTGTAAATACTGATACATTCTCAGACCTGTGCACATCTACGGATTTTCCGTATTTTCTCCGATTTTTATGAGCAGAATACGGATTACTTATTAAAATTCTATTAAAATTCCGAAAGTCTCATTTTTTTACTTGAACTGTCGTTACAGCTTGTAACTGAAAAGTTTTAAAAACTACTGAAATTTGGGTTCTTTGCTACTGATGAGCATTTTGAGTGTGCACAGGTCTGCATTCTTACCAACATAATATGATTTTTGAATTTTTAAGTCAGGGATCGCAATTCCAGCTCCAGCATCTGATGTTTCTAACACTGACCCGTCAGTATAAATTTTTAAATGGTTAGTATATTGCCTTTCAATATGCTCCCTAGCTTCAGTAACAACTAGATTAACATTTTCATTTTTCTTTGTTAGAGAGTAATCAATATCAAATTGTGCATTTGTATGTTCCCACTGCGGAATTTGAGGAATACTTGGTAATATAGGAATAGATGAAATATCAATATTACAAGTTGTTAAAATATCATTTGTATAATTTCGTATTGATTGGAGATACGTCAAATTCCTAGCTCTTTTTGGAAAATCTATATTAGAATCAATTAATATTTCTTCTGAAACAGAATTTGGAACTGACAAACCTCTGACTATATATTTTGCAACTGATAATTTTTGTTGTTCAGGAAAAGATAACAGGCAAGCTTCTTTATATGACTTAAGTGTACTTGAATGCACTGGAACACCTAGTGCTATTCTAATTGCTTTACTGTCAATACTTTGCAACTTATTTAGCAATGAATTTGAAGCTGAAAAATATACTTCTTGTCCATAACGAAGCACTGACCTCACTAGAGATATTGCCAAATGAAGTAATGTATTTGTGTCTTGACTCCATGGCTGTGCACAAAGTAGTTTAAAAAAAATTAACCTTTTACTAGCTTTTGATATTAAGTATTTAATATGAAAATTCCAAGATAATTTTGGAGTAAGATATACACCCAGGAATTTTACATTTTGCTTATAATGTAGAATTTTACCATTTAGTTCTAACTTAGGCAAACACTTTGAATTTACACCATTATTAAACAACACCAGGCAGGTTTTTTCCGCAGATAACTGAAGACCATTTTCTATCATAAATACATTCAATTTATTAAGTTCTATCTGATATTTGCTTTGGATCGTAGAGATCGTGAGCTGTTCTCTCTTCCTTTGTCACACAGGTCCACAAGTTCAGGTGTGATCCATACGATAGCTGATCAATCTAACTCTAGAAGCTTGAAGAAGTGCCGGTGTATACTTGTACTGTATACTTGTAACACTATGTTAGAGGAAGCAGATCGTTTTCAGGGATGTCGTTTGGGTCGGATCTTCGGCTTTTAGCCGAAATTTTTATTAAAAAGCCGATAAACTGTCCATCATGTCGGCTCGCCGAGCCGATGTTTTCACGGGTGAATCGGCTCAATTTTGTCCATTTTTGCGATATTCCTGTGCTGTACGCTTGCCGTTTAGGTGAGGATTCGATAATTACTAAGGTTAAACCCAGAAACTCTGACAGTATTGTATTCTGTCAAGGGACAGTCTAAACTTTTTATTGTTTTTGTGTGTCTAAAATTTAAGAAAATAAAATTTCTTTTTACTGTTCTTATTCTACTCTTAAAATCATGTTTTATTACAAAAATATGCATCCACAGAACACCTTTAATATATGGAGGTGGATGGTGCACGTTAACGTAGTGAATCTAGTCAAAAAACTTGTGAGACTGCTTTGGAAGAGAAAGCCGAAACTTTCTGTAAAAAGCCGAAAGTTTCACGGCTGTTTCGGCCAAATCGCCGAAGAAAAAATTTCCTAGCAACATCCCTGGTTTTAGTAGGTCAATATAACACCTTCGAGAAGGATGCTTAAAGAGCTGCTCATTACAGTAAATAACGTGGTCTGAGTTGCGGGTAAATTATAGATTTACCAGGTTTCTAAATCAGATGCACCCATAACGGTACGGACAAAGATTTTTAATGAAATGTCAGAGTAAACAAGGCATTATTAAGTGGGCGTGTCGCGCGAAATCAAAATGTCAAGAAGTACTGTATGACTTATTAGCGTTGCCTGCTGTATAATTTTTGACTAGTCTTCTGCTTCCAGATCTATAAGGCCAATCCGACCCAGATACGCGCCATTCAGGGAAGCGGTAGCGAAGCGGGGCAAATTATTTTGAATACAGTCATGCATAATCTTTTTCTTACAATGTTCCATTGATTCTTCTTGTCTGAATAAGCTAGCCTACCTCAATAAACAGAATGGTTAATTAAACACTAAAGCTTAGGTCTGACGGCGAACATTTTGATTGCAATCATAGGGAAAATCATGACTTGAATCACTGATTTCGTCAGTCTATCACCGAATCATCTCAGTCAAATCAGTTCGCATGCTCTAATTTCGACGAACTGATGGCGAGTAATTCAACATGGGAACCAATAAAACGCGCTTCTTTGTTCACGTGATTTTGAGAGAATGGCTAATAAATCTAAGACCGGCCCAATAGGAACGTTGAGGGTGAAACATACCTATGAAGTAATAGAGATGGTACAGTCAATTGAATATTTATAGGATATCGTCTTTTTCTCTAACTTAGCAAATACGAATACGAATACGAATACGAATCTTTATTGTCCATAGTTAAAATACAATAACATGGAAATTTGTCTTTAGTAGCACAAAGACTAAGACGGAAAGATTAAAAACTAAAAAAGAAATATTAACCTTTTTTGTTATATAAAACATTAATTAAGACAGTCATACGCATAACAAATAGCTTACTTCATTGCACAACTCACATCATATTACATTACATCATCACAGTACACAGAAGAAAAATGTAGGTAACTGGGGGTATTACAGTTTGCTTACATTTAAGATGCGGATTGCACTTGGTGAAATGAAATGCTACCGTGTAATGCAAACATTCTTCATCGCTGCTTTCACACATTTTGACTTTCGGCGCAGCAAGGGTAATAACAACTCTTGTGCTTTTGTTTAAGCACAGTGACTGTGCGCATGTTTACCCAAATCAAACGTTTTAGTGTGACTACTGACGACTCAAAGCGTCAATCCTCCCATTCAAATCATGACTCGAAACATTCACTGTCATTGTGATTGCAATCAAAACGCTTTAGAGAGACTCGAACAAATCCATCGAAGATGAAGGTTGCGGGTTAACGGTCAGGTATGGTCAGTGATGCAGTCAATCTAAAATTTTTTAAAAAAATCGTGTTCCTTTCCGTCTTCTATGAATGATTTCCATGCTTTTACAACGCATGTCTGAGTGACGGATGTGTGTTTGTTGTGTGTGTACAATATGATAGTGTGCGACTGTGAAACATTTGAGCGTGTATGTTGGTTACAGATCCCCGCATGTCCAGTCTAAATTATAAAAAAAATACGGCGCGTGTTGAGTATTATGCTGTTGCTGCTGCTGCTGATTATGATGATGATGATTACGTAATATGGTAATATGGTAATAATGCCATAACTCCGACAATGACTCCGACAAAGTAGTGTATAACGAAAACAACAATGATCTCCTTTTCGATCATACCCACAAGTAATAGTAACAACAACAACAACAACAACAACAAAACCAACAAAAACAACAACATTTACCAGCGTCTGGCTGATCATTAGACAAGCCAAAAGCTCGAGCTATGGCCTCAGCGCACGTGCCTGCAGCGGAAGCGTCTGTCTCCAAGGAATTGCGAACTGAGATGCTACTCTCGATATCAGGTGGACGTGCCCCGTTGCAGATGGCCTTGGGATGGCCCTGCTGCGGGCTCCTCGGGTAGGTCAGAAACTTGGCATTCGTGAATCGTGGTTCTGTCAACAAACAAAGAGAAAACTGGGCGTTAGCTTCAATTCAATCATTAACTATAACGTCTGTTCATCTCTCTCTCTCTCTCTCTCTCTCTCTCTCTCTCTCTCTCTCTCTCTCTCTCTCTCTCTCTCTCTCTCTAGATAGATAGATAGATAGATAGATAGATAGATAGATAGATAGATAGATAGATAGATAGATATGTGTGTGCGTGTGTGTGTGTGTGTGTGTGTGTGTGTGTGTGTGTTTTAGATCACTTCACCATAAAACGTGACGATTCCAGCTTTGAAGAATTGGAAGGAAATCTTCTAGTGACGTTCATTAGCCTATAATTAAGGTAACTATTCTTCTTTACGCAACTTTTATTTCTGTTATGTTAAACCAGGAAAGGCAGGCAAAGCAAACGAGCGAGCAAGATAGGTCAAAGCGGCAAGAACTGGGAGAAAAAAACTTAGATACAGAGAATACATCTAGGAATATCAATGGAGTGACATGCTGAAAGAATGGATAGAACCAGTGATAGTGGTATACTACTAGTCCAGACTAAGACAGTAGGAAGAACAGAAGAACTGGTTCTGTGCTTCACATGAGATACTGTTTTTGATAACACTACTACTGTCTGAGTGGTGTGAATGTCCATTTCCCAACGACTCAACTTCGTGTCACAGCCAGCCTCCCTCCTACCCCCACTCCCCACTCTCCCATCCCGGGGCTCTACCACAGGCGATGAATTAGACCACAGATAATGTCTTTGGTAACGGTGTGACATCGTCACAGTTCCTAGTATCTTAGCTGGGCTGGGAGCGACTGAGAGCATTCTGATTGGTCGACGCGTTACAAAATTCGACGCATGCGCACAGTGCTATCGAAGTCTTAATAAGGATTAGGGTTAGGGTTAGAGTTAGGGTTAGGGTTTGATTTAGGGTTACGACGCCTAAGAACATCGTAAAAAAGCCGGCCCGACATGACCTGGCGCATGCGCAAAGGCGCCCGGATAAAGTAGGAGACCCAGAACTTTGACGATGTGACAACATTAACTGAAAGGTTTCACGGTCCATGTTGTTTGTAGATTATAGTCACACGACACTTTCGCATATAGGTGACTACTGGACCGATTTATACTGACACCAGCGGGCCAGTTGTTGGTAAAGGGGAAAATAATATGATCACACGTTGACCAATCCGGGATTCGAACCAGCGACCTTTCGGTTACTAGCAAGACGCTCTTACCAACTGAGCTACCCGGCCCCACTAATTCACGGTCCATTTCTCATAATGTCCATATCTACAGTCCACCTGCGCTTATTCCAAGATTCAAGAGTTAACCCCATTACTTGATCCTCTCGGGAGTTGTGGTGGATCCAAAAACATAAACATATGACGCCCACCGATTGTTATTTGAACCACTTTCCGAAAGCCGCTGTTGTAGAGGACTGCACTGGTAGCCTTTTCATACAGGGTTTTGATGACTTGAATAATGTTAGGGCTGATGTGGTACACTCTCACGGTTGGCCACAGAGTTGCATGCCAAACACTACAGATACGGTCTTCGATAACAAACTACCGGAAAGGGGTGACTGTCCGTTTCTCTTAGATTCCACGTCAATCCCCCGGGCGCCTCCGGTCATAGATCTTGCGGTCCGAAAGCCCTACTGCCATCAAGCTTCCCCCCTACACACAAGTTCCCAAGATCTGCGGTGGACAGTGTGTACACACAGAAGGAGAAGTTTAGCGGGGAAGAGGGAGTAGAGAATGGATGGAGGAGATGCGTCAAGAATCTGCTGATTCTCAAGCTGAAAATAAGTTTGCTGAAACGGCTAGGGGCAGCGGAACGGAGAAATGGAGAGGCAGGCAGGTACACGCACACACACTTTTTTTTAACGCACTGTTGCCGTTTTGGGCGTACTGATATGCATAACCTTTAATATTTTCTGAAACGGACTGATTTCGACTAATGTTTCGCTACCTTCCACTTCCCATTACGCCAAATGGATACTTAGCTCAAAATATGATGATCACCTTGACATGCCTTGTATTTTAAGCGAGGCTGGTACGCGACGCTTGGAGAGGGGTGGCATGTGAGAAGGAGAGCGGTGGGGAGGGGTAGAGGAAGACAACGTGTGGTGGAGGTGGTGGGAGAGGTTGTTGTAAGTCCCAGCGTGGTTCCTTGACGCTAGGGTCTCCTCATGGCCCACTGCCTTTGAACCACTCTATCACTGTTATAGGACCTCTGGGAAAACGACTGACGCCTGATCTACGACTCTTTCCCAAGCACATAAAAATCCGGAGTGCATAGCATGGGGCAAGTTTCGCAAATATGCGCCTTACGTGGCTTTGTATTCCATCTGATTTCGGCTATCACCTTGAGCATTTTTTTCTCGCTAGTAGATAAGTGCGCTCTCTATAAGAACAAGTCCTTAGGACTTTTGGGGGTGAAGATGGGAGGGGGGGTCAGGAAGGGGGGGGCAACAGACACAACTCTGTCCTATCAAGGAAATGTGAACGACACATTTGCATTGCGCTTCAGAGTTCCAAGCAGAACAATTTACCCCAGGACTTCCCGATTAGTTTCACAAGCGCTTGGGAAATACTATTGTCACCTCTATCCCGAT
>CM072513.1:66930746-67030746 GCA_036898135.1 Oncomelania hupensis | reverse complement strand
CAACTGTCGGTCTCCAGGTCTGTCTCTGTCTGTCGGTCCATTGGAAGTCATATCTCAAGAAACACTGAACGGATTTTGACCAAGCTTCATAGGAACATTACCTAGGATAGTGGCCTGCATCCCATCATATTTTCTCATCCGCGAAGGTCAAAGGTTACTGGAGACAGTCATACCCGGTATGTATGATAGTGGAAATACATTTAAATGTCTTGCCATCTTGTTGTTTTTAATCAAACAAAAACGGTCCTTTGTATTTGTCTTAGCGTGATTGGTTTTCTTATAATAATACAATATTTCAACAGGTATTTTTTCAATAGCTGCATTAAAGCTGTTAAACTTAGACGTGAAGCACACCCGAAGTTGAATTAACACAACACAAACAACGAAAAACAACCTAAACATAAACATTAGAAAAAATAACGTGTACATACAGGTCTACATGTTTTCTCTAAACATTAATATTATCATATTTTTGGATTTTTTTTTTCTGCGAAGTAAAAAACTTAAAAAAGAGACAGAGGAAACTTCTTGATATTATTTTTCTAATTGCATCAAATTATATATTTTCTTATTGTTCTGCTTGCTCCCTCAATCCTTGTGCTGGTCTCTTTCTATAGCACACGCATGCACTCAATCACAGGCTCTTTTCACTTCTCAAGGCTGTTCCCGTTACAGCATGGTTGACCAGTAGCACGGTACTCTTCTTCTTCTTCTTGAGCTCCTCATTCTCCTCCTTCTCGGTCATTCTCCTCCTCTTTCTATAGGGTTCTCATTTGGCCTTCAGCCTTCTGTCTCGTCTTCTTCTAAACTTCTTCTTCCTCCCTGCGCTCTTCTTCTTCGTCTTCTGCTTCGCCTCCTCTTCCTCCTCCTCCACCTTCTTCTTCTTCTTCTTCTTCTTCTTCTTCTTCTAGTCCTGCTTTTCAATCTAATTCTTCTTTCCTTTTCGTTTCTCGCCCACACATGCAGCCATCAATTCCTTTTCAAGTCTCGTTCTTCCTCTCAAGGCTGGCCGCGCTGTAACGAGAATGACAAGCAACAAGGTCCTTGGACCTTGCTTCTCAATTTGTTTCCTTTGTTGTGTGGCCAAGACGTGGATCTAGTACAACGTCAAGCCGTCGTTCTCTTCTGTCCTGCCATGTTCCTTTCATCAGTTTGCATGTCGTAGCGTGTTCGTGGAATTGAAGACAGTCCACGATGTTTCTAACAATTAAGTTTGTTGAGTCACGAGGAGACAAAACACAGAAAGGAATTATTTTTAAAATAATCATCTTTTTTGTGTATAATCCTCCTCATTCCTTCCTCCTCCTCCTCCTCTTCCTTCTTCTCTTCCTCAACCTCCTCATCTATTCTGTTCTTTGTTCACTTTATTCAGAAGTGGTTTGCTGTTTCCCTGCCACATGTTCGTTCGTCCAATCATTTCTCGTGTCGTGTGGGTTTCTTCCCTTGCAGTTCATGAAGGTAAAGTCAGTAAAGGGGTTAGAGCAATCACCAACCTCCGTTTTGCGAAAGACATTGATGGATTGGCTGGAGAGGAACAAGAACTTGAACAGCTGGTACAGAGGCGTAACACTACCTCCCAGGGCCTATGGAATAAAAATAAGCGCACACCAAAATGATGACCAACAACACCAATGACATCAATACAGACATTAAAGTCTAAGGCCAATCCCTCAACACGGTGCAGGGCTTCAAATATTTAGGAGCAACTGTATCAGACAATGGTTCCCGGCAAGAAGTCTCCTCCATGATAGCACAAACAACTGCTGCCCTGACAAGGTTGAAGCCAATGTGGAAAGACAGGACCATCAGTGTACATTCCAAGGTAAGGTTTATGCGCTCCCTTGTCATCTCCATCTTCCTATACTCTTGCGAAACATGGACCCTCACAGCAGACCTACAACGAAGAATATGAAGCATAAAGATGAGGTGCATCTCCAATACCCCGCACATCACCAAAGACGACGTCCGACAGACCATCACACAAGCCATGGGACAACACGGTGATATGTTCACAGTGGTGAAGAAACGGAAACTCAGATGGTATGTCCACATCACCAGAGCATCAGGCCTTGCAAGGACCATCCTGCAAGGCACGGTGCAAGGAGACAGAAAAAGAGGGAGACAGAAAAAGAGGTGGAACGACAACAATCGAGAATGGACTGGCCTGACACTGAAGAAAGCCATGTTGTTGCTGTGGACAGAGAAAAATGGGGTACGCTGGTTAAACGTTCATCTGTGGTGCCCCAACGACTTTCAAGTTACGGGATAGGATATGGTATGTGAGTTTCTTCCAAGCTGAAGTCTGGGTTTTGGATTATCCCAGACTATAGTAGTCATCTTCAAAGAAGCCAGCAACTAAAACCACTACGTGAGTCCAATGTCCATGCACATCGACACATCCATTATAGAAAATTGCATGTGTCTGAGTTGAGTATGCTTCCAATTCATCAACGGAGTTGGCTTCACATCCGATCAGATGTAATCGGATTTTAGTCTGTCATTTGGGAAGATTATTAATTAAGACAGAATGATGCAACAGCAATAGCAATAGCAACAACAACAACCACAACAACAGCAGCAATAACAACTGCAGCAGCTTTTGGGGAAGCGTGCAAAGACTCGCATGTTCAGCATGTGACCCAGCTTCGAAGAGCAGCTGCGGTTACTATTTTTTCTTTGTTGTGGTCATCCTGTCAAATGTTGCTTAAGCTTCATTTCTTTATTTTGGGACAATTTTAAATGCGCCTTAAGCATGAGTGATCGATTTGGACCAATATAAGTCGTCGTCGTCATCATCATCATCATCATCATCATCATAATCATCATCATCATTATCATCATCATCATCGTCGTCGTCATCATTATCATCATTGTCATCGTCATCATCATCATCATCATCACCATCTGCGCACACGTCTCTACATAAGGCTCGACGGCGTCAACGTCTCAACAAGGTAGGTTCTGGCAGACATGGCATCTTCTAAACTATGATTTGTATAAACCAGGAAAATACATTATTGTGATCCTGCAGAATTCTTTGGTGGGGGAGAGGTGAGTGGAAGGAGAGGGAGAGGGGAGATTGTACGTTGTCATCCTGAGAATAGTACGTCGTGATCCTGGGGAAAATTTTATACAGAAATTCAATCTTTTTCTTAGTTGTTTGTCTGCAGGACAATGTTTTTTTTTTTTTTAATTTAATTATTTCAATTCATGATATACAGTTCATAAGAAAATTTATCCAAGAACGACATTCCGAACAAAAGACGCACGACACACTAGTACTGCATTTAGTCATTCTATAGCTATGGCTTAAAATACTATATTCTGCCATAATAATAATAATAATAATAATAATAATAATAATAATAATAATAATAATAATAATAATAATAATAATAATAATAATAATAATAATAATAATAATAATAATACAATGCATGTAACAAGGATGCATTTGTTCAAGCAGATGTAACAAGCGAGGATGCAATCTAAGCAAAACAAGCCATATAAGAAGGATGAGGAGCAAGACACCTTAACTCAACGCAGGGGTGGGGAATCCTATCCTATCCTATCCCGTAACTCTGAGGTCGCTGGGGTACCCCAGATGATCGTTAAACCAGCATATTCCATCTATCTCTGTCCTCAGCAACCCTGATGGCATCGCTCAATGTCAAGCCAGTCCATTCTCAAATGTTGTCCTCCCACCTCTTTTTCGGTCTCCCTCTTCTTCTACCCCCTTGCACTGTGCCTTGCAGGATGATCTTTGCAGGGCCTGATGATCTGGTGACGTGGCCATACCATCGGAGTTTCCATTTCTTCACCACTGTGAGCAGGTCATCGTGTTGTTCAATGGCTTGTGTGATGGTCTGTCGGACTTCGTCGTTGGTGATATGCTGGGTATAGGAAATGCCCAAAAGTCTTCTGTAGCACCCCATCTCCATGCTTTGTATTCTTCGTTGTAGATCTGCTGTGAGGGTCCATGTTTCGCAAACGTATAGGAAGATGGAGATGACAAGGGAGCGCAGTAGCCATACTTTGGAATGTAGACTGATGGTCTTGTCTTTCCAAATGGGCTGCAGTTGTTTGTGCGATCCCGGAGAGGACTTCCTGTCGGGACCCATTGTCTGATACAATGGCTACTAAATATTTGAAGCTCTGCACTGTGTTGAAAGATTGGCCTTGGACTTTGATGTCCGTGTTGATGCCATTGGTGCTGTTGGTCATCACTTTGGTCTTTCCTGCACTTATTTCCATTCCATAGGCTCTGGAGGTGGTGTCAAGCCTCTGTACCATCTGTTTAAGTTCTTGTTCCTCTCCAGCCAATCCATCAATATCATCCGCAAAACGAAGGTTGGAGATTGCTCTACCCCCTATGCTGACTGTACCTTCGTGATCTGCAAGGGCATCTGACATGATGCGTTCTAGGAAGATGTTGAAGAGATTTGGAGAGCATAGGCATCCTTGACGCACACCGATTGTTGTTCTGAACCAGTTTCCGATGGCGCTGTTATGGAAGACTGCATTGGTAGCCTTGTCATACAGGCTTTTGATGACTTCAATAAATTTAGGGCTGATGTTGTACACTCTCATGGTTGCCCACAGAGCTGCATGCCAGACTCGATCAAACGCCTTCTTGAAGTCTATGAACAAATTATATAGATGTTGTTGGTGCTGTACGTATTTCTCGCAGATTATTCTGAGGTTGAAAACATGTTCAGTGGTATTTCGCCCTGCCATGAATCCTGCTTGTTCTTCAGTTATGATTTGTTCAGCTTGGGGTTTCAACCTGTTGAGTATTATTTTTAGTAGGACGTTGCTGGGATGGCTGATGAGGCCGATGGTGCGGTAATTTTCACACTCCTGAAGGTTATCTTTTTTGGGAAGAGTGATGACAAGCGACTGGGTCCATGGTGTAGGCCACTCCCCACTCTGTCAGATCTTGTTACAGATAATGGTGAGTGCGTCAATCATCGCTTCTCCTCCTCCTTGAAGCAGTTCCGCGGGTATGTTGTCCACTCCCGCTGACTTCCTTTTCTTCAGCGACTGCACGGTGCCTCAACTTCTTCTCCGAGAATTGGGAGGATTTATTCCTTTTCTCTGTTCTCTAGACATGCTAGAACTGATGGATTTCCGTTTGGTGTGTGGTTGTAAAGGTCAGAGCAGTACTCTGTCCATCTCTCCAAGACGTTTTGTTCTTCTGTAAGGGGTGGGGAAGGATAAGGTAATTAAGGACGGGACGATGGAAGAAACCAGATTATGAAGAGGCTGAACGGTAGAAGGGAGGGAGAGAGGCGAGAGGAGAACAGAACCATGAGCTAGCTGTATCAAACGTGACGGTGGGCTGGAAAAATACCATAATAATATTAAATGGAAGTATGCTCTCGCGTTGAAATAATCAGCTTTTGCATTTTTGTAATCAGTAATAGCTTTACGGAGTTTCTTATAACCTTTGCATCTGCTCTTGTTTCCAATTTCTGATCAGATTGCTAAACAAAGAACATAGCAGTAATGGTTTGTTCGTAATTCGTCTTTTTTTTTTTTTGTTGCTGTTATTTTCGTCATGGACTAGTCTTCTCCTATTCTGTTTTCAATGGCAATTTTAATTTACATTTATTGCTTAACACATGTTTTGTATCTCTGTGTATGTGTGCATGTTTACAAGCGTTTTAAAGGGACATATTTTTACCACGCCCCATCGACAGATCCTTTATACATTCACAGTGAGTGTTGTCCCACTGAAAAAACAGGCTTACCACAAAAAGTAACTTTCTAAATGTATAATCATTTTTGTAAAAGAGTAAGTTCTGTAGGTTTTGTGCTTATTAATAACAGCAAGGGCTAGCCAACACTCTAGAGCTAAAATTAGCATCGACCAAAGCCGGTAAGAGTCAGAACCCGTAAAAACAATTGCTCGAAAGGTTTTTCAGTTTAGGTTATAAAATAAACCCTATCCTAACCCAGACATCAAAGATGTACACTTCACGCCGCGAGGTTCACTCAGCAATAGGGTCAAAGGTCACAGGACTGTACCTTTAAAACAGGGGAAATAATTCTCTGTCAGAACCGAAATGGAAAATTCAAACTTCAGCGGTTGGTTTGAGCAACGAAAGTCCACTTTATCATTGTTTAATGTAATAACAATGCCAATTTTAGTGTAAACCCGTTTTTGTCAAAAGTAAACAACGCCTTTAACTTGGAACATTTAACACTACTAGCTTGTAGATCTATTATCTCGGCTCTCAGAAATTAAAAAAAGAGAAAGAGATTGCTCTTATATAGCGCACTCACAAGCTCAGAGAGCATCTCAAGGCACTGGACACTAATATCCAGCAATCACCCAGTACTAAATATACCGTTATCTGAGTTGAGCTGGTTCAGGGGTTGATGATGTTACAAAAAAGCGTTAAGGTTCGTGCTTTCAGCAATTTTTTTTGGGATAATGGATCTCGCCTTTTCAGCGCCTTTAGCAGCACTCAGAGCTGGACATTGTAGAACTAGAATTATTTTCGTGCTTGTTGGATCTGTATGAGCATAATGATATTGTGTGTCCATTCGGGCTCCCGTTGGACAGCAGGAGTGTTTGTGCGTGTGTCGCCACCCCATGCGTATGTTCATACAAGGAGGTGTATATCCAATTCCAAATCTAACATTTATTGTAACAAATGAAAAGACACTCAATAATAATAATAATAATAATAATAATAATAATAATAATAATAATAATAATAATAATAATAATAATAATAATAATAACTGAGCTGGATAGCGCCTAGAGTTACTGCAGTAGAACATGGCGACGGGCAAAATGCGCTATATAATTATAATAACAACTAGC
The DNA here is from genome assembly GCA_036898135.1 of Oncomelania hupensis. Classification (NCBI taxonomy): domain Eukaryota; kingdom Metazoa; phylum Mollusca; class Gastropoda; order Littorinimorpha; family Pomatiopsidae; genus Oncomelania; species Oncomelania hupensis. The sequence continues at coordinate 67,023,911 of CM072513.1, read as the reverse complement.
TGACGGCCCGTGGAACCCCCTTTGGAGGAAAAACAAATGCGGATCAGGTAGGCACGTATCTAACCTGTCTCCAATTTATCACCGCTCCTCTGCTTCAGAACCACCCCCACCCCACCCCACCCCACCCCACCCCTTCTACTGATCTGTTTCAAAAACGCAATTGACAGCAGTGCCCGTTCTGTCCCTTCTCACTGTTAAGAGTGATATTATGTATGCGTTGTCCACTGAAGATAGCCTGAAGAAGCAAATGATACGCTGTTGCCAAGGACTACTAAATGAGTAGTCCTTGGCTGTTGCCAAAGCCTTGTTGAGTACCCACTCTTTGCTATTCTCCTGCATTCCAGGAGTTAGCGTGGTAGCTATAGTGATGGCGCCGTGATACGCCAGCGATGAACAGTAAGTTATGAGTAATCAGTGCTGTACTAATGCAGTAATTGGTCCACGTAGAGTTGTGAAGAAATGGTTCTTTAGGGACTATGTCTCTTCAACGACCAGCCTGTGGACTACACTATCTAGACTAAAAGGCTGAGAGGAAGCACACGGAATAAAATAGGAGGTTCATGTGTTTGTTTGTCTGTTGTTGTTTGTGGTTTTAATTTGCTAGGAGGAGAAAGGTGGAATAGAGGAGAGGGAAGGCTGCCTCAAATCACTTTGTAGTGAAAAGACGTCATATTTAAAGAATTAAACTGACGTTCCTGTTATAACTGTTCCCATAACTTTCCACATGACCCAAGCCCCCAAATATCGCTTTCGTGACTCGTTGTGACGAGGCGGACAATTGCACCCCTGAGGCCCGGCTGCAACCATTCGACCACCCCGCACAGCCAGCGACGATCGCTTCAAACCAGCCATCATTCCTCTTGACCAGCCATCACTACCTAGCAGGCTCGCACAGTCTCTTAAGCCCCGCCCCCAGGATCGCCTTAAAGTCTGCTACTGACCAAGGCTTAGTGTCAGATGCTAACTTCCCTGCCTCGAAGTCACAACCTGTTCGAATCCACGCCGCCATCACCGAGCGACCTCTGAGTTTCGTCAGTATCCTTGTGCTTCCACCCGTCTTAAACCAAGGTAAGAGAGGGAATTTACTCGTTGTCATATAGCAACCCCATCACCTGCCGTTCGCCATCATGTTCATGCGTCCTGTCAGTATGTATGTCCATGTTTATAATTTTGCTTTGATGTACTGCTAGGACTTGTGTTTTCTCCCTTGCACATACTTTCTACCTTATACATCATTCATGACGTGTTTGAATTTATGCTTGTATACTCCGTTGCCCCATGTATAAATATCCCCTGCCATGCTACCCCCTCCCTATAGATTAGAATCCCAAGTACGGCCCAGACCTACAACCCATTTGTCCTGTACCCCTATTATTGCTTTCCCCCATGCCTCCCGATGTATAAATATTTGCCCTGTTGCCATCCCCATCCTAAATGCGCCGAATGTACTTTTACTAGTGGCTGCCAGTAACCCCCCCTTTGGCCCTGTAAATCTAGTAGCATTGTTTGACTGTTGGTATGTGCACTGATTCAACTCTTGACCGGTCACACCAATTTGAATTCTGAGAAGGGTGACTGTACAACAGGCCCGGAATTCGCATTATCCCTATCCCCAGCTGATACAGCGTCTGTACACGTTGCAGACGGGTTCCTGTGCCGGACGCATCGCCCCGGACTGGTATCATCTCCCAATCGCTGACCCGCTGCAGGCCCCCAACAACCCGGGAGGTCAATGAGACGCGTGATTTGGGACTTCGCAATTTCTGAACCGGCTAGCCACGTAAGCCAAGTTCAACGCCTGTACCACAACACAACAACACCACTAGCACTCGTGATCCGTGAGTCATCCCCGCGTGACCACTGACCTGCATATTTCCAACCACGCTTGCACCATCACTGGCAAGCCATCCAGAGGATCCTGGACAAATCGCCGCACTGCAGTCCACAGCTAAGTGCCTAAGCCTGAGAGACCCCCCACTCGCCAGATTATCACAGAAACTCTGGCCCCCATACAGATACTCTCTCACCCTGTGATGTGATCAGTCTACGATAGCTCTAGTACCCATAAGATTGACTTCCCCGAATATCACCGGACTACTCAGTACTAGAGACGCCACGCCAATGAATCACTATAGAACAATTTGACCTAGACTCTCCCTTTTCAATTATTAAAAGTAGATAGTTACAGAAATCGCAATTCCCTTGACTGGCCTTTGACTGTGAATTTCTTAACTAGTACATTTACTTTTCCTCCTCGTCTTTACTCTATTTATCACTTATTAATTTGGCCTTGCTTTAATCTCTGGAATGTCATCGCACGTTAGTCTATCAAAGGAGACAACACAGCGCTAGAGATTAAGAGCTTACCCCCTTCCCCCAAATCCCTTTCTTCGTGACATTAATTTTGGCGACCCCGACGAGACCAGAAGACTTAGGTTTCCCCCTCCAACCAACGAGACAAAAGACTTAGGCTCCCATCCCGACTTGACTAGACTTAGGACCTAGCTAGATTTCCACCCCAGCCCAGTATAGATAGGACCCAGCCCACTAGGCCTAGTAGTAGTTAGCATAGCCCCATAGGTCCCTTACTGGTTTTCCCGAGTGGTGATCTCTCAACAGGCTTTTTTCTTGCATTCATTTTTTGTGATTTTTTGATTGATTGCATTTTGTCTTTGTGGTTGTGTTGTATTCGCCCCTTTGCAGTTTTCATCGTAGCTCATCCAGCCCACCCCCCTGTTTTCCGTCAGTATACCCCTCGTGTGCACCCCTCATCCGGTTAGGACCTTTTGCAGGGTAAGTTGCCTCTCTTACCATGGCCGACCGGGGAGAGCTTGCTCTTAAGTACAAGAGTATTGGCGAGAGCTTAGGGCTCGCCGGCACCGAACTCAAAGACTACGTCTTGGCGAACGTGGAGGCTGACGTGGCAGAGGAAAAGTTGAAGAGGGAGGAGAGGGCCAAAGAGCGAGATGCGAAGAGGCAGGAGGAAGAAAGAGCAGCGGCACTGAAGAAGGAGGAAGAGAAAGAGCGCATCGCCGCTGAGGAACGGGCCGCCGCCCGGAAACTTGCAGAGGAGGAGAAAGCCGCCGAGCGGAGGAGAGAGGAGGCGAAGGAGAAGCTTGCAGAGGAGGAGAGGGCCGCCCAGCGGAGGAGAGAGGAGGCGAAAGAGAGAATAGCAGAGGAGGAGAGGGCCGCCGCAAGGAAGAAGGAGGAGGACGAGAGGGTCGCGGCACTCGAAGAGAAGAGAAAAGACAGGGAGCTCGAACGGCGCCAAGCACTCCTCCAACTTGAGCGCGACCGCCGCGATTTAGGGATCGCATCGCCGGCTAGCGAAGACTATTCGCTCATCGCCCCCAGCTTCGCCACCAGCACCGGACTACCCGCACCCCCCCCCCCCCCCCCGCCGATTCCGGGGATGAACTTCCCCCTGGACCCATTCGTCGAACGGGACGAAACAATTGAAGTCTATCTCGCCCGATTCGAGCGAGTCGCGAGAGAAAACGGTCTTGACCCCCAGTTCTGGTATCGCAAGCTCAGTCATGGCCTCAAGGGAAAGGCTTATGAGATTCTGGCCAAGACACCGACTTCCGAGGAAGGAGACTATCCCGCCCTCAAGAGAGCCCTACTACATGGCTTTGAGCTCTCAGGGGAGCACTATCGCAAGAGTTTCCGGAACTCCCGGAGAGAGAGAGGGGAGAAGTTCACGCAGTTTGCCGACCGTCTAGCTACGATACGGGATAAATGGATTGAGCAAACGGACGAACCCAGGACCTACGACGGATTACTAGAGTTGATGCTCGCCGAGCAACTCCGAGGCACAATGCCGGCGGAACTCCGGACATTCGCCGCCGAACAAGGCGCCGCTCGCCTTGAAGACTTGATCATCGTCGCGGATCGATACCTCACCGCCCATCCCGACGACAGACAGCCTCGCCGTGATCCCCCCGCACCCTCGTCGCCAGATACCCGCCACCCGCCTCGCCGGCCAGTCCCGCCGGCGAACCACCGTCCACCGCCGCCCAAAGGACGCCCAACCCTCACAGCAGAGCCAGGGAAGCGGAGCACAGAGCTCTACTGCGGCTACTGCCAACGCAGAGGACACACCCGGGAGAAATGTTTTCGACGCATCAGCGACCAGCGTCGCAAACAAGGTACCGTACTAGCCCTACGCCAAGTTACCCCCGACGGGACCCCTGTCACCCCCGTCGCTACTCCCGCCGATCGACCGGCCGTCACCGAGCAAGTGACAGTCAACGATCGCCCAGCCCACTGTCTTTACGACACTGGACTTACCTTCGACGCCGTCGTCCGCCGCTCGCTCATCAGGGAACAAGACCTGACCGGCGAGACTATCACCCTGAAGTTGGCCGACGCGTCCCAACCCAGCACCACGCTCCCTATAGCCCGGATCCAAGTCACCAGCCGATACGTAACGGGGACCATTCAAGCTGCAGTAATGGACCAGCCCCTGTACGACTTAATCTTAGGATGCCGATACGTTTTCTTGGGGATGCCGCCCCAGCCTGTGGAATCGATGGCCGCCGTCCAGACGCGCGCACAGGCGAAAACAGCCGCGACTCCACCCCCGATACCCAACCAGATGCCGGAACAGATCCGGAAGGCCCAAGAAAGCGACGTCACCTTCCGCAAGTGCTACGGAAAGCTTCCCGCCGCACGCACTCCACCCAAGTCCGGGGACTTTTTCGTCGAAGACGGACTCCTCTTCCGCCAGAAGGACGACCATACTCAACTAGTCGTGCCTGCGACACTTCGCCCCCAAGTCCTGGAGCTTGGCCATAGCATGCCCCTAAGCGGACATATGGGCATAGGAGCGACCACTCTACGCATCAGCGCTCAATATCACTGGCCCGGGATGACCGATGACGTGAAGCGCTACGTCAAGTCCTGTAGCCAGTGCCAGCGATACTCGCCCCGCCATCACACCGTCCCGGTCACTATCAGCCCCACCGTCGTTGTCGGAACGCCCTTCCAGCGAGTGGCTGTTGACATTGTAGGACCCCTCCCGCGGACCAAGAAGCGGAACCAGTACCTACTAACCCTCGTCGACGCCTGCTCGATGTGGTGCGAAGCCGTTCCTCTACCGAAGATCGACGCCGCCCGAGTCGCCGACGCGCTCGTCACCATATTCACTCGAGTCGGATTCCCGGGCAACATCCTGACCGACAACGGGTCCCAGTTCACCGGAAAACTTATGCAGGAGGTTTTTCAACTACTCCGCATCCGCCATATCCGGACTCCACCCTACCACCCCGCTAGCAACGGACAGGTCGAGCGCCTAAACGGGACACTTATCTCGATTATCCGCAAGATCGCCGACGAACAGCCGGAAGCGTGGGACACATACGTCGCGTCAGCGCTCTTCGCGTATCGAGAGACCCCGCACACCTCCACCGGATACACACCTTCCACGCTGCTTTTCGGAAGACCCCTTTCCGGACCACTAGCCGCCTTACGACGTAGCTGGACCGACGCCAAACTGGACGAGGCACCGGTCGACGCTACAAAATACGTCACGAAGCTACAAGAAACCCTCAAGGCAACATGGAAAGCCGCCTCCGCCAACCTGAAGAAGGCGAGAGAGCGACAAGCCCGCTACCACAACCGCCGCGCCCGGGACCGAGAGCTACAGGTAGGAGACCAAGTCCTACTGCTTCTCCCCAGCGGCACGAACAAGCTAGACATAGCTTGGCAGGGACCCTACCCGGTGCTCGAGAAGCTCTCGCGCACCACCTACCGCATCGAGGTAGGCGGAAAACCCAGGACCCACCACATCAATCTGCTCAAGCGGTACCTGGAGCAACCTGCACCCGCCCCAGACTCCCACTCACTACTCACGGTCGCGCTGGCCGTCGAGGTGGATGGCACAGAGACCGGCGTCGCCGAATTTCCACTAAAAGGGAAGGAATCCTTCCGGGACGTCTCTCTGGACCCCTCACTTCCCGCCGGCCAGCAACACCAGCTACGCGCCATCGTAGCAGAACACAGGGAAGTCCTCACCGACATTCCTGGGAGGACGGACCTAGAAGAAGTCCGACTAACCCTGACGGACCCCACTCCCGTCCGCCAGAAACCGTACCCCGTCCCACTTTCCCAGCAGCAAGTAGTAAGAACGGAAGTAGAGGCTCTGCTACAAGCCGGAGTCATCGCTCCCTCCCGTTCCCCCTACAGCGCAGGAATAGTTCTATCACGGAAGCCCAGCGGAGAACATCGCCTCTGTATCGACTTCCGGCAGTTGAACCTTGTAACCCAGTTCGTGCCCGGACCCCTATCCGACCCCACGGACTTGTTCGCAAAGCTACAATCCGCCCGATACTTCTCCAGGGTGGATCTGAGCAAAGGCTTTTATCAGATTCCCGTGCACCCTTCATCCCGCCAGTACCTAGCCTTCAGCACGATGGACGGCCACTACGAATTCAACGTTCTGCCGTTTGGTCTGCACAATGCCCCAAGTATTTTCAGCACGATGATGCGGAAGCTGTTGGACCCCCTCCACTGTCCGTTCATACACTCTTTTATGGACGACATACTCGTCGCAACGGAGACATGGGAGGAGCACCTGCGAGTGGTGCGCCAACTCTTGCGCCGCCTCAGAGAAGCTGGCCTTACTGCCCGGCCGACCAAATGCCAGTTCGGCTATCAAGAGCTGGAATTTCTTGGCCACACCATCAGCCGTGGACAGCTCCGGCCTCTGGAAAAGACCGTCCAGCGCCTTCGAGACGCGCCACGCCCCAAGACCAAGAAAGATGTTCAGTCCTTCCTGGGACTGAGTGGCTTCTATCAGAAGTTTGTACCCGGCTACAACGGGATCGCCGCGCCACTATCAAGCCTGACCCGGAAAACCGCACCGGACCGAGTCATCTGGACCCCGCAATGCGAAGCTGCCTTCCAGGAGCTCAAGGACAAGCTGACGTCCCAGCCAGTCCTACGACTCCCCAACCACGGACAACCCTTCGTCCTGCGCACAGACGCCAGCGACGTAGGCCTCGGAGCCGTTCTGCTCCAACGGGACTCCTCGGACGCCCCGACGCTCTTCCCCGTCGCGTACGCCAGCCGGAAACTCAAGCCGGCCGAACAAAACTACGCCACCTCGGAGAAGGAGTGTCTCGCCCTCGTCTGGGCAGTCCAGAAGTTCCAAGTGTATCTCTACGGTTCGCACTTTACAGTCCAAGTGGATCATCAGCCGCTTTCCTTCTTGGCGACATCCAAATCGCTCAACGCCCGGCTAATGAGGTGGGCTCTGCTGCTCCAGGCATACTCTTTCCAGCTGGAACACATCCCTGGAAAAGACAACCACGGCGCAGACTTCCTCAGCCGTCACCCCGCCACCGACTCCATCGAGTCGCCCCTGAGGGCCGACGTCCCAGCCTTCATTCCTGCCGCCGCCCACTAACCGTAGCCGAAACCCGGCAGCTCCGCGGACCCCAGCCTTGGGCATCCGCTACCGTACCCGGAACCCTGCATCGCCCCGCATCACCCGGATCATCACAACCCATCGTCGCACCCGGCAGCCGACCTCAGAGCTGATTGGCCGCGCCTTCGTCGAGTCCTACGTCCTCGCCTTTTTCCTTGGGGGGGCCTCTGTGACGAGGCGGACAATTGCACCCCTGAGGCCCGGCTGCTACTTTTTTTTTCCCACCATACTTGACTGCAGTCAGTAGCGCCATCGCGGAACCCAAATGAAGTTAACCTTTGACCCAGCCAATCAAAACTAATTTCCGCTGTTTCAATGTAATTGAAAAGAAATTAATGAAATCCAGCAATGGCAGCGAGATGCGATCACAACGCTTGTTGCAGTAAACAAGGCGATGAGCTTGATTTTTTCCTTACATTTAAAAATAGGATAAAGCGAGTACATCTATTCTATTCCTTTCGGATTAAAACACCTGACACGTACGTGGTTTTGTAGCCTTCAACTTCAAGTTTCTCGGCACTTTGTCTTTTACCACCACTTTGCAAGGCGACCATTACTAGCAACAACACATCATTTTTTCGAAACCAAAAAAAAAATTTTTTTTGGCCTAAATTTAATACAGGATAACATGTATATTGCAAAACAAATTCATTTTTTAACATAAGTCGAAAACTTTTTTTTTTATAGCCATTAAAGAAAAAACGCCGAATCAACAGTTTCAGCTCTTTTTCCATTTTAGGTGACCGGCCGATGGCCTGCTTATATATTGGACAGAATGTTAATTTAACGCTTTAATAAGTTAGTCCTCGATGTGATCTTTGTAAACAAATAAAAAAAAACTCAAACTTAATGTATCATGCATGAGAATTTATTTGTATTTTGAAGCACTGACCGTAATGTAGTAGCCATGTTTTGAAGTGTGTAAGCATAAAATAGGCCTATCATTCAGAGTTATTAGGCCTATCACTGAGGGATAACTCCATTTGTCATCACGGACGACAACTCTTGACATGCGTTGATGCTACGTGCAGGAACTAAAAACCACTTTTTCAAGTATTTTACGGTCGAATTTCAAAAATTTTTTTGCTTTGACATGGAAATAGTGCATTCAATTATCTGTACACAAAGTTTTAGCGAGGGGTCTTATTATTTAATAACAATTATCACGATAAAACCCGCTTTTTCACTTGCCATTTCAGCTACCAGAACGCGGACGTCTCCTTTTGCAAAAACCCCGAAGCTACAGGCTTTCATTAATAATTATTGGTTAAAATTATTTATTTCTGATAAGTTTTCGCTTAGAAATAGCGCGTAATTTCATACTGCTGTTCTGTGGACACACTTTGGGATAACTCTATTCGTCATCACGGACGACAACTCTTGGCATGTGTTGTTGCTACCATTACAAAATATTTTGGCTAAAATGTTAAACGTTTTGAATAGTAAAAAAGACTATCTACTCAGCAACAAGATCATTTGAGCTGAAATTGTTCAATCGTGCGATGTCTTACAGTTCTTTCGCAAGCAAGTGCTCTGCGTCAGCCTTGTTTTGCTTCTTCAAAATGGCCGTTGACAAGAATGCTAACTAAGAAAAGTATGATTTCTAAAAGCGTTCGGCGAATAGATCTATAGAAACGTTTGCAGAAAGCATCATCGTAAGTGTAAGACGAAAAGTTGCTCTGTGTAGCCTAATGAATTATTATGCTATTTCAGACAAAGAAAAAAGTAAACGTAACAAGACGCGTGGTAAAAGACGAAGTAGCCTAGCGTTATTATGTTAGGCCTACTCGGAGTTTATCGCCTATGACTTGGCAAGACTGAAACGATCTAGGCAGTCTAGCTAATGTTATTTCTAGCAGGCCTACTCGGAGTTTATCGCCTATGACTTGGCAAGACTGAAGTGAAACGATCTAGGCAGTCTAGCTAATGTTATTTCGTTGACATATACTTATTACTTAATTAAACGTAATATCACATTACTTGGTATAGGTAGGCCTACAAATTGTGTACCATATCTCGCGCTAAAAATAGACCCTTCCAAGTTGTTTTCATAGATGCTCATTTTTGATTGGCTGGGTCAAAGGTTGACCGCAGTTGGGTTCCGCGATAGCGCTACTGACTGCAGTCAAGTATGGTGGGAAAAAAAAAGTAGCGGCCCGGCTGCAACCATTCGACCACCCCGCACAGCCAGCGACGATCGCTTCAAACCAGCCATCATTCCTCTTGACCAGCCATCACTACCTAGCAGGCTCGCACAGTCTCTTAAGCCCCGCCCCCAGGATCGCCTTAAAGTCTGCTACTGACCAAGGCTTAGTGTCAGATGCTAACTTCCCTGCCTCGAAGTCACAACCTGTTCGAATCCACGCCGCCATCACCGAGCGACCTCTGAGTTTCGTCAGTATCCTTGTGCTTCCACCCGTCTTAAACCAAGGTAAGAGAGGGAATTTACTCGTTGTCATATAGCAACCCCATCACCTGCCGTTCGCCATCATGTTCATGCGTCCTGTCAGTATGTATGTCCATGTTTATAATTTTGCTTTGATGTACTGCTAGGACTTGTGTTTTCTCCCTTGCACATACTTTCTACCTTATACATCATTCATGACGTGTTTGAATTTATGCTTGTATACTCCGTTGCCCCATGTATAAATATCCCCTGCCATGCTACCCCCTCCCTATAGATTAGAATCCCAAGTACGGCCCAGACCTACAACCCATTTGTCCTGTACCCCTATTATTGCTTTCCCCCATGCCTCCCGATGTATAAATATTTGCCCTGTTGCCATCCCCATCCTAAATGCGCCGAATGTACTTTTACTAGTGGCTGCCAGTAACCCCCCCTTTGGCCCTGTAAATCTAGTAGCATTGTTTGACTGTTGGTATGTGCACTGATTCAACTCTTGACCGGTCACACCAATTTGAATTCTGAGAAGGGTGACTGTACAACAGGCCCGGAATTCGCATTATCCCTATCCCCAGCTGATACAGCGTCTGTACACGTTGCAGACGGGTTCCTGTGCCGGACGCATCGCCCCGGACTGGTATCATCTCCCAATCGCTGACCCGCTGCAGGCCCCCAACAACCCGGGAGGTCAATGAGACGCGTGATTTGGGACTTCGCAATTTCTGAACCGGCTAGCCACGTAAGCCAAGTTCAACGCCTGTACCACAACACAACAACACCACTAGCACTCGTGATCCGTGAGTCATCCCCGCGTGACCACTGACCTGCATATTTCCAACCACGCTTGCACCATCACTGGCAAGCCATCCAGAGGATCCTGGACAAATCGCCGCACTGCAGTCCACAGCTAAGTGCCTAAGCCTGAGAGACCCCCCACTCGCCAGATTATCACAGAAACTCTGGCCCCCATACAGATACTCTCTCACCCTGTGATGTGATCAGTCTACGATAGCTCTAGTACCCATAAGATTGACTTCCCCGAATATCACCGGACTACTCAGTACTAGAGACGCCACGCCAATGAATCACTATAGAACAATTTGACCTAGACTCTCCCTTTTCAATTATTAAAAGTAGATAGTTACAGAAATCGCAATTCCCTTGACTGGCCTTTGACTGTGAATTTCTTAACTAGTACATTTACTTTTCCTCCTCGTCTTTACTCTATTTATCACTTATTAATTTGGCCTTGCTTTAATCTCTGGAATGTCATCGCACGTTAGTCTATCAAAGGAGACAACACAGCGCTAGAGATTAAGAGCTTACCCCCTTCCCCCAAATCCCTTTCTTCGTGACACTCGTGAACGTGTCCTCAGCTTCTATAGTACTAGTAGCCTATATCACTGGTGATACTAAGCACTTTTGTACTGCTGGCAAGAGAGATCAAGAGATTCCAGAGCCAAGCATGCGTAGCACGTGCAGCACGCTATGCCAAATGGCATGACACGTTATTACAGAACAACGACATGTCAGTATGTCAATGTCGTGTCAGTTGTTGCCGCTTTATTAGCGTGTCTCAGCCTATTGAGGCATACGCCCTACGTAATCAAAGGTACGTAGTATACCTTAGCCTTGACAAGCTCACAAACTTTTAACTGGCTGGAGTTGAACTATTGGTATACCAAAAATCAGCAAAATCGGTCCAGCCTTTTAACGTGTTTAGCAAAGTGTTTACTCCCCACCCCCACTGACTCCGATATTGAAGTAGAACAAATACCATGCTTGCGAATCATGGACTCTCACAGCAGATATACAGCGAAGAATACAAAGCATAGAGATGATGTGCAACAAAAGACTTCTGGGCATTTCCTATATCCAGCACATCATAAACAACGAAGTCCGACAGACCATCACTAAGCCATTGGACAACACGATAACATGCTCACAGTGGTGAAGAAACGGAAACTTCGATGGTATGGCCACATCACCAGATCATCTGACCTTGCAAAGACCATCTTGCAAGGCACAGTGCAAGGAGGCAGAAGAAGAGGGAGACCGAAAAAGAGGTGGGAGGACAACATTCGAGAATGGACTCGTTTGACACTGAACGAAGCCATGAGGGTTGCTGAGAACAGAGAAAGTTGGAGTATGCTGGTTAAACGATCATCTGTGGTGCCCCTACGACCTCCGGGTTACGGGACAGGATAGGACAGGATAGGATAGGATAGGATGCACGGTCGGCTGGTCACTAACCTAGGTAATGTTCTTATGAGGTTTGGTCAAAATCAGTTCAGTAGTTATTGAGATATGGCTAGCAATGGACCAAAGGATATTTGGTTCCTTTTGTTTTTCGACTATTTCAAAGTATTTTCAGATATTATCTGGGAATGTAAAACAATACAAAAATGAAAAAAATGAATAATAATAAAAATCATCATCATCATCATCATCATCATCATCATCATCATCATCATCATCATCATCATCAACATCATCATAATAATGATAATGATAATAATAATAATAATAATAATAATAATAATAATAATAATAATAATAATAATAATAATAATAAATAATTGACCAAAAAATAAATTGACCGTACTTATTTACTTATTAGCTGGTTGATATAACTTTCCAATGGGAGAAGACGATTGTGATGGCGACGAGGAAGAAGAAGAGATGATGATGGTGATGGGAACAATATAATAATGTTCATCGATTGTGTTTATTCAAACACTGTATCATTATTGTCTACAAAAACAGTTGAAGTTACGATGTGTGGCAACAACCAAAATATAAATGATGGCAAAAAATCCACGCAGACATTAGCCTACAGAAAAACGATGAAATTAACACAGTGTCGGGAAATAATAACACAAAATCTTTCATGTTGATAACAATCTTATACTCCTGCTGGTGATGCAAACAACGTTGTTCCTATCATCACCGATGTTATCTTATTACAAAAATGTCTTCTCAAACATGCAAACGCGAGCGCGCGCGCCCACGCGCTCACACACACACGCACACACACACACACGCGTATTCCGGAAGAAGAAGAAAAAAAAACACAAATAATTCAGCACCCAATTACTGCCAGAATGAACAAGAGCAAGCAAAAGAAAACAATATAAAATGTATCAGACAAGTTTTCCGTGCACTGTTGAAGTATGGAACGCTGAAAGCGTCAAATGCGTTTGCAATTGCACACGAAAATGCACACGCAATTGCACGCCCATCTAGTAGCTGATTGGTCGAAAAGCGCAAATGCACACGCAATTGTATGTGCAATTGCGTGTGCATTTGCGTAGTTTGTCGCGACAGTTTTCGACCAATGAGCTACTAGATGGGCGTGTAATTGCGTGTGCATCTTCGAGTAGAATTGCACGTGTATTTGACGCTTTCCGCATTCCATATTGAAGTTGCTATGCAGCCTTCCAGATCTTCACGCCTGCAGATAGAATCAGTATACTTGTTGTCTGAATCATCTTAAATGCACGTTAAAGGACCTGGTAATTCTGACCACAATCTAATCTGACTAGGTCAAAGAAACGACAAACTGCATTTTAGAATGTTTTACCGCCATTTAGAAAGAAATTCTCTTCTCATAATTATTTATGTCATTATTTTTCTTGGGCACTGAGCATGCTACCATAGCTTGAAGAAAACACTCTATTCAAGTTTTCTACATCAACATCATCATTCTCTTTCATTTAACACGTTGACATTGTTCTTCACCATTTCTCTTCATTCAGGATGCAAACTAATAGAAATGTTTATCCTATCCTATCCCATAACTCGAAAGTCGTTGGGGCACCACAGATGATCGTTTAACCATCGTACTCCATCTTTTTCTGTCTTTAGCAGCTATCATGGCTTCGTTCAGTATCAAGCCAGTCCATTCTCGAATGTTGTCCGCCAACCTCTTTTTCTGCCTACCTCTTCTTCTGCCTCCTTGCACCGTGCCTTGTAGGATGGTCTTTGCAAGATATGATGCTCTGGTGACGTTGCCATACCATCAGAGTTTCTGTTTCTTCACCATTGTGAGCAGGTCATCGTGTTGTCCAATGGCTTGTGTGATGGTCTGTCGGACTTCGTCGTTGGTGATGTGCTGGGTATAGGAAATGCCCAGAAGCCTAGTGTAGTACCTCATCTCCATGCTTTGTATTCGTTGTAGATCTGCTGTGATGGTCCAGGATTCTCAAGCGTATAAGAAGATGGTGATGACAAGGGAGAGCAGCAGCCTTATCTTGGAGTGTAGAAATGTTTAAGCATCTTATCTAATGCCGGTTTCGGTGCTGATGGCGTTACGGCGGCAACTTTTTATACGGTATGTGTGGCGCTTTGTTATTCCCAGTACTCGCGGTACTGTGGTTCTTTGGTTGTGATTAACAGAGAACGCTACTTCTGGATCACAGGCGCTTGTATCAGGACACGCGAGCGCCTATGCCTGTGACGCGTCTCCCTTTGGTTATCTATAATTATATATTATAGATAACCAAAGGGAGACGCGTCACAGGCATAGGCGCTCGCGTGTCCTGATACAAGCGCCTGTGTTCTGGATCTGTACGGAGCCATTGACGCAACTTTGTCATTTTAATGTTAATGAACACACACCCACACAAAGCAATGTAACTTGTAAGCAATATGGACAATGAGAAAGCGACAAAAAACCTGACATATATGTAAGGGTGTGAAAACTAATTTTAGCAGACTGCACTATATTTCAATATCTGCCAAGAGATGGGAACCAATGAGAACAGGAATGCCAGACTCGCCAAGCAGGACCAGCGCCACCGTAATCAACCGCACAAGAAATGGGAAGGGACTGGTACCGTATTCAGGGAGACAACTGTCCCTTGCTGCTTATTGTTCTTGGAAAAAAAAAAAAAGACAGGTTAGGCTACTCCTTATCAATTTCCACTAAAGGTGTTGTTTATAATCAGACGATAATAAAATTGGTATCTACACAAAATGTCTCTTTTTGTCTATCCTCGTTCAATGGCCCTTAATCATGATGGTTGATGATTGTCATCAAAATGTAATAGTATAAATATCTAAACCCAATATAACCAGGTCTAAAATTTACTGATTACATGTAGATTGAAAAAAACAATCGAATCAAACGTGTTTGTGAATTGCATTAACATCTTTTAAAACCTTTTTAAAAAACCTGTTAAAAAGTCGCATTAAAACTAGGATGGGCATTCTGAACAAGTATGGATAATTTGCTGTGTACATTTTTCGAATTTGGAGATAAGAGGGTATTCTTATCTTATCCTATCTTTTCCACAAACGATTAGGATATACACAACAAATCCAGTTATTTCCCGGTTTTATGCATCCCAAATCAAAACCAGGATACCGCCCATTGTACAATGAAATTTTTATCTGGATGCGTTACGCTACAAAATGCACGTAGGCTGACGCGTTGATCATATGATGAAACGATGTACACAGCGTAGCTGAGACTTCTTGTACAACAGAGAGAGAGAGAGAGAGAGAGAGAGAGAGAGAGAGAGAGAGAGAGAGGGGAGGGAGAAGGTCTGGCCAGCTGACCTAGTCCCAGTTTACGCTATAAGATAGCTAGTTTGAATTCAAAAACAAAATGTTGATTCGTCAACATTAAGTTAATGTTCACGAAATAGCGGAAGTGACGATCGTAAGTACCATATTAGTTATATTATAATTATTTAATTCGACAGGTAACTCAGTGCAGGGAAAATAGTTATTAGCATCGTTTAAAGTTGGCCTAACTATGCTGTAGCTTGTTTTGTTCTTTCTATTAAAAAAAAAAGATCAAACGTTTTCCTTAAATACTGCCTTCGGATGAAAAAAATACACCGAGGTCAAGTCTGTGCACGCACACACTCCATCGCACAGACTTTAAAGATCCTTACGCTCATGTCCGAGATGGGCGAGTGCCGGCTACACAAATACACCCAGCAAGTATTATGTCGATCCTTCCCCATACTCGGTCGCCCAGGATTGTACTCAGTTGTCAGGGCGCCAGACGATGCGCCCAAATGCAGCAAGTGAGGGATATGTAGGGCTTGAGTTAGATCCTGTATTGGCCAGCACCTTGAGCAGCTCTTGAGCTGGAAAAGCGCTATACAAGAAGGTTAACATACAGGGTGGGCCATAAAAAGTGTCCACATTTTATTGTGCAATAACTGAGATAGAAATTAATATTTTACAACATGTTTTATTCCACGTAGACAACAATGTTAAAGGTTTTGTTCAAAGTAATCTTAGCAAAATCTGTGCATTTTCAGAGTCACAGAATCAATAGTTCATGATGTGCTCAATCCATGCTCCGCGTTGTTGAATAACAGCTGCGAGCCGAACGTTGAAGTTGTCCACAACTCTTGTCAGCATCTCTGCAGAAATGCTTCTGATTTCTCTCCTGATGCTTGCCTTTAGTTCTTCACTTGTTCTTGGATTGTCTGTATACACTCGTTCTTTCAAATAACCCCAAAGAAAATAATCAGCAGGGTTCAAGTCTGGTGAAAACTTCAACGTTCGGCTCGCAGCTGTTATTCAACAACGCGGAGCATGGATTGAGCACATCATGAACTATTGATTCTGTGACTCTGAAAATGAACAGATTTTGCTAAGATTAGTTTGAACAAAACCTTTAACATTGTTGTCTACGTGGAATAAAACATGTAAAATATTAATTTCTATCTCAGTTATTGCACAATAAAATGTGGACACTTTTTATGGCCCACCCTGTAAATAAGTAATGTATAGGTGTTTTGGAACCCGAAAGGTTTGGTACATTGCGTGTGTGTGAGTCGGTGAGTATGTGGGTCCGTGCGTGCGTGTGTGCTTGTGGCGAATAAATAATCAATACGTGTCTGTTCTGCTGGTAAGCGATTAAATTGAAAACAGTTGTGGTGTCATGAAACGGACAACTTTTTAATTACTTGGCGAGTGGCTTAGTTCAAACTCAGTTCAGCTATAACATTGATTTGTTTTGCAATCCAAATGATACAATCCAAGTTCTTGACTTCATAACAGAAGATGATTGACAGTTCATTTCCTTTTAAGCCTAATTACGATTAATCTGCCATAATCACAACTGTTAGTACTTGAAACTCCTCCTCCTCCTTCTCCTTGTTCTCCTTGTTCTTCTTCTTCTTCTTCTTCTTCTTCTTCTTCTTCTTCAGGGACCATGATAATTATCATCAATCATTCCAATTATTAAAGTTCTGCAAATCATTATAACAAACATAAGTATACTGTAAAGTAGTAACATTTCAAATTAAGGGAGCATGTATACTTATTCCGAAGCCTCCAAGGTACTGTTTTGTAAGAAACCGTATAACTTAGGCATTACGCAATAATTATTACAGTTCTGAAATTTATTGTAACAAACAAAAGTATACTGTAATGTAGGCCAGTGACAGTCTGCATTAAATACTGTACCGGTAACTTTTTTAACTTCTGGTGTGTGCGTGTGTGTGGGTGGGTGTGTGTGTGGGTGTGTGTGTGTGTGTGTGGGTGAGTGTTTTGTGTTAGGGGTTAGAAAGTAGGATGCATGACTTTTATTATTTCATAAGCTACATTCATGTTGTGTACAACTGCTTTTCTGTTGTTTGTGGTGTGTTGTTTTAATCCCTGAAGTCTTTTGTGTTCTATTGCTTTTGTGCCGTTGTGTTGATGAAGTGTACGCCGCACACACATTTCCTTGTGTTTTCATGGGGACAATAAAGATTCTGATTCTGATTCTGATTCTGATCATTTCAAGTTAAGAAAGCAGGTACTCTTGAATACAGATATTTGAAAATATTCTACATAGTTATACTTTACAAATACTACATTCAACTAAATAGGATATGCATTTACCCATTCATTATCTATGGAAAAACGCTGAATTTCCACGTATTATACTGTTTCATGTGGTATTATACCAAATTCTTTTCAACCTGCGAGTGCCGTGTTAGAGTGTGTTCTTGTGAGCGCTTTGGATGAACTGCAAATATTTTTTTTGTAATAAATATTGTGCGTTATGAAATACAACCTACTCTACTTATACAGAAACACATGAACATTAGAACAAAACGATATTGAAATATAGCTATAATAACTTGATGGAAAGAAGCAAATGCAAACGTCGCAAATTCTCATATAAGGTATGGTAGAAAATTCATTAAACGTAATGTTACCTGCAGTCTATAGTCCACTTGCGGTGAGGCTACCCTGCAGCAACAGCGCTTTCGCTACGAAAGGCTACCCGAATTGTGCACGCATGTGTTGTGACAAATATTTTCCTAAATCCAAAACCAAATTGAAACAAATCAAAACTCAAACATTTTCAAGTGATACGACTATACGTACAATAAACTTCGCCCTCGGCAATGTGGGTGATGATGAAATCACTTAAATAGTTTTAAATACAAATTGTGCACTCATTCTCACAAAGCCGGCCGGCGTATGTGTCTACGTGCACGTGCATGTTAATGAGTCATTCAATGACAGTTTGCAGTGCATGAAGAAAAAAAAAGGGGGGAAGTGCGGTGAAAGAAGGCGGGGAGAAGGGGGGGGGGAAGAGTAAGGCAGGAGTAGGGAGAGGGGCGAAGAGTTCAGGACAAGTCATATTTTCATACACCATTATGCTCAATATTGTCTGGGCGGCTTGAGTTAGATCCTGTATCGGCCAGCGCTTTAAGCTGCTCTTTAGGTGAAAAAGCGCTGCATAAGAAAGTTTACATAAATAAAGAAAGAACTAACTATCCTTTCCTATCCTATCCTATCCTATCCTGTCCCGTAACCCGGAGGTCGTAGGGGCACCACAGATGATCGTTTAACCAGCATACTCCATCTTTCTCTGTCCTCAGCAGCCCTGATGGCTTCGCTCGGTGTCAAACCAGTCCATTCTCGAATGTTGTCCTCCCACCTCTTTTTCGGTCTCCCTCTTCTTCTACCTCCTTGCACTGTGCCTTGCAGATTAGTCTTTGCAAGGCCTGATGATCTGGTGACATGGCCATACCATCGCAGTTTCCGTTTCTTCACCACGGAAACTGGAAAGAAAGAACTAACTAAATAAATAATAGCCCATTATTCTTATTCTACGCCACCGTGGTTTAACCTAAACCGCAATTCCATTTTGATTACATTTGCTGTCAGAGTTTGCGATTTAAAAGGACCCTCTTCGACCGGCTTCCCTCAAACGGATGCTTTTAACGTTCACAGTGAGCGTTACCCCGCTGAAAAAATAAGCTTACAACAAAAAATAACTCTTTCAACAGTATAGTTACTTCTTTTTAAATAATGAATAAATGCCGTAGTTGCTGTGCCCTATGAATAGCAACAACCGTGTTCTAGCCAGCCAGCAGTCTGGAGCTAAAAATAGCAGCTACCAACGCCGGTTATAGAAAGAACACGTTAAAAATAAATTGCTCGTAAAATTTTTCGTTTTAGTTTGTTGATAAAATAGACTTTATCCTACCCCACATACCAATGACGCATTCTTCAAATCGCGTGGTTCATTCAGAAATAGGGTCAAAGGTCACACGGCTATGATATCGATGTACCGTTAAAACAGGAAATCAATCCCTGTCAGAACCGAAATTGAAAATTCACACTTAAGCGTTTGATTTGAGCAACGAAAGCCCACTTTATCATTTTTAATGCAATAACAATGCGGATTTTAGGGTAAACAAAGCCTTCGAATTGGGGCCTTTTAAGTAATGCATAACGATGGACGATTAATCTTCTTTTTTTTAATCTAAATGTATTCTTCGTGCATTGTACGTCACTTGGCAATGAAGAATCTGAACCTGAATCAGAATTACATTTAAATTAATTAATACTTTTGGCTTTTAACTCTTTAAAAAGCTTTCAGCGAAATAATGTCTAGAGAGCCTCGATCTTAACCAGGTGCGTTTCATCTTCCTTTGGCCCTCATGCTCAGTCAGCCCTCTTGTTTCGTCTTCCTGTACATTACACTAACCTACTCTCCGCTACATCGTTTTCGTTTGACTTTGCTTCTTGGAACGTTTTGTCCTTTTTCAAATATGACTTGTCCTTTTGGCTTTTAACTCTTAAAAAAGCTTTCAGCGAAATATATGTCTAGAGAGCCTCTTAACCAGGTGCGTTTCATCTTCCTTTGGCCCTCATGATCAGCCCTCTTGTTTCGTCTTCATGTACATTACACTAACCTACTCTCCGCTACATCGTTTTCGTTTGACTTTGCTTCAAATTGCATCGATGTCTGGAATATAAAAGGAAACAATTTGATTGGAGGAACAGATGAGGAAGAAGATTAGCAGACAACACGGACAATAAATGTAATGCAGTTGCCAGCCTGTGTAAAAATGAAAACAACAGCGATGTTTTGAGGGCAGTCTACACATTCAGTACCTCTGTATTTTGTTTGAGGAAGTACATGCTGTTCTAATCCTAGAAGGAACTTTTGGCGGACGTTCATATTCTGCTTTTCATCCCTTACAGTTTGCAATTCTCTTCCTTTCACTCTGCGCTATGTCGAATCATCTCTTTCCTTTCGCTCTGGACTGAAAACACACGTTTTCAACAGTGTCTATCCTTAAATCTCGATCCTGAACTTTTCTTCATAAAATATGTAAAACACAGTCATAGTTTCTGTGTGTGTGGGTGTGTGTGTGTGTGTGTGCGGGTGTGCGTGCGTGCGTGTGTTTTCTGATTTGGTTTTTCTTGTTTTGCTTTCGCTTCATTTATTTATTTATGTATTTATTTTATATATTTATTTATTTTATTTTATTAATTTTTTTACTTTTGTAAAGCGATATGCGCTCTAGTGAGGAATGTTTATTATTATTATTATTATTATTATTATTATTATTATTATTATTATTATTATTATTATTATTATTATTATTATTAATGATCCACGCGAATGTTCTTTTGAAAAATAATTGTGGGTCCTCCCTAAGTTTGAGTACAGAGAAAAAGAGAGAGAGGGAAAGAGAGAGAGAGAGAGAGAGAGAGAGAGAGAGAGAGAGAGAGAGAGAGAGAGAGAGAGAGAGAGGGAGAGCAAACAGACAGATACTCAAAGGATAGACAGAAAGACACCAGATACACACACACGCACACACACACCACATATACACCACACACACATACTACACGCACGCACACGCACACACACACATAATGATATCAAATCGGCTGCACCTTTTTTGACAGTCCCGCAAGCAAAGTAGTTACATCTCATGACTGTGGAACGTAACGTTATACTTCAATCTTTCTTGCACATAAAAACCAATAAAAGCCGATGCAAACACTATTATTAGACATGACCGGAGACTTACAGCCAAGCTGAGGCTCGGTTAGTCTCAACTACGCAGTGTGGACCGGAGACTCGTTGGAGTTATGTGATAGTCAATAGAACCACTACTATCTAGATAGGCCTCTGGCACAGTAAAACACAGAACTTGGAAGATTGATTCCGCAGCAGCACAAAAGCATTCAAATGTAACCACAAGCAGAGTGCCCATTCTCTTACTAGTGTTTAAAATAAGGGTTGAAATATTAGGTATCAGAATACTATAGTATGTATGTGTCAGCTGCTTGTAGCTGTTATGATAGGCAGCTGTTTCTAGCCTGGGAGCGTCTTCAGTGGTCGCTGGACTGGTAGACAAAGACAATTTGGCTCTGGCATCGCCACAAAAACTGGCATGTCTGCGTACAGAAAGGCCTTATAGACCCTCTACCAAAGCGCCAAGGTCTGTAATGGAGCTACTGTATGTGTACAGATGCTGAAAATCAAAACAAAAACACATGTAATATCTGGCGGTTAAATTCCGTTTCGTTACCGTGATAAACTGAACTGTAAGCATCGCCTTTTTTTGGTGGGAAGGGAAGCGTAAAACAATCAACGGCTTGGGGACACCCTGCTGAATGAAAAAAAAACACCAGACAGGAAAGAAAATCTCCTGTTTGTTTCTGTCTACATTATCTATTTCCTGTTTTGAGGCCAATCCCTTATTACTTTGAACCATAACACACTCATGCACCTAGACCCTAGATTTCCCCTCGCCCCACTCCTTCCCCTACCACTCCCTAGTATATGGCCTTGAAGGCTACTCGAAAACAGATATGCAGTTACGCTGTCAACATGCTGTGGCCATACTTGCACACACATTCTTCTCTTTCTAGTCACCGCCCGCTCCTCACCACCTTGTCACTCTAACCTGTCTCGCCACTCCCCTTTTTTTCTTTAACGTGTGGGGTATTTGCCTTGGTAGCAAATTAGTGTCTGACTGTCTCGTCTGGTCTTCTGCCACAGCCGACCTCTTGCCACGTCTGGAGTCACTGGTGGCCTCTTGTCTGGATGGGGGTGGGGATGGGTCACTGCTGGTTTCAGTACAAAGCGGGTCAAGTAGCGGTCTATCTGTGAGATGGCTACGTCACGACGATCGCTGCCTTATGCGAGCAGTCTGATGACTGAGCTCTGCATATGGGGCGCCATGTGTCCATTTATTCTATGTGACTATTCTATACATAGAATAAATTCTATGCACATAGAAAGCATTCTATGCACACAAAAAGCTTTCATTAGTTGAAATTCCATTTATAAAAAAGAAACCAATATTGTAAGTCATAGAATAAAATTCTTTGTATAGAATAACATTCTATAATATAGTGTAAAATTCTATGTCTATAATACATTTCTATGTATAGAATAACATTTTATAATAGAGAATAAGATTCTATGTATGTAATACAATTCTATATTATAGAATGCACTTGTATGCATAGAATTGTATTCTATAACATAGAATGAATTCTATTACAAAGAATGAATTCTATAACATAGAATTTATTCTATGTGCATACAATTCATTCTATAACATAGAATGAATTCTTTAACATAAAATAAATTATATGACATAAAATGAATTATATGTGCATAGAATAAATTGTATAACATAGAATGAATTCTATAATAAAGAATGAATTCTATATGCATAGAATGAATTTTATAGCATAGAATGAATTCTATGACATAGAATTCATTCTATGACATAGAATGAATTCTATAGGCATAGAATGAATAGTATAACATAGAATGAATAAGATGACATAGAATGAATTCTATGACATAGAATGAATTCTATAACATAGAATGAATTCTATAGCATAGAATGAATTCTATGACATAGAATTTATTCTATAGCATAGAATGAATTCTATAACATAGAGTGAATTCTATAGCATAGAATGAATTCTATGACATAGAATTTATTCTATAGCATAGCATGAATTCTATGTTACAGAATGAATCCTATGTCATAGAATTCATTCTATGCTATAGAATTCATTCTATGCTATAGAATAAATTCTATGTCATAGAATTCATTCTTTGCTATAGAATTCATTCTATGTTATAGAATTCATTCTATGTCATAGAATTCATTCTATTTCATCTTATTCATTCTATGTTATACTATTCATTCTATGCTATATAATTCATTCTATGTCATAGAATTCATTCTATGTCATAGAATTCATTCTATTTCATCTTATTCATTCTATGTTATACTATTCATTCTATGCTATATAATTCATTCTATGTCATAGAATTCATTCTATGTCATAGAATTCATTCTATGTCATAGAATTCATTCTATTTCATCTTATTCATTCTATGTTATACTATTCATTCTATGCTATATAATTCATTCTATGTCATAGAATTCATTCTATGTCATAGAATTCATTCTATTTCATCTTATTCATTCTATGTTATACTATTCATTCTATGCTATATAATTCATTCTATGTCATAGAATTCATTCTATGTCATAGAATTCATTCTATTTCATCTTATTCATTCTATGTTATACTATTCATTCTATGCTATATAATTCATTCTATGTCATAGAATTCATTCTATGTCATAGAATTCATTCTATGTCATAGAATTCATTCTATGTCATAGAATTCATTCTATGTCATAGAATTCATTCTATGTCATAGAATTCATTCTATGTCATAGAATTCATTCTATGTTATAGAATGAAATCAATATATACACTTTTTTTAAAAATAGTAACAACTGGGGCACTGTCAAGGTATAGAGAACATTTTTTATGGCATGGGACTGTATTGCAGAGAGATATACACATTGCCACATCCCATCACCACACCACATCACTCTACATCACACTGCACCACAAATGTGATGGGTAGGTGTGGTGGAGTGATTAGGTTATGTGACGATGTGGTCTGATTCACTGCTTTTAAGGCATAATAGAACTGTATTGCAGATACATACATACACATTACCACATCACATCACCACACTACATCACTCTAAATCACACCACACTGCACCACAAATGTGATGGGTGGGAGGGGTGGGGTGATTAGATTATGTGATGTGATTCACTGATGCCATGATATGTGCTGTTAGCTGCAATGTGAAGATGTGCTGCTGCTGTGATGTCGGCTGATGTGATGTGATGATTTGTTGATATGATGTGATTTTATGTGGTGGTGCGTTTTCACGATGATGGTGATGAAGCAATGTGATGCAGTGATGTGATGTGATGATGTGATCGATGTGGTGATGATGCGATGTGGTGATGTGTCATACAATATCTTTTTTTAAATTCTAAATTTTGTTACAATTTATTAGTTGTGTTTTTTAATTTTATGTGAATGAAATGAATTATATGTATATAGAATTAATTGTATAACACAGCAAGAATTGTATAACATAAAATTCATTTTTTTAACATAAAATGGATTTTATTCGCAACACTGAATACATTCTATTTTCATAGAATTGTTTTTTAACATTTGGTGCACATAGAATGCATTCTATGTTATAGAATGTTCATTCTATAACATAGAATGTTCATTCTATAACATAGGATCCATTCTATAACATAGAATGTTCATTCTATAACATAGAATGGTCATTCTATAACATAGAATTCATTCTATAACATAGAATGTTCATTCTATAACATAGAATCCATTGTATAACTTAGAATGTTCATTCTATAACATAGAATCCATTCTATAACATAGAATGTTCATTCTATAACATAGAATGCTCATTCTATGCGCAACTAGGTCATTCTATGTGAAGCGAGGCTGTGACGTATAAAGGGACACGTGGAGCCTTGCACGCGCGCGAGAACTGAAGAAATGGCTGACGTACCAAGCGCTCTGCGGCTTTATCAGACATCATAATTTCGTGAACAAGCATTTAGGTTTCTTGATGCGGACGACTTCGACGGTATAATTAGTGTGAATAGATCGCTTAGCAATAAAAATAATTGACGTCACACCCTGCCCCCCCCCCTCCGCCCCTGCGTGCTTGCTTTTTTCATTACAATGTGCTGAGGTTCTGTAAGGGTTTATAGTGACAAAATCTAATTAAATAATCAGTTCTTTTCGCTCAATACCGAAGAAATAACCGTACTGTACACTCATAAAAAGCAATAATTAATATATTTAGAGGTCGAATATTGCTATACAACTCTGAGACATAATAAATGAAAGGTTCATAAAGCTGAATATTGCAAAAAATCTATTTCACCCCAAGTGGCCCCCCAGGGCGCTATGCACAAAGGCGTGGCGGCCACATTGCTGCGGGAATAACACAGCGTGATCGAGTTTGAAAATGGTGAAGTACTGTGCTGCGTTTGGATGCTCTAACTCCGACGTAAAACCTTTCTGCAAAGAAAAGAACATTTCCTTTCATCGATTTCCACTTCGAGCGCAAATGATGAAGCACTGCATGTCGTCAACTCTAAACTGAATGTCAGTGACAAATCGCTCTGTAATCATTATTGCACGAGTGTGCTATGTTCAAAACGTCACAATATCCCAAAATGTTCTCTATACCTTGACAGTGCCCCAGTTTTTACTATTAAAAAAAAGTTTTTATATTGATTTCATTATATAACATTGAATGAATTCTATGACATAGAACGAATTCTATGACATAGAATGAATTCTATAGCATAGAATGAATAGTATAACATAGAATGAATAAGATGACATAGAATGATTTCTATGACATAGAATGAATTCTATAATATAGAATGAATTCTATGACATAGAATGAAAAATATGAGATAGAATTTATTCTATAGCATAGAATGAATTCTATAACATAGAACGAATTATATAGCATAGAATGAATTCTATGACATAGAATTCATTCTGTAACATAGAATTCATTCTATGCTATAGAATAAATTCTATGTCATAGAATTCAATCTATGCTATAGAATTCATTCTATGTTATAGAATTCATTCTATGTCATAGAATTCATTCTATGTCATAGAATTCATTCTATGTCATCTTATTCATTCTATGTTATACTATTCATTCTATGCCTATAGAATTCATTCTATGTCATAGAATGAATTCTATGTCATAGAATTCATTCTATGCTATAAAATTCATTCTATGCATATAGAATTCATTCTTTATTATAGAATTCATTCTATGTTATACAATTTATTCTATGCACATAGAATTCATTTTATGTCATATAATTTATTTTATGTTAAAGAATTCATTCTATGTTATAGAATGAATTCTATGCGTATAGAAATAATTCTATGTCATGCAATTTATTTTATTTTAAAGAATTCATTCTATGTTATAGAATTCATTCTTTGTAATAGAATTCATTCTATGTTATAGAATATAATTCTATGCATACAAGTGCATTCTATAATATAGAATTGTATTACATACATAGAATATTATTCTCTATTATAAAATGTTATTCTATACATAGAATTGTATTATAGACATAGAATTTTACACTATATTATAGAATGTTATTCTATTCAAAGAATTTTATTCTATGACTTACAATATTGGTTTCTTTTTTATAAATGGAATTTCAACTAATGAAAGCTTTTTGTGTGTATAGAATGCTTCCATGTGCATAGAATTTATTCTATGTATAGAATGGTCACATAGAATAAATGGACACATGGCGCCCCATACTGCAGTATGCTAGAATTGAGTTGAATGAATTGGGTGCATGATAAAATATCCATTGCGGCCAATCTGGTGTCACTGCTGGTCTTTTGTCACGTCTGGGGCCACTGAATGTCTCCTGTCACGTCTGGTGTCACTGATTGTCTCTTGTTACGTCTGGACTAATGTCTCTTGTAACGTCGATTGCCTTTTCCCGTCTGGAGTAACGTTTTGTGTCTTGTCACGTCTATAGTCCCTAGTGTGGCATTCTCTTAGTGTCCACATCCAATCCTACCCAATATCCACTTGTATAGCGCCACAACCATGCCATGTGATGCCTTAGCGCCAGCACCCTGCCATGGGATGCCTTCTCGGGGATGCACAATCTAGTTTCTTGAACATAACACCGACTGTGCAGAGCATAGACTAGAGTCAGAAATAGCCTGACAACAAGATTCGTTCAAACTGATGAGAGTGTGACAAGCGGGCGATACACCTCCGAGTCTGAGATTGACCAGTCACCCCTCCAATGTTGGCTGGCTCAGCCGACTAAGCCGATTAAGCCCCGCCCCTCGGAAATCTCCCTTAAAACCTCTGCCTAACCCAGGCTCATTGTCAGACGCGAGCCTCTAATCTTCGAATACGCAACTGCCTGCCCGGACACGTCCCATCAACCGGTGACCCCTGAGCTGCGGCAGTACTCTTGTGATTCGACCCATCTTAGTCAAGGTAAGAGAGGAGATTTGCTTTATGTCATTTAGCATACCCATCACCCGTCGATCGCCCAACATGTTCGTATGTCCTGTTGATATGTACGTTCGTGTTTGTGGTTTTGTCTTGATGTGTTGCTGTGATACGTATTTATTCCTTGTATATATTATCTGCCTTGTTTTATGACACATGCCATGTTTGAATTTATACGTGTATGCTCCCTGTTAGCCCCATGTATAAATATCCCTTGCCATGCTGTCCCTCCACATAGATTAAAGTCCCCCAGTACAACCCTTGCCTGCCACCCCCATTGTCCTGTATTTACCCCATTTGCGTTTCCCATGTTCCCACTGTATAAATATCTGCCCCTGTTGTCCGCCACCCCATCTTAAGGCGCCAAAGTTATTATATATTAGTGGCTGCCGGTAAACTCCACAATAGCCCCATAGCCCTGGTTGCAATTGTTGGACTGTTGGTACGCACCGGTCAACTCTTGACCGGTCCGACCAAGTTTGAAAATCTGATGGGCACGCGCGCAAACAGGCGCTGCACCCAGGATATATGTACATAGCTGATATGGAGTCTGTACTACTTTACAGACGGGCTCCTATCCAGGGCGAATATCCCGGCCCTGTACCAGCTATAAGACGCCAGACCCGCTGCGGGCGCCCCTGACAACCCAGGGCGTCAATGTGAAGCGTACCTCCCAAGTTTCGTCACTCACTCAGCCAGCCACGAAGGCTGAAAACCGCACCCTGTCTCGCCACCAGAAGTTGCACCATCAAGCCTATTACTCAAGACGGTGACCGACTGACCCGCATTGGCAACCCACGCTAACTCCTGGCTTTGATCCGCCGACTGTCCAGAATATCCTGGACCAACCACCGCCCTTCGCAAACCGAAGCTATGTTACCATCCCACGAGCACCACAATTCGCAGATACTCGGGCCAAGCACCCTGAACAATCCAGATATCCTCCTGTTCAGTGATGAGATCAGTCCTCAGTCGCCCTAGCATTCCCTAAGGCGCCCACCCAGAATATCTCCAAGATACTCCCAACTATTATTGACAATATTCAGTGACTCATCCGTAGATTATCCAACCCAGACGACCTAATTCTATTTAATAAAATTGACTATTTAGAAGCTGTATCACCTGGACTCCCCCTCGTTTGAATTTCTTGACTAGTTTAGCCTACCTTCCTTCTCGTCTGCCCTTCTGACTGTCTCTCATTCTTTAGTAACTCCCAGCCTTAATCCCTTGAATGTCATCGCAAAGTTGGCCTAAACGAGGGAGGCAACACAGTGCGAGGGATTAAGAGCTTATCCTCATCCCGAAAGTATGTCGAAAGCGCGCACGATAGATCTAATCGTTTCGTTTTGCAAAGTATTCAATAATGGAGTTTATTTACCTTTGATTTGAGTTTGCATTGTTGTTTGGAGAGGTTTTGTATAACGTTGATAATTTTTGTTGGTCGATATTGATGTAGAATATTCTGGATCTGCGTGTTTACTCTTGATAGAAATTTCCGGATGGATATCGAAGGTCGTGAATGTTCCCGGAAGTAGAGAAAATGTGAATGACGTAAGTCAGTGATGACGATCTTTAGTTCGATTGGTGGCAGTGCGTCATTTCTACCATGTACCAAATTGTTCGAGAAAAGAGAGAGGTTATTTAATCGTGTGCCGAGTTGCTGTTGAGAGATAGTAAAATTGTTGATAAAGAGTTGCTGTGAAAGTTGTTGAGTTGAGTTGAGAATTGTATGCAGTTGTTGGTGTGTGCTGAATAAAAGTGGAAAACTTCATACGTCGACTTTGTGACTTGTATGCTGTTTGGACGGGTTGCGTGAATAAACGAATCTGAGTTACACAACTATCAGGAATTCAAGCATCGGGGCTGAATCAGATACTGATAGAAAACACCATCACCAAACGGAGTGTAACATTTTGGGGGGTCAAGCCGCGATTCACGCCATAGCCAAGGGTTCAACTGCTACAACAAGCGAGTCAACGTTACGAGAGGCAGTCATCGAGGGTAGCCGCCAACGAGTTGCGTCGAGAGGGGCCAACATACTGGGACTACATCCGATAGGTTCGGGTTGACTGCAAGGGCGTGTAGTCGCCGAAGAGTTGCTTCGTGAGCGAACAACAGAGCGGGACTACGTGGCTGCCGCAGGACTACGTCGAGGGACAGTCTCGGAGCTACATCGCCAGTATTAGAGAGAGCGACGTGCGGACGTCGAGTCTACTTCAGCACAGGAGCGTGTACATCAACACCAGCGTGGTGCAGCGTCGCATACGACGAGGACAGCGGGGCCTGCGTCAACGAAGGCGACTAGTGACAAGCATCAGCGCTACTGCAGAAAGCGTGCTGTTCTAGAACAGTCTAGAAAGGTACAGCACAGTAAAGAACCTTCCAGTCAAGAACTTTCCAGAAAAGAACTTTCCAGTAAAGAACTTTCCAGAAAAGCATCAAGATGGCGGACCTCTGGCAGAAAGGGGTTGAACTAAATCTAAAAGGCAAACAGCTGACGGAGTACGTCAAATTCCAGGAGAGAATATTGCGTGAAGAAAAAGAAAGAGAATTAGAACTGAAGCGTCTGGAAATTGAAGAGCGGCGTCAAGAAAAAGAAGAGCAGCGTCGCCGAGAAGAAAGAGAAGAGCGGCGTCAAGAAAGAGAAGCAGAAGAGCAGCGACGCCGAGAAGAAAGAGAGATGGAAGAAAGACGACTAGAAGCTGATCGTCAGTACCAGCTGGAGTTGGCGCGTATCCAAAACAATCAGCATGCGCCACAAGTCGTCAGCGACCACATGGCTCCAAAATTGCCAGCTTTCGTCGACGGGAAGGACCAGATCGACAGTTATTTGGCGAGATTTGAAAGGTTTGCCAAAAGCTCTAACTGGCAACCTCAAGACTGGGCGATTCGACTAAGTGCACTTCTGACGGGAGAAGCACTCGACGTCTACACCAGATTGTCGGACGATGACGCTAAAGACTACGACGTCTTGAAAGAGGCCCTATTGCAGTGCTACAACTTTACAGAGAAGGGCTACCGTAAACGCTTCCGTGAATGCCGGCCTAAGTCAGGCGAGACGCCAAAGCAGTTTGTGGAGCGCCTGTCGTCATATCTACACAAGTGGGTGGAGTTATCAGGCGAAACGAAGTCTTACGACAGTCTCCATGACCTGATCGTGAAGGAACAATTTCTCAATGCCTGTCACAAGGACCTAGCGACCCACTTAGAAGAACAAAAGCTGCAGACGCTTAAAGATGTGACTGAGGCTGCTGAAAGATATCTCATCGCTCATGGGAAAACCCTGGGGCCACCCAGCGCGACGAAACATTTTCAGAAGACTGGAAACCATGTGAACCAGATCCAGGGAAGCCAGACGAGCCAGAGACAGACAGACTCCACGCCTCCTCCCAGGGAAGGGCATTCAAGGGGCTGTTTCACCTGCAACGCTACAGACCACAGAGCGGCTAACTGTCCTCAAAACAAAAGTAGCGGACAGCGGAGCAGTACGGACAATTCAGCGGCGGGCAACCGGCAGAGGCGGTTCTCCAATCAACGGCAAACCAGTAGATCTGACCATCAAGTGTGCGGCGGGAGCGTCATTCTTCCGAGTGAGACCGAGCGCACAGCTACCCCTGCGGACGTGCAAGAGTGCATGACCGATGGCCAACTTCTCCTTGCCAACGGAAAATCCATCCCCGTCGTCGCCAGCGCAGCTGTGACCGTCCAGAACATGCCTGTTTCCAAGGGACGCGTTGGAAATCATGAAGTGACTGTTTTAAGAGACTCTGGCTGCAGTGGGGTCATCGTCAGAGAAGACCTAATCGCTAAAGAACAATTTAGTGGCGATTCTAAATGGACACTCATGGCCGACAGCAAATGTGTGAAAGCGCCAGTTGCAAAAATTCATGTCAACACCCCTTTCTACATAGGCGAAGTCGAAGCGGTTTGCCTGAAGAAGCCGCTGTATGATTTGATGATCGGGAATATCGACGGCGCGAGACGACCCGACGACCCCGATCCAGAATGGAGTCCTGCCTCAACCCAACGCGTCGAAGTTGTGGAGGAGAATCCATTGCCATTTCCCGATGGAGAC
The DNA here is from genome assembly GCA_036898135.1 of Oncomelania hupensis. Taxonomy (NCBI): domain Eukaryota; kingdom Metazoa; phylum Mollusca; class Gastropoda; order Littorinimorpha; family Pomatiopsidae; genus Oncomelania; species Oncomelania hupensis. Next base: position 66,992,311 of record CM072513.1, on the reverse strand, counting down.
CTTTCAGAGCTGCTACGGGACAATGTGGCTACTCCGGCTCAGCCCGGCCGACCAGAGATCGTCGGTGCTGTTACTACCAGGGCCCAGGCCAAGAGAGACAAGGTGTCTACGCCACTGAAGGTCGCCGACAACTCCAAAGCTGCCATCGTGGACAGAGATAAGCTGATCCAGCTCCAGGAAGCTGATAGCACTTTAAACAAGTACAGGAACCGCCAAGACCACGTGAACAAGGGCAGTGGCACGGTCTATTTTGAGGTGAAGGCCAAGATCCTGTACAGAATCTTCCAGCACCCGAGGGTCAACGGAGGTAAACCACTACGTCAAGTCTTGGTACCGTTACCCCTAAGGCGCTAAGTGATGGAAGTAGCTCACGATTCTATCATGGGAGGTCACCTAGGCATCAGGAAGACGTCAGACAGAATCCAGGCGGTGTTCTACTGGCCAGGACTTCATGCGGACGTCAGCCGTTTCTGCCGATCATGTGACATTTGCCAGAAGACCATACCTCGAGGAAGGGTCCCGAAAGTGCCTATGCAGAGGATGCCTCTGATCGACCGACCTTTCAAGAGGGTGGCCTTAGACTTAATCGGCGAAATAAGACCTCCGAGTGAAGAAGGTCATCGGTGGGTACTGACTTTAGTGGACTATGCGACTCGGTACCCAGAAGCAGTGCCACTGAAGAAGATTGACACTGAAACTGTAGCAGAGGCACTGGTGGACATGTTCAGTAGACTTGGAGTGCCCGAAGAAATTCTGACAGACCTCGGGACGCAGTTCGTCTCTGACTGCATGAAGGAGGTCAACAGACTGCTGAGCATCCGGCATTTGACTACGACACCCTACCATCCAATGTGCAACGGGCTTGTCGAAAAGTTTAATGCTACGTTGAAGTCCACCCTGAAGAAACTGTGCAGCGAGCAGCCCAGACAATGGCATCGTTACATCAACGCCTTACTGTTCGCCTACAGAGAAGTGCCGCAGGAGTCCACCGGCTTTTCTCCGTTCGAGCTGCTGTACGGAAGAACCATCCGAGGGCCGATGCACATCCTGAAAGAACTGTGGACGAAAGAAGTAGAAACCCCAGAGGTGAAGAACAGCTACCAGTACGTGTTTGAGCTACGGGAGAAGCTGGAGCAGACTCTCGAGATAGCCAGAGAAAACCTGAAGAAGTCCCAGGACTGTGGAAAGCACTACTATGACCGTAGGGCTGTGAACAGGAAGTTTAAACCTGGCAACAAAGTGCTGGTGCTGCTACCTACTGATCACAATAAGTTGCTGATGCAGTGGAAAGGCCCGTACGAAGTGGAGACCGTGGTGGGAATCAACGACTACAAGGTGAAGGTCGGCAAGCATTCCAAGATATACCACGCCAACCTCCTTAAGCTGTACGTGGAAAGGCCATCAGAGACTGTGCACGCAGCCACAGCAGCTGTGACCGACGACAGCTTTGACAGCGAAGAACTGTTGGAACTGGGAGACTTCCACAGCAAAGAAGGCATCGATGATGTTAAGCTAGGACCAAGCTTGACGGAAGGTCAAAAGATGGAGCTCAAGGACCTTATGGGCGAGTTTCCCCATAGCTTCAGTGATGTCCTAGGCTCTACGACTTTGGTCGAACATGAAGTCCACACCCAGACCTGGAAGGAGCAGCATCTGCAGACCTTGAGGGAGCTGTTCCACCGTCCCGCAGAAGCCAACCTGACCGTGAGACCCAGCAAATGCATCCTGGGAGCTGACAACGTCGACTGCGTCGGACATCCGATGGAAGAAGGAGACAACGGAGGACGCACTGATTCCAGGGAAGCCCACGTGATCATCGTCTTTGACCCTGGGCCGATGACGACAGCAAACTGACGAGGGCGTCGTTTCCTTGCGGTTGAAAGAACATTGACTGTGTGGAGAACATTGGCAATATCTAAACAGACTTGCAGATGAGAAACATTGACCTTGTGTGAATGAACTGTGAACATTGACAGTATCCAGAAAGACTTGCAGATGAGAAACTTTGACTCTGTGTGAATGAACTGTGAACATTGACAATATCCAGGCAGATTTGAAGATGAAAACCATTGACTCTGTGTGAATGAGCTGAGAACATTGACAGTGTTCAGACAGTCTGAAATAAGTTTTAATTCTGAACTTTGTTTGTGCATTACGTTTCAACGTTGTTGAAAGAAATTGGGTAAATTTCTTCTTGAGTGGGGGGTTATGTTACGTTGAAACGCGTACGAAAGTATGTCGAAAGCGCGCACGATAGATCTAATCGTTTCGTTTTGCAAAGTATTCAATAATGGAGTTTATTTACCTTTGATTTGAGTTTGCATTGTTGTTTGGAGAGGTTTTGTATAACGTTGATAATTTTTGTTGGTCGATATTGATGTAGAATATTCTGGATCTGCGTGTTTACTCTTGATAGAAATTTCCGGATGGATATCGAAGGTCGTGAATGTTCCCGGAAGTAGAGAAAATGTGAATGACGTAAGTCAGTGATGACGATCTTTAGTTCGATTGGTGGCAGTGCGTCATTTCTACCATGTACCAAATTGTTCGAGAAAAGAGAGAGGTTATTTAATCGTGTGCCGAGTTGCTGTTGAGAGATAGTAAAGTTGTTGATAAAGAGTTGCTGTGAAAGTTGTTGAGTTGAGTTGAGAATTGTATGCAGTTGTTGGTGTGTGCTGAATAAAAGTGGAAAACTTCATACGTCGACTTTGTGACTTGTATGCTGTTTGGACGGGTTGCGTGAATAAACGAATCTGAGTTACACAACTATCAGGAATTCAAGCATCGGGGCTGAATCAGATACTGATAGAAAACACCATCACCAAACGGAGTGTAACACCTTTTGATACAGTTTTAGTGCACTGTTCCCCGGGCACTTAACTGAATGTTTTCGTGGTTGAAGCACTGCGTTGAGGTAGCTTCTACACACTCTGTGTTGTCGTTGCTTGTGTTCGACAGGTGGGCTATCTGCGCTCGATGCTGTAGATGCCTCGGCAGCCAACTCGAATCATAGATTAGGTTCTGCTCTTCTGTTGAGCTCGGCTCACGATATCCTGCCTGCTCGTCTGTTCTACAATGTCAGGCCCGTGGCTACTTGTAGAAGATAGAGACAGACAGGGTAGTACAAAGGTATAAGCAGAGACTTGGCAAGCTTGGTGTCTAGTGTAAGTCTGATTTTAATCAACCCAAAGTTTGTGCTTTTACACAAGATGAATAAATGAACACAGTTCACCATATGACACAAATTCACACATACAAATAACCAAGCAAACGTTACTCACAAAACGTATCACATTAATTATAATAATTAATAATCTGCTACATCTCCCCTCTCAAAATATAAACGACCGGCTTTAAGAAAGATGAAACAATATTGAAAGAAGTATCAAAATAAAATCCTAATCAGAGACACAAAACAATAAATTAAAGAAAGCATCTTTAACGAGATACTCAAGTTACGTGAAAGAGACAATAAACCAAGGATATGGCGTATTAGAATTAACTGTCCTTAAGGTCGCCAGGCCAATACACACTATGCAATACTTATATAGTTCATAATGCATCAAGTCCTTTGGTTTTCAGGATATCGGACAGGAGGGCGTACTTGTCTGCCATAGCGGGTTGTAACCACTGCTGGAGCTGGTTCCACAACGGCAGGTGAAGGTTCAACTTGAGCAGTGTCTGACGTCTCATGGCTTTTGACATCATCCTCGGGGTCTGACTCATGCATTTCAGGCATAGTGAAGGTCTCTTTAGTCTTTCTCAGCATGCCGCGATTACGGCGATAAGTTGCACCATCTGGAGTCTTGACGAGGTAAGATCTTGGAGTAGATGTCTCTGAAACTACAACTGAGGGCCGCCATGCTCCACCACGCTCCATTTGCACGCGGACGGCGTCGCCTGGCTGAAGCGGCGGTAGTGACGTGGGAAGTGAAGTCTTGTTGTAGTTGTTGATCAAATCTTGGTGCCTTTTGTTTAATTTCGCCTGAGTTAACCTTTGGTCTGGAACTCGGGGTTTGAGGTAGGCGTCTGTTGCTGGTAGCGTCGTTCGTAGGCGCCTGTTCATCAGTTGTTGCGCTGGCGATGGACTGTCAGGGAATGGCGTGTTTCTGTATTGCAAGAGAGCAAGGTAGGGGTCTTGGTTTGACGATTCTGCTTTCTTCAGAAGATTCTTCACCGTCTGTATGGCTCTCTCTGCCATGCCGTTGGATTGTGGATGCTTGGGGCTTGATGTAGTATGTCTAAATCCCCATGACTTAGCAAACTTAGCAAACTCCGAACAGCTGAATTGGGGACCATTGTCGCTGACCACTTCTTTAGGTATGCCATGACGTGCGAATTGCGATTTCAGCTGTACGATGACATCTGTAGATTTGACTGAAGACAGGAGGCCTACTTCAAAATACTTGCTGTAGTAGTCTACTGAAAGCACATAGTTCTTGCCTGCATGGTGAAATAGGTCTACGCCGACTTTCTCCCACGGCAACGTAGGAACGACGTGTGCAATCATTGGTTCTTTCTGCTGAGACTTTTGATATTCGTTGCACGTTGCGCACTTTGCCACAGTGTCTACAATCTGCGAAGACATGCCAGGCCAATAGAAAACCTCTCTGGCCGTTGCTAAGCATTTGTCTCTACCCAGATGACCCTGGTGAATCCGCTGTAGCATTTCTCTCTGAAGAGACTTGGGCACAACTATTTGTTCTCCCTTGAATATCAGCCCGTTTGTCTCGCTCAGTTCTTCATGGAACCCTGAATACGGACGTATTTCTGCCGGGACATCAGTCTTCCTTTGTGGCCAGCCTTCGCAAATATGATGCTTCAGAAGTTGTAAAGTTTCGTCTTGCAACGTTGCCTGCTGGAACACCTCCATCTTCTCGTCAGAGACAGGAAGACTGTTGACTACCAGGTGAATCTGGGCTTCCCAGTCGTCACTAGCCGGAGACTGTTTAGGCAAAGCTGCTCTGGAGAGGGTGTCAGGAATGAACATTTCCTTGCCAGCTTTATATGCGAGTGCAATATCATATTTCATTAGTCGAAGGAGCATCCGTTGAAGTCGAGGTGGCGCTGAAGACAACGGCTTCTTGATTATAGCTTCCAATGGCTTGTGGTCTGACTCCACTGTTACAGGGCGTCCGTAGACGTAGTAGTGAAAGTGCTCTACGCCAAAAACCACAGCCAACATCTCTCTTTCGATGTTAGCGTATCTTCTTTCACAGTCAGTCAGGGAGCGCGAAGCATAGGCTACTGGCTTGCCCTCTTGTATCAGCACGGCACCCAATCCTGTCTGAGAAGCATCGACTGACAGCCTTATTGGCTTGGAGGAATCATAGAACGCGAGGACAGGTGCTACAGTTATCAGCTTCTTCAATTCTTCAACTGCTGCCTGGTGCTGATCCATCCACTGCTATGATGTGACCTACAAATTTTACCTCATTGACCCTAAGGCTGCATTTGGTTGGTTTCAGTTTGATTCCTTTTGCTCTGGCTGTGTCTAACACCTGTTTCAGTCTGTCATCATGCTCCTGCACAGTCATGCCAGCTATCAGCATTTCATCCATGTAAGTCTCCACTCCAGGAATCTTCTCAAACGCTTGATGAAATCGCTTTGCAAATACTTCTGCTGACGAGTTAAGACCAAATGGCAGGCGGAGGAATCTGTATCTCCCGAACGGCGTGTTGAACGTTGTCAGGTCTGCACAGTCCTTATTAAGCTTGATTTGCCAGAAGGCAGAATTAGCGTCCAACACGCTGAAAACCTTGCTGCCACTCAACCTGCTGGCGATTTCCTCTATGGTCGGTAACTGATAGTGTTCACGCTTGACAGCTCTGTTCAAGTCTCGAGGGTCCAAACACAACCTGAGACCTCCTCCTTTTTTTTTCACAATGACCAGCGAATTGACCCATGCTGTTGGATGATCCACTTTTTCTATCACGCTTTCAGTCTCCATTCTCTCAAGCTCGTTTTGTAGAGCACTGCGCAGTGCAGCTGGCACCTTCCTGGGAGCGTGAACTACTGGTGGAACTGACTTGTCAACCATGATCGAGTATTCTTCTTCCATGGCACCCAGACCTGTGAACACGTCCCCATAGGATGAAAGCATCTCATCCCCAATGATGTCTACACGCTGGATGAGATCTAATGTTTCGCAGCTGGGTAAACCGAGAATAGGTTTTGCTTTAGTATCCACGATCTGGAATTCTATGACTTTCATTTTGCCTTTCACGACGCAGGTGAGGTAAGCTTTTCCAAGCACATGGAGAGGCTCTCCACTGTACGTTGTCAATCGCGCGTTTGATCGTTGCAGAAATCGTCTCTTGAGCCGCTGGAATAAGCTGTTAGGCAGGATATTGACCTGTGCTCCAGTGTCTAAGGTGAAGTAATGCGACGACCTTCAATGTCCACGACTGAAGTCCATTCTTTGGACTTACCATCCGATGTTTGGTTGACGTTGCCGACGAATACTTCTTCAGATGCTTCATGGTCAAACACAACGTCGTCAATGGATCGGACAGACGCTGACTTGCACACGAGTGCAAAATGGTTTTTCTTTCCACATTTCGTGCACAATTGTCCGAAAGCGGGACACTTCCGCGGCTGGTGCTGTCTGCCACAATAGTGACACTTGGGTGATTCTCTCTTGAATTCTTGTTGTTTCGTTTTTTTCTTTTCCAGGGCATTGACGCTGTTGTTTTCTTCATGCATCAATTTGAGCTGCGCCTCTGTAACCTCCGCAGCTCTGCAAATGTCTGCAGCCTTACTCAGCGTCAGATCAGGTTCGCGAAGAAGTCTTGCACGGACTTGGTCGCTCTTTATTCCTCCGACAATTCTGTCCTTAATTAAGGAGTCTTTCAATGTCTCAAATTCGCACGATTTTGCCTTAAGCTTCAGGTCTGTGAGAAACATGTCGAATGTTTCTCCAGTTTGCTGATCTCTACTGAAGAAGACATGTCGCTCAATCGTCACGTTCTTTCTTGGGATGCAGTATTTCCCGAACTTGGTCAGTATGCAGTCAACAGCATGAAACGATGTCGTCGTACTACAGTGTTCATTGCATTCATCTGCCTCCCACTGGAACGTGTTGTAGATGTCGACAGCATCAGGACCAACGACGTGCAGCAACGTCATACTCCGCACCTTCTCGCTTTTGGAGTCCAACCCACTTGCTGCTTGATAGATCTCAAAGGCTTGCTTAAAGCGCTTCCAGTTGTCGGCAACATTTCCTGTCAGGGACAGTTGGTCTGGTGGGTGTAGGCGATCCATCTGACACCATGTAGAAGATAGAGACAGACAGGGTAGTACAAAGGTATAAGCAGAGACTTGGCAAGCTTGGTGTCTAGTGTAAGTCTGATTTTAATCAACCCAAAGTTTGTGCTTTTACACAAGATGAATAAATGAACACAGTTCACCATATGACACAAATTCACACATACAAATAACCAAGCAAACGTTACTCACAAAACGTATCACATTAATTATAATAATTAATAATCTGCTACACTACTTGACTGAATTCAAATAATCAACAAGCACTGCTTCCCTGTTCTATCAGTGGAGATATTTCTCTGCTTGAGTGTAGCTGTGTACTGCTCGGAGCTTTCCACACAACTGACCCTATACTTGGCTTTGACTGAATCAGCCAGAACTGGTCCTAACCACTCTACCTGTGTCCCGATTGGATGAAACAATCTCAGTGGCTATAAAGTTCGAAACTCGATCGTAGGCTGCGATGGTGTCACTAAACAGCTCGCGTCAGCTCGCAGTGTGTGTGTACACATCAGTTATACCTTAATCGTCTGCTATAGACTACAGTAACCTTCTAAGTTTTATTACTGCTAAACAAGCAAAAGCTCAAATAGTGCGGGGTAAACGGGTCTGCTTGTGACAATGATGATGATGATGATGACAACGACGACGAAGACAACGACGACGACGACTGTTACAACACTTCGAACCTACAGCAAGTTATATAAACTCTATTCGCTTTTATTTTAATTTTTGTTTGATAATAATATTCGCCACCCTTAATTCCCAACAGAAAAAAGTCCTTAACAATTATGAAGTCGTCAGTGACACTACTTCTACAACAAAGAAGTGCAGGGTTACATAACAGTAGTGTCAGAAGACATTGGATACATGACACACTTCTGAGAACGCGTTATCAAACGGAAATCAATCAATATTTCATTTATTGTCTATTCACACATTCAGGTGATATTAGACCTTAATTTATAACAACAACAATATTAATCAATATCAAACGGAAGAAAATTATTGTGAGATCTCAAATTATGGGGGAAAAGTGAGGGAGTCATAAAAGATGACTATGTTGTCACGGGAGTGTCTGTCTCCTTAACAACAGCCATTCAATGTCAAGTGTTTGTTCCAAAGTAAGTGCCCATTCCGCACGCGCGTGACTCTATTCTGCAAGTTATATTCTATCCTATCCCGTAACTCGAAGGTCGTTGGAACACCACAGATGATCCATCTTTTTCTGTCCTCAGCAACCCTCATAGCTTCGCTCAGTATCAAGCCAGTCCATTCTCGAATGTTGTCCTCCCACATCTTTTTCGGTCTCTAACTTGTTCTGCCTCATTACACCGTGCCCTGCAGGATGGTCTTTGCAAGGCCTGATGATCTGGTGACGTGGCCATACCATCGGAGTTTCCGTTTCTTCACCAATGTGAGCAGGTCATCGTGTTGTCCAATGGCTTGTGTGGTGGTCTGTCGGACTTCGTTGTTGGTGATGAGCTGGGTATGGGAAATGCCCAAAAATCTTCTGTAGCACCTCATCTCCATGTTTTGTATTATTCGTTGTAGATCTGCTGTGAGGGTCAATGTTTCGCAAACGTATAGGAGATGGAGATGACAAAGGAGCGCAGCAGCCTTATCTTGGAATGTAGGCTGATGGTCCTGTTTTTCCAAATGGGCTTCAACCTTGTCAGGGCAGCAGTTGGTTGTGCGATCCTGGAGATGACTTCCTATCTGCACATGTCGCGGGCTATACATTTTTCCATTCTTTCCTGTACGAATTATGTTGGCGATTACATGACAAGTTGCTACACTGTGTTTCCAGCGTACGTTCACAGTCTTTCAGGTATGTTCTATGTGCTATTTTCTTTTTTCAAACTACACAATGATCGGTTTATCGTATCTTTTTTTTTTTTAATCTCAGTTCAGCAAATCGTTTCTTTAGACACAATTCATTCTTCGTCTATATATAGCCTTGGTAGCACGGTAGATTAAGCTCTGCATCTCTCAATTCTCCTCCACTACTTATTTTTCCGACGGATCACCTCGGCCGGCTGTTTCTTATATTACAATAACAAGCAACCAAGCAAGCAAACAAATAAACAAAGCAATAAATCAACAAACAAAATAAAACTAAACTAAACAACACGCTGCTGCCATTTTCATCCCGTGAATATCTTGTTCACTGTCTCGTTTACGAGACTCCCGGAGCAGAAATGATTTCCGTCAGCGTCTTACGATGTTTGCCGAGTCCTCAAGGCCAACCAACCTACATGAAGACTTATTTTTTTCTTTTTCTTCTTTTAAAAAAAATCAAATTTCGATGTTGTGTAGTATCTGTTTCCTATCAAGTATCAGAGCGGTGAAATCAAATCATCGTGTGATGCAGTTTGAAGAACGGACGCACTACAGAAGTTTTATATTCTATCGCTGTTTGAAGTATCACGGGTATTCGCCACTCCACAACCACTTCCTTTTAATTTCCTAGTCTAAAATTACTTCGGTGAAAAATACCCTAAACGAAATAAACAAATGTCATGTGTCTTTTCAACTTTTTCTCTTGAGTAAGGCGTATCAATTTTAATCTTCGCGGTGACTTTAGCCGCTTCAAATAGGAATACGTCCCTAACAGGTGGCTCTTCTTCAACTTTCCCGTGTCGTTGACCTCATTCACTCGTGCATCTTTTGTTCACCGTCATATGAAACACGGAGACTGTCCCCCTACATCAAAGTATGGCTATTTTCTACGCCGTTTTCCTTTTTTCCCATCCAAAACGTAGACTTTCTAATCCTTGGGTGTTTTTTTTTTTTAAATCTCTTTCATCTATTGCTGGGTCTCATCTCGTCATACGTAAAAGCATGTACGAATTCTGTTGGCAATTACATGACAAGTTGCTACAGTGTGTCCAGCGTACGTCAACTGTCTTTCATGCATGTCCTATGTACTATTTTCTTCTTTCAAACTACACTGCGATCGGTTTATTGTCTCTTTTTCATCTCAGTTCAGCAACTCTTTCCTTTAGACACAATTCATTCTCCGTCTATATATAGCCTTGTTAGCACGGAAGACTAAGCTCTGCATCTCTCATTTCCTCTCATCAGTAGACTAGTTCTTTTTTTTAAAGGACTTGAATTCTCCTCCACTACTTATTTTTCAGACGGCTCTCCTCGGCCGGCTGTTTATTATATTCAAATAACAAACAACCAAGCAAGCAAACAAATAAACAAAGCAATAAATCAACAAACAAAATAAAACTAAAATAAACAACACGCTGCTGACATTTACACCTAGTGAACATCTCTCGTTAACTGTTTCGTTTACGAGACTTCCACCCCTTGGGGTCATGAGCAATCTTGCCACTGTAGATTGTTCAAACCTATAAAGGGAAAAGTGAAAGCCACAGTTGAAAACCTGTCTTTCCTTTGTAGGCAAGACAAATTCACTGCGGCAACAGTACCCCCGTTGGAGTGCCGGGGGTTTTCAGTATAAATAGTATCCCCACTTTATGGAAATTTAGTGCTTTAAATTCCCACTGTCGCTGTCTTCCTCATTTACTCTTTCTCATTCCTGCTCTGTCCTATCACTCTGCTATACTATCTTCTTCTTCGCTAGATCAATGACCTACCTTTTTTCTTGAAAACTCTTCCTGGACAAGACTCCTTGTTTGTGTATGAGGTCTGTTGGATCAGCTTGGGAGTGTTGGACGCTTTCTGCCGGGTGGTCACTAGGGCTTCCTATGATTGTATTAGTTCGCAATATAGGCATTTTATATGTATGTGTTTTGTTGATGATTTATAATGATGTTTGTATTCTATTTTGTTTTTGTAACCGGGGGTTCGCGTAGTTGAGGTCAACCCTCAGCCGTCCCCCGCGTGGGATGTCTTTATTGTAAAGTGACTGACCGGTGGAGGGCATTCAATTTTTCCACTGGGGTTGTTTCAGCAGATCTTTTATGCGGATCGGGGGTTGTCCGGTCCTGATTTGGCTCGGAAGAGTCCGCTGGACCTAAAGCAACAATAAATCAATCAATCAATACGAGACTTCCGAAGCAGACATAATTTCCGTCAGCGTCTTACGATGTTTGCCGAGTCCATGACCATGTTAGTTCTGCACCTATACCATGTCCGTGTCAGTGCCCTTTCCGTGAAGTCAACCGCAATCGTTCATCAATGTTCCATGCATTGTCATATATATATATATATATATATATATATATATATATATATATATATATATATATATATATATATATATATATATATATATATATATATATATATATATATATATATATATAATAGTTTGTAATATGAAATTGGATGATTGGGTTTGAAAGCAAAAACATTGCTAGCACAGAATGTTTTGTAATAAGACCACCCAAAAAAATCATCAAAAGCATTTTTTTCCTTTCAGAACCAAAATCCTAATCTAGCTTTCGAACAATTAGATCCTGATTAGTTGATGCCTGCAATAATTTAACGAAGTTATGAACAGCAGTGTTAACAAAATTGATGACTAATCTAAAGCACTTTTCTTCTTTGACTTGTCGGCTCAATACAACAGAGTTGTCGGTAAAGGATGCAAGATCACACACACACACACACATACACACACACCCACACACACACACATACATGCGTGTACGAGGTAAAAATGGGGTAATTTCACCTACTTCGCGGCCCTTTGGCGGCGAATTAGGTCAAGTTTCTTCAAAAAAGGCACTTTTTCGCAAGAAGTTTCACCTACTTCCTCGCCTCTTAAAGACGAAGTAGGTCAAGTTTCTTCAAAAAAGCACCCTTTTCGCAAAAAGTTTGACCTAATTCCTCGCCTCTTAAGAGACGAAGTAGGTCAAGTTTGTTCAAAAACACAGCTAGGATAAGGAACTTTCCTCGACGATTAGGGTAAGGCAGTGCCTCGACGATTAGGGTAAGGCAGTGCCTCGACGATAAGGGTTAGGGTCAGGGCTAGTTGCAGCGCTGCAACTAGCCCTGACCCTAACCCTTTTCTGGAACGGGTGCCATACCCTAATCGTCGAGGCACTGCCTTACCCTAATCGTCGAGGAAAGTTCCTTATCCTACCCGTCTGGAAGATGCACTACAAGTACACTTGGTCAAGTGTACTTGTAGTGCATGTGCACTACAACTACACTTGACCTGGTGTAGTTGTAGTGCACATGCACTACAACTACACTTGGCCAAGTGTACTTTAAGTGCACATGCACTACAACTACACTTAGCCAAGTGTACTTTAAGTGCACATGCACTACAACTACACTTCGTGAAGTGTAGTTGTAGTGCACATGCACTACAACTACACTGCCATGTACTTAGAACAAATGAGCAACGCCAGACAAACGGGGAACGACAAAATTACTTCATTTTGTACTAAAAAAGGCAAATTCCGTTCCTCAAAAGTGGCGTTTCACAACTACATACATACACACACAAACAAAGCGAGAAGCATCGAACGTCTGCTGGTGATGACCAGAATAAATTATCTGTATGACATACGATACCCATCATTATTCTTGTCACCACAGATCAGAGCGATAATAACAGAAAAGAACAATGGAAAGCATGATATACTGCATGGCGACTAACATTATAACTGAGTTGTTGTTAACAATAATAACAACAACAACACTACTACTACTACTACTACTACTACTACTACCACTACTACTACTACTACTACTACTACTAATAATAATAATAATAATAATAACAGACGCTGGACGGACTGACGGAATAAAAAATCAATAGTTCCCCAGCTATTAGCTCTGGAACTAATAATAGTTTATTTAGTTATAAATAAGCCTCCCCTGTCAAGAATTGACAGAGGCATCGATAGTCTGGAATTGGTGAACGAAAAAAAATCCAAGTATTGGCATACTCGTCATCAATCTTGTCCACCCACAATACAAGAAAAGAACCAAAAGGAAAACATAAGAACAAAATAATAATCAGTATGAAACGCTGTATGACACCTCATTTGTGCCGCTGTAGCACTTATCGACAAGGAATGGCAGTCAAAAGAAAAAGTGCCAGAGGGATGAATGAATGTGCAGGCTGGTTGGAGGTGATCAGAATAAACCCTCCAGACTGGTCCTTTCTTCAGAGCTGTCACCCTGACTTCTGCGAGTGATCCGCAATGATCTGGGATTTTGTTTGCATCCTGGTACAAGCTGCATTGCAAAACAAAAATAGTGATTCGCCTACATACTAAGTAAATCGCAGGAATAATGCGCACTCCCTCTCAGAGAGAGAGAGAGAGAGAGAGAGAGAGAGAGAGAGAGAGAGAGAGAGAGAGAGAGAGAGAGAGAGATAAGGTAAGATAAGATAACAATTTTATTTAACAAGGGTAAAAGTGTAAGCACTGGATGTGTTGTTTTACATATTGCACTTGGGACTTGAACAATAATAATAATTATATAACAAAATAACGTTATACAAATAACATCATAATGTAACAATATAATCAAGAGACAGAGACAGAGACTAAGGAACAGAGAAAGATAGAGAGAGAAAGAGAGCACACAGAGAGACAGAGAGATAAAAAGAAAGAAATAAAGAGAGAGATGAAGAAATGAAAAAAGGCATAAAGAAAGCAAGAAGGAAAGAAAGAAATGTAGCAGAAATATTTGAGTTGAAGGAAACGTACACTGACATAACAGACAATAGATGATACACAACTCATGATTTGATGGTTCTGTAATTTATTCTGGCCTATTAGCAGGTCAGAGCTGTGTATTTAACGAAGTCATTGTTTCAAACGCATCTTGAGTAAAACCAGTAATACTGAAGTCTCGTGATACGAGAACCGGAAATGCAATTTACTTTCGCTTTGATGGGCATAAAAATGTAGAACACTGTAATAAAATATATGAAAACAACCCAAGGAATCAGATCAACTTGTATTAATAAAGTTATCATATGAACCAACCACAACAAAAGTGTAAAAACCCTGAACAACATTACAATGCTCACAGAGAGTGGCCGCAAGACACTGAACCGGACTGTCAAAACGTCGGACGGTGATGGGAAATCTTGGGACCGTGAAAATCCTGCTGGACGTCTCCGAACGACACCGTCAGCTGCTCTCTGACCTACAGGCTTTGTGCACGCTGAATGTGTGTCTGTAAAACTACAGCCTTGGTGTGGACAGACCAGTTATAGGCTACTAGTTCGGGTGTGTAGCAGACTGAACACCAGGACACAAAATTTCAGGCGTGCTTCAAGGTCTCCAGCTCGAAGGCTTTGTGTTTTGGCAAAAGCTTGTTTGATTCAGTCTATCTAAAATTTCAAAAAATAAAAATAGATGTCCTTTTCGTCTTCTAATACCAACTTGCCTTCACACAACATGTTTGATGAATGTGTTTGTTGTGTATGTATAGGAGTGTCTGTAATATGTCCGCGTGTCTAACTGGTATAGATTGCCGCGCTTTGAGTCTGATTTAGGAATAAAACGCGAATAGCATCCAGTAGTAGTAGTAGTAGTAGTAGTAGTAGTAGTAGTAATAGTAGTAGTAGTAGTAGTAGTAGTAGTAGTAGTAGTAGTAGTAGTAGTAGTAGTAGTCAATCAGTAAATCTTTTACTACGACTGGTTTTTCCTTATATGAAAGATAAGATTTTACTTTATGTACGAGAATACCAGCCTGAACCAAATGTCTTCAAGTATTCACAGGAAGTTTAACTAAATATAGAATAAAGCGTACGAAGAAACAAGGGCAATAATAACTCGATGTTCCCAATGAAAATGTCTCTTCAAAGTTGTCAGCATCATACTGCCTCGACGGGAAATCATTGGAAATACTGAGTTCCTATTGTCTTTTTCTACATGATCATACAGTGTTCGGAGACGCCAACATTTTCTACAAAAGCTAACGAAATAGTTGCGAAATCACAAAACAGTCGTGAAGAAGCAATGAACAACATTGGCAGGCGTTAATATAGGTTCAAACGTCTTCAGAAAGGGTCAGGATATTAGAAAGGGTCAGGATATTTTAAATAACAAAATGAAAGATTTATAATGTGGGAAAGTAAAAGAGTGGACACGAAAGAGGGAGACAATGGTCCTGGAGCTGTAGGCTTATGTGTGTGTGTATGTGCGTGTGTGTGCGTGTGTAAGTGTGTGTGTGTGTGCATGGTGTAGTAGTGCAGGTGCTCGGTTCGGACGCACACTGCAAAGTTGAGACTAGCAAAGGCAAGCGTTCGTCTCTCCATTCGAGAGTATCACGAGTATCAGCTACGCTGTTCGTAGCGGACATTGCAAATTAATGCTGACGGCAGCATAGTTACTTCAAACACGTCAATACAAAACACCAAACAAGACACCTATCATACAAAATATATAAACAAAGAGGTGAGAAAAAGAGAGAGAGAGAGAGGGGGGGGGAGTGAGGGGAAAAGGAATATTAAAATATAACACAATAGCGAGAATGTGAGTGTCAAACGGCTTTAAAAAAACCAAGGCATCATGATTTCATTTTGTTTTCATCCTTTCATCGGTCTGGCTGTAGCAGCTTCTAGCTAAATTGTGTGGAAGAATTCTAACTAGTCTTTTAATATCTATAATTATTAATATGTTCACACCATAGGCGCTTGTATCTTGACACGCGAGCGCCTATGCCTGTGACGCGCCTCCCTTCTGGTTATCTCGCGTGTCCAGATACAAGCGCATGTGGTTCATAACACAGGAAGAAATTAAAACGTTCCATGGTCAAATGCTAAAGAGACTCCATATGAACTGTTTGTGATTAACGGGTTACCAATGTTTTTTGCCTATAGGGAATTCGGCATTTCGGGAAATAACAAGAAAACAAAGGTTATAAGCTAATGGTTACTTATTGTGTTTAATGGTTATAGCTTTACTATAAGCAAACCTATCAGGATTAATCAGTTTAAAGAAATCAGCAGTTCATTATAACCCTGTTTAACAGCAACAACATGACAAGAAGTTATCGATTCCATTGTTAACATAAGCTTTGCTGTAAATGTTATAATAGCAAAGGATCTGATTACAATGATTATCAGTGGTTCAGTTTATTTGATTAAGTATTGTATTGTAATGTATTGTATTGTATTGTATTGTATTGTATTGTATTGTATTGTAATGTAATGTGAGCGCGCGTGCGTCTTATTATCTCGATGAAGAAGATATCAATGAAACACCAATCAACCAAACAAAAGAAGCAAAACACAAACACATAAACAACCACAAACATTATGCATTCATCTCGACTGTCCTCGTATTTTTGACTACTACAACACTCGAGTTCGAATGTGTGAGTTTCATTCCATATATAGATGATTATAATAATACGTTATATTCTTTTATATTTCCCCTTATTTATTCCACCGCAACAGGATTTTCGGATCTTATTCATTGCACGATTTAATCTGTAATAATTCCGTTCATTCATCCATACTAAAAAGTAGGTCATGTTCGTAAAGGGGCTTATTCAATGTGCATTAGCAATGCAATGTCTACAGAAGAAGAAAACGAATTGCTAGTTCTCTCTATCATTTGTCAAAATGCAATTCATTTGACCCCTTGCACATCAGCCGCACACACGCCCACCTCAACGCCTCACCACTTCTCCCCCTCCACTCTCTCTCTCCTCTCGCTCCACACCTCCCATTTTTTCTTCCCAGAATTCCTTTTCATCACAAATTTCCCCGACTCGTCTGGATCAACATGAAGGCCATTCTGCCGAAATTGAACATGGCAATCGTTAGATTTCTTTGCATCCTTTTAACTGTTACAGTAGCCTGCAAACCAGACCCGTTTACACCCAAGCAGAACCAAGAGGAATCCAGAAGGCCAAAAAGAGGAATTTGAGAGTCCAAAGAGGAATCTCTTTGTCGCGTAATTTTGGTCTAAATAGGAATCAAATAATAGCTCAAGGAAAGATAATCACTTTAGTTTAAGTTGGTTTTTACTTCTTTTAAATCATCAGTAACACATCATAAACATACAAAAATAAAATAAATAAACTAACAAATACCTTGTCTGCTTTACTGCTCCTATGCAAGCTAGTACTGAAGCACAAACTCAGTTGGGTGACATATGACATGTCTCACACAAAAAGTTAATATCTCAGAGAAGCTTCTTATAATAAAATTTGCAGGTTCAATATCAAGTCAGGTTTCCACTTGAAAATAAATAATTCAAAATATTCTTGCCTTTCCTTGGCCATTCTGTCTTTGAACACTCCACAATACACTAGGCCTATATATGTGACAACAGCAGATAAATGCAAGTGCATCATATAAAGCATACGCTTAATGTGTCCGGGGACGTAAATTTACTCAAAAAAAAAAAAAAAAAAAAAAAAAAAAAAGCATATGTAGTTCAATCCAAAAATATAAATGTTCCTTCAAGACAGCCTACACATTTGGTCTAATTAACCTGAAAGGCTAACTCAACTTATATCTATTGCTACCACAAAATAGATCTAATCCGCGATATTCCTGAATAACCTCGAACGAAAACGCAACCGGAAACATGTATACGACTAAACTCGGGCTGTTTAATAACCGAAAATTATACTAATTTTTTTTTCTCAAGCAGCATTTGCTGAAAAAGTAATTTTAGAAGCTGGCAAAGCGGAATTTGAAGTGGCAAAGCGGAATAGCGGAATGAGATATCATAAAACGGAATTTATTACGCTCAAATCGTAATGTAAACAGGTCTGCTGTAAAACGCATCGTTACTGCTTATTTATTTATTTATTTATTTATTTTCCTTCATTTTCGGCCACTTAACATCGAGTGTCGTTTTATCTCTTTATGCATATTTAATGTTCTTATGGGAAAAAAGGGTTTTCCCCAAAACCTTTTTTTTTTATCTAATCGTTTTTCATTCTCAATATCGTATCCTTTCTTTGATTTAAACAGACTCTAAATCCTAACAAGCAATCACTGCATATATATATATATATATAAATTGCTTAGTCGGAAGTCCTTCTTCGCCTCTGCTGTAAAGTTTGTCCGGTATGAACGCTGATCTGGGCAGGTGCTGGGCGCTGCGGATCGGCCTGCTGTGCGCTCAAAACCCGCGAAATCGTTATAGCCGACATTTCCTAACCGAACGTTTAACCGTTTCGGAGATAAATAAATAAACAAAATGTCCACACACTGCAATAGCCTCATTCCGCGAGCTTCCGATTCAACCCATGTCAAGAACGTGCCGTTCCGTAATACCGCAAATTTTGTTTTATTTCCTTTCAAAACACTTTTGCACTCATGTCACCAATCTTACAAAATTTTGTGTTTAACTAATTAAATTTGATTAATAAAAAATCGAATCGAGGTTTCAGCATGTTTTCCCATATACACCAAAAAATTGATGGTTTTTATACCAAGCCTTGGTAGCTCACTTAGTAAGACTACTGTGCAGGCAACCCAAGTTCAAATCTTCCGCGGACCTTTTTTTTTTTTACGCTACAATATGGATATTTTTCTTTTTAATTTAGGCCTTTTACTTTTAACTTATTTATTATTATTATTATTATTATTATTATTATTATTATTATTATTATTATTATTATTATTATTATTATTTTTATAAACTAATAATAATAATTATTATTATTATTATTATTATTATTATTATTATTATTATTATTATTATTATTATTATTATTATTATTATATCTTATATCAAATTTTATTTTAAAACCTTGGTGTTTTTTATGATTTCTATTTGTATTATTCTATATTCATTATTATTATTATTATTATTATTATTGTTATTATTATTATTATTATAATTACCAAGGATCGGGATGAGGTGGTACGTGTAGGTAAAAGGGGGCTACGGGTAGGTTTAAAGGGGCATGGGTAGGCATAACGGGGAAACGGGTATATAAAAGGGGGTATGGTGATGGTCGATTCCTTTCATCCATACCTGCGAAACGATCAACGGGGAGGTATCAAGATATAGGTAGGTTACAAGGGGGGTACGGAAGGTATCAAGGGGGTATGGGGAGGTATCACGTGGGTTCGGGGAGGTATCAAGGGGGTATGGTGAGGCATCATGAGGGGGACGGGGAGACATCAGGGGGGGTATGGTGAGGTATCAAGGGGGATATGGGGAGGTATCATCGTCCAAATGAAACTCGCAGACAACAGTTGTCTCTCTGTCTACATTTTAAACAGCAACCTGTGTACCAAAAACCACTAGTTCTGAAATAAGTTTGAATTAAACTGAACTAAATTCGACAAAAGGTATTGATTTACTGAGGAGGATGAACGAGACCCTTGGTTTAATGTTTATGATTCAATGTTCTCTACTCATTCTTAGCAGACTTTGATAAGGTCAACTCCCGTAGCTTGGTCAAGAAATTAATAGGATGAAATCGAAACCATTATCAAATATCACATAAACTAAGCCGTCCGCTTGACACGGCATGGCAGAAAATCCGCTCCGCCGAAGATCTACAATTTGACGGTCCAACAATATTTCATGGCACAAAAATTTAGGCCACTGTAAACGGACATTGCAATGTCGTACAACTGCCAATAAGGGTCTACTTCATACATACAGAGAGGGAGAGGGGGGGGGAGAGAGAGAGAGAGAGAGAGAGAGAGAGAGAGAGAGAGAGAGAGAGAGAGAGAGAGAGAGAGAGAGAGAGAGAGAGAGAGAGAGCGAACTTTACAACAAAATAACTGCAACAGTTTTTTACTTCTTGCTATTCTCCAAGGCGGGTCTGGGAAGAAGCAGCAAGTAACAGTCTTCCCTGTCCCTAGAGGTCTCAGGTTGATGAACGACACGTCACAGTATTTCCAAACCGCTACAAGCAGACGACCAAGTAGGAACTCCCCAAGTAATTGAACAACAGTGCTGAGAACCGAATTGTGATGCTTATGGCAAATGCATTTTGATTTTATATTACACTTAAATCTTGAGTCTTTCAAGTAACACAAGTATTGTTAACCTATCCTAAAACCTTTCTTTCAAACTCGAGTACGACAACAATTTCGAATGTGGATAGAACTGGAAGAACAAGCCATATATTACTGATTCAATTTTATGTACAGTACAATCCTCACTGCTTTCTGTGCTCTGGACTTATGGGTTCAGTTCTGTTTTCAAGACCTGTGAGTAAAAATATTTACAGCTGATTCCCAAATTGAAATTTCCCAAGGCTAACAACGGAAGTCGATTCAGCACATAGGCCCTCAGGATATACCCACATATTACACGTGTAGACTATTCAGTATACAGCACTACCTTCCAAAGCTAGTCTGGGCAAAGTAAGTTTACAGAAAGAGCATCAGACTTTCCCGTTCCCAGAAAATATTTTAAAACAATGAGTGATTTACGTCTTCAAAACACCTTGTGTGAGACACATATAACTTTTTTTTTAAAAACAGTAACAATAAACTGTCTTATTGGAAAAGTACCACAGAATATGAAATTGTCATTTCTGACCTTCCTGTACTGCCAGGATTCGCTAACTGAACCTAAAAGCCCGGCCACATTTGTGTTACGCACACGGCCACACTTGCGTTACGCTTATGAATAGTTCCTTGCGTACCGGCTAAAGTAAAATTTCAAAGGATAACGCATGTTTGATTTCTTCTGCAAAATTACATATGCCGGGCTTACGAGGACCAATCAGAAGCGGGGGTGAGACGTCACGAGTTTAGAGGTCAATCTAAACTCCTCCTGGGTCCCACACACATGACTACATGCAACAAAGGTTGTCTGCAACACACGACTTGGCGAGCTAAGGCAGTTGAATTCACTTGTTGTGTGTCGATCTTAGTAAAGTTATTTCATATTATAGTCAAATCGTGAAAGAGTACATTGCATCGTCATGAAAAAATACCTTGTTGTGGTGAAATTACACAGCTACACACGCTTCGAACCGGGCTGTGATAAACATGGCGCCACTACATCCGACCCAATCCATAAGCCGTAAAACGTAAGCCAAAGGTGGCCACTAAACTCATAAGGTGTGACCACCCGCCAAAATTCCACTCAGTGAAAAATCTTATAACCAATGCATAAGCCGTAAAACGTAAGCCAAATGTTGCCACTACTTAAGTGAACCGAGTATAATAATATAATCCCATATTTTTTCAGTCTACCAAAGACACGTTATTTATCTCTATAATCAGTCAACCAACCCTCTTTTTTTTTTTTTTTTTTTTTTTTTTGGAGTAAATTTACGTCCCCGGACACATTAAGCGACCCTCTTTTCCACCCTTTTCCCCTTTATATCCTCCACGTCCCTCGCTACCTTTCGTTATTATTCATTAAAACGCCACTACAACTGTTGAAATGTTATAACACACTACTACTACTACTACTACTACTACTACTACTACTACTACAACTACTACTACTACTACTAATAATAATAATAATAATAATAATAATGGATACTGCTATAGGCGCTGTATTCCTAAATCAAACTCAAAGATCGGCGATCTGTAACCAACACATATACACGTTCTTATCTTATCCACACACTCCTTCCAAACCTGCAAGTCGCTATTAAACCACGGAAAGGAAATGGATTTGTGTCCACTTTTTTTAAACGACTGACTGCATCCTATTCCAGTATTGAAAGGAGGGAGGAAACCAGAGTACCCCTAGGTGAAGCAGCATAACCACAACTACAATTGCTACTTCTAGGTCTATAACCACTACTACGCATCCTCCTCCTGCTTCTTCGACGGCAGCTGCTTGAACCGAAGAATCTCGATGATAAAAGAGGTGGCAGTTGTGTCAAGAGCGATACACATAATGATAAATGACCAGTAAAACTGCATTTGCCTTTGGCGCACAGTAACCTTGGTCGGTATTTGGGCACGTACATACATGTATGCACGCGGACACAGTGGGACATACACACAGCGTAGCTGAGAGTCGCCCAGGCTTACCAATGCCTCTCAGTAAAAACATTAGTGAGATGTACTGTGCGTGTCTCAGCTATGCTGTGTGTGGAAATACTCAATTGTACACGTACAAAGCGTCTGAGGTCGAGGCACGCGCCGTACACTGCATGGACGTATGGCTCGGCAACGTTCGAATCACACTGCGTACTGTAGTCTTTGGTTCGTCTCTCAACTAACTTTATGAGTTCAGTAAAATGCCAATGTCTAAGCAAGTAGCTGATTTGCCACCGCCTGAGCTCAATGGCCGAGAGTTCGCCTGGCACACCGATGACCCAGGTTCGAATCCCGTGGTGGGTTAAACGAGAGTGGCCATTTTTCACTGTCCTTCTTAACAGTATGATTGGTCTGGTAGTTCAGGGTGGATTTAGGTAACTCTCTTCCTTTGGATGGTTATCCCCGTCTGCCAGATCGCCAATGACAGGTGTAGACGTGAAACTCCAACGTTCATTTATTCAAGACCTCTGAAAATCGAAAAGTTAACAGAACTTCGTGCCCAATCAAACAACTGTTCCTACTTGCTGGAACTAAAACTTAAAGATCGATGTTTGTGGTTTTTTTTCTTATTCACTTTCTACTTATGGTAGAAATAAGATATTGGCGCACAACGTGTGGATTTAGGTGTAGATCCAATAAGGAGAAATAAGATATTGGCGCAGAACGCGCGTATTTAGGTGTACATCCAATAAGGAGAAATAAGATATTGGCGCACAACGCGTGTATTTAGGTGTAGATCCAATAAGGAGATGGGCACAACCCTAATTAAGCTGGTTCAGAGAAAAGGAAGGTTAGAAAGTCCTCTCTGTGGTTGGAGCACTCGCTACTGTGTCGAAAGTGAAGCACCGTCCGGTGCGGTTAGCACTTGGATGGGTGACCGCTAAGGTGTGAAGCGACAAACAACAACGCCCCCAGTTGACTCAACTGTGATTGAGTACCTACTCTCTTGAGGGTGGGGAAGGTAAAGCAGCGAGGGAGAGAGTTGGGCATCACCCTCATTACGCTGGCCCAAGATAAGTGTGATCTCCAACATCACGCTCCCCTACGGCCACAAGGCTATGGGACTACCTTTACCTTTTTACCTTTTACGGAAAAACCTTAAATTAACTTCAATAAAGAAGAGTTAGGGGATGGGGTTGGCGGGTCCTGGTCTTATGCTCTAAACTGGGTGGCTTCGCACTACCTGAATTTAAAATCTACCACCTTAATCACCAGCACCACCAACAACACCAACAATATCATCACCACCACCAACAACAGCCGCTATTACAACAACACCACTTCCGAAAGCAACAACAACAACAACATGTCAAAGGTGCAAAGCAATGACTCGATTTGTAGCGGTCAAATACAGCGTGGTTGAGTCTGATTAGGTTTCCCTTCAGTCCAGGGAGTAGGCCCCATCGGGATCAGTCCTGCACAGTACAGGTCCATGCTGTTTCGGTGACCTGTAGCTAACCCATGTCTGTCATAATGTATCGTCTGTATGCTGTGCCAGGCTCCATTCCAGGCGTCAGAGACCGAAGGTATATATATGCATATAATCAGAGACAGAATGTATATATATGCAATATATATATATACACACACACAAACACACACTCATTCACTTACATTATAAACAAATGCTCTCTCTCTCTCTCTCTCTCTCTCTCTCTCTCTCTCTCTCTCTCTCTCTCTCTCTCTGCACACAAGCGGACACTGACTGTCTGTCTATTCTCACTCTCTTTCTCTCTCGGTATGTATGTATGTGTCTGTGTTTGTGTGTGGGTGTGTGTGTGTGTGTTCCAGGATGGACTTTGTATTTTCTAGAAGCGAATGGGAATCAAAGCAGAGGCTAATACACTTGGCACGTTTGTGCCAAGAGCCTGCTCCCATCCAACTTCCAGCTCCTGATACTCTCCACTAACACCTTCCCTCATCCCCAACACTCCCCATACAACCAGCCAGAAAACACCAACGTGGCTACAAACTATGGCATTGAACTATGCAAATACTTTTTGAAAATAGTTGTATAGTTATAGTTATACAGTTGTTATAGGCTGTGGTAGACCTGCACCAGTCTGCAACAGTACACAAAATATAGTAAAACCGCAAACCCCCTCATCAACCCATAGGAGCCAGAATGATCGACGCCTTGATCGTGGGCCCTCAACATCAAGAAGAAGAAGAAGATATATTTGCCTAACGCAATGCTACAGAAAACAGGGAAAGTTAACAATAAGTAATAGAAGTATAATAGTGGTTTCTACATTTCCGAGAATTCAATAATGCCTGTAAAGGGTGATGATTATAGACTTCTTCTATACATACTACACCACCCTCCATAGAAGATCCACTTTTTAATACACTTCTGGGGAACACACACACAAACACACACTCATTCACTTACATTATAAACAAATGCTCTCTCTCTCTCTCTCTCTCTCTCTCTCTCTCTCTCTCTCTCTCTCTCTCTCTCTCTCTCTCTCTCTCTCTCTCTTATCACACACTGCTCTCTGCACACAAGCGGACACTGACTGTCTGTCTATTTTCACTCTCTTTCTCTCTCGGTATGTATGTATGTGTCTGTGTTTGTGTGTGGGTGTGTGGGTGTGTGTGTGTGTGTTCCAGGATGGACTTTGTATTTTCTAGAAGCGAATGGGAATCAAAACAATGGGTCACACCAGTTTAATCATCAAACTCTGTAGCTTTAATCAGGTAATCAGCGCTGGTTGTCTACACGGCGTAGTAGAAAGACGGGTCAGGGGACTTACGAATTCAGGACGAGGTGCTACTTTTTGCATACTGGCAGAGAGGGGGAGAGAGAGAGAGAGAGAGAGAGAGAGAGAGAGAGAGAGAGAGAGAGAGAGAATTCCAATGTACTGACATTTTTATATTAATTTGCATACACAAGCGACAAAAACAATTAGTCGAATGCTAGGAGAAATCTTCCAAGTGAAAGATGAATTTGATTGAGTCATATTAAATTTTATTGTATAATATACCCCATAGGGTGCATGCTAACATTTCTTCTTCTTCTTCTTCTTCTTCTTCTCCTCCTCCTCCTTCTCCTTTTTCCTGTGCTTTTTCTTGGCTTTGTTCTTTTTTTTTTTTTCTATTTGGAAGTTGTCGTCTGTCTGCTTTAAAAATAGTCATATTGCAGCAAGAGTGAGTTGAATGTTAAACTATAATACACAATTGACATACAACTCTATTTAAAAAAAAAAAAGAAACATAGTAAAACAAGAACCAGAAAATTGTTAAATATATTGATTAGATTCGGGAACGTTTCCTAAGTTTATTTGTATTTTGCCACTTTAATTATTCCTCTTTGAGAGTCTATTAGTAAGTTAACAAGGTTGCTTGCTAATACCATAGTAGTAGGCTACCTATGATTGCAAATAATTGCAAATATACTGACTTCTTACATTGACGTCGACAGTAATACAGGCTATCAGGACAGAGCATCTAAAAATCTTGCGAAATAAAGACACGTGTGCTTCTTCCTTGCCCTCCCCATTCCCCCCAAAAAAGAGGGAGAGGGAGACGTTATTTTCTAATTTCGTGAATGAAGTTGACAGATGGTGAACCTGGCGTGTGGGTGGATTTGGCTTGGATTGGGATGACAAATGAAATACAAATTGATCAAAAGTTAGCAGCGAAGTCAATGCCCGATCGTACGTGTACCGTGTTGACACGGATGAGTGTTACAATAATGAATTTTCTGGCAGAAATTAATTACAATATTAATGTTACATCGAGGTGTGTTAGGATATGATTTTACTGCGTCAAAGTAATTGCAATATTAATGTTGTTGATTGTTGTTGTTATTTTTTTCTCGACGAAGCAGATAGTTTAACTTACTTAACAAAATTGCACATTATACACTGTCTAAATTTGTAATTCCATGAATAATAATTGTTTTGCTTGGGAATATTGGGTATTTAGGAATAATACAAAGAATAAAGGGATATTTAACCTGTGAATTTTTATGCAGTTTGCATGAATGTACAGCACAAACTTAATTGAAGGACAATACAATGTAACCGAAAGGTACCTGGTTCGAATCCCGGATTGGCCAATGTGTGACCATATTATTTTCCCCTTACCTTCAACTGGTTCGCTGGTGTCAGAATAATGTGACCAGTAGTCGCCTAAACGCTTCGGTGTCGTGTGACTATAATCTACAGTTACACTTACAACACAAAATTAGAAATCCATGAACAAGAGGGAAATAACTTAAATTATATTATATGATATTATATTATAGTCCCCTGGAACCTATAAACAATGAATGCATAACTATATTCTATTATATTCTTTTATATTCTATTATATTTCCAATCACTAACACACGCTTTTGGAACATTATCAATTTTCTCAATTTTTTGTTAAGTGGACTCGGTCTCTTTTCTTAAAAGCGAGACCACCTTGGTTTCTGTACAACCCTCTTCTCCTTTCTAATATTGCCTTTGCCATCCTGATCAGTTTATCGATCCAGTCTGTCTGCTTGCCTTGCAAGGCAATTCCTTTCATATCAGTCACTTTAGATGAAAGGAAGTTTTTATATGACGTGTCAACAGCAAGAAGGATTCATTTCCTATGAAGAAACTTACGAACAAAAGTAATACGACTCAAGCGAACTGCACGCTCATTCAGAAGCCACGTGTCCCTTATAGTCGTATCGTTCTAGTATCAGCATATAGAACCAACCCAAACCTCCTGGCTGCAGTAATATTTGGTTCATGCACTGCCTGATAGATAGGTCAAACACTTAGTGCCATTTGAGTAGTATATACCTTTTTTTTTTAATCATTTTTAAATTTTTATTTTAAAGCAGATTGAAAGTGACGGATCACAGATTGGGTATGAAGGTATTAATAAACAAATTAATATTTGAATGTCATTCCGAAAATAATGAATTAGCTCGAGTGCAAACAGGGGTAACACAATTCTACTCTTAATTTATTACTTTCTGGGGCTAGGCAATTATTTTGAAGTAGGTTACAGAACAACACCCACTTTAACTTTTTCATCAGCATTAACAAATAAAATGGACGGTTCTTTCCTCAGGTTACGTTATTAGTAAGCAAGAGAAATAGGAAGAGGGCGGAAGATAAGGGGAGGTATGGGTGTGGGACGGAGGTTGCGGGCAACGAACCCTTTCAAGGCAACATTAGAAATAAGTCAACAACTCTTCCATTATATATTCCGCTTACTCTTTCATTGTACTTCATATTACATAGATAAAATCAGAATATTAAGATCAGAAAACAAAATATAACGTGTAAAATCTCGCTCTTCCACGAAAATGATTTCAGGGTGAAAACGCGTGTACCTGATTACAATAATTTTTATTAGGCTTACACTATGGTGATCTATACCAGCGAGGTCGTTGGCTTCGTATTTCAATTGTTCATACACCGAATCAGTTACCTTGAGTTTTGGTTTCAAACTTTCTATATAATTATATTCAACTACCAATTGTTCTCGAACCAAGGGTGGATTGCCGGTTGTGGGTATGGATGTGTTGCGGGAGTGAGGGTTGGGGTGATAAGGAGGGCTATGGGAGGAATATGGGGATGGGGGTGGACTGTGGATCCCTTCATAATATCAACATCACTGAGTATACAATTAAGAAGTAGGAGGGGGTGTTAGAGGTACCGGTTGGATGAAGGATTGTTCAACCCAGTAACTTCCAATCAAACCACTCCAGAAATAAATACTCTTACGAAATCGCCTGTCAGCAACGTTCCAAATGATGACTTTCAGAATATTATCTTAGTTTGAAGGTTCAGCTGTGTTGTTTTTATTTTGTTTTGTTCGTTTCCTTTTTATTTTTAATTAAATGTTTTGTGTTGAAAAGTAGGATGCCTCCTAGTTTTTAAGAGTGATGGTTTCGCAATCTGCCTATCCGAATTGCTGAAACAATGCTTACGATTCGCGCGCGCGCGTGTTTGTGTGTGTGTGTTTGTGTGTGTGTGTGTGTGTGTGCGTGTATGCGTGTGTGTGTGTTCTCCCTCTCATCCTCTTCTCAATCCACCTCCTTCTGCGTGGTTCTTGCCATTCTGATTGACTACAGTGGCACTGACTGTTTGAGTCATTGTGAATGATGATGATGATGATGATGATGATGATGATGATGATGATGATGATGATGATGATGATGATGATGATGATGATGACTGCAACGATACCAAAAGCAGAATTACTTCATAAAGAGATTGATAAAGTTCAACTTACTTGTGATGATATTCTGGGAAAGATACGTTTATCTTACTATGGGGTAAGACTTATCGATAGAGGGCGTTGGGCTACCAATATCGATCGTTCTTTTACCAGAAGTCCTAAAGTGTTGTGAGAGACAGATCACGGTGCTTGGTCACATAAAATGTATATTTGTTCTCGAGCTTTTTAGTATCATTTGGCTCAACTTGAGAAACGCTGATTACTAATCAAAAGACTAGATTATTATGTCTCGAGAGAAGAAAACTAATAGCTACACAACAATACAAATAGAATGACACCAGTCGTATGTAGGTAATTTCTTGGTTTATATATTCAACACAACTTTTACATGTACTTCATTAAACAGGTAAATTAATAATTCTAAGAGTTCGATGTGCTGGGAAAGTTCGTCAGCAGGTCTTCTTCATCCTATGCTACGCGATCCTACGAAGGGAATGTTCGTAGTTCACTAAATGATCTAGTGGTCGATTATGTTTTCTCGAGGGTAGAACTCAGTTTGCATTTGTGGGTGACTTAGCTGCTCTGTCGTTGAGAGTGCTTGGGTCCTTCTGAGAAGTCTTGCCTCTCAGGTTGAGCGGGTGAGTCGTGTAACTGCGAGGTTCGGACGTGGAAAGGTAGAATCTTGGTTGTTCTCCTTCTGTACCACGGGAGCAAGCGTCATGCGTTTGTCCCCACAAACCGTCCCAGAGCTGACCTGTAAAAGTCGGAGCTCTGGCTACAATATTCTCGTTAGATATGAGTGTGCAGTCTCCTCTGCAAAGTGTCCATAGCATCAGACATCTGCAAGGTTCCCAATGCACAATTCGATCCGAATCTTAAGGCTAAGATACATCAATCCACATGCATAATGTCTCAGAAACAATAATCTGTTTCTGTAACTATATATATCATGAACATATTAATACATGGCAATCAATATAAAATAAACATACACATATAAAAACTACTAATGTTATCTTACTTCTAGACTCTGGGATTCGTGAAACCGTCTTTTGTAGTCCATAGCACTCTCTCGATGAGGTGGAGATACTGCAGTTTGTTCCTTGGTTTGGCCCTCGCAGCTTCGTGTTTCGTATTCGACTGACTAGCTAAGGTTGGGCCACCAAGGACATGCAGGGGTTCCTAGTAGTCTTCTGACCAATCGTTTAACTCTCGTTTTAGTTAATCTCGCCTATACGGGATTATTCGTTTTTATTTGAATAGTTTCTTTCACCTGCCCTATTTATCAGACACGTATAATTATCCTGGAATTGGAGTGTCAGAGGTAGAGTGTAGGATAGATGCAATCGCGATAAGCGGAGCCTAGGTTACGTAGTGTTTCAGTGACTCTGGTCATAGTGGAGTAAGCTAGTTAACGGGAACAACGTTCTGGTCACTTTTGGCTCAAGTAAGCTAACTAGTCTTGGATCGCTAAGTCTGTCAGATGTTATCTGGAGACTTGTCTGCGTGACTGTCTGGAAGAGGTTAATTTAACAAGTGTGGGCTTTCCTTTAGGTAACTGGTGAATTAACGTCAAGTTTTATTCGATGATATCCACAGGCGCTTGTATCAGGACACGCGAGCGAGCGCCAATGCCTGTGACGCGTCTCCCTTTAACCAAAGGGAGACGCGTCACAGGCATAGGCGCTCGCTCGCGTGTCCTTATACAAACGCCTGTGGATGATATCTATTTTGCGCTAAGCTAATTTCCTACATTTTGTCGTCACTATTTCTGCTGTTACATTACTTATTTGTGTGCGTGTGTGCGTGTGTGTGTGTGTTGGTGTGTGTGTGTGTATTCGAGCTAAGTTGCACTATTACCAGTACTACTCTTTAAAGGGGCATCGTATTAGTGGTAGTTTTGGTTAAAAGCTACTTAATAAATAACTCATATTGTAGACTGGAAAAAAAAAAACAACAACATCCGGCAATCTTGAAAGGAAAATAACTGCATGCAATTTAGGTTGACTTTTGCAAGCCTCCTAACCTCCAGTTTTCCGTGACTGTTGACCCATGTAGAGAAAGGTCCAACCGTACGGTTATCACCAATTGTGGGACACATAAACTATCCCTTAAGAAAACATAAAAAAGAAGTATACTGTGCAAAAACACTCTCTCTCTCTCTCTCTCTCTCTCTCTCTCTCTCTCTCTCTCTCTCTCTCTCTCTCTCTCTCTCTCTCTCTCGTTACGATTTTTTTGTTTTGTTTTTTGTTTTTGTGGTGTGTGTAGTAGTAATAGATCTCCATGATCGCTCCCTCTGTCTCTCTCTCTGTCTGCCTGTCTGTCAGTCTCTCTCTCTTTTGCACACACATCATTCACACACACACACACACACACATACAACAAAATACAATATTAGCAGCCAATCAGTCCATATTAATATGTATGCTAGAAGGCAAAATCCAACATTGACTCTGAAGCACTTGCAGACGCATATTTACTTTGTAATGGAAACATCGCCGGCACGCATTCATGAATTCACGCGCGCTCACACCGTCCCCACTACTCCATCTCTCTCACTCTATCTCTCTCTCTCTTTTCGCCATCACTCCCCCTTTTTGTCATCACTCTCCCTTTATGCCGTCTCTCTCTCTTTCTCTCTCTCCCCTTTTGCCATCACTATCTCTCCTTTTTGACATCTCTCTCTCTCTCTCTCTCTCTCTCTCTCTCTCTCTCTCTCTCTCGCCCCTCTTTCTCCTTCTCTCTCCATTTTTTCATCTCTGTCTCTATCTGTCTGTCTTTCTCTCTGTCTCTGTCTCTCTCTCCTTCTTCTCTTCTCTCTCCATCCATCCTTTTCTCCTCTCCCCGACCTCTGTCCTAAAATGGTCCCATCCCTTGGTGACAAGAGACAGGCAATACCGCCGCGTCCACAGAAGAACCGCCGGGAGGTGAACCAATCTACGCTGTTCCAGATAACGGGCGGAATTACTCCTTCCACCAGAGAAAGAGGAAGTGCAATAGAGGAGATGATAAGAATGAGGGAGGGAGGGAGAGAGAGAAGCTAAAATAACAATTTTATTTCCCAATGGTAAAAGAATAAGCACTGGGTGTATGATTTTACATCTTGCCATGGGGCTGGAAACAAAAATAATTATTATAATAATATAACTTTCTAACAATAATTATAATCGTAATGTAACAAAATAGAGAAGGAGAGAGGGGCGGATGGACGGAGAGAGAGAAAGAGAGAGATGGGCAAAGTCTGTAACAGTATTATGGGCAAAGTCTGTTACAGTATTGTTGATATATTTATTTTATTTTATTTATTTAATCGTTCTTATATAGCGCTTTTCCAGCTCAAGAGCTGCTCAAGGCGCTGGCCGATACAGGATCTAACTCAAGCCGCCCGAGACGCCCACCCGCAGCCTTTGGGCGCATGGTTTGACGTCCGGACAACTGAGCACAATCCTGGGCAGCCAGGGATTGGGGAGAAGGACCTAGGTGCATGCTGGGTGTTTTCTTGTCACCGGCACTCACCCGTCTAGGACATGAGCGTCAGGATCTTTAAAGTCCGTTATGATGGAATGTATGCGACACAGACTAGACCTCGGTTTATACTCTCATCCAACAATACTCTGACAAAACGATCATCTGTGGTGCCCCTACGACCTCCGAGTTACGGGATTTGGCCTTGGACCTATGGTGTTTAAGGATTAGTAGAGAAGAACTGTGACGGGGGTTTTATTGTTGCTGGGCTCTGTACAATGGACTGCTATTACCCACACGTCTTAGTCGATGGGGATCGCTAGTAATCTCCCTTTGACTTCACTTAATACATTTTTTTGTTTAGCTCGGTCTGTGTTTAGGCTGGGGTACAGAGATAGATAGAAAAATTGTAAAAGATCACTGTCACACTAGCTTTCACACGGCTATGAATCATATGTAGTCCAGCCACTTGATAACAGTAAAAATCCCACATTTATTTCCTCTACTCTATACACGACATTCGAAGTACGAAACTAATTATACGTCGAGCGTAATTGTGTCCAATGTTGGTATCGTGTCTGCCTTTTTTTTTTTTTTTACAGTTGAAGTATTATAAAGTGTTTTGTATTTGAGAGATATATGACTGTAGGATTAATAATATTTGTCTGTGATGTGGATGTGTGTGTGTGTATATATGTGTGTGTGTGTATGTGTGTGTGGGTACACTTAAAAATGGGGACAAAATATGACCCATTGTCAGCACAACGTATATGGCGTTTCGGGAAAGTCATGATTATACTGTGTAACCTCGGCTGTGTGTGGGTGTGTAGGCACGCGCGCGTGGCTGTTTACCAACATCGTGGCAATTTTTAACAGGCAATGTAACAGGGGCAATTTTCAATATGCAATTTAAATGTAGTCATTTGGCTTAAGCAGTAGGATAGCAGTCTCCAGCCTCCGATTTGCGGATGACATTGATGGATTGGCTGGAGAGGAACAAGAACTTGAACAGAGAGTACAGAGCTTGACACCATCTCCAGAGCCTTTGGAATGGAAATAAGTAGAGAGAAGACCAAAATGATGACCAACAACACCAATGGCGTTAACACGGCCATCAAAATCCAAGGCTAATCCATCAACACGATGCACAGCTTCAAATATTTAAAAGCAATCGTATGAGACAATGGATCCCGACCGGATAGCACAAACAACTGCTGTCCTGACAAGGTTGAAGCCCATTTGGAAAGTCAGGACCATCAGTCTTATACTCCAAGGTAAGGTTGATGCGCTCCCTTGTCATCACCCCCTTCCTATACTCTTGCAAAACGTTGACCCTCACAGGAGTCCTTCAACGAAGAATACAAAGCATGGAGATGAGATGCTACAGAAGACTTCTGGGCATTGCTTATACGCAGCACATCACCAACGACGAAGTCCGAGAGACCATCAATCAAGCCATTAAACAAAACGATAACATGCTCAAAGTGGTGAAGAAACGGAAACTCTGATGGTACGGCCAAGGCGTCAGAGCATCAAACCTTGTAAAGACCATCCTGCAAGGCACGGTGCAAGGAGGCAGAAGAGGACGACAGAAAAAGAGGTGGGAAGACAACATTCTAGAATGGACTGGATTAACACTGAATGAAGCCATGAGGGATGCTGATGATAGAGAAAGATGGAGTACGCTGGTTAAACGATCGTCAGTGAAGCCCCAACGACTTTCGAGTTACGGGAAAGGATAGGATAGTAGGATAACAAACAACCCAACAAAGAAGAGCAAGAGTCAAGGGAAAGACGGAAACAGTCAAAAAAGAACCAAAACGACTGAAGGGGCGCGCACAGTAGCTGAGCATGCTGAGGCCTACGCCCAATACAGAATAGGGATCTACGCTGTACGATGCAGGGCGTACACTCAAACCACACTTTGTTTTCAGTAAAAGTGACCGGCGTGCAGCAGATGGTCATAAACAAGCTATAATTGAGCAGTTTCTGGCCGCTGACCAGTAAAGAGAAACACGTCTGTTGTCTGGTGTCTGCAAATCTCTCTCACCATCCACCTCCCACATGCGCCTGTGAGGCTGAGAGGGAACATAAGCCTTAATGCCGCAGAGGCATTCCAAATGTGTTTGCTGATAAACTGCTCTTTTGGTTGGAATTGATCCTCTGAGCAGAGAAGTGCACAGAACGCCTTTAGTTTCATTAGTTTAGTTTATTTTATTTTTGTTTACCGTTATTTATTGATTTTTTAACATTAATTTTCGGTTGTTTGTTTTGTGGTGTGTATGTATGTGCGTGTGTGGGGGGAAGGGAGAGGGGAGAGAGTGGGGGTGTGTGTTTGTGTGTGTGTTGTTGTTGTTGTGTTATATTTTGGAAGATCTAGGAATATTATTTGACCAGACCATTTTAGCTCAAGTTCATTACCAAAAATGAGTTTTACTCCATCGAAATAAAGTTCTATTCTCTATTAATCTGCGTATATCAAGTCATCATAATACTAAAGACTCCGTTTATTGTCGGTATTATCAAAGGTATTCCGTCATTTGCATTGGCCTTATTTGAATCTGAATCGTCCACATTTTCCAAGTTTGATTGCAATCCTTCGTCCATCGCCATGTCTGATTAAAATAATTTAACTTTTTTGACACACATCACCTTAAGAACAGTCGTTTCCACCTCTTTATCCAACACAATTGCATATCTTTACCGCTTGCAAAAAAATTATCTATATATCTATATATCTAAATATAGATATATACAAAGAACTATCTCGAGTCAGACCCGTAGGCACTTCTTATATTGGCTGCATAAAGTTTATCTTTACTAATGATTATTAAATGGGGGGAAAAATTGCTTCTCAATGCTTACGCTTTCATAAACAGTACACTTTACCAAAAATCCAACATTTTTTTTTACATCTGAAAACATAATCACTTTATTCGCTTCCAATCAATACATACCCTGTTTAACGATCAATAAGGACTGACGTAAGACACTCTGGATGACCTTCATCAGCACAGCAACGACTTCTGCCGCGTTGGTGAATCCTCATCAAAAGCAGCAGCAACGACCCATCCTCTCCTCTGTAGTCCGTTCTTCAAAGGTGATAAAAAGGGCCAATAGATCTTCATTATGTCGGCGTCAGTAGGGGCCCTTTGCTTGTTAGCTTTCTAGCCTTCACTGTGTATAGGCTTACAACGTATCTTGTGTGTAGAGCTGGTTCGATAGCTCGCCTTGTGCAATTCAGGCTTGCAAGAGGCAAGATAGGTTAAGCAGCAAACTGATTTTAGGAAAACCAGGATAAAGGGGGAACTAAATTCAAACGAAGAGCTAGGGACGCACAACATGTCAAGGCGGCTTAGGAAACCTTCATCTTCAGTAATAGTTGTAACCGTAAGCATAGTCTGTGCCGTAAGCAGCAGCATACGAGCAAAGACTATAAATATATAAGCTCTTTGATACGAGCCAACCTTAATATTGCCTGGCTAAGATTTGAATATTATAGTCCATTTGCACGTTTAATAAATCTTCGTCACTTCACAACCCATCCGATTTACTGTTGGTGGTCAAAAGAAGTGTAATTGGCCTTCCTATTACGATTCCATAGAATTATGATCCAAATTGCTTTCACTAGCCAGTTAAGAATTATTTTTATGCGTTTTAGGCAACATTTTTGTCATGGGTTAGAGAGCAAAGGGACCCAGAATGTGAGTGAGTTGTACTGTAATGGAGACAGAAACTCAGTAATAATAGCGTTATAGACATCTATGTCGACATCCCTGCTGACATGCTGTTATTCAGTGACATTTTCTATTAGTTCCGTTGATTGAGAATGGATGAGTCGGATGAGCACAGTGGAACACGGTAACGATGTCCAGATCGACTTAGCCTAGTGTACCAAAGGACTGGGATGACAATGAGATATCGCAGATATTTTTGCCAAGGACATTCATCATTCATGGTAGGATAGAGACGAGGGTGGGTGTGTGTGTGTGTATGTGAGTGAAAGAGAGAGAAAAAAGCGAGAGGTGGGACAGAGAGGGGGAGGAGGAGAGATCCAGAGAGAGAGAGAGAGAGAGAGAGAGAGAGAGAGAGAGAGAGAGAGAGAGAGAGAGAGAGAGAGAGAGAGAGAAGCTGGTGGACGGGAGAAACAAATAAGGGCGTGGAGAGAAGGCAGAGGAGAGAAAAGGAAGGAAAGAGGTAGGGAATCGGAAGAAGGGAAGTGGAGGGAACAGGAAGAGATAATAGATAAGATAAGATAAGATAAGATAAGATAAGATAAGATAAGACAACTTTATTATCTTTTACAACAAATTACATTGTGGTGTACAATTACAATCATTACATTACATTACATAATTGTTGCTTTAGGTCCAGCGGACAATTACAATCAACAAGGAATAAACATCACAATAATTATATCAACAACAATGATACTGACAATGAGAATAAAACTGTCACACATTAATATAATTACACTTATGCATGCTAACATTAAACGACAGCAAATGTTACATGAAATGAAATTAAAATATTTTGGACAAATACAAGACAAATATAATGACAGTCAAGGTTAGCAGGAAGCAGGAGATAAAGGACAGTGGGGGAGGAGAGAGAGAGAGAGAGAGAGAGAGAGAGAGCGATGGAGTTGTTGTGTGTGAGGCAGAAAGGGGAGAAAGAGAAAAAGAATGTAACAGTCGAAGATAGAAGAAAAAAGAATAAAAATAATTTGGTTTCAGCCAAGTCGCCTTTGAAAGATGAGATAACACAACGGTCCTTAGCAGAAACAACATTATACTGTTTTTGTCGACAACAACATGTTAATTAAAGAACCCCAAGTCGAGAAAAAAAAAAAAATTTTTGTGCTAAAGTTTGAATGTTCTATTTTAGTTCTGATAGGGGTTGATTTCCCCAGTTTAACAGTACACTTTTCCGTTCTACAATCTACTATAGTTGCTATTTTTAGCGCTACAACGGAAGCTGACCCTTGCTATTAACAGGCACAAAACTACCGTTGTTGTTTTTTTAAATTAAATAAACAACTATACTTTCGAAAGAGTTGCTTTTTGTTGCAAGCTTATTTTTTCCAGTGGGGCAACAATCGCTGTGAATGTTAAACGGATCTGTCAATAAGGCGTGGTCAAAGTGGGTGTAACAAGCAGACCTGTTTACCCCGCACTATTTGAGCTTTTGCTTGTTAGCAGTAGTAAAACTTAGAAGGTTACTGTAATCTATAGCAGACGATTAAGGTATAACTGATGTGTAAACACACACTGCGAGCTGACGTGAGCCGTTTAGTGACATCATCGCGGCCTACGATGGTGTTTCGAACTTTATAGCCACTTAGATTGTTTCATCCAATCGGGACACAGGTAGAGTGGTTAGGACCAGTTCTGGCCGATTCAGTCAAAGCCAAGTATAGGGTCAGTTGTGTGGAAATCTCTGAGCAGTACACAGCTACACTCGAGCAGAGAAATATCTCCACTGATAGAACAGGGAAGCAGTGCTTGTTGAATATTTGAATTCAATCAAGTAGCCACGGGCCTGACATTGTCGAACAGGTAAATGAACATACTTCTGTTTCATCGTGATGTATTTATATTATTGTTGAAATTATGTTTGTGGAATTTGCTATGCATAGAATTGAATTGTTAGTCCGACTTTGCCTTACCACGTGGAGAAGCCGACCACGTGTCAAGCAGGACCGGGTTTGACGCCATGTTGTATACCTGACGGAACCACTGTTGTTTAACCTATATGTATGCTTGCAGACCAGTGGCTATACCAGTGAATGTTTATAATATTATTAATTCTTTATGTGTATAGTTAGCCACGATTTATATTTATGTATGTATAGGAAATTAGAGTGGAGATTCCAGTGGACCACCGACTTAGCAGAATGTTCGTCGCTAATGTATAGAGATGTGGAGCTATCACTGAGGGCTACTTTGGCTTTCA
The DNA here is from genome assembly GCA_036898135.1 of Oncomelania hupensis. Classification (NCBI taxonomy): domain Eukaryota; kingdom Metazoa; phylum Mollusca; class Gastropoda; order Littorinimorpha; family Pomatiopsidae; genus Oncomelania; species Oncomelania hupensis. The sequence goes on along the minus strand of CM072513.1, from coordinate 66,954,560 downwards.
GTGAGACGCTCTGCACAGGCCTATTATTCAGGGTTGTGCAGAATTTCGTCTCACATGTTACAGACGAGCAGGTGGGATATCGTGAGCCCAACTCAGCAAAGAATAGAACCTAATCTACGATTCGAGTTGGCTGCCGAGGCATCTACAGCATTGAGCGCAGATAGCCCACCCGTCGAACACAAGCAACGACAACACAGAGTGTCGTCGAAGCTACCTCAACGCAGCGCTTCAACCACGAAACCAATCAGTTAAGTGCCCAGGAAACAGTGCACTAAAACTGTAGGAAAAGGACCACAGTAGTCCACTCTTCATGAACGCTAGTAGCCAGTGCCCGATGAAGAAAAAGTAGCTGCCTAGATTATCATGAGCGAACCATTCGCTTTGACAATTGAACTTTTAAGTTAGATTCGTACTTCGAAGATCGTGTATAGAGTAGAAGAAATAAATGTGAGATTTTGACTGTTATCAAGTGGCTGGACTACATATGATTCATAGCCGTGTGAAAGCTAGTGTGACAGAGATCTTTTACCATTTTTCTATCTATCTCTGTACCCCAGCCTTAACACAGACCGATCTAAACAAATAAATGTATTAAAGTAATTCACCGGGTGACCCACTAGCGGTCCCCATAGAATAAGACGTGGTCAAAGTGGGTTCCTATGATAAACACTGTAGTTCAGTCCCTACTGTAACCAATTTAAGTTAGCATCATTTGCTACTCTCTACCATGTATCACAGCTTTAATAACTTCAGTGGGACATTATTATAGTTTATACACGACTGTCCTAGCAAACAGACTGTCAACTGAACCAATTCAGTACGATCGTATGGTGCGAGTGGTACAGATCTCATGTACTACTGGGTCTCAAGGTGTCAGCTAAGGTCGCTGCTTGAAGGCTAAGGAGTAAAGATGTCAATGCTGGTACTGAATGACGGTCACCAGGGGTCGCTTTTGTAGGTTATTGTATGGTAAGTCAATGACCTCCACAGCTAGGCTAAGGAGTAAAGATGTCAATATGCTGGTACTGAATGACGGTCGCCAGGGGTCGCTGCTGTAGGTTATTGTATGGTAAGTCAATGACCTCCACAGCTTAAGCCTAGATGCCCCGATTACACGCTAACGCCCACTGTTTTCCGTGATTGCTGTCAACAATAGACCAAGCCTTTACTGTAGACAATGGGAGTCATTGCCATAGCTACTTACTGAGCACCATCGCATTCATGGAAAAACGATGAATGTGATTATTATAGATATCTAGTCCATGGAATTCGACGAACGGCGCGGCGAGAGGATGAATTGTTGTTGTTGCTAATGCGACTGCTAGGCTATGACTGGTTTTCTACTGTTATCGCCGTTTTTGCTGTATGTGTTGTTGTATAGTTGTTGGTCCTGCTGCTGCAGCTGTTGCGTCTACTGCCCCTAATGATGACGATGATGATGATGATGATGATGATGATGATGATGATGATGATGATGATGATGATGATGATGATGATGATGATGATGATGATGAGACAACGATGATCATGATGATAATGAAGATCACGTAAAGAGATTTTAGTGACGTAAATAAGTGATCTTTCCACTTGGAAATCTCCATCAAATCAGTCGAACAAAATTAAAAGAAATAATTTGATATAGTTAACAAACTAATGACATGCGATAGGTAAATCATGCAGATTGAAATGTCAGACGAAGAAGAGAAAATCCATAATGCATGCGTTGCGTTGGCTGCTGGCTAATTAAGAATCTAAGTTTTGTCATCTGGCTTTAATGGTTCAGTTGATTTCCGTTCCTTCATTTTGCTCCTGGTCTAACCTCGACAAAAAAAAAAAAAAAAAAACAGTCACCAATTTAAACGCAATGAGTGTACTCGGAACGATGCAAAAACAAAACAAAAATTCAACAACTCCCGAGTCAAAATGGGTGATGTTGCTGACATGCGTAACAGCCAAACACCATAATGACATTGGCGTGCATAAAATTAATAATTGCAGTTTAAGTATAGAACAATCGATTTCTTAATTATGTAGTTTCGTGTAAACGTTTGGTACAAAATGTCATCCATAGAGTGTAAAACTGTTGTCAATGCCCCGCACCAGCTTCAGACCGGCAGTAAAACACGTAGCCACAATACGATCGATAAATGCTCTTAATAAATGCGTCTGCAAATCAATTGTGCTTAGTTATCTTGGCGTCAGATGATGCTCCCAAGGCTGCAAGTGGGCGCTTTGAGCGGGTTGAGTTGGATCTTGACCTTGAGCAGCTCTTGAGCTGGAAAAGCGCTGTATAAGACCGTTTGAATAAACAAATAAATATAAATAAATAAATAAATAAATAAATAAACAAATACCAAACAAAGAAACAAAAAACACGCATATGGAAAATTCCACAAGCAGAAAAACGACTACGAACTACTAGAATCAATAGTGAAAATTGTGTTAGCTCTACATTGCGTTAGCTGTCTTCCCCCATTCCCCACTCCACCAATTCCACCCCCACCTCACCTCCACACACCTCTCCCTTACCTTTAACCTCACCCCAAATCCCCTTACCACTCTGCCGCCAGTCCTCTCCTGACCCTTTTCTGAACACTCCACCCAACCTGGGACCTTAATGCACACAACCCTAGAAAATTCGCATTTAATCAATTAAAAGGGCGGGTAACTTGAAGTCTGGGAATGCATTAAAAAGCAATCACCAAATCAAGCAACACATCAGATCATCAAACACAGTTTTGAGGCCACTGACCACACACATTTCATCCACGGAGCTGATAAAGTAACAGCATATTGAAACTTATTGGTGGTGGCAATATATGTATACAATTTACAATTAATATTTCGCATGTTTAAACAAAGCATAACAACAAACGAACCATGCACAGATGCAACACCATTTCAACAGAAAACGACTATAATAGCAAAGACAACAACAAATACGACGACGACGACGGTGATCATCACGTTTTCCTAATTAAAAAACCACAGCAACCACCACCACAACAAGAACAACGACAACGACCACTCTATTTCATTCATCACATGAACTATACTACATATTGTCAGGATAACGAAATCATGATTATACGTCTGAGAAACTCTTTATTCTTTCTGTTAATAATTTGCTGACAAGAACACAATTAAAATAATTGCTGAACCAGCGCAATATTTCGTCTGTAGTGGTACTTGAATTATTGGCGCTGTTGAATGGTATACTCAATATTCGACCTATACCTTTTACCTTCCAAGGCAAAGCAAGAGTTTTAACTTTAGGCATTTCTTTTACTCCGCCAGCTCCCTCTCCCACTATACCTCTCCCCATTAACCCACTCAAAGCCTCTTCCCCCCATAACCCCCCCCCTTCCGCTAGCGGCGCCCCCTCCCTTTCTCATCCCACTCCCCTCCACACCATCCTACCCCACCCCACCCCACCCCAAATTCAACAGATGCATGAAATACCTTATATTGATCAAGTGACAATGAAACATCACTTGTACTGCACTATGAAGTTTGTGGTTTCGCGGGATGAATTTCACGATGAGGGTAGGTAGTTTGAAGTGTTATGTGTGTATTGGAAAAAGGAGGAGAGAATGGGTACAGGGTACTAAAATAGCGGTAACAGAAATGACAAAAATGCAGACATGGCCGTGCAATGGCCACAGTAATTTCAGCCAATGTCAACGATTTCCGGCTGGGAAAGAAAAAAGCCACATATCATGCCTATTTTCCATAACAGATGAACAATAATTTTTTATAAGCGATAAGTCAGTCCATTTGCAACGATAATGACATTAATGATAAACATTATGCTGACAATAATTTAAAAACAAACATGTTGCTGACAATAAAAAGAATAATTTTGTTAACAATAATGACAAAAAAATAGGAAAACATTTTGTCCCCATTACTCAAGCTTCAGACTTCGGTTTGCATTTATTATACGGTCCGTGGCATCTTAACAAGAAACGGCAACAGAGATTTTAAAGGTAAAATTTATATATCTTTTGAAGCAACGACTACACACTTTTGTGTGTGTGTGGTTTCGATTGCCATTCAATAAGTGGCAGGCAAAAACTGAAAAAGAAAAGAAAATTGCCCAAAGAAGAAAACAAAAAAGAGAAGAGAAAAGAGAAAACCTGAAATACTGCATGCAAGAAAACGTGAAACGGTAAAATAAAGTGATTCGATAGCAGATCCCCAAAGAGCAACGCACAAGAGTATACGGGAATGCTGGACGTAATGAGCGCATTTAAATTGCCAATGGCGGGTGTTTTTGTTTTGGTTTGTTTTTATACTTGACAACTTTTTTGTCTTTATATGTAGTTTGTGTTTATATTTCTAACAACGTTTATTTTATTATGTTGCACCATATTGTGTAAATATTTATCCTTTTCAAGAGTATAGATATGATTTCGAGCGCTTTAGAGCAAGGTATTAGATTGGTTTTGCGCTTTATAAAATATATTATTATTATTATTATTATTATTATTATTATTATTATTATTATTATTATTATTATTATTATTATTATTATTATTTTATTATTATTATTATTATTATTATTATTATTATTATTATTATTATTATTATTATTATTATTATTATTATTACTATTGTGGTTACTGTAAGCATGAAAGCGCGGTAGCTGCAGGCACACTCCACATGAAAAAAATTGCAAATGAAAGTAGGATCCGACAACACCTTCTTGGCGTCTTCACATTGAATTCTCCTTGTTGAAACTCTACTACCAAGGACCTACGGCTGTCTCTGTAGCCCCGATACTCCGTGAGACTGTGTCGGTGGCCATGAAGGCAGGGACAGGTCACGTTATTTCCAGGCTTCCTGCTGTGGCATAGGCCGCCATCGCAGTCACATTTCCACCGGAAACGCTTCCTTTAGCCATTTCCGCACTTGCGCACTGAGTGCCATGACCCTCTCGCAAAGGGGCGCCGGGTGATCAATGGCGAGATTTATTGATGATGGTTTTCCAACTAACCCTCCACACTACTGGATAATGGCTTCCTTTTCTCTTTTTTTGTCACTACAGTATTCCATTTTCTGTTTCTTTGTTGGTTGGTTGGTTGGTTGGTTTACTTGTGTGCGCATGCTTGTTTGGTTGTAGGAACGCGTGTGCGTGTATGTGTGTGTGAGTGCGTGCGTGTGTTTGAGGACGGGTGTATGTGTGAATGCGTGTGTGTGTGTGTAAATGCTGTGTTCTTCTGTATCGCTTTGGTGTTCCGAGATGTTACTTTTCAGCGCTGCATTGCTATTGAGTGGTTTGAACACGCATTGTGCCTCCGTTCTCTGTACAGATTTAGCAATAACGGATGAAAACTACGTGTGTGAGTGGGTGTGTGAATGAGAGGACGAATGTGGAATGATGGTAGGGGGCAATGGGGGTTGAATTAAGTTTTGATTAGATTCCAGAGTATATTAATGGGTTAAACGCTTTTTGATCGATGATTTCCGCTGGCGTTCCACATTGTTGTTTTCGTGTGGATGTGATGTGATGACAATTGTTAATCGTTTTAACACCTCTCTCTCTCTCTCTCTCTCTCTCTCTCTCTCTCTCTCTCTCTCTCTCCCTCTCTCTCTCTCTCTCTCTCTCTCTCTCTCTCTCTCTCTCTCTCTCTCTCTCTCTCTTTCTCTGCTTTCAAAATTGCGAATTTTTTAAATTCCTGAATATGCCAGGAAAGCTTTCTTCCATGCACACCGTTTTTCTCAAATTATTATGCTTCCACTGTGTGGAGTGGTGCTAGTCATAATGAAATACAAAGCATAAATTCATTGCGTCGACGGGCCAAAAAATTAATTTCTAAACTACACAACTCTTTCAAAAGATGAAAAACTTACAAAATTAAACTTTTTATCACTAAATAAACAATTGGAATATAATATGATCATGCCTATGCTTAAAATTCACAACAATATTGCACCAAACTATCTAAACCATGTTTTAACTAAATCATCAAATATAAACCACTCCCAAAATTATATCTTATCTAAGCCAGGAACTGATCTGTACAAGACTAGTTCTGGTGTTAGAGCACCGTCTTTATGGAATAAACTTCCTCTTACCATTAAACAAAACCACGCAATCAAATCATTGAAAACAATGCTTTTTAACCATGTTTTAAATTCATAATTTTTGTGGTCCTGATCGGCTCTTAGCAGTCCGCTGGACTCTATAAGCATTAATTATCTAATCTAATCAAATTCATAATTTTAAAAAAAAGAAAAGTTTTTAACACTTTTGCCATTATACGGTGCTCATATTCTTCAAAGTTTAAACACCTTATGATAATATTCTTATTATATCAATCTTATATAGCGCTTATACAGCTCAAGAGCTGCTCAAGGCTGTGGTTGATGTTATAATACTATAATGTTTAAGTTCTTGTTTTAAAATTGTTGTGGTTGCATTTTTATATGTAAAGTGTGAAAGGTTTAAATAATTGTATAAGTGTATTATATTTGCACGTGTACATGAAACAAGTAAGCTTACTAATTGTAAGAATAAGCTGTAAGCTTAAAATTATTATCCTTGTAACATGTTGTCATTGTGATAAACGTTTAAAGTCTAAAGTTTACAGTCTAAAGTCTATCTGTCTGTGCTGGCTTAAGAGTAAGGAGCGTTGGGGATGAGGGAGTAACTGGCTGGTTTGTGGCAGGGGTGGATGCCAAAATGATTAGATATATTTAATTTTCACAGTCCCTCAAGTCCAAATCCTACCGCAGTGCAAAATGTTTCATTAATCGTTGCACAATGAGTCTGGCATTTAGGGCTGAAGATGTTCCATCAACCGCCTCCCGCGTGACCTATGAAAGTGATGATGTTGACAATACAAACATCCGAGGGCACCACCGCGACTGCATAAAGCCAATTAGTCGAGACCTCTTTGGGAAATCGGATTGTGTCGTTTGCGAACATAATATTATTTCTGGACGTAGAAATCGTCGTCGTCGTCGTCGTCGTCGTCGTCATCGTCATCGTCATCATCGTCATCATCATCATCATCAATCATCAATCATCAATCATCATCATCATCATCGAGAGAGAGAGAAAGAGAGAGAGCGAGAGAGAGAGAGAAAGTCATTTTATTTTTCTGGAACTTGCAGGCTTCCCCAGCTTGATGTCATTAGCTTGATGTCTAGCAGAATGAAGTACAAGCTGTTTACAGGCAACACACACACACACACACACACACACACACACACACACACACACACACACACACACTACAAAACAACACAACACATAATCATGTACAGTTGCTGTTTTCCACTTTTAGCGAGCTTCACTTACAAAGAAGAATGTCATGTCAGCCTTTGGCCTTGCATTAAAATAATTACAAGATCCTCAGTAATTTGCAAAAGTTTTAAACGTTCGTTATTTTCATAGTTTCCTTTTTTTTTTTTTTTTTTTTTTTTTTGGATCTGGCAGAGTTGCAACTTTTTGCTTAATGCTTAGAATACACAGATGCTTATACACAGATTGCAGTGGAATCCGGTCGGATACAAATAGCTTTGCGTATTATATATATATAATAATGGTACTAGACGCAGTCAATATAAAATTTCAAAAATAAAAATTCGATTTTCTTTCCGTCTTTCAATAGCGATTTTTCTGCCTTTACACCACCTGTTTGAGTGATGTATGTGTATTTGTTGTGTGTGTGTGCGTGTGTGTGGGCGTGTGGGTGTGTGTGTGTGAGGGTGGATGAGACAGGTGGGCGTGTATGTTGGTACAGATCGCCGCGCTTTGAGCCTGACTGATTTGAGGAAAGGCGCGTGTATAGCATCCATTATTTTTTTTTTAAATATTATTATTATTATTATTATTATTATTATTATTATTATTATTATTATTATTATTATTATTATTATTATTATTATTACAACTAACTGTGTTATATACAGCTGAGCGATCGCGGATCCATTTTTGGGGCTATCGCGTATCCACTGTACTTTGTTAAATGCCCCTGTCGTTAGATCTCGTATGGGCCAGCGCCTTGAGCAGCTCTTGAGCTGGAAAAGCGCTATATAAGAACAATAACAAAAAACCAAACAAGAAATGAAGAAAATAATAATAATAAATTATACAGTAAGAAAGGATTTAATTACTCTTTTATAGCGCTTTCCCAGACCAAGAGCTGCTCAAAGCGATGAATGACACAGGATCTAACTCAAGTAGCCCGAGACGCCCACTTGCAGCCTTTGGGCGCGTCGTCTGACGCCTAGACAACTGAACACTAATTTGGGACCGTCTATTATGTGGACTTCATGAGAGCCTTCTGAACAAATGACATTTTGCTTCGTAATCTGATGCAGGTGGCTGAGCTGCTCAGTCAACGCGAGCGTTCAACAAACAGAAAGTGCAAGAACAAAGATGAAAGATTATATTTTATTAAAAAAATGTTTCAATGAAAGTCGTGAAAAATTTCGATAAAAGCTTGAGTTTAAAAAAATATCCCTCAATGGGCAAAGATTTTTAGATGTAGAATGATAGTTAACGTCTTCTTTCCTATGCTATCCTATCCTGTCCCGTAACCCGGAGGTCGTAGGGGCACCACAGATGATCGTTTAACCAGCGTACTCCATCTTTCTCTGTCCTCAGAAGCCCTGATGGCTTCGCTCAGTGTCAAACCAGTCCATTCTCGAATGTTGTCCTCCCACCTCTTTTTCGGTCTCCCTCTTCTTCTACCTCCTTGCACTGTGCCTTGCAGAATGGTCTTTGCAAGGCCTGATGATCTGAACGTCTTCTTTATTGAAATGATAACACGAATGCACACAATCACACCCCCACCCATCCCCACACACACAACAACACACACACACACACGTTGAAATGGGGGCACGAAAAAATAGCATTTTTGTTTTTAGTATTACTAGTCGCACGTCATGATAGGCTTTTGTCCTGCTTGAACGAGTCAAACGTTGCATTATTTTACTTTCATCGCCTGCAACACCATAACGATAATTATAGTCGGTGTCCAGTTGCAGTCTAATTTCCATTGAATGGGATGGAGGGTGGGGTTGATTTAAGAGTGCGTTGACCTCACAGAGAGAGAGAGAGAGAGAGAGAGAGAGAGAGAGAGCGAGAGAGGGGGGGGGGAGTTGCTAAAAAAAATACATATATCAACTACCATCAACATTCAGATGTATAGAAAGCGAATTAGAAAACATCGATCCAGATCATACTGTACTTCCAGTTTTTAGCGAAAATCGCTCAGATTAATTTAAACGTCAGTTTTGTCATCATCACGGCATCTCTCGTGCTCACAACACTCTCTCCGTAACACGGAATGTCATCCCTCCTTCGTATAGCGCAACCGAGTCTGTGCACGGCCTTCTATAACAACAGGCCTGCAACTAGACCGAAGTAAGTACTGTGACGTCACAACGGCGGGCCTAGCCTTTGTGCTGTATTCACAACTTTCCGGCAGTGCCTCTCATAAAAACTCGTGGGTATCGCCATTATAAATTAAAACGAGGTTATATGAAACCAAGTTCCGGTTTGACTTGTTTTGCTTTTATCAAAGCTTGATGCGTGACTTTTAAATATGGCAAATTGCCGAAAACGACGATTGTTAGAGCCAGAAAACGAGTGGGATAAGTATAAAAACGGTGGAGGAAGTACATGCTCAGTGTGGGGCCGGGTAGCTCAGTTGGTAAGAGCGTCTTGCTAGTAACCGAAAGGTCGCTGGTTCGAATCCCGGATTGGTCAACGTGTGATCATATTATTTTCCCCTTTACCAACAACTGGCCCGCTGGTGTCAGTATAAATCGGTCCAGTAGTCACCTATATGCGAAAGTGTCGTGTGACTATAATCTACAAACAAACAAACAAACAAACATGCTCAGTGAAAGAATGCAAAAAACAATCGTAGAGTAGAGGCCTGTATTTGTGGCGACTTCGGAGGTGCGTCGATCATCGACAGAAAGTGAAACAGGACCTGAAAACTCTTGTAGTTTTGCATTGCTTCGCCGTCGCAACCTTCACAAAACACGAAGTAACTGACTTTGTTAGGCTAGCGTTGTGTCCACAAGCCAGAAACCAATGGCGCCTGACAGGTGTGGGTTCGAGCCAGCATCTGGGCGTTATGTTTTTCCGAATATTTTTCAAAAATTCACAAATAATGTTAGGTAGGTAGGGTTTAGGCGCGCCACTGGCGATAGAAAGGGATAATAAACTGCAGCCAAAAAAATAAAAATATGTGAGGGTACGATACAGGTGGCCAGTGACACATGTTATTATTCTTGAATATTTGGAAATAACTCACTAAAACACGCGGAGAAAAAAAAAACGGAAGTATTTTTCATAGAGGGGATTCCCGTTGGTGCATAGGATAGCAGAAAAGTGTGAATAAGCTAAGAGCGCCAGATTCAACGTGCCAGTTAGACCGGTCGCACTTGATCACACATGTGGTTGGACATTTTGTTACGAGTGCTCATCCTGGATTGTGATTATTGTAAATGTTGTGTAAATATATCAAAATAATAATGTAGATAAATTATGTACATTTTCTCATGTGTATAGTGTTGTGTACATGGTATGTATAAAGTTTCAACAATGCCAAGAAAATGTTGTGTTCCTGGATGTCGGAGCAATTACGCTGGCGAGACAGAAAAAGTGTCGGCTTTTTCATTTCCATCTGACGAAGGAAAAAAGAAATTATGGCTTAGTAAAATTCCACGTGCAGATTTCGCTCCAACAAAACATTCTGTCGTGTGTGCAAAACACTTTTCTGAGCAGTTTATTGTACGAGTCGACAATAGGGATCTTTCGAAAGCGGGTGAAAGTGAAAGTGAATGTGAATCGGGACTACTTATTGTTGTGACGTCAGCAATTTATGTGACGCTTTAACTTCCCGTGGTGAAAGGTCACGAAGTCTGCCTACCACAAGGAATAAAACTTCGTGGAAAACCTGATTTCCACGAACTAATGTTAGTGAGTACATTTTGGTTATTAAATCGTTTGTAAAATGTCCAAAAATGATTTGAATTTGTATATGGTACATTACTCAACCATTTTAGAAGGAATAATGGGGATCTAAACTCGGTCTCAGACTTAAAACGTATTTTCAAACGAGCTACTGAAAAGAGTGCCCAAACCCTCATGCCGTCATGGCTGTCTAGAATCTATCTATTCTGTATCACCAATCAGCAGTCCAAAAACTGTTTTATGTGACAAAAATGAAACTCGAAGCTAGAATGTAAAATATCTTCAATGTAACTGTTAGAGCACTAAACCATCTTTAAAGTTCAACGTAATCGTTACATTCGTGTCAAATCATGATTTGTTAGAAGAAGCCTTACGTAGGCATAATAATCACAACGAAACTAGGTGCTGGAATCGAAAGCGCACAGAAACACGTTCGTTTCGTTTCGTAACGCGGTGTAAGAATCTCCCGGCGTGCCTCTCGTTGGACGAAACGAACACACAATCACTTTCACTTTTACCCGTTCCGAAAGACCCCTATTGTCACAAGACCAGATGGTTCTGTGTTAAGTGTGGAAAGACAAGTGCCAAAGCTGACCGATGATGCATATCCATCTGTGTTTCCCAATTGCCCTTCGTATCTATCAAAGGAGCCACCACCAAAGAGAAAGAAACCCGAAGAAAGACAACAAGCACAACGAGATGAGGAAGCATTTCAGCAGTGGTTGGAATCTGATAATATTCAGGATTTTGTGCGATTCCAAGCGGATTTTACAAAGCATGTAGGAACCAACTGGCTAGCCAAACAACACAAAACAAACAGTGGACAGGAGTATATAGTTATAGAAGGCCGTGGTCTGTGTGACTTATTCCCTCTACGGTGAAATAAATACCTCAACGTCTCGTCTGCCGTGCATGCGCGCTCTCCCTATCACACATTTTCACATCACCTTTATTCACTTCACTTTATTCCCCCGGGTTATTTATTCCTCCCCTATCGCCTACTTTCTGCCTCTCCGGTAAAAATTAATCACCTCGCCAGTGTAACTTCACTTCATCATATCAGCGTTCAGCGCCATCATCATATTCCGGATTCTAGATGACATAATTATTTTTTAAAGTGAGTCTGAGGTCTTTTTTTCTTAAAGCTTTTACAATAGATAGCATGATCATCGGATATTTTTAAATATAAAACCACCTTATTGAATTGAAAGCTCACATACAAGCACATACATGGCTTAACATCGCCATTAGGATCGCCATTACGTCCCTATTATAAAGTCCCCTCGCGAGTTCCCTGCGTGTCAAACGCTGCAACAGGCTATGAGTTCCAAGTCGCGCAGAAACTGCCGCAGGAAGGCAGTTGATATTGTAACTAGGTTCAGTCACCCACATATAACTCCAGGTTTCCCCTTATGTGTTCTAATGGCGGTACGTCCCCCCCCCCCCCCCCCCCCCCCCCACCAATTCGGGCACGAAGTTCAGAGGCAGTTTTCGCAAATAATAGACCAAAAACGTATGGATATAATATAAGCAAATATTCATAATTTAACATGACTTAGACATTTAATAGGTTTTTGCGCAAACTTTGATCTCGATGACACACTTTAAGTGGAACGATTGCTGATTTCATACTTTGAACTTTAGGTGTGACTGCGAAAGTCGTCTATGTGGCAAGCTGTGTTTTATTTTTTGAGCTTGTATTATTTTGTACTAAATAAAGGGTTGGTTGTGCGAAATTACTGGGGTAAAATGTTGCTGGCTTTGATTTATTTCCTGGATGCTGGTCGCGCACTTCACGCGCTGGATGTGATCCCAGTGAATTTTTTTTAGTTTGGTAAAAGTGAACGTTTATTTACCTGGCGACACTAACAATGCAATAAACGACGCAAAGCATTAAAGAAGCGCACAACACACCCAAAACTATACCCAGCTGTGAACGAGTACCGGTACTTGGCTGTGTTTAAAAATCGGAGAATGTGATGCAGCGAATGAGAGGGTGATGGGCACCGCTTTCATAATGCTGGCCCAGATAAAACGGAGGTCCCGAGCGCCTCTCTCCCAAACGACCGGAGAACATCTTCAGCTTTGATTTTACTTGGTGAGTTTTGGCGATGGAGCACTAAAACAAAAACTGTAACTGTTGCAAAGGCGGTATTGTATGCCTATTGTTTGAATTAAGTGTCGACTTCGCCCTTTTGATGCTGAAGTTTCAGCAAGTTTAGAATGCGGTCATAGCAACACTTGAGGACCGCCATGCATCCGCACCCATCCTCCACACCCGCCTCAGTACTCCTCCCCACCGTGCAATCCATCTGAAACCCATTCCCCCTCCCCACCCCATCCCCATCCCCTCTCCACCCTGCGTTAGTCGGACCAAATTCGTCAGCAGAACTGGGAACTGGGATGCTGGAGAACTGATTTGTGGTGCAATGGAAGCCATAGGTACTATCAGAGATCACTTGACAAATGTTTGAAGGGATGAGTTGGACGATGGAGGGGTGGAATGGAGGAAGGGGGGAGGGAGAGACAGACAGACAGAAAGAGAGAGAGACAAACAGACATACAGACAGACACAGAAAAAGATAGAGGTTAACAGTAAAATTCGCTGCTACTTGATCTTTCAAGCAACCATCACCTTAGTCTGCTTTAGTTTTGTCTAGGCTAGACTATTGTAATGCCCTTCTGGCTTCCTGCCCGAGTAATCTCATAGACAAACTACAAAAAGCCCAGAATTGTGCTGCTACGCTAGTCTTCGGGGCAAAAAAGCACGATCACATCGCTCCACTACTACTCCGTAAGCTTCATTGGCTATCCATAAAGGCCCGCATTAAATACAAACTGTCCGTACTGTGCCACAATTTCTGCTCTGGAACATGCCCTTCATATCTGTCAGATCTGCTGTCTGTCTATGTCCTTTCTCGCACCCTTCGCTCTTCTTCTGACTCTCGCGCACTCTGCATGCATAAAACTAAACCAAAATGTACGGAAAACGGGCATTCACCTATTGTGCACCCAGACAATGGAACACTCTTCCAGCCAACATCAGACACAAGCAGACCACACTCTCATTCAAGCAAGCTCTAAAATCTCACATCTTCAGACTCTTCTGTCCTGACTAAATCCTTCATTAATTAGACCATAGCCCCAACACTTTTTTGACTAAACATGTTCTCGATACATGAATTTTTATTAAAATGCTTGTTCAGTAGTTAAACGCCAACACAAAGGAAATCCTATTGATAACAAAAGCGGTCGTAAAGAAATAACAAAGATTTTTTACAATGACAACACTGTCACACTTCGGCGTTTAATATTCTGATAAAGAAAACAATGTCTAATATCACAAATGTGAATAGACGTTAAATTAAATAAATAAAATAAACTTTGTAAACATAAATAAAGAAAACAACATTAAGGGTATTAATTTCTTAAAAACAAAAGCAATCTTGAGACAAACAGGTTCCTTTAACAATGATTCGATCAAGAAGAAGGAGGGTTGGCGATGATGAGATCAAGAGCTTGTTTTGAGAAAGACGCCAGTTTACACTTACATTACTGGTTAGATTGAAACATGGATAGTTTGAACTTACATGGATTGGACAGTTGCAGTGATCGGAAATTGGGAAGACAGAGAGGAAGAGAGTTCCAAGTTTAATTTACTGCTTAAAACTTGCGTACTATTTGGTTCATCCATAAAGACAAAACAGTAAGGTAGACATGAGTTATCAGGTTCAATTAAAAAGTGGATCGGAGAGAGGGAGAGTGTGTGTGTGTGTGTGTGCAAACGCGCGCGCGTTTGTGTATGTGTGTGTGTGTGTGTTCCTAGTTAAAGAGATGGTTTGATCTTTGAAACTAGCGGGCTACTTAGCTTAGCAACAATAACAACAACAAAAGTGATAAACCAGCAGGATCTGTGTTCTGTATTTTTTTTTCCAGTCACAGGCAATTATTACCTCCATTCTATTTTCTCCCAGATGGCTGGCCTCCCTTGAGCCCAAACTCTATTCAGTGAAACAGCATGAGATGCTTATGACCAGAAAACAATAAAAGCCGAAATGGAAAATAATATAGACGATATTCTGGACGAAGAAGCAAGCAATAAAGATATAAAATAGTCTGGAAGAACGCCAGACGTTTACCAATCAGCTGACTGTTAATGAGTGTCAGTGTCTGGATATATTAAACCAAGGACGTACAATGTACAGTGTATATCCCTGATAAAGCAGAGAGAGAAATAGTGTGAATAAAGCTAGTCCCCTATACGCTTATGTGTCCGGCCGGGGACGGTAATCTACTCAACGAAATGAAACGATGTGAATAAATATAAACAGACAGGCGGACAGCGAGACTGGGAAAAGCAGACTAGGCATAGGCAGAAAGATAATTATAGAAACAAACCGACAGATGGAAAGATTGTTGACAAGTGTAAAAGAGATCCAATATCAGGAAAACAATCAACACTGCGCGGTCACGCGCCGTCCCTTAAATTACGCCCCTCTGCACCAGTTACGCCAATTAGTCTACCCCAGTCCATTTGGGCCTCGCGCAGCCAGTTCAGTCCTTTCGTATAATCGAACATTTTGCTCCCGAAGTCCAACCAAGCCATTGACACTCTGGAAGAGTCAATTAGCTTGTCAGCCGAGGTCAGCAAAAGAATAACGCCGACAGTCGCCTTGAACGGCATCGTTGAAACAAAAACAGCAACGACTTCAACGTCGAAATCGACTGCCCAAAATAACAGACTAAATGATCACCACCAACAATAGACTACCACCAACAACAACAACAACTGTTCAAGGTGGATTAACCCGACAACATAAAATACAGTGGGAAATAGGCGTAACCAAGCGAGATCAAAAGATCAAAGTTTGATTCGTATACAACAGACAACAATTAATAGGCCTACACCTCCGATCAACACATAACACCAAAAGATTGTGAATGTGGACGTCTAACACAGGAAATTACATTTTGAGAGAGAGAGAGAGAGAGAGGGAGAGAGAGAGAGAGAGAGAGAGAGAGAGAGAGAGAGAGAAAGAGAGAGAGAGAGAGAGAGAGAGAGAGAGAGAGAGAGAGAGAGAGAGAGAGAGAGAGAGAGAGAGAGAGAGAGAGAAATATAAAAAAAAAAAAAAAAAAACTAACTGCAGATTCTTGCCCCATACCACAAGCTTAATTTCTGGCATTTCTGTCCTGGCAAGAGGACACCAAGAATACCAATTTAAACACAACAAGTGCAAAGCTCCAAGCAATGCATCGTAGGCATGAATACGACAGTGGAGTTATTAGTTTCCCGAGCTATAAGCTCGCATAAAAGAAAACGCTTTGAAAGGAATCAAGAAACCCAAGGGAAGAAGAAGAAAAGAAAAAAGAAAGAGATTTCTTTTATATAGCGCACTTACAAGCTCAGAGAGCTACTCAAAGCGCTGGCCCGTAATATCCAGCTATCACACAATAGTTTGCTGAAGTCAGGATTCGAACCCACGTCGCCCAAGATGCACTCACGCAAGTCGTGCGCTCTGACCACTGAGCTATACCTGCCGCCTCTAAGAAGAAGAAGAAGACGAAGAAGACGAAGAAGATGCTGCTGCTGCTGCTGCTGCTGCTGCTGCTGATGATGATGATGATGATGATGATGATGATGATGATGATGATGATGATGATGATAAAAAACAAGATGACAAGGCATCCAAATTGGTTTCCAGATGCTCACAAACTTAGCATAAAACCAGCATTGATATAACTTTTTGGGGGGTTTAAGGTACTAACTCTTTCTCTCTCTCTCTCTCTCTCTCTCTCTCTCTCTCTCTCTCTCTCTCTCTCTCTCTCTCTCTCTCTCTCTCTCTCTCTCTCTCTCTCTCTCAAGTCACGGCCAAGTCAAGAAATCGTTATTACCCACAATGGAGAATTCATACAGCACACAGCTTCTCGGCAATTGAGACCAAGTAAAAGAAAAGCCTTTTAAAACAAATGGAGTAATAATATATAAAATCTTTCAACTTTGCTCTTCACACACACCCATACACACACAAACAAACAAACAACACACACACACACACACACATTCATATCATGTATAAACAATTAAAGATAACTTTCTATTCATTATAATAGTTTGAGAGCATGAACATAATATAAACTTCAATTAAATTATTCAGGGGAGAATCTCTCTCTCTCTCTCTCTCTTCTCTCTCTCTCTCTCTCTCTCTCTCTCTCTCTCTCTCTCTCTTTCTCTCTCTCTCTCTCAATCATTCAGCAAATCGATATCCATTCATGCCCCAGTGTCTCACTCTACGATGGTACGCCTAAACAAATATAGAAATTTGCCTACGTGACATACAGCACGAGTGCAGAGTTTTTATAAAACCGGACCCCAACTGGAAAGGATAGAAGGGAAACCACCAGTGTTCCACCGAGGGTAACCCCCGAATCTGACGTCAGAGATCACCTTACCACTGACGCAATCGAAGGCTAAGAATAGTAGTGGCGTACGTGACGAGAGACGTGTTGCTCTGGATCGGAGCTAATGGTGCAAGTGTACTAGACCGTCTGCCTACGTCAACATGAAGTGTACGCGCAGGCCTGCGGTTAAGGCAAAACAAAACTGGTGCACTTGCACCGGGGTACGGGTTATTCCCTCTATATTTATCCCTACATCCTGTCCCGTAACCCGTAGGTCGTAGGGGCTCCACTGATGATCGTTTAACCAGCATACTAATTTGATTTGGTTTAATTTGACAAAACTAAAACTAATATTACCCTGCTGCTAAAACAAATTATTAGTATTTATCTGAGAAAGAAAAACTTTGTTTTCTATTACAAGAAAATATTGTTTTGTGTGTCCAAAAGCACGATTTTTTATTTTTTTTTTTTTTTTTTTTTTTTTTTCATATTTCCCATTTCCCCCGCATTCCAACAAAACCATACATTAATTGAGCTAAAAATAAAATGTCTAGAATCTTCCACAACCACCGAAATATTGATTCTACACTGTCGTCATTGAATAGCGTTCACTCAGCAGGGCCGGACCTGGGAAAAGTCGAAGGGGGGTTACAGATTCGGCGAAGGCGAGAAGCGCCGAGCCTTCTAGGGGGGGGGGGGGGGGGGGGGGGGGGGGGTGGGGGTTCCGGGGTCATGCCCCCGCCCGCCCGGGAAATGTTTTTCAAGGATACAAGATGGTGCAATCTGGTAGTCGGGTAGTCTTCACCCCTTCTGGACCCTGCATGAAACCATCCTAGTTGTCTATTAAAGTGCTTGGCACCAGACAGAGACCATCAACTGCTAGGTCAGCATTTTTGAACCTCGAGTCCAATTTGGTTGACAGGTGTTCCAAGAAAGGAATGGCAATGCTAATCTTGAAATATTCTTCTGGAGTGGCCGCAGGTTAGTTGTCACGGAGAGTCTGTCGGGATGCTTGACGAGGAACAATAACATCAGTTGTCAAAGCATCTGCCATTTTGCTGACTTCACCAAACCAGGCAACGAATTATAGTTCATAATTATCAACTTAGCATCTTAATTAATATTTCTAAAAAGTCGTTTTTGGGGGATTAGGGCAGTATCAAGGTGAATATGCTGGAAGAGGCTTGCGGCCAGAACAGGAAAATATGGCTGCCTTTACTAATTTAGACTTAGGGGTTGGGCTACTTGGTCGTTTCAATGGGAAAACGCTTTGGACGTTTCAATGGATCCCTTGAAATGGATTTCCGTTGAATTGTCTATAAATAACTCTTTGTACCTTGGACCAAAAGTGACTAAAAACTGCAATGTTTTCAAAACAGGTTTTAAAAAATTGAAACTCTTTGCTTTTTTTAATATTTAATTTTTTTTTTTTTTACTTTGAAGGGGGGGTTCCGGAACCCAGGTAACCCCCCTCTGGATCCGGCCCTGCGGCGTTGTGTCCTTGAAAACAGAAGGGGGGCTCCAAAATTTGTTTGTATGTATGCAGTTTAAACAGTTCAAATAAATGAGAAAGAAGAACTAAACTAAAACAAGCTGCAAAGAGAAAACAAACTAAACTATAGAAAACAAAAAAAGGAAAAGATAACTATAAGCAATAATTAATATCTTCAATGTATTCGTATTTACTATATGTACTACTTGATTGCTAGAAAATATCATTTAAAAATGACTAAAAATGTTTTGCAGTGTATTAATAATCATTATTTATTGTTCAATATGCCGAAAGGCACGATTTCATGCTGCAAACACATTAAACGCTTTTGGAAAGAAAAAAAATCCAACTGCTAGGTCAGCAACAAAACAAGTTATTATTAAACAAACACGTTTCAGTCAGGTGCAAAGTTGGAGCGCATTCGAGTCAGAAATAAAGAGGTTTCCATTTCGTACTGGAATGCCCTGCTGGTCTACGTGATCTACAGCATGACTGGTTTCATTTTAAGACTTGAGGGATTCCCCATTCCCCGCGATTGACGTCTGACATTGTTTTTGACCAAGGTCCCAGATCCAAAATTAGCTCACGGTGGTATCCCGCTCTCTCCATTACCGATGTCATTCCTGAGCTTAAGGCGGAGCGAAAGGCGGAGAAAAGCAGTTTAATATTTATGGCATTAGCACAGAGGTCGGGCTTGCCATGTTTTGAAGTAGAGGTCGGAGCCCCCCTTCTGTTTTCAAGGACACAACGCTATTCAATGACGACAGTGTAGAATCAATATTTCGGTGGTTGTGGAAGAATCTAGACATTTTATTTTAGCTCAATAAATGTATGGTTTTATTGGAATGCGGAAATATGGGGGGGGGGGGGGGGGGGGGAAACGTGCTTTCTGGACACACCAAACAATATTTTCTTGTAATAGAAAACAAAGTTTTTCTTTCTCAGATAAATACTAATAATTTGTTTTAGCATCAGGGTAATATTAGTTTTAGTTTTGTCAAAGCCTAAAGAAATACAAAATAAATAAATAAATAAATAAATAAATAAATAAATTTTTATTATAATAAACTGACATTTTGGGGGGCGGGTGAGGGGGAAGGGGGGTGTCTTATATCGACGTTTGGCCAAACTAGGCTTGCAGTAGCAGCCCACTCAAACATATTGGTCCAAGATGCAGACTTAGATCATCTAAGTTCTGGTCCTGATTTGGCTCGGAAGAGTCCGCTGGACCTAAACAAGGCAATAACCATGTAATGTAATGTCATCTAAGTTCGATGCTGTGGATGCGCACTTTCTGCATGCCTGTGCACAGCGTAACGCACGCCATTGAAAGACCGCTAAAACCACCCCGATCGACCAGGCCACTGGCCAAGTACTTCATCTAAATACTAGTGTACTCATCCTTCCTCATAGAAGGACAGGAGAGAGAGAGTGAGGGGCGGGAGTGAGTGGGATATTGGGGTGAGTGGTGTACATAGCGTGGAGGTGGGATAGGTAGGGGTGGCGGTGACAATTTGGGGGCTGGCACCGCAAAATATGGGGTGGAATAACAGAAATTAGTGTGGGAGGGAGGGGCACAAGGGGGTTATCGGAGGGGAGGAAGTTCCAGGCCCCCCAAAATTACCTAGACATGGACTATGTAGACAGTGCTGTTGGAAAACGTCGATGACGCTCGAACACGGCCAGCAGGCTTTCTGGGAAAATTGCTGCTTGTTGGATCCCTTTTTATCTTCTTCACCTCATACCCACTGACAACCACCACACAGGCAGACCAGACACCAATCTGTCTGTGTCACGCGAGCGCACGCACACACACACACACACAAACGAGCACGCATATGCAAAGAAATACGCATAACATATGCACAACTTAGTACGCATATAAACACATACATACGCGCGCGCGCGCGCACGCACACACACACACACACACACACACACACAAATAGATGTAAGTTGTTATTTTCATGTGTCACTTAAACTCTAAACTCACCATGAAGTAAAGAGACTAAATTAATGTACGATTCATTCATGCACGCGCACGAACTACTACTACTACTACTACTACTACTACTACTACTACTACTACTACTACTAATAATAATAATAATAATAATAATAATAATAATAATAATAATAATGCAAGACAAGACAAGCTATTATTCTTCCTAATTATTACTTTCACCATATTCAATTCAGCGGGTCACGTCTGCTGTAAACTGAGGCCAATCCAAAGAATGTTTGAAATTGGTTAGTATGGGTCAGATTCTCCACTACTACTACTAGGCTGCTACTACTACTTCTACTTCTACTACTACTACTACTACTACTACTACTACTACTACTACTACTACTACTACTACTTCTACTACTACTACTACTACTACTACTGTTGCTATTGCTACTACTGTTGCTGTTGCAGCTACTACTACTATTACTAGACACACTGTGGCAAACTGGGACCAATCAAAACATTTTTGGAAGTTTTGTTGGTATGGATCAGCAGATTCTAAGCTAGCTTAAGTCTTGTAACACTACTACTGCTGCTGCTGCATGTTTCTGGTGCTGTTTCTCAGTATGACTACTACTGCTACTACTACTACAACTTTGCATTTTCAGCAATTAGTACTGGTCCTGATTTGGCTCGGAAGAGTCCGCTGGACCTAAAGCAGTAACCATGTTATGTAGCAAATAGTAAAAGTAATAGTAATAGTAAGTACGCTTCCCGTAATAACTGACAAGATCGAACGAAGAGCAGTGGATTGTTTAAATTCTGTTGCCGTATTTTAGTTATTGATCAGTTTCTCCATTTTGCAACACTGCTACCCTTCGATCCGAGCTGGCTTTGCTGCTGCTGCTACTACTACTACCACTAATACTACTGCTTACTAAAACAAGCTTTAGATTTGATTTTGCGCTTTAGAAAATAAACTACTACTACTACTACTATTACTACTACTACTACTACTACTACTACTACTACTACTATTACCGCCACCCATTTTGCTGCTGCTTTTTCCATCTTCATCCTAATTGTTGTGAAAGCAATTGCACGCGAGACAAATTAGCTGGCAAGCTGGAACATTTTCGGCATGAAAGAATGCCAGAATGGAACTGCTAGTGTGGTTATGGATTATGGATCAGTTTATAGACCCGTAAACACAACATTGGCATACTCTTTGCAAAGACGGGGTAGGGTTAATGCCATCCAGGGTCACTCACTCTTTCACCTTTTAGTCATGGTACCTTTCTAACCTTGAAGTCATGGGATTTTATTTTTTTAATCATTAAAGTTAAACACGTTCTCGCGCTTACATAGCGCTTTAAAGAAGCTGCTCAAAGCGCTGAATGAAGTTGAAGGCAGGACCTTCGTTTAGTTTAATATTCTATCTACCGTCTATTCAAGCTAAGGAGTTTTTAGACAGAGACGCCATATATGTAAGCCTATGCTTACATTTGTTCACATTTGCAAACACACCAAAAACTCTTAACAGTTCTTCAGGATCGAAATCAAACTCTACACAAAACGGCCACTCGCACTTGCCGCAAAAAGCGCGCTGTCAAACGCTACGAACAACTGAGCCAAACACTCCGATCAACCTAAAACGGTTTGCATTTTTTTTTTAAATTAAAGCTCGTCATACTCCGGTTTGACAGAATGAATGGGTCCTATAAGGTGTCGCTGCGACGACATTGGGGTGACGTTGGAGTGGGTGGGTGGTGGGAGGGGTGGTGGGAGAGAGAGTGGCAGGGTAAACAACCATATAAAGAAGCATTACAACCAAAATGGACTTCAGCGAGAAAACAATCTTGGCCCCCATCGAGAGTCGAACCTAGAAATCTACCACTTTTTCTCCTTCACCACCACCACAACCATCATCGTCATCATGTCATCAGGCCCGGACTAGGGTGGGGGGGGGGGTTACAGGGGTTACGTAACACCCCCCCCCCTGGCCTGACTATGTACCTCTTTTTTTTGTCTTTTTTTTTGGGGGGGAGGGGGGAGCGGGGGTGCTACGTTACAATCATAAGTAAATCCGGGGAGAAATTTCAACCCTCTCCCCTAGGCACTATAAAAAAATAAATCCTCTTCCACTCTACTCAATTTCAACCACTGATTCTTTTATCACAAGTAACTACATTCTGTTACCTGAGACACTGTGCTTCCCATAGCTTGAGTCTCTGCATTGTAAAAGCATGCGGCTTGCCTGCAGTGAAGAACATGATGGGAGCACTGAGGGAACTGTCACTGTTTTTCTCAAACTCTCCAAAGAGACAAAGAAAACTTGAAGATACCATCGAATCATCTCAGCCTGACACGACAAAAACAAAGCTTGTTGATCTGTGCAGAACAAGACGGGTAGAAAAACATGAAGCACTGGAGGTTTATACATATCTCTTTCTGGTTGTTCACGACTGTTTGGGACAAATGTGTGAAGACAGTGACAATTGGGACAGTGAGACACTGACCAAGGCAACTGGCTTTCTCCACACCTTGAGCAGCAGTGCTTTCCTCGTTGCATTCGTTGTCGTCCGCAATTGTTTGCGTTACTTAAAACCCTTGACAGTGAAGCTGCAGAAAAGGACAAAAGATGTCGATGCCTACAGGGAAATCAAATTGGTCAGTAACTGCATGTCTTCTATTAGAAGAGATGTCGACACAGCGTTCGTTGCCTGGTTCGGTGAAGTCAGCAAAATGGCGAATGCTTTGACAACTGATGTTATTGTTCCTCGTCAAGCATCCCGACAGACTCTCCGTGACAACCAACCTGCGGCCACTCCAGAAGAATATTTCAAGATTAGCATTGCCATTCCTTTCTTGGAACACCTGTCAATCGAATTGGACTCGAGGTTCAAAAATGCTGACCTAGCAGTTGATGGTCTCTGTCTGGTGCCAAGCACTTTAATAGACAACCAGGATGGTTTCATGCAGGTTCCAGAAGGGGTGAAGACACTGCATGGCAATGTTGTGGGA
>CM072513.1:66915746-66925746 GCA_036898135.1 Oncomelania hupensis | reverse complement strand
TCCTCCTCTTTATATTTTTCTTCTTTTTCTTCTTCTTTTTGTTGTTGTTGTTGTTATTGTTATTGTTGTTGTTGTTGTTGTTGTTGTTGTTGTTGTTGTTGTTGTTGTTCTTCTTCTTCTTCTTCTTCTTCTTCTTCTTCTTCTTCTTCTTCTTCTTCTTCTTCTTCTTCTTCTTCTTCTTCTTCTTCTTCTTCTTCTTCTTCTTCCTTCTCATTCCTCTCTATCCTAAAGTACGTATGTTGTTTTGTTTTGTTGTTCTTACTCACTCATTCAATCACGTAACCATTTGTTGTTTTCCTTCCAGCTTTTCTTCTTACTCTCTTCTTTTCTCCTCGTTCCTTCAGCTCCAATTTCTTTCATCGTCCTCTCAATTTACCGCGTGCACTCATCTTTTCAAACCTTATTGCGTGACACGGCGTAGTAAAGGGGATTCAGCTTATTATTATTATTATTGAGGGGCCGGGTAGCTCAGTTGGTAGAGCGTCTTACTAGTAACCGAAAGGTACCTGGTTCGAATCCCGGATTGGCCAATGTGTGACCATATTATTTTCCCCTTACCTTCAACTGGTTCGCTGATGTCAGAATAATGTGACCAGTAGTCGCCTATACGCTTCGGTGTCGTGTGACTATAATCTACAGTTACGTTATTATTATTATTATTATTATTATTATTATTATTATTATTATTATTATTATTATTATTATTATTATTATTATTATTATTATTATTATTTAAACTTGAGTGGCCTGTAACCCAGACTAACAAAGTGCATGCCAATCGCAGCATTGGGGAAATGAAATATGCAGAAAACCTGGCGCAACAAAGAGCTATGCTTGGTATATAGTACTCCTCGTTTTATACTATAAATACATTAAGTTTTATTAAGGTTGCGCCAGACAAAAATAAAAAGTACAAAATAAAACTTGTTGCTCAAGAGAGAAGAAAGCGTCACAATGCATCCACTTTCCTGCTAAAGTATGACATCATAATGTGGGTTCGAATCCTGACTTCAGCAAACTTTTGTGTGATTGCTGGATATTACGGGCCAGCGCTTTGAGAAGCTCTCTGAGCGCTATATAAGAGAGAAATCTATATAATTATAAGTCAAATAATAATAAATGATATACTTAAAATAATGTCTGCAATTATTGTAATAATAATAATAATAATAATAATAATAATAATAATATTGGTGGTGCAATTTGTTCTATGCAAGGGCTCGGGCTCGATGTAAATTCCATGTAATGTTTAAATATGTTATTATTATTATTATTATTATTATTATTATTATTATTATTATTATTATTATTATTATTATTATTATTATTATTATTGAGGTTGTTGGTAGTAGTAGTAGTAGTAGTAGTAGTAGTAGTAGTAGTAGTAGTAGTAGTAGTAGTAGTATCATCATCATCATCATTATCATCATCACTCTGAATGTGTGTGTGTGGGGGGGGGGAGTGTGTGGGGGGTGGGTGTATAATTGTTGTTTATTTGTTTCTGCTGCTATTGTTGATTTTTGTTGTTGTTGTGTGTGTCGCTTTGAATTGGTTTGGTTTGAGTTTGCATTTTGATCATTGTAAGTTTGTTTGATGTATGTTTTCTCTTGTGTTTTATTCGTTTATTTAATCTATTTACTTTGAACATTTAAATCAAGAAAACAAAAACAGAGACAGACACAATGAACCAATTATTTAATTCATTAATGCATTAATTAAAGTAGGAAAGGGACCAAACCAACTACATTAGCAATATCTGTTTGTGAGTTTTAAAAAGTGTGGAGGTCGGGGGGGGGGGGGAGGGATTTTATAAGTGGGTATGGTGTGGGGTGGTAAGATAGGAGTCAAATGATATAAATCTCAAGTCCACATTTCCGAATTAACGACTGACAAAAACAGCCCTCATTAAATTGTCAGCCGAATAAAATAAAATAAAAATCTATTCGCCATGACGATCTGTAAAAACTACGCCGAAGGGCATTACAGCTCGTTTCACACGTATCTCCAATCAACTGCTCGATCAAGCCTAAATCAATTGCTCCACAATCAGTGACTACAACAACTTAACCGATCTCCAATCCAGTTAATAATAATAATAATAATAATAATAATAATAATAATAATAATAATAATAATAATAATAATAATAATAATAATAATAATGTATTGTAATGTAAACAAAGTGAAATTTTCTTAAGAAAACGCATTATCGAAGTGTAAACTAATAATTCTTCACAAAACCCTTCATCCTAAAAAAAAATGCAGTTAGAGACGAAAATGTCACTTCGGAGCATGTGTATAGACCTAGATAAGAGGAAGTCTGGGACTATACCTCAGACACGTTCATCGTTTTGAACACATTTTGTTTGAGCTGGGACAACAGTTGTCTATTACAGATGAACGCGTGTCCGAATAGAGGCTCCTGTGATCTGGGGCTATTGTAGCTTCCATGCAATCTTAAGCGCAACACTGCGCGGAGCGAAACTAGCACAAAATGTGACCTCGTATATTCTTATTATGCTAGGCCCGCCTTTATAATTATACTGGTGTGTTGCCCAAGGGTCTAGCTGTAGATAGACGACACGTAAAAGATTTAGACACAACAGGAGGACAGACAAACACAAACACACTAACCCACACGTACAAATACGCGCGCGCGATCGCACACACAAACACACACACACACACACACACACACACACATATATATATATATATATATATATATATATATATATATATATATATATATATATATATATATATATATATATATATATATATATATATCTTTAAAAAATATCGAATCCTGTTCGAAAATGAATTTCATCTCAAAGAATAATTTGTGAGAGAGGGTGGGGGGGGGGGTGAGGGAGGAGATAAAAAGTTGAGTAGGTGGGTGATAATATACGTCATCCTTGCGGGCGACATATGGGTTATTATAAGTAGCCTTATCAAGGGTTTCTAAATTAATTTCTATTCTCCAAAACGGTCTACAACCAACCGATCAATAAGTGTATAAATCCGTCGTAAACATCACACGGCTTTGCTAATGCCGCTAACTTCAGAAAAAACAAACAAGACAAATCCTACTTTGTCTCCTTCAATTCTCGGTCAATCAATGATTCCAACAGTGACACGCTGAAGTTCAATTCCAAATTCCAAAGCTTTTTATCCACCTCGATCTATTTAGTATAAGCCAATATCCAATGTCTGCTCTTAGTGTATAGTAATGTTATACACAGCGTAACCGAGCCTGCGGAGATATGCACCCCACATAATAGTACAGCGTATGCCTCAGCAGGCTCAAACACTTTGTATGAGCGTTACCATGGCACCGTTTCTTGCCAGACATCAAACGCAAACAGCTGTTCTGATTGGTCGGTGAAACACACCCCCTCTGGGAACCTAGATCCGATGCTACAAACAACCACAGAGATTCTGCTAGTTATTTTGCTTGCTTTCCCCTCGGTCAGTTCTTGAACAACTTACAATACCATACATTATGCATAAACCCATTGTAGAAAAGATTGTTTGTCCCCGGGAGGCGTTTATTTTTGCACGTCTTTAGGATTAAAAAAAATTAATGTTTAAAATTTTTCGTCAGCTATAGTATTTAGTCACAGTTCGGAAAAATATCGTCGAGGTAAACCTTGAAGGCATTCAGTTCAATATCAATTCCTCTTCCTTTCCAAATCAATCCTTTAACACTGAATATATCAACACAATCTACACCATCTTCCCACTCCACCAACCACCACTTCCCCACCCTTAACCCAACCATACTGTCCTCACAGCAAGAAAATAATTCAGTCCTACCTATGTAAGCCGCGACACTGATGCAATCCATACAACAGATAAGACTGAAATCCTCCCATCTTTTCATTAAATGAAGTTCATCCCACCCCAATAAAAAAATTCTCATTTGATTCAATCCATTTTCCAAACAAGACACTGACAATCTCCAAAAGTCCAAAAGTATCCATAGCCTAACCCCAAACTACCCCGAACACCATAAGAAACTTTTGTTTCTCTATTTTTTTTCTTTAAGACTCTGAGCTGATTCAATTAAATTTTACGTATGCCTTAAACCACCTCAATCTTTAATTAAAAATTCGAAGTATTAACAACACCATCCGTCCCCCTTCCCTCCCATAAAAATCAAATCCTACGTAAACCAAAGCATTGGTTCACTCAGTGTTACGGGTTAAACTCGGACAAAGTCCAATCGTTTACTTTCCTTAGGAAAAATGAAAAGAATGCTATAAGGACACGACATAATTATGTGAAATACCAGAATAAAGGAAAACAATTTGGAAATAGAACGAATTCACAATAGTTAGCACGAGGTCTGGTAGCTCAGTTCATAATGAGCTGGTTTCCTATGACGAAGGTCGTGGGTTCGAACCTCGCATGGGAGGAACTTTAGGTTCGAGACCTTTTAGGACATCGAGGGATTTCTCCGGGTACTCCGGTTTCCTCCCTCTTTTCAATAATGGTATTGGATGTAGTCAATCTAACTTTCAAAACTAAACATTGATTTGTTTTCCGCCTTTTGTAATAACGAACCCTCAAGACCGTCGCGCTTTGAATTCGATTGAGAAAAAAGCATCCTGTATCATCATCATCATCATCATCATCATCATCATCATCATCATCATCATCATCATCATCATCATCATCATCATCATCGTCATTATAAAATAATTTAAATGTCCTTTTCCAAAAAATACGACTCTACAAGGGAAACAATTCTGCGTTTGCAGTCAGAAGTAACGCTCAATGACTGCATAATGGCCTTTCTTACTTGGAAGGTTCGTGGAGGTTCACGAACCTTTCGTTCGAAGTTGTCAGATCCCGAACCTAGGTTCCTGAACATTTTTCGAACCTTCTCGAACTTTCCAATCACGATGGGCCATAATAGACCACCCTGTTAGCGAAACCCGCGACGTTATCAGGGACGTCAATGACTTTTTAAGCTGCACTAAACGCCCACATAGAAGCTTTGACCTCCATAATGCGGATTAATAAACTTTTTATAATCATACTATCTAGCGGAAATGTTGGAGAGAAAAATCACAATTCTATTTCATTCTACAGTATTTTTTTTCACAACGTAAAAATTAAAGAGTAGAAAGCACTCTTAAACCAAAAACGCATTTTAAAATAATACATGTCGACATATTGTACCTGTTATTATTATTATTATTATTATTATTATTATTATTATTATTATTATTATTATTATTATTATTATTATTATTATTATTTATATTATTATTATTAATGTTATTATTATTACTATTATTAATATATTAGCGCAATAAAAAAATTTAAAAGGGAAATGCATTTAAGGGAATCCAGGCATGACCATACATTCAAAATGCTTTTTAAAACTATAATCCGCGACAGGTGTATTTCTGCCACACTCTTATCCCATTTGATCATTGAATGGTAAAAATCCAGGAAAGTGAACTCATCTGATGTATGCCCATTAGGGAACCGATCTACCAACAGCAGCGATTTTACCGTGCGTAATTGGTAGCGATGACATCTGTCGTCCTCGAGACCACACGTTGACCTAATACCGCTGTGAGAAACTGGTAGAGAGGCTATCTCTCCTTTTTTCACATTCATCATCATCATCATCATCATCATCATCATCATCATCATCATCATCATCATCATCATCATCATCATCAAGACTTGTTCTATTGTCAAATGCAAGCGATTTGAAGCAGCAGTCTGAGGCAGCATTTCATTTTCATTTCAACTGCGTGAAAATATTTTTTTCCAACTCTGCAATTAAGGTCCAGCTCTCGCAGCCATATAGCAGAATGGACAGTACAACATTGCATAATCCTACCATTATATCGCTTGACGTCATCTGTTCGTCCCTTTCTCTTTTTTTTTTTTTTTTGCCGTTCTAGAAAAGAAAAAAAAAGCAAAAAAAAAAAAAAAGCGAACTTGATCGCAATCAAAACAATTGTAAAATCAATAGGCGTTTTTGTTCGGCAGCATAGCCATACACTTCTACGGAATTTTAAGGTAGAAGATGGCTGCTGC
The DNA here is from genome assembly GCA_036898135.1 of Oncomelania hupensis. Classification (NCBI taxonomy): domain Eukaryota; kingdom Metazoa; phylum Mollusca; class Gastropoda; order Littorinimorpha; family Pomatiopsidae; genus Oncomelania; species Oncomelania hupensis. Next base: position 66,919,680 of record CM072513.1, on the reverse strand, counting down.
TTTGCGTAAAGTGAGAGATGGGAGGTAACCTCCACGTACTGATATTTCTAGATCTCGGTGAGCAAGACGGGCATCGCAATAAGCTGCTTATTAAATTTGCGATATTGGGGTCTTGGAGATTCCCTGATAAGATGAGTAGGTTTTGTTTGTTTGATAAAATCTATCCTTAAGGACCTTGTTTCCTGAAAATGTAGCTCAAAATTTTAAAACCTTCACAATTGTCAGTGTTATTTTCTCGCTTGAGTGTGCACATTATTTTGGGGGCTTAATTTTGTTGATAATTTTTAAGAAGAAGAAAACGACAACGAAGAAAATGACAAAGAAAAAGAAGAGGAGGAGGAGGAGGAGGAGGAGGAAGAAGAAGAAGAAGAAGAAGAAGAAGAAGAAGAAGAAGAAGAAGAAGAAGAAGAAGAAGAAGAAGAAGAAGAAGAAGATGATGATGATGATGATGATGATGATGATGATGATGATGATGATGATGATGATGATGATGATGAATTCTTTTACCGTACTCTGTCCTCGTTATCCCTTTTTTTTTTCTTTCTCCACAAATCATTTTATTTTGTCAGCACCCACAATACATGCAAAGAATAATATGGACCTTCCGACGCTTTTTCAATTCTTAGAACTCAAATCCGTCACAATAGTAATCATACTGCTAAAATAGACAAGTGAAAAATGGCCACTTTTATTTCGTCCACCACAGGATTCGAACCTGGGTCATCGGTGTGCCAGGCGAACGCTCTACCATTTGAGCTACGGCGGTGGAACGGCGTTTATCCCGGGGTGTATGGAGGATATTGCTGAATCTACGTCATCTCCGACCAATCATCTCGTTCTCGCGAATGCGTGAATCTTTTCTCGGACGTCTTTGTTCTCTTGTCCCGCCACTGGGACACTATCTTTTACTTGGTACACTTCTACATCCCAACTTCGTGTTCAAGGGAGAGATGCAAGGTAGATTAAAGAGTGATATGATTCGCGTGGCTACTTAGCGGTCTAGTGACGCCGGTCACATGTCTAAGTGGGCTAAGTTAAATTCTTTATAGCGAGTTCTGCATCATACTATCGAAAGTGAACGTCTCAAGGATGTTAATTTAACAACTGCGAACATTCCCTTCGAGAGCGGGTAAATTAACACAAGGTTTTGTTCAATACTATCTGTTTATCTCTAAGCTAAGTTAAACATCTTTGTCGTCAACATTTCTGCTGATAGGCCTATAGGCCACATGCATATGTGTGTGTGTGTGTGTGTGTGTGTGTGTGTGTGTGCGTTTTGTTGTTGATGTTATAAATTATTATTAATTGAGACATTATTACAGCTATTGTCCAAGACATTTTCTTTAAGATCGCTTTGTGCATCAAACCTCTGTCTCAAAGTGTGGATCCTGGGGCCTTTTCTTTCACGGGTGGGTGACTTTAGTCAGCAGAATCTGTTCGAATGGATGAGTATAACAACTCAAGTAACAGAAACAACTGTTATTAGCCCCTAGCCGGTACTGGCGAGCTAAACGCACCTTAACCACGACATTCTGGCCTTGTGAACCCTTCAAATAACAACAATTCCTGCCACCCACACCGTCACCACCACGTCATCTCACCTACAACTACATCTCCCTATAACCACCACCATCAGATGCTATCAAACTATTTAAGAACCAACCAAATGTACATAAACTTAATGACCTAATGAACACGAATTCTGCATTTTTGTAAAAGATATTATTTTCTCACTGTTCCAATAGTATTATTGGCTTGAAGAACTGTGTTTTTCTTCTCATTAGGAAAATAAGCTGCCAGAATTTCCTGGTTATTTATATTATATTTATTGTCTTCAATGCATGGAATGTTGTGATCATAGCTTTATTTTATTTTATTGTCCTCTTATTTTGCTATATCTCTGAAGTTGTTTAAATTGGCTGAAAGCCCCTCGGAGGTTAGGGCCTTGAATAAACTATAAACTTACAAATAAAATCTTGAGGGGGTGCGGAATTGGAATTGGTAGACAGGGACAGGAACTTGGTCAAAATATAACCGAAAACTTGCGAAATGCTTGGCTATAAAACCCAGACAAAAACCAGTTGGAAAACCTGCTGCTGTTGTGTTGTTGTTGGTGTTGTTTTACAGGAAACGTTCTTAAAACTTAAAAAGTTACAGGAAACGTACTTAAAACCTAAAAAGTTATAAAAAAAACGTTCTTAAAAATTAAAAGTTATAAAAGTTGTCGGGTAATCCGCCGCTGAAAAGTTTCGACTTTTCCTCCCGATATATCTCTCCGCTCACAGAATTAGAACGACAGAAAAAAAACATGCTCAGTAAATAATGTAGTAATAGTATGACGCAGGTAACTCACACCACCTCCACCCACACACCCCGCGCCCTCCCCCCTCTCCGCCTCCTTCCCCGCATTCCCCTCCCTCCCGGCCTTTCCAGCCTCGTCCCAGCTACCCCATCATCCTTCACCTCTGCTAAACAGGAGAGAATATCTTGGGTTTCAACATTGATATCCTTTATTGTTAAAAATACCAAACAACAACAACAACAAAAAACCCTTTTTTGTACTTGTACTTCAGATTCTGGAAGATGGAGGGGGAGGGGAGGGAGAGCATATGGAATATAATTTGGGGTAAGGGGGGAAGAGGGGAGTGAATATTTCCAGGGTGCGGGGATGTAGACCAACCTGCATTCATACATTATTAATAAAGCACTGGCCAAATGAAATGGCTCGTCGATAGCAAAGAATTGGTGGGCCGTCGATAAAATGGAGGTCCATTCTTTAACGCATATTATAGATACATACAACTGCTACCGTTATGATACCGAGTATCCACTAATTTTTTTTACTATCTAGGATCGATTCAACTTTGTCAATGCCCTTGCGGTTCACGATAGAAAGATGGTGAAAAAAAGAAGAGAGGATGAGGGTTGTAATTAGGGACACAATGGGTTAGGAGTTTGGCGAGAGGGAGAGGGGCGGGAGGGGGGAGGGGGAAGGGGAGGGTGGATGTAATGTTGCTTTGTAATCGAAAACATACCTCCGACATTATCGATTTTAGGTGTAGAGAATTATGGTCACACAAAAAAATAAACCGCACGTTTCCACTGGGAAATATAACAATCAGCTACGTGATGTTTACAGACAATTAACTAAACTATACCTTGGGGACCTGCCAGTATTTGAGATGACAATAACGAGAAGGAATCGCAAACAGCATTTTACAAAAAGATGAGGCAGTCGATAAAATAAATACTAACTCAGTTCATATTGTTCCTATTGTTCAAACGAGAGAGAGAGAGAGAGAGGGGGGGGAGAGAGAGAGAGGAGAGAGGGAGAGAGAGGAGAGAGAGAGAAATAGATAAAGAGAAGGGCGAGAGAGAGAGAGAGAGAGAGAGAGAGAGAGAGAGAGAGAGAGAGAGAGAGAGATAAATGTACGTGTGTGCGCGCATGTGCGAGGGGGAGAGGAAGAGAGGGAGAAGGGAAAGGGAGAGAGAGAAAGAGAGAAAGAAAGAAAGAGAGCGAGAGGACAAACAGACAGACGCTGGACAATAGACGTTCCGTAAGGAACCCTGTCCATATACATGAGGAAGAAGAAGAAGCAGGCAGATAGACAGACACAGAGAGACAGACAGAAACTTAGTTCATACAGATCACATGAGCGAGAGAGAGAGAGAGAGAGAGAGAGAGAGAGAGAGAGAGAGAGAGAGAGAGAGAGAAGAGAAGAGAGAGAAGAGAAGATAACAATTGTATTTAACAAGGGTAAAAGATTAAGTACTGCGTTTGCTTTATTACATCTTGCCCTCGGGGCTTGTAACAATAACAATTAGTATAACAAAATAACTTTATAACAATAACATCATAATGTAACAATATAATCAAGATATGCGCGAGAGAGACAAAGACAGAGAGAGATGGGGGAGAGAGAGAAAGAGAGAC
>CM072513.1:66800746-66913246 GCA_036898135.1 Oncomelania hupensis | reverse complement strand
AGTGTCGTGTCCTTTACAAAATGGTATTTGGCTAAGCTTAGATACCATTATATAAAACAAACACTAACATTGAGCAATTTCAGTCAGTACCATCACCCTGTCCTCCATCACGCACCCTACCCCAACACAAACACGTTCCATTCCTCCCTCTACTCCCACCTTCACCCCGACCTCTCCCTCCCCACCCCCTTCTCTCCCAGAAACAGTGTGTGTGTGCGTGTGTGCGGTAAATTGGTAAATAACCAGGTCAGCAGAAAGGGTCAAGTTATCCGGAAATTCAACGTAAAATTCTTGTCCGCTTAATCTTGGGTTTATGTGAGGGAAGTAAACGTGCGACTATTCCCCTTGGGGTCATGAGCAATCTTGCCACTGTAGATTGTTCTAACCTATAAAGGGAACAGTGAAAGCCCCAGTTGAAAACCTGTCTTGCCTTTGTAGGCATGACAGATTCACTGCGGCAACAGTACCCCCGTTGGAGTGCCGGGGGTTTCAGTATAAATAGTATCCCCACTTTATGGAAATTTAGTGCTTTAAATTCCCACTGTTGCTATCTTCCTCATATACTCTTTCCCATTCCTGCTCTGTCCTATCACTCTGCTATACTATCTTCTTCTTCGCTAGATCAATGACCTACCTTTTTTCTTGAAAACTCTTCCTGGACAAGACTCCTTGTTTGTGTATGAGGTCTGTTGGATCAGCTTGGGAGTGTTGGACGCTTTCTGCTGGGTGGTCACTAGGGCTTCCTATGATGTTAGTATTTAGCAATATAGGCATTTTATATGTATATGTTTCGTTGATGATTTGTAATGATGGTTGTATTCTATTTTGTTTTTGTAACCGGGGGTTCGCGTAGTTGAGGTAAACCCTCAGCCGTTCCCCGCGTTGGATGTCTTTATTGTAAAGTGACTGGCCGGTGGAGGGCGTTCAATTTTCCCACTAGGGTTGTTTCAGCAGATCTTTTATGCGGATCGGGGGTTGTCCGGTCCTGATTTGGCTCGGAGGAGTCCGCTGGACCTAAAGCAACAATCAATCAATCAATCAATCAAACGTGCGACTCGAGCATTCCGGCGTAGGCAATACGCTCGGTCACGCCCAACTTTTAATAATTATGTCGGAAGAGAGCGATGTAGGTCTGCGACCCCTACAGAACATGTGACCCTGAGAGTGATAGCTATGGCGGTGAGGAAGGCAATTTTTTTTTCTTCTACATTACTCAGCCCATCCAATCTAAAAGCCTGGATTCTCCATTCTCAGTTCGACCTTGTATCGTTTATAAAGTCATTCATTAGATCGTTCGTTCGTTCATTAATTTACTCATTCATCTACCTAGACTGTGCTTGTTTACTGGAGTGAAATGGTTTGTAGCGTATAATATAAATGTGTGTTTTCTACAGTTCGAGAGTCCATATATTCTTTTACACACCCCATTCCCCCTCCATACACGTTAAAAAAACGATAAATATATATATTTTTTTTTTTACCTCACAACGCAAATTCAAATTTTGATTTTAATTAAACCAATGAAAAATACAAAGCATGTAGATGAGGTGCTACAGAAGACTTTTGGGCATGTCCTATACACAGCACATCAACAACGACGAAGTCCGACAGACCATCACACAAGCCATTGGACAACACGATGACATGCTCACAGTGGTGAAGAAACGGAAGCTCCGATGGTATGGCCACGTCACAAGAGCATCAGGCCTTGCAAAGATCATCCTGCAAGGCACGGTGCAAGGAGGCAGAAGAAGAGGGAGACGGAAAAAGATGTGAGAGGACAACATTCGAGAATGGACTGGCTTGACACTGAGTGAAGTCAAGAGGGTTGCTGAGGACAGAGAAAGATGGAGTACGCTGGTTAAACGATCATCTTTGGTGCCCCAACGACTTTCGAGTTACGGGATAGGATAGGATAGGATAGGATAAACCAACTACAACGTCTTTATTCGAAATTCAATTAGCTTTAAAATGTTTTAGCAACGCTATATAATGAATTTGAGACACACACACACGCGCGCGCGCGCGCGCACACACACAAACACACACACACTACTACAGTACTGTCTTCTAAGAGCCATATTACTATACTCACACGCGCGTGCGCATTCACATACACAAAAACACACAAACACACAGAGCAGAGGCTTTTCTCTATAAATTATTACAGACAATTTGATTTTCATTTTTGAACTTTGATTGAAAAGTCTTTCAAAATCTGACAAAAAGAAAAAACTAAAAAATCTACTATTAGTAATGAAGATAATCGCCCCATTGTGAAAAAAAAAATTTAATAAGATAATTATGTTTGTTTGTTTGTTAGTCATTGTTTATAGGGTCCAGCGGATTGCAAAGAGCCGAATCATGACCACAACTTGGTTGAAAGAAGGCTCATCCCTGGTCCGTATGAAAGATCTGCTGAAACAACCCTAATGGTAACACTGAAGGCACTCCACCAAGCGGTCACTTTACAACAAACTAGGCATCCCATGCAGGGGACGCTGAGGCTGTACTCTAATTTACCCGTTTACAAAAACAAAATAGAATATAAACATCTTTATGAAATATTAAGAAAACACAAACATATAAAATGCCTACATTGCTAAATAATAATACCCTAGGGACCATTTGGCAGAAAGCGTCCAATATCCCCAAGCTGACCCAACAGACCCCATACACAAATAAGGAGTTTGGGGAGAGTTTTCTAGAAGAAAAAAAAACCGCAGGTGATTGGCATAGCGAAGAAGACAGCAGATTGATTAAACATAATTATGAATGAGAAAGAACAAATGAGAATGACAGAAACAGTGGTAATTTTAAAAAATAAATTTCCACCAAGTGTGGATACTATTTATACAGAAAACTCCGGCACCCCAACGGGGGAATTATTAATAATGTAATACGCTTTATAATCAGTGCTTAAAACAAAGTGCATAACAATTACCACACCATTACACCTTGACCATCTAGAAGAATTTGTGTGGTGTTTTTTTTTAATGGCTTCAGGAAATAGAAATTGGCGCTAGTTTTACTATACCTAAATGAGCATGAAAATAAGGTCAATATAAACTGACTTTAAGGCCTATAGAAACAAAGGGGGAAAGAATGAAGATTGGTGGAATGAGTGAATCCTGAAAGAAATCAGCATTTATTGCTAATAGTGATGGTATTGCGAGTGCTATAATTTTGTGTTACTTAATTATAATCACTATCCTAATTCCGTGTGCTTCCGAGGAGATTCTGGCTCTTGACTCATTATCGTTTACAGTTAGATAAATTTCAAAATGTAATGAATTCGCGAACCAAACAACAAAGACAGAAGCAGCAATGACAAGAACAATAGCAGCAGCAGCAGCAGCAGCAGCAAAAACAGCAACAGCAGCAACAACAACAAGTGCTGGACCCTAACAGGTGCAGAGATTCTCTCTCTCTCTCTCTCTCTCTCTCTCTCTCTCTCACACACACACACATACACACACACACACAAAACACACACATGTATATACAAACACATGTAAAAAAAAAAAAAAGAATAAAGGTGACGTCATCATGATCACGTCATTCGATTTGCGTACGTTTGGTTTTACGTTGGAAGTATAGGGAAAGTCTAAGTATAAACCAAACTTGAACCAAATCCCTCCAAGTACCTTAGGAGAAAATACGATTTAAAAAAAAGAAAGAGTATGTATAACATGATCACGTCATATGGTAATCACTTAATATGCCATAATTTTATTTAAGGCTCTATGCATCTGTACGTCCTAATTACATAGGAAGTTTTTTTGTTAATAAATAATTATTTTAAACTTAATTTTCATTTAAAAACTGACGTCACTATGACAACTTTACTCGACTTGCATAAGTTTGGTAAAATCAAAGAATATGGGTATACTACAAAGAAGAATCATAACACGATTCTATGCGAAACGAGTGACGTCAGCGACACCACGGCGACACCAAGCGGCTGCGTGGCGGAGCAGGTCAAGGGAGGTAAACAGACCACATAGCAACATGTAAATACAGACGATATTGTTTGACTGTATCGGCGTGTTTCTGATGAATCCCGAACATATTTGTCAACAAAATTACTGTGTAATGTGTAGGAAAATGACTCCCTGCAATAATGCTGGTATTATCCATGAGGGTTGCTGAGGACAGAGAAAGATGGAGTACGCTGGTTAAACGATCATCTGTGGTGCCCTAACGACCTTTCAATTACGGGATAGGACAGGGTATATGTGTACAAAACAAAAACAAACAAAAAAACACAATTAAGTTTGATATCCTGTATACAATACCTTTCCCATGCTAACCTAACAAAAATATAGGACAACGATCCCTTATAAGTTATAGGAGACTGCATAACCATCATGTTGAAAAAGGAACTCTTAGAGTACCCAATGAAGACTTCCTGCGGATTTTGAATGCATTACACTGTTGTGAACATAAATGTGGTCATGTGATTTAAAAAAAATAATAATAAATTTAAAAGAAAAAAATGGCAATATCGGGGCTTGAGCTACAAAACTGAATTTAGAAATTTAAAATAAATTTTAAAAAATTAAAAAGAATTGGGAAGAAACAAACGAACACTGCTGACGGGATTGTTGGATAAAAATCTTTTTCTTGTTTTATTTTATTTATTTATTCTCTGATATTCTTTTAAAGAGTTGTTTTCCAGCTCAAGAGCTGCTTAATTTAAGCCGCTGACCGATACGGGAGCTTACTCAAGCCGCTAAATGCCTCATGTTAAAGAACTATTGACAGATTTCACTACTACTATAGTGATTGGCTTTAAATTTATATATATATATATATATATATATATATATATATATATATATATATATATATATATATATATATATATATATATATATATATATATATATATATATATATATATTAGTGGTTTTTGTACCCTGGCAAGCCAGAGTACACAGGTTGCTGTTTAAAATGTAGACAGAGAGACAACTGTTGTCTGCGAGTTTCATTTGGACGATGATACCTCCCCATATCCCCCTTGATACCTCACCATACCCCCCCCCCTGATATCTCCCCGTCCCCCCCCCCCATGATGCCTCACCATACCCCCTTGATACCTCCCCGAACCCACTTGATACCTTCCGCACCCCCCTTGTAACCTACCTGTACCCTCCTTGATACTTCCCCGTTGATCGTTTCGCAGGTATAGATGAAAGGAATCGTAGCCCCATTTTACCTACACATACCACCCCATCCCGATCCTTGGTAATAATAATAATAATAATAATAATTAGTAGTAGTAGTAGTAGTAGTAGTAGTAGTAGTAGTAGTAGTAGTAGTAGTTTAATAATAATAATAATAATAATAATAATAATAATAATAATAATAATAATAATAATAATAAAGCTAAAAGTAAAAAGCCTAAATTAAAAAGAAAAATATCCATATTGTAGTGTAAAAAAAAATTAAAAAAATATGGCCCGCGGGAGATTTGAACTTGGGTTGCCTGCACAGTAGGCGAATGTCTTAATAAGTGAGATTTTTTGGTCTAAATGGGAAAACATGCTGAAACCTCGATTCGATTTGTAATTAATCAAATTTAATTAGTTAAACACAAAATTTTGTAAGATTGGTGACATGAGTGCAAAAGTGTTTTAAATGGAAATAAAACAAAATGTGCGGTATTACGGAACGGCACGTTCTTGACACGGGTTGAATCGGAAGCGCGCGGAATGAGGCTATTGCAGTTTGTCGAAAATGTCGGCTATAACGATTTCGCGGGTTTTGAGTGCACAGCAGGCCGATCCGCAGCGCCCAGCACCTGCCCAGATCAGCGTCCATACCGGACAAACTTTACAGTAGAGGCGAAGAAGGACTTCCGGCTAAGCAATTTATATATATAGAATTAGATTGAGAGAGAGAGAGAGAGAGAGAGATAGAGAGAGAGAGAGAGAGAGAGAGACATAATTATAGGAACTCAGTAACGGTCTTGATCTTTAGACAGACACTCTAGCAAAAAACTGTACACAAAGAGGGTCTAGTCTCCGACGGGCAACGCTAATTTTTCCTAAATCTAATTTAGCATTTACAGTTAACCGTATCTCTTACTACACTGTGAATTTTCTATTCAAATAAGATATAAAAGGCGTGGTGGTGCAGCCGTTCATTTGGGAAATTTTAGTTTAAAGTGAAGAAACAACTCTGGGATCTGGAGGTGAAAATTAATGCAAAAGAGGAGTGCAGTTTCTAGGTCAATGTTAACACTATTGTTTTCTACTGCATGCACTAGGGCGATAACGAGAACAAGATTATCTAACAGTTCGTCTTTCGCAGCACAAATAGCCTTGATAATCGAAGGAGCCAAAAGCTGTGACGCTCGCATTTTAATCTATAGTCAAGGAGTACTAAAGACTGTAGTACTCCTTGTCTATAGTCTATAGGCCAACTGTTTTACATTTTTTTTATGAGGATGCACCTCCTGAGAGAGTTCAATCCGACCTTACTGCATGACTGCTGACACTGACTTGACTACAAAAATACAAAAAATAAAAATCAAATAGAAAAAATACATCCCAGTACAACGGTCGGTTTGGGTTAACCGTGACAACTCGGTTTTTCCGGCTTAACAGCTGAAAAATGTAACGCGAATAATTTACAACCAAATGACTTGCAATTTTCCAAGTAGGCCTACTGGCAAAACTGTCGATATAAATATTTCACTTATTGCGTCATTTTTGTGGTTGCATACTGTACATTCTAACCTTTATAATAATAAAGCGTTCGTCAGCTTCCAAGAAGTGAAACTGACTTCTGACTTAATTTCAAGAAAATGAGCGCTTTCACTTGATAGTCTACGCCATAGGCGTCCGCATCTGAATATGAGAAATACCGAAGCCTGATATAGCGTCAGTTGCTCTCTCTAGAGATATAACCTATAACACACAGGCGCCCGTATCGGGTTGTGAGCGGAGAAGTCTACTATTATCTACTATTATTAGCAGACTCTATTCATATCCGCTCAGATCCCGATACAGGTGCCGGTGGGCGACGCTGTCTGATATGCATGCGCGCTTTACTGAAATACTATGCATGCGCGCTTTACTGAAATACATTATGTATATTGTTAACAACCTTTTTTTCTTCTTCTTTTTATTTAAAGCTGTTGCTGTCATTTATAACAGTGCTCACTAAAACCTGGCAGGGACAACAGTTGAGTTTTCTTCCAACAAGAGATGTATTTTGTTCCATTTTATTTTATTGGTCTTATATAGCGCTTTTCCAGCTCAAGAGCTGCTCAAGGCGCTCGTCGATGCAGGATCTAACTCAAGTATAACAGCTGACTTCACTTCAAGCTAACACAGGTGATTGCAAACATGAGACAGTAGCTTACCAAAGATTATTCTATTCATGCATTGTCTTGTACTCGCTGCTAGCGCTTCTGACAAACAGTCCCAAAACAACTTACTTGTCAAAACCGATAGGCACACCCAAAACGAAAATTGCCAGTAATTTAAAAACAGCCCTGACAGAAATCTTTAGCACAGAAACTCTCCTACTCTTCTGCACTGAACAACTGATTACAACGTATTAAAGTTTTACTTAAGCTAAGGATTTGCTATTGCTTGAAAGTGAATAACAGTTTTGTGTACAGTAATTGTTGAGACAACCCATATTTACAGCCGATTGACATTCACCTCCATCCCTCCACCATATCCTTATATCAAGCTCAAGAATTAACATTAACGAATTACGTAGGCAATAAACATTGACCAAGAAGCTCATTTTGAATCGGCGACAGAAAGCAGAATAAATAAATAAATAAATAAATAAATAAATAAATAAATAGGGTGAAATAGGTCCGTTCGCGTGCATAATTATCACGTAAATAATTTACGCATTTCAATATGAAAACAAAACACGATCCAATCATATTTGTAGAAATTGTTTACTTTTTGAAGACAAATAAATAAATTAATAAATTTATTAATAACTCAAACGATTTGATATCAAAGTATAAAAATGCAAATTACACAATAAGGTATGCGAGCGAGTCATAAACAACCTCTGGGCCAAGATGGGTAGGTAGGTAGGTAGATTAACGTCATAAATGGGCCAAGAACGAGACAAGCTAGTTAGATGCTGTCAGCTGTGGTAAGGTAAAGTTCAACAGATGTAACGATGCTACTACATGTAGCAGCATTCTGCCTAAAGCATAGGCCATCTGCCAAACGCAAACAGTTCATACTCGTCTGGCCAAGCTGACATTCGTCAATGGCAAGAGTACACATTTCTCTGTAGTACTTACCTAGACATAACTGAACAATGGCGTAGTACAGTACTCCAAGAATTAACACAACGCACTGAATAGCACCTAACGTAAATATCCACGTCAAAGATCGGACTATTTCAGTGATCTCTTTCTGCACATGTTGGCTAAATAAGCAGTGAGTGAGAAACGAACACACACCGCACAGAGAAAAAGAGAGACTGCCCTAGTTTGTTAAGATAAAAGGGCCAGTGTCAATTTTCTCAGGTTCGTTTGCACCCCAATACTTCGGTGCGTTGCTGCGGGCGGGTGGTAACTCCTCGGTCGACGAAATGTAACAATACAGAAGATGTTAGTTCCCTTGTAAAGAACGCGCTAGCTACCTCCAGAAAAATCATCGCTATGATTATCAGTAACCCTTCCCCCCCCCCCCTCTCTCTCTCTCTCTCCCCCTCTCTGTCTGATTATATATATATATAATACTTTCAAGAGTAAATATGCTTCCCATCTTATGAAGTCAAAATAAACGTTGCTTTCATTGTACATGTAAGAAAATAAGAATGGTGTTGTTGTTTTATCTACAAACTCACTTAATACATGTTCTTTGCTACTGATGATTTAATGCAATGTGCATTGTTTCGTTTCATTATTTTGAAAAAAAAAAGCATATGTGCTAGTTACTGTGTATATTGTCCTCGAAGCTTTATTGCTTACAAACCAATTGATCTCTAGAATGCCATAAATCCTATCCTATCCTATCCCGCAAACTCGAATGTCGTTGGGGCACCACAGATGACCGCCCAACCAACGCACTCCATCTCTCTCTGTCCTCAGCAATCCCCATGGCTTCGCTCAGTGTCAAGCCAGTCCATTCTCGAATGTTGTCCTCCCACCTCTTTATCTGTCTCCATCTTCTTCTGCCTCCTTGCACCGTGCCTTATAGGATGGTCTTTGCAAGGTCTGATACTCTGCTGACGTGGCTATACATCGGAGTTTCGTTTCCGTTTCTTCACCAATGTGAGCATGTCATCGTGTTATCCAATGGCTTGTGTGATGGTCTGTCGGACTTCGTCGTTGGTGATGTGCTGGGTATAGGAAATGCCCAGAAGTCTTCTGTAGCACCTCATCTCCATGCTTTGTATTCTACGTTGTAGGTCTACCGTGAGGATCCATGTTTCGCAAGAGTATAGGAAGATGGAGGTGACAAGGGGTCGCAGCAGCCTTACCTTGGAGTGTAGACTGATGCCCCTTATTCCTTGCAATGCTTGTCATACACATACATGTGTTCTTACTCAAGTTTAACTGTAAACATCTTATCGTTTTAATGTATTCTTTTGTTTATTTTTTTGTAGATTTTTGGGGGGGCAAGGGGGTGGATGGGGGACTTGGAGGGGGTGTTGTAGTTTCAGTAGACTAGTCCCTCTTTAGGGCGAGGGCCAGATGTAAAAGAAGCAGATCACTGCTTATTCTACTACATTTGTTAAATAAAGAATTATCTTATATTATCTTATTTCTCTCTCTCTCTCTCCCTCTCTTTCTCCTTCCCTTCCCTTTCTTTTCTCTCCATTTCTCTCCTCTCTTCCTGCTGTTGTTATATGCAGCTGCGTGTCCGTGTGTTCATCGGAGGAAAAACTGTATAAATCATTTAATGTACGTGATTAATCGTAATGTACTCCATCACTAGTCTGTGTGGGTGAGAGTGAATGGATGTGTTTTGGGTGTTTGTGGTAGACTTGTCTTTATTGTAGAAATCTTACCATAGTCTTTTTTTTGTGTGCTGATGTAACTTTTTTAAAAATCTTTTATTATAGTTTTAGAGGCTCTAATGATCTTATGTACGTTTTACTGCCTAAATATCAGTATATGACTTAGGCAGTTGAAAATATAGTTACTACTACTACTAATCAGTTTTATTGATTACGCGGCCGGTTAAACAAATTACGAATTTTTTTGAATTTTTCTTAAAAGTGAAGCAAGTGCCCAAAGGTGAAAGCGGAAAACAAAATATCTTAATAACTGTGATTATTATGAATATGCTGTTTTTCTTTCCTTTTATTTTTTTTCCTTCTAAATGATGTATCACGAAAACCTAATTATATATATATATATATATATATATATATATATATATATATATATATATATATATATATATATATATATATATATATATATATATATATATATATATATATTAACCGTGGAATAATATCGCAGAGAAATAGGTAATTAAAATGCCATTCCTAAAACGTAAAGAGACAGTGCCAAACTAAATAAATGACTTTTCGGCTTTTTTAGTTCTGATTTTAATGCTCTTATAGAAAATGTGGCAAATATTAAAGCTATATGTAATTGTTAATGGTGTCATGAACTGGCTAGTTTTAACTCTGCTTATTACTATTTAGCCATGTGTAGTCTTTGTAACAGTAGAGAGTCAGTAGATTACACAGCAGCAATTAAAGTACACACCGCGAGCCCGACCCACGCTGCGTAGTGAGGAGTCAGCACTTGAGCTTTGAATTTGACCGTTTTAACCAATGAGAGCTCAGCTTAGCGGGTAGAGCAGTTTTACTGTGTCAGATCCTAGCGCAGTTTGAATCAGTCGTGTGTGAGACGAGGAAGAGTCAACATCTCCACAGCTAGAGAAATCTCTTCATTCATAGACCAGGAAGCAGGACTTTAGAATCTTAGCATTCTCTCAAGTCACCAGGGGCGTGAACTTGTCAAACAGGTAAATGAACACCCTTCTGTTTCATCGTGATATATTTATATTATTGTTGAAATTATGTTTGTGGAATTTGCTATGCATAAATGTGAATTATTAATCCGAATTTGCCGTACCACGTGGAAGAGCCTACCACGAGGCGAAACACGACCGGTTGCGCCGCCATGTTGTATACCATGCGGAACCACTGTTGTTTAACTTATATGTATGTTTGCAGACCAGTGGCTGTACCACTGAATGTTTATAATATTATTAATTCTGTATGTGTATAGTTAACACGATTGATATTTATGTATGTATAGGAATTTAGAGTTGAGATTCCAGTGGACCCCGGAAGTAGCAGAATGTTCGTCGCTTATGTATAGAGATGTGGAGCTATCACTGAGGGCTACTTTGGCTTTCAGTGAGACGCTCTGCACAAACCGATTATTCAGGGTTGTGCAGAATTTCGTCTCTTATATTACAGACGAGCAGGCGAGCTATCCCGAGCTATCCCGAGCTATCCTGTGCACCCCACTCCACAGAAACGACTAGTTGGTTGAGGAGCCTCTACCGCACAAGTCGGAAAAAGCTACCTTGAAAAACACCCTGTCAGACCCCACAGCGTGGCAAGGGAACCCAACTACACAAATACACAGGTGGACCAGAAGCTACCTCACAGAAGGACTTCGACCGCACCATCAGAAAGTTAAGTGTAATCGACGAAGGTGCACTTAAACTCTTCAGAAACTGTAAAACGGACCACAGTAGTCCAACTCTTCAGAAACTGTAAAACGGACCACAGTAGTCCAAATCTACATGAAGTTAATAGCAAGTGCCCGAGGAAGATATAACAGCTGCCTAGACTATCAGCGATCGAACTATTAGCAGTAACTGAGACTTTTTAAGTTAGAGTAGTACTTAGAGAATCTTGTATAGAGTAGAAGAAATAAATGTGTGATTTTAACTGTTATCAAGTGGCTGGACTACATATGATTCATAGCCGTGTGAAAGCTAGTGTGACAGTAATATTTTACCATTTTTCTATCTATCTCTGTACCCCAACCTTAACACAGAACGAGCTAAACAAATAAATTTATTAAAGTAATTCATAGGGTGACGTACTAGCAGTTCCCACCGAATAAACGTGAGGGTCCATAATTCCATTGTGCAGAGCCCATAAACCCCACGTGACAAATGGTATATCCTAAGCAGGTGCAGTTAATTGAATTTATAGGTCGTGGTCTTGAATGTAAAGTTTACTGTTTGCCCTCATTTGTTTATTGTACCACAAACGGGTATAGTCTGTGATTGTACCTACAATTAAAACATAACTTATGCCTTTGTCTTGCGTTGTATTTGTTTTGTTTGTTTTTTTAAATTAATTTATTTATTTGTAAATGTGCTGGTGTTACTCATGTCTTCCGCTTTTTTGGAATAAAGAATTGTTGACTTTACTTGACTTGACTTGACTGTTGACTTGACTATTATCCTCATTTTGTTCATAGCAATTAACATTTAAATAGTAAAAGAAGATGGTTATGGGAGCAGCAGCATCAGCAGATGAAGGAGAAGAAGAGGAAGAAGAAGAAGAAGAAAAACAAAAACAAAATTAGAAGAAGAAGAAAAGAAGAAGAAGAAGAAGAAGAAGAAGAAGAAGAAGAAGAAGAAGAAGAAGAAGAAGAAGAAGAAGAAGAAGAAGAAGAAGCAGGCGATTCAGTACTGCGTGGACTCAAACCTGAAGACTGTGTTGTTGATGCAGTTTAGACACAATTAATCTGCATATCTGGTTTGAGTATTCATGATGTGGTACAGTGCTTAGATGACCAAGCATCAAACAATGAAATAAAACACATCACCATTCATGTTGGTGTGAACAGCTGTAGGTTTAAAAGCATCAGTATGAAAGACTGGCTACAGCTGATTCAAGCAGTCAAAGGAAAATTCACTACAGCACACGCTCACATGTCTTGTATTGTTTCTCAGCTGAGGAAGAAAGTTGATGCATCCAATGCAGCGCATAGAGCAGCTCGTGACAAGTTTGTCCAATTTGTAGACAATAACAATCTCTTTATCACCAAGACAGAGGCTGCTAGTAGATCTTTGTATAAGGATTGCATTCATCCAAATCTAAAAGGAGAACTGAAAATATCCACGAATTACAGAAATGTCTTACTGTGATGTATAACACTCCCACGTGTGACTTTCAAATTTCAAGTTGAATTCATGGTAGAAGACAATTCAGTGGAATTGTAGGTCCATATCTACAAATATAAATCTTTTAAAGCAATATCTAACAACAAAACAACATCACGTTCTTGCACTGCAGTCATTAAATGTAAATTAAAAAAAATCCCTAAAATTAAAGGTTATTTTTTCCAATCAGTAATACAATACACAAAAAATATTACAAAAGTTAAAGTTGCAATATAACAGACCTGTGCACATCTACGGATTTTCCGTATTTTCTCCGATTTTCATGAGCAGAATACGGATTACTAATTAAAATTCTATTAAAATTCCGAAATTCTGATTTTTTTTACTTGAATTGTCGTTACAGCTTGCTACTGAAAATGTTTAAAAACTACTGAAATTTGGTTTGTTTGCTACTGATGAGCATTTTGAGTGTGCACAGGTCTGTATATATAAGAAATTATTTAGATTACGTACCTTGTCAATCTATAGTTCCAAAAGATTTATATAATGTATATTCTGTGGCCCTAAAGGTGAAAATTAACAGTCAGTTGAATATTAATATTGTGTCAGTTTACTATCCTACGGGTCCAGATGATATCAACACTGAATGGTTAAAACTAGTTGATAAAAATGACAAATGGATTATTATTGTTGGTGATTTTAATGCCCATTCATCACTTTGGGATAACGGTAACCACCACCCTTTACCGAAGAAAAGCTTGCAGCTCGGGATAGCTTAGTTTTGAGACGAGATGTCCGCCCGGTTAACTTTAAGTAACTAAAAACTAAACAAAAAGACAAGTTACCTCCCATTTTCAGACGGTCTATTAGCATTCCTTTGGTTTATCATAGACCACAAATAAAGTTATTTGTGGTCTACGGGTTTATGTACACAATTGTTTCTCATTATGATCAACAAAACGATTCTCAGGTACACTGCAGGGCAGCTATCTGGAACCTTTAACTCTTCCAAAATTGAGGGCATCCATGACGACAATAAAAATAGCCATATGTAAATTGTAATGTAGAAACCTATTTTGTAGGTAAGCCTTATAGTAATCTTGGAATGTATGTTCAAGATGATGATGATGAAAAAAGGCTGTCTCATTACTCAATAAATGACACGTGTGTGTGTGTGTGTGTGTGTGTGTGTGTGTGTGTGTGTGTGTGTGTGTGTGTGTGTGTGTGTGTGTGTGTGTGTGTGTGTGTGTGTGTGAGTGTGTTTGTTTGCCCAAAATAATTTCATTTAACATTTGCTGTCGTTTAATGTTAGCATGCATAAGCGTAATTATATTCATGTGTGACTGTGCATTTTTATCCTCATTGTCATTATGATTGTTGTTATTATTATTGTGATGTTTATTCCTTGTTGATTGTAATTGTACACCACAATGTAATTTCTTGTAAAAGATAATAAAGTTGTCTTGTCTTATCTTATCTTATCTTATCTTATCTTGTCTTATCCTATGTTGATGATGATGATGATGATGATGATGATGATGATGATGAGATCATCATCATCATCATCCATCCTCCATCTTCATCCTCCTCCATCCTCCTCATTATTATTATTATTATTATTATTTTATTATTATAAAGCACTTTGCCATTTCAAAAGGCACTCAAGGCGCAGGCCGCCCAGGTGCCAACATAAGCGCATCGATCGTCTAACGCCCTAGACTGCCGAGCACAATCCTGGGCGATCTGGGGTGCAAGGTGATGGGGGAAAGGGACCTAGTGCTTACTGGGTGTGTTTTTGTAACTCGCACTTACCTGTCTATGACTTTGTCCGCGAGATCTTTAAAGTCCGCGTCAGTGATGGAATGCATGTGTGCTGCACAGACAAGACCTCGGTTAATACTCTCATTCAGAGGAGTAGTATGAAACAAATTCAGTAACGCTATGTGCTTTTTTTCTTCTTCAGTCTGTTATATAATCGTAGTACATATGTACTCCTTGATGTAGGTATTTGCTATTAGAGCAATAGGGCCTACATAACTATTGTTGAGTTACTCTCATGCAGGATCATGCCATTGTCGTTTGACAAACACTCTTATTTAGAGGTCATCCGCTACAAATAACGTGTGTAGCCAGAGCGAAAAAAAAAAGAGTAACGAGAAGAGTACATAAAGGTAAAAAAGGTAAAGGTAGTCCCATAGCCTTGTGGCCGTAGGGGAGCGTGATGTTGGAGAACACACTTATTTTGGGCCAGCGTAATGAGGGTGATGCCCACCTCTCTCCCTCCCTGCTTTACCTTCCCCACCCTAGAGATAGTAGGTACTCAGTCACAGTTGAGTCAACTGGGGGCGTTGTTATTTATCGCTTCACGTTTAGTACATAAAGGCTATTTACCTATGTGTTCATTTACGCAAAATCAGCATATTTCGACACAGCGTTTAGGTTTGAGTGTAGTGTATGCTATTATATAATTGCATCAATTACATCACAAATTGCTTTTTTGTCTTTAAAAAAGCGTGACCGCCCGAATTTAGCGATAACACGTTTACTTTAATTAAGTTTGTGTGTAGGCTTATATTCTTTGTAGAAGAGACTGATATGTGACAGCTTAGCCCCCTACTCCTTCTTCCCCCCACCCCAAAAAAAAGTCTGTTTAAAGCTATCCAGACCGACCCTAATTTTTGGGTCCCACCCTAAACTTGTTTTTTGGGATCGTCAGAAAAAAATGAAAAAAGCCAAAAAAAATCGCATCCAAGGTGGAAAAGGTCTAAAAAAAATAATAAAAATATAAAAACCTACCTAACCTACCCTACTTTTTTTCCTATGTTATCGTAAACAGACACATTTTTTTAAGACTTAGTGTTTTCTATTTTACATTATCCACCCACTGTAAGCCAGTGTTCGGGTAACAAAACTTTTCTTATAAACTTCGTAGCCTCTGTACTCTGTTAAAAAAACAACCAACAACCAAATAAAATTTTTAAAAGTTTGGCCTTCCAAATCGACCTAACAGCAAACAAAATACTACAAAATTTATTGTTAAACCTTTAAAAGTCTCCCGGCAATAGATAAGCTAAGGCAGGCTATTTCTTTCTTCCCTTGGTGTGACCTAGATGCATTGTCTTTTGCGTCAGTAGGGTTTATACTTACATGCACATTTCTGTTTCATGCAAGTTGTCTGTGTAGCTGTTTGCTCCTTGCGTGACCTTATACTCTGTTCGAAGGTTGTGATTATCTTATAGATGCACTTTGGAACTTTGTCCTTTTATTAATATAGTAGAAGTAAGAGCTCAACTGCAAATAAATTGATTAAAGTAGACTGTTGAGATATACAGAAAACACAAAGTCTATAAGAATTAAAGAAAAAGGTAAGTGAAGTGTTTTATGCACGACGCCTTTCCTTTCAAGTTGTTACTAATTTGCCAGGCCTGCAAAACTGTAGAAATGGATAAGAAAATAAATATTTAAATTTTTACAAAAAACGTCTTAGTGTGGCCGTTTAGCATAGATCTGATAATCGTGTCAATTGCCCATACAGTCGGACTACCTGTAAGCTAAAATAATAGAGAAATTCCTGGCTTAGTTGATCACCAAGCAAAACTCGACCTACTATAACATATTTTGGTACTGCCGTACGCAAAAAGGAACCGAGCATGACAAAATACCTTTATCAAATAAAGCATGATTTTCTGTGGATATGCTACTCGCCTTCTACGTATCTCGCAGATGAGACTAACCTAAAAGGTTATTCGCTAAATAAGTAAGCTTAATGGGCTCTTCCTAACAAGTGTTTGTTTCGTTTATGTCCAACAGATTTCATTCAAAGCGTGTGCACAAAGCCAAATAATTTTGGTTGAATTTTCATCATGGCGGACGGTCTGGAAGCAATAGGAAGCAGACGACACTTCCAGTACATCGTGGTAGGATGTGGAGGAATCGGCAGTGGTACCGTCTACTGGTTGTCCAAACGCGCACCCGGAGGTAATGCAATACAATACAATACAATACAATGCAATACAACGCAGCGCAACGCAATGTAACGCAACACAACGCAACACAACACAATACAATACAAACAAATTATTACAAATATATTGCAAATAGTTAGATTTCTTAAATTAATCCCATTCGACCTCGGTTAATCAATTCGGCAATATTTGACAGTATGAGTTCACAGCACGGAAACAAGTGATAAATAATAGTTGTTACAGATGTTCTGGGGCTTGAGCAGTTCGAGCTTGGCCATGACCGAGGCGGATCCCAAGACGTGTCCAGAATTATGTGAGTCACCCAAAGCCAGTTCTTAATGTAAAGTAAAGTACAATGGCTTACATTCTCCAGATGAAACTCTTCACAGGGCGATAAAAGTCAGTCAGCAAAATTAATGGGATTGGTGAAGTTTTCTTTTTCTACTTGTTGATGTACTATTTCTGTGAATGTTTCGGTCGCGTGGGTCAAACCACGAAGTAGACATTTAAAATTTTCCCTTTGAGCTAATCTCAGTTAGCTTGGTAATAGTTGTAGGTGGTGGATGTGAATGATGATTTTGACGACGACTATGATGATGATGATTGATGATGATGATGATGATGATTGATAATGATGATGACAATGATGATGACGATGACGATCGATGATGATGATGATGATGATGATGATGATGATGATGATGATGATGATGATGATGATGGTGATGATGATGATGATGATGATGGTGATGGATGTGTGCACAATAATAATTATGCCTTTCGTTCTGCAGTCGACTTACGTATCACGATGACCGCTACACGAAGCTCACGCCTGCAACTTTTGAAACGTAAGTCTTTTTTCCCCTAGAATTGTGTATCTCTGCCGCTCTCTCTGCATACTAAGCAGGCTGCATCAGCCTCAATATACACGGCAGTTGGTGTTTGAGCACAACTATATCCTGAAAGCAAACATTTTTCAGTCGCTTTCTATCCTTCAGAAACAGGGAACCGATTCCCGTGAACAAAATTTGCAAACTATAGTGGTTTGTACTTTAAATTATAGTTATGCTATCACAAAATGTAAGTAAAGAGTTAGAGAAGTCTTGAAATTTTTTTTTTAAAAATATACAGGATTGGCCTAATCCTTAATACATAGCATGGAATGGAGAGCTATGTGCATCATGTGATAAACAAATCCAAAAAAGCCTTGCGATAATTTTGTATTTCTTTAGGCTACTGCCACATCCACTGCCTCAAAAGCGAGTACACAAGGGTGTGCTTATCACACGAGGAACAACCACCCCAAAAACTAACACATAAAACACCAGAGGGAACAATTACAACATTTTTATTCACACACGCAAAACTTAACAAACATGTATTTATATAACTGTTTAACCCACCCGCATACCCACAATCACACTTAACTACGATGAAAACAACACTGGTAAACAAACAATAATAATACATCTTTCTTTCTTCATTCTATAAAATTATATAACTTTTATATAAAATTATATATACGTAATGATTTTTTTTTTCATCACCGAAGAAGGGCGTAGCCCGAAAGTCTGATTTTATATTTTTCTTGGTGTTTTTTGTGTGTTTTGTGTCTAATTTCTGCATTCTATACAAATTCACAAGTGTCTGTAAAATTACTAATTAAGTAACTAATGAACAGTACAAGATATTAATTATACACAATGCTTAATAGTATTTTAAAAAGTAATATTTTCTAGTGGCTACAAACTATACAAGAGAAAAAGCCACTCCTTAACTAACTATACATGTGGCTAACTGGCAACTGACATTTTTTTCAAATCATTTTTTAGCATTACATTACATGATTATTGCTTTAGGTCCAGCGGACTCTAGCCAAATCAGGACCAGACAACCCTTGATCCGCATAAAAGATCTGCTGAAACAACCCTAGTGGTAAAACTGAAGGCACTCCACCAGCCAGTCACTTTACAATAAAGACATCCCACGTATCGAACCGCCGTTTACAAAAACAAAATAGAATACAAACATTATAAAATATCAACAAAACACATACATATAAAATGCCTACATTGCTAAATAATAACATCATAGGAAGCCCTAGTGACCACCTGGCAGAAAGCGTCCAATATTCCCAAGCTGATCCAACAGACCTCGTACACAAATAAGGAGTCTTGTCCCAGAAGAGTTTTCAAGAAAAAAGATAGATGACTGGTCTAGCGAAGAAGAAGAAAGTATAGCAGATTGATAGAACAGAGCAGAAATGAGAAAGAACAAATGAGAAAGACAGCGAGAGTGGGAATTTAAAGCACTAAATTTCCAGAAAGTGGGGATACTATTTATACTGAAACCCCCGGCACCCCAACGGGGGTATTTTTTTTTAGCAAATTTATAAGGGAATAAGAAATAGACTTTTCCGTTACATACTTTCTAAATTAGAGTCTCGCTAGATGGCAGTCAGCGATCACGTGGTTCCCTCAGATGCTCGTCATTGGAGGTGCCAGGTCGTACAGAGGGTGTTGTTACGGTCAAAACCCACGCCACGTCACACACAGCCTGGATGGTACAGTACTGGAGATGCCAGTACCAGTACGCTAAGCTATACACAAGAATACATTATAGCGTTATAACAAACCAACACATAAAAAAATACACACATACTCTTCTGCATTTTAGTGCACGTTACTACCCTTCTCCGTTCTATTCATTATCAAGCGCGTTCATAAATTACCTCCCTTTATCATAGTTGAAACGAACGAACTTTCCCAAATTATTTCTCCTTATTATAATAGGAAACAATATAATTGTAATTTTTGAATCATTTCCATTTACAATCATTGCTGATCAAATTTCATTTTAAATTATAAATCTTTCTTAATAATTGACAAAATAAATAATTTCCATTTATATTTTACTTCTTTTACAACGCTAGCAAAGAATTCAAACTTGACATGCATACATTAATTCTCTTCCCAAATTTTGAAAAATAATAATCAAATATGTATTTATTTCACTGCATACAAAAGCATACTTTATTCAGTGATATTTCCTTCCATTCAAATTACAAAATATATATATATATATATATATATATACTACTTAAAATAATACAACGGCCACTTGGACATATGGGTCTCTCTTTAAATCAGAAACACGAATTCAATTTATTAGTTCATCATATTTTATTGCAATCATTTCTGCATCAATAACAAAAACGATTTGAGACATCAGTCGCTTAAAATTCGAGTAAATTCAATTTAACTGGACATACCCCTCATTTACAAAATCAAAACTTTAGAAACCAAAAATCTATAGAGTCAGTATCGGGTGTGGCCACCGTTTGCATCAATGCAGCCTTGGCATCGTTGTCTCATGGACCGTATCAGGTTATGGAGGATGTTTCCTGGGATGGCCAACCACTCTTGCTGGAGAACTTGGGCCAGAACTTCAAGGTTAGCTCCTGGAGGGAGGTTTGCCCGAGTCTGTCGACCCAAGACATCCCACAGATGTTCTATGGGGTTCAAATTGGGTGATCGAGCCGGCCAATCCATCCTTATGACGTGCTGTTGCTGCAGGAAGTCATTGACGATACGCGCTCGGTGGGGTCTGGCATTATCGTCCTGTAGTATGGCACCTTCCCCAATGGCCCGCAGACCTGGGAGAACCCTAGGTTGTAGGACGTCATCCCTGTAGCCAATACCGTTTAAGTTGCCATGAATTTGGAGCAGGGGTGTTCTGAAGTTTAATGCGAAGCCACCCCACATCATGACAGATTCACCACCAAAGCGGTCATGCTCGCGCACCGTCGCATCAGCAAAAACGCTCCCGTGGACCCCTCCAAACATTTACTCGACGGTCGTTGAAAGACAATGAGAACCGAGACTCGTCTGTAAAGAGCACCCTTGACCAATGTTGCCTAGTCCACACCAAATGACGCCGAGCCCAGGCCAAACGCGCTGCACGGTGAGCTGGGTTGAGCAAAGGCCGTACTGCTGGTCGTCTTGATCGCAGGTTTGCCTCGTGTAGACGGTTGCGAATTGCCTGGTCGCTGACGTTAACATTGCTGGCTGCGTGAAGCTGTCTTCTGATGGTGTTTGCTGTAGCGGACCTCATCATCAGAGCTGACAGGGTGATGAAATGGTCTTGTCTTGCAGTGGTAACGCGGGGGCGTCCGGACCTTCTTGGTTCTTGGACGCTTCCAGTGTTGTTAAAGCGCTCCCGCAGGCTTTGGACAACGGAGTGGGACACTCCCAGCCGCCTGCCAACTTCTCTCATCCCCACCCCTTCCTGAAGCCATGCAATAGCTCTGCCTCTATCCGCATCAGTCAATCGTCGCCTTGGGGGCATGGTTAGAAAAGCAGCAAAAGCGCTGCCATTTATACCCAGAAAAAAGCGCCGATTGTTGAACTGAACTCACAAAATACAAGCCTTTCGCGTGCAAATCACTTTTTAATGTTGAAAATTTTGCTTTATTAGCAAGACAACAGTAATTTAGGGTCATTTTTGGGAAAAAATTGGGTTTGTTTTTCAACTCAGTGCAGAAAGTTCAAAACTCACACATGTGATTACTTGTCAGAATAAGATTGTCTTGAATGTTACTGTACAGTATAAGTTTTGAAATAAGCAATATAAGCGATATTATTGATAGCAGCAAATTATAATTAAACTAAATGAAATATGAGAGTGGCCCTTCAATTATTTTGAGTAGTATATGTATATTTATACAAATACGCTTGCACCCGAGCAAAATGGCCACCTAGGGATCGTTTGCAGGTACTTACGCTACCGGTTATTATCCTCGGTCAGAACAAGACGACGTAACAATACAATACAAGATTATTGCTTTAGGTCCAACGGACTCTTCCGAGCCAAATCAGGACCAGACGACGTAACACAAACACGAGACAGTGCCGAGTGGTCACAGTTGTGCATGCAGCTCTCTTCTTTCATACAGGACATCGGCTTCTGAACGACTGGACCCGCCCCACATGACCGCAACAGAAGGACGACACACTGCTTGAGATAGGCGGCAAATAGACAACACTACGTCCGCACTATCATCCATTCAAAACTCTGCTGGCACTAGAGTACTTCGCTGTAATAATTCCTCTCTGCGAATGATCAATTCGCCTCAGCACAGCAGTTTTATTTACTTGCACTCTCTAATTGAGTGCGCACATCGCTCACTGCAAAACTTGCACAGCACGTGATAATACACGCCTGCCCTCATACCCATATAGCGGCAGTCTTGACCAACTTAGGGTGACAAAGCAACACTAACACAACAATGCTCGTGTTCTAATTACACTATTTGGGAACTTAGCAATAATAAACTTTAATTTATTTTCTCTCTCTCCTTCACATTCCGTCCTCTATAACACAAGTTTAGAAACCCTATCATCACAGGTTTAGAAAACCGAGTCGTGACAGCTACATTGGATGCATGGTTTGATACTCAGGTGGGCTCAAGTGGAGAGAGAGTCTGGCCAGCAGCTGGTGTTCAAACCGGGAGGCTTGCAGCTTTCTGAGCTTGGATCCACCGACCACATCATGGAGAAATACGCCGTCGCCATGCAGCGCAATAAAATTCCGTAAGAAACATGAATATAACAAATATAAGGGTATTTATATTACGCTTTTGCACAAGGGGACTCAGTTCAAAGTCCTGAACTATTTGTGGGTCTACTGGAATACGTCGTCATTGCCGTTTTAAGCAAACTCGATGATGCCTGTATGTAAAACGTTGTTGGCAATTAAGGCCACGTACAACTAATGCTCATTCGATGTTGCCACTTAGTTCAACGGTTTGATCCATCTCAGAGCAAAACAATAATTTTTTTCCTCTGTTGTTGTTGTTTTCCTCAACGAAATAAATTTGTGCGTGTTTCAAGGTAAAAGCGTTAACAGAGACAGATTCTTATCAATTATTTTATTGTCAACCAATGTTTGAACGCCTGCATACGATTTTTTAATTAAACGTGATGACTCTTCCCTTTTTTCAATTTTGCAGATTTGACCGCTTGTCAAGTGACCAGCTGAGGGCTCGCTACCCGCAGTTCACCACAGGCCCCAAAACAGTCGCTTTGTTCCAGAAAGACGCAGGGCTCGTGGACGCCGCCTTGGGGAACTCTACTCACTTGCAGTTAGCTCGTGGTAACGGCGCTGTCGTGGTAGATCGCTGTCCTGTCACCACGATTCGCAGGAATCTCTCAGCTCAGATTGAAGTAAGCATACAATACAAGCCAGCCACAAACCAGGCTTTGATTTTGCAGTATGTTAGGAAACGTGGATCATAAGCTGCTTGGTCAAATACTGTTTTGTGTTAATAATCATGGTAATATATATCATGCAATGGTTATACGCAAAACAACTAGAGTCATCAGCAGCAAGAATTAATCCTCCCCCCCTCCCCCCATTATCCTTATCCCTCCTTCCCTCCCCAAAAATATTGATAAAACTTGTAAAAGAAAAAAAAAGACCACACTCTTAACACCTTTTCTCAAGCCGTCTTTTACTGTTTAGGTGGTGACGACGAAAGCAACTTTCACTTGTCGCAAGCTGATAGTGACGGCAGGAGCGTGGCTGAATGACGTGCTGGGTTCCATCGGTGTACATGTGCCCGTCACTGTCACACAGGAACAAGTGACGTATTTCGCCACTCCTCACATCAAGAACTTCACTAAAGACAAGTACGTTATGTGCATTCAATTAATTGTAATACCTAATTGATTGTGTTATTTAATCGCTTATAATAATTTGTTAGTTTATCAAGGGCTTGTAATTATGTGCGTTTATTTGTAACAATTTGAAGTTTCATTTTCATTTTGTCATTTTATTTTATGTTATGTAAAGTTGTTTTTTTTTTCTTCATCTTTTCAACTCAATTCCAAAAACATATTTAATGATAACAGTTTTGTGTGAAAAGTTGCTCTTATTTGTGGACAAGGCACCCAACATGACTTGTGTGACAGGAACAAAATTGTAAAAAAAAAAAAATTATTTAAACTAGAAGGGCAAAGCCCATATGACTCACAGGCTCATTATGGAACTCACAATATTTAACATGAAAACGAGTGCCCTGACTAAATTGAAAGATGGCATTAAAATGCAAAGTAATAAAACTTACCTACTTTGATCTTTCTATGGTCTTCACCTTGAGATGGCCGGCGGCTCCAAATACACTCATGTACTATCAAATAAAGTACAACAAAAGTTTAATTATGCCAAAAATTGGTGACCTTAGAATGACCTTGACCTTCAGTGACCTTGACCTTGGGATGACTTTGACATTCACGTGACCTCTCGTGCATTTCTGATCAAATAACCCAATGTTGTTGCATACAATGGGTTAAATAAACAGCCATTCTACTGTACAATGACATTTTTTTTTGTATGTTTTTGCAAGGCCTAAAATAATCTTGACTTTTGAAAAACGGAAAATAGCTTATATGACAGACTAATATATCGCCTCTAAATACAATAAGTTTGGACTTTATATCATTCATAGTTTAGGGTCAAGGTCACATCAAAGTACCTATATTAACCGACTTTGGACAGCTCCAGTGACCTTGACCTTGGAGTGAGGTTGACCGAATTTGCAAAGTATGTGTGTCTCATTGATATTTACCATGCATCATAGAATCATACATCCATTATTAATAACCTAAAAAGGAGTGAAATTTTGTGAAGATTTGTCATTTTGAACTAACATTTGATGATTGTGCTGCCCTGGCGAGGTTGAAGCCAATTTGGAAAGACAGGACCATCAGCTAGTCTACATTCCAAGGTAAGGCTGCTGCGCTCCCTTGTCATCTCCATCTTCCTATATGCTTGCGAAACATGGACCCTCACAGCAGATCTCCAACGAAGAATACAAAGCATGGAGATGAGGTGCTACAAAAGACTTCTGGGCATTTCCTATACCCAGCACATCACCAACGACGAAGTCCGACAGACCATCACACAAGCCATTGGACAACACGATGACCTGCTCACAGAGGTGAAAAAACGGAAACTCCGATGGTATGGCCACGTCACCAGATCATCAGGTCTTGCAAAGACCATCCTGCAAGGCACAGTGCAAGGAGGTAGAAGAGGAGGGAGACCGAAAAAGAGGTGGGAGTGGACAACATTCGAGAATGGACTGGTTTGACACTGAGCGAAACAATCAGGGTTGCTCAGGACAGGGAAAGATTGAGTACGCTGGTTAAACTATCATCTGTGGTGCCCCTACGACCTCCGAGTTATGGGATAGGATAGGATAGGATTTGATGACCCTGTGATCTTGACCTTGAAGTGAAGTCATTCCTTCACTGATCATTTAGGAGGTCTCATGTGTATACACTATCTTACTAAGTTTGATTGTGATAGTTCAAATAGGTTCTAAGTATTTAACCAATTTAAAGTTTTTGCACAGACAGCCGACGGCGGACAGACGGACGGATGTTGTTTGTTTTTTTCGTTATCATTTTTGGACTATTTAGGACATAGCTCGCACAAATTTGCAAAAATCTCGATTTTTTTAGGGGGTGGGGGTGGGGTAAACAAGCTTCAATTATAGGTTACCCTGTTAAATTTTATATGAAAAGGTAAGACAAATTACTATTGTGTGGGCAAGTGCCTATTATACAATGTTGTAGGGCATGTTTATAACAATATTGGCCAAGTGTCGATTGTTCAAACAAACTGTGACTGCACCAAGTTGTTGTTGTTTTTTCTGAGCAGATTTCCCATATGGATCTACCACCTGCCTGAGAACGACATTTACGCTCTGCCTGTGCACAGCAATTCGGGGACAAAGATTGGCATTGATGCTGCTGGACCTCCAGTGACCGGCAACACAAGAACCTTCGAACCTGACCAAGCCAGAGTGCAAGTCTGCAAGGATCTGCTCAAGAAAATATTACCCAAAGTCTGTGGTGTTATCGTTGTTAAAGAAATTGACAAGAAGTTGGGTGGGGAAGTAGAATCTATCAGCTCAGTGAAAACATGTTCAGAATAAAGAAGGACGCGCAGGAGAAGAAGAAGTAGACGTGGAAAACACATCCAACTCACACATTGCCATTACAACTATCATGTACCCTTCGCTTTCCTCTGGTTCAGTTCTCTGGGCATTCAAACATGTTTAGTCAACCCTCTTTCGAGAAAAAACAAAAATCTGGCATTGTATTTACATACTATATACAAGTTGGATTTTGTTTCTTCCATAGTGTAGGTTCAATGTCATTTTAAAGTACCCATATGAACCAACTGTGGACGGCTCTGGTGAATTTAAACGTCGAGCGATCGAGGTTGACCAAGTTTGCAAGGTAGATGTGGCTCAGTGATACCAATTATGCCTCAATCGTAAGTCCACAATCGATAATTTTGGGAGGAAGGGAAGGGGGGTGGGGGAGGAAGGGTGGAGGTAGAAATAGCCTTCGTGAAAAATTATCCTTTTAAAATTTTTAAACTAACACCTCTTGACCCTGTGACCCTGACCTTGAAGTGAGGTCATTCAATTACTGACAGTTTTCGAGCACTCGCGGGGATATACCATTATACCAATTAAGTTTAGTTTGGATAACTTCAATAGATTCCGAGTAATTAACAAAGTTAGCGTTTTCCTACACAGGTGGATGGCCGAACGGACAGAAAGAAAAACACTTTGTTTAAACATCATGATGTTTCATCTCATCTCGACTCAAATAGACTCAAATTTTGAAACTCTGGAAAAGTTTTATTTGGGGGGGGGGGGGGGGGGGGGGGGTGAATACAAATAGGCACACGTTGTAGCACGCATTTGAAGTGAATAATTGAAGAAAATTGAGACTTTTATTTTGTTTTGTTTTTTTTACAGTTCCTAGGCCCTGAGATGTTCACGAAAACGTGTCTGTACACGATGACGCCGGACAGGCACTTTGTTGTCGATACGTGCGCTCGTCAGGGATACTCTGACGTCATCGTCTGCTGCGGCGCTGGTCATGCGTACAAGTGAGTTTTACCTAACTATAGTCAGAGTACAGTACAGTACATGCTATGTATCAGAGACAGCTGAATCATATCCCCCCTGTCACGTCGTCAAAGTTCTGGGTGTCTTACTTTAGCCGGGTGCCTTTGCGCATGCGCCAGGTCAAGTCGGGCCGGCTTTTTTACCATGTTCTTAGGCGTCGTAACCCTAACCCAAACTCTAACCCATGGACCAACAATAACTTGGTCCATGCTCTAACCCTAATCCTTATTAAGACTACGATAGCACTGTGCGCATGCGTCGGATTTTGTAATGCGTCGACCAATCAGAATGCTCCCAGCCAAAAAATAAGATACTAGGAACTTGAACGATGCCACACCCCTGAACCTAAACCTAACGAGAGCTAACTGGAGATGTATAATGATATGCCAGTATGACATTTGGTTATCACACCCAAGGATGGGCAAACTACTTTTGAAAAGTAGTCCGTTACACTACAGTTACATTAGTCTAAAAAAGTAGTTCGCTACTTTACAATTACATTTTGAAGGAATGTAGTTCGCTACTTTTACGCTACTTTTAAAAAAAGTAGCTAACTACTTTTCAAACTACTTTTTTTTTAAACTGTAATCACAACTGGGACTGCTAAGTTTTTTTTTTATGTAAGTAAATTAAAAAAAATTAATAAAAAAATAAAAGAAATACTTTTAATGATAATTATATGCTCTTCATCAGATTACAAAAAAATAAAACATACAAAATATTTCCTTAGACTAAAAAATGTGTTATTGATAATATTGCAAGTCAAGATCATTATATAGGAGCACACCTAATACATTATGTATGGTATAAATATACCATTTGCAAAATACAAAAAAAATATTTATAATAAATTAATAATAAAAGTCAAAAATAGAAGAAAAAAAAGTTATATGTACTCTGTTATGTCTGATACAAAACATAAATGCAGCCATAAGGTTGTACAGGCAGTTGAGAATAAATGGGCCAAATTAGTTTTAACAAAATAAATACACACAGACTGCAGTCCAACTAATCATTCAATGAATCAAGAAAACACTGACACGTCCTTAACATTGCATCCGTACTTGCATTTAAATATAAATGCATTGTCCTTTCTAATTTGAAATGAAAAAATTTTACATATGGTTTAAACAAGTTGGAAGTTTATCCATCTTCTGCGGTCTAAACTTTGTGCGTTCTGTGCTTGATTTGCCCGAACAAAGCCTGAGATGACTGAGCACGCTTTTGAAAGTCAGGTGGCTGGCTTTTGCTTTCAGCCTATCACAATCATGCTTCCGTTCGCTGAGCGAGCGATCAATCTCGCGCGAGACAGCACTCGCTTCGGCTTGACTGAAAGTGCAAGTCACACGGCAAGGAAAGTAGAGTAGCGAAAAACACATTTCGCTACTTCGCTACTGACAAATTAGTAGTTCGCTGCTTTACAACTACTTTTTTATAATATGTAGTTTGGATCGTTACAAACTACTCCAAATAGTAGCGAAACTACAAAATGTAGTCGCTACTCTCGCTACTTGCTCATCCTTGGCTACTACTACTACTACAACTAATTGTAATTAGAAACACTCACTAGAAGTCTTTTAAGGTCATTTGCATAATGTTGTGCAATCTTGTTAGTCATGTGTGACCATAAACTGATTGCTAAAGAGTCAGATTTGTAACTATTTTATCAAATAACTGCTTTTTACAATAGATTTAGTCTTCAAAGGAAAATGGACAATGTAGAATGAGAAATGTTATGATCTGCAGTACAAACAAAATTACAGAGGCATTTAAAAGAATGAAAATATTGGTAAGTTGTTGGTATGTTGTTTAAGTGTACCTGATGTTCAGCTAAATGTGGTTCTCTGACTTTGCTGGGCTTGAGTGAAATTAGTTATCGCTTCTCGGCCTTATGGCTAAGATCAAAGTGTAGTATCTGTTCTTATCAGCTTAATATCTGATACGTCCCCGACAAGGGGGCTTCGATATTAAACTGATTTTTGAACATGGGTGAAGTGTCAGGGGCTTGCTCCACCTTCGCCACGGGTTGGCCCGGTATTGCAGTACCTCCGGGATCGGCCCACTCTCCTTTTGGGGAGAATAAAACTTAATGTGAATATATGATCGTCAGAGCTACATGTTTAACTTCTTTCAAGTTTTATTTATATATCTGCAGTTGTTTAAATCCCTTTCCGCATTGCTGGATTCACACAACACACATATAAGGGTTAAAAACTTTGAACGGGATTATCTCCCTTCTGGAATTGCTGTACCTAAGGGGTCGGTCCACTCTCAATTTTGTGGAGAATAAAATTCATTTATTTAAAGAGACCCACTTCGACCACGCACCCATGACAGATCCATTTAATATTCACACAGAATGTTGCCCATACCTGTCAAGTCTTATGCTTTTGACATAATTCTTACTGAATTTTGGCGATTTTCAAGTCTTATGGCATAAAGTGAAGATCTTACTGTTTGTTTTTTTAAATTGTGGTGATATATATAGATAGATAGATAGATAGATAGATAGATAGATAGATAGATAGATAGATAGATAGATAGATAGATAGATAGATAGATAGATAGATAGATAGATAGATAGATAGATAGATAGATAGATAGATAGAGAGATAGATAGAGAGAGAGATAGGTAGATAGATAGATAGATAGATAGATAGATAGATAGATAGATAGATAGATAGATAGATAGATAGATAGATAGATAGATAGATAGATAGATAGATAGATAGATAGATAGATAGATAGATAGATAGATAGATAGATAGATAGATAGATAGACAGACAGACAGACAGACAGACAGATAGATAGATAGATAGATAGATAGATAGATAGATAGATAGATAGATAGATATCGATAAGGTTCGTGAAAGTGACAATTTATGCATTTTCACACATTTCTTATGGTATTTTGTTCAAACTTATGCTATGGGAAGCAAAATCTTATGTTAAGAGTCCACAAGAGCTTGACAGGTATGGTTGCCCCACTGAAAAAATAATTGTGAGAGAAAAAGAACTATTTTGAAAGTAGTTGTTTTTTTAACTTAATAAAATCCTTCAATTTTGTAACTATGGATAGCAAAGACTAAAGCTAACAGCTGTAGCTCTAAAGATGGCATCTAGTAGATCATAGAGTGTAAAAATGTACTGTTAAGCAGGAGGAATTAGTCCCTGCCGTAAAAAATAGGGAAAATCCAGCTGTTGGTTTGAGCAACGAAAGCCCATTTTAACATTATTTAATATAACAAGGCCAATTTTATTATATACCTGTTTTTGACAAAAATAAACAAATTCTTTGTCTTGGGAGCCTTTAAGGCTTGAGGTTTAAAAAAAAAAAGCCTTTGTGTACAAATTGTAGTTTTAGTTAAATAGTGAATTACATTATTAAATTAAGTTATGCAAAGTGCACACATAAAATTGTGTATTCTGACATGATGCATCAAATTAGAAACTATCTTACACTAGTTATTTTTGAAACATGTATTTTCGTGGTGTATTCAAGTGACCAGCATCAGTCATCACATGTATTAGATATTACTGGAAGCAGTCCCCATTTCAGAACCATCCACATTTAACAAATACTACTGAATGCAGACCGAGTTTTGTCAGCTTAATAATAATAATAATAATAATAATAATAGTAGTAGTAGTAGTAGTAGTAGTAGTAGTAGTAGTAGTAGTAGTAGTAGTAGTAGTAGTAGTAGTAGTATTTTTAGGCAAAACTGAAATGGAATGCATAAATAACATTTAAAGAACAATAAAATACAATACAGAAATAGATTACATTGATTTGTTCTCCTGACTTCAGCAGACTATTTTGTGCATGCTCGATATTAGTGGCCAGCTTCTTGAGAAACTCTTTGAGCTTGTAAGTGTACTACATAAGAAGCATCCTTTTTTATCCCTGTGTTAAGTCTGTTATTCCATGCATGCATTTTTTTTTTTAATTTCTGCTAAATAATTATTTTCTGCTAGTTCTTTAAATCCAAAAACTAAAGAAAAATATAGAGATAGAAGTGAAATTAATTAAATCATTTAATTGACAAAATCAATTGAAACACAACTTTTAAGTGTTATAATTTTGTTTGCTGTCAAAATAAACACTGACCAGCATGCTTCCTCTGAAAAGAAAATATCAAAGCCTAATGAAGTATTCTGGGTTGGTGGGTGTTGAATTGTGTCTGGCAGCTAAAGCTAATCTTAGTCATATTTATTATTGGCTTTAGTAGACCTTAAATTATTCACTACTACTACTACTGCTACTACTACAACTACTACAACTAATTGTAATAGTAATTATAATGGACTGTTATTTTGTTTGATAGAAACACTCACTAGAAGTCTTTTAAGGTCATTTGCATGTTGTGCAATCTTGTTAGACAGGTGTGACCATAAACTGATTGCTAAAGAGTCAGATTTGTAACTATTTTATAAAATAACTGCTTTTTACAATAGGTTTAGTCTTCAAAGGAAAATGGACAATGTAGAATGAGAAATGTTATGATCTGCAGTACAAACAAAATTACAGAGGCATTTAAAAGAATGAAAATATTGGTAAGTTGTTGGTATGTTGTTTAAGTGTACCTGATGTTCAGCTAAATGTGGTTCACTGACTTTGCTGGGCTGGAGTGAAAATAGTTATCGCTTCTCGGCCTTTTGGCTAAGATCAAAGTGTAGTATCTGTTCTTATCAGCTTAATATCTGATACGTCCCCGACAAGGGGGCTTCGATATTAAACTGATTTTTGAACATGGGTGAAGTGTCAGGGGCTTGCTCCACCTTCGCCACGGGTTGGCCCGGTATTGCAGTACCTCCGGGATCGGCCCACTCTGCTTTTGGGGAGAATAAAACTTAATGTGAATTTATGATCGTCAGAGCTAACTGTTAACGTTAACTTCTTTCAAGTTTTATATATATCCGCACTTTTTTAAATCCCATTCCGCGCTGCTGGATTCACACAACACACATATAAGGGTTAAAAACTTTGAACGGGATTATCTCCCTTCTGGCACGCCTGTTTATAAGTGGTACTCTGAGACGGTTGCTAAATTCACCCCTTCTTTTGCCTCTTATGTTCCCTTCACGCTGGCTGAACCGCCCTAAGCCAGGTCAGAGACGCTGGCTGGCCGGCCTTGCTGTAGCCTATAGCCTAGTACAGTGGCACTTGACTCGAGTACTTTGAGCAGCTTATAATTATTTTAACTAAGCCCACTGCATTGCTGTAGCCAGACCTTAACGAACCGCCGGCGCCCTCTCTTATGATTTTCTTATACATTTTAGAAATACGTGACAATTGTACCTCACGCTATTAGAAACTACTTTTGTTCGCTGTGCTTAAGTATTTTATGCCTAACAAAAATTCCTGCTGAAACTGAATGTATTTTAAAAACTCATCCACTATTTACTATACACGAGAGAGCCCAAACAAACATTTAAAATACATTTACATTTAAAACCTCATCCAAAACAGCACAATTTACAAGACATGCTAGACCTATAACACACAACAGAGAGAGAGAGAGAGAGAGAGAGAGAGAGAGAGAGAGAGAGAGAGAGAGAGAGAGAGAGAGAGAGACACTACATCAGTACATGGACACACAATCGATATGATACACACAGTAGACACAAACACACAATCTGAATGTAAACACACAATCAAACAAAGAGTAAATACAGTCAAGTTTAAAAGGACTTCACAAAACAAAGCAACAAACAATTGAGGCATTTATTTAAGCAAATTTTAAAGTACAACAATTTACAAGACTAGGGGAAAATAACACGTAATTAAATGTTATGTGTTCGTGGTTTTTTTTCTATGGAGACATGCATTCACTTGTGTGTGTGTGAGAGAGAGAGAGAGAGAGAGAGAGAGAGAGAGAGAGAAGGTAGGGAAGAGATATGCAACATTTAATAACATATCTTAGGCATGCCTATGCAGTACAGTGCATGTACTGTACAATGGTTGTGTGTTTTTCGATATAACCTACTTCCTAGTGCGTGTAGGAAACATCACATAAAATTTTTTTATTGTACTCACCCACGATTCTGTAAGTATGCTGATAGTTATATATCCGGAATAAATCACCACTATACCTGTCATTGTCACACAACACGGCACACTGATCAAGCAACTGAGTCATGAAGTAGGTGTTTTGTTGATATTTTATAATGATGTTTATGCAGGTACAGTACATTGAATGACCATCATAAATGTCACTTTCACAAAAGGGGCACACTGTGTTGTTGTTTGTAGATTATAGTCACACGACACTTTCGCATAAGCACACTGTGTACTGACCAAGCTTCACTATATACTGGTAGCTAGTGGTAGGTACAGGGCCGCGGCGCGGCGGCAATGCAACAATTATGTGCGTGTGCCTATCGTTTCCACCATTACCGCTAGAAAAAAGTTAAAATTTGCTAGAATTACAGAGGCCATCAGCCAAACACAAGAAGCAATGTTATAATGTCGACCACATCACCAGAAAGTTCAAACTGTGTACTAAGTGACTTCAAATGGTGAACATTGTAGAAAGGATTTAAACGTGTAATTAAAACGCATATATACACTAGATCGTAAACCGGTCCGATGCAAGAAAGAGAAGGGCCGATCAGTACACACGGTCAAATCGACTTAAATATAACGCAAACGAAATCGAATGTTGAGGTTTACTTTATGCTAACACAAAACACAGATATGAAAGTAACTAAAATGCAAAAGGACTACCACAATACAAACGATATTTCACATAATATGATCAAATCTATAGCACAAAGTCAGAAATCAGTCGTCCGCCAGCTTTGTCTGCTGTGTTAAGCGTTGGCTACTAGACGGGAAGGAGCATGCTAGCTGTGAGGCTGGTTTCCGCGCTGCGCGCTATAATTGGCCTAGTGTGTTAAACAGAAAAGCCATCCCCTGGCAGAGAAATACAGCCGTGCTGGAATTGCTGTACCTAAGGGTCGGTCCACTCTCAATTTTGTGGAGAATAAAATTCATTTATTTAAAGAGACCCACTTCGACCACGCACCCATGACAGATCCATTTAATATTCACACAGAATGTTGCCCCACTGAACAAATAATTTTGAGAGAAAAAGAACTATTTTGAAAGTAGTTTTTTTTTTTAACTTAATAAAATCCTTCGATTTTGTAACTATGGATAGCAAAGACTAAAAAGCTAACAGCTGTAGCTCTAAAGATGGCATCTAGTAGATCATAGAGTGTAAAAATGTACTGTTAAGCAGGAGGAATTAGTCCCTGCCGTAAAAAAAAAAAAGGGAAAATCCAGCTGTTGGTTTGAGCAACGAAAGCCCATTTTAACATTATTTAATATAAGGCCAATTTTATTATATACCTGTTTTTGACAAAAATAAACAAATGCTTTGTCTTGGGGGCTTTTAAGGCTTGAGGTTAAAAAAAAAAAGACCGTTGTGTACAAATTGTAGTTTTAGTTAAATAGTGAATTACATTATTACATTAAGTTATGCAAAGTGCACACATAAAATTGTGTATTCTGACATGATGCATCAAATTAGAAACTATCTTACACTAGTTATTTTTGAAACATGGATTTTCGTGGTGTGTTCAAGTGACCAGCATCAGTCATCACATGTATTAGATATAACTGGAAGCAGTCCCCATTTCAGAACCATCCACATTTAACAAATACTACTGAATGCAGACAGAGTTTTGTCAGCTTAATAATAATAATAAGAAGAAGAAGAAGAAGAAGAAGAAGAAAAAGAAGAAGAAGAAGAAGAAGAAGAAGAAGAAGACGAAGAAGAAGAAGAAGAAGAAGAAGAAGAAGAAGAAGAAGAAGAAGAAGAAGAAGAAGAAGAAGAAGAAGAAGAAGAAGAAGAAGAAGAAGAAAGCATAAATAAAATAAAATACATAAATAAAATTTTAAAACTAATAAAATACATAAAATAATGCTTAAATTTTAAAAAAAATGGCCTTTCTGTACAAATTGTAGGTTTAGTTAAATTAAGTTATGCAAAGTGCATACATAAAATTGTTTATTCCAATGCATCAAAGTAGAAACTAACTTACATTTATTTATGTAGCATGGATGTTTGTGCACTTTGCAAGTGACCAGCATTCTGGATGATATTGGAAGCAGTGCTCATTACAGACTCATCCACATTTAACAAATTCTACTGAATGTAGACATAATTTTGGCAGCTTATTAATAATAATAATAATAATAAAATAATAATTAAAAAAAAAAATAATAATAATAATAGTAGTAGTAGTAGTAGTAGTAGTAGTAGTAGTAGTAGTAGTAGTAGTAGTAGTAGTAGTAGTAGTATTTTTAGGCAAAAATGAAATGGAATGCATAAATAAAATTTAAAGAACAATAAAATACAATACAGAAATAGATTACAT
Source organism: Oncomelania hupensis (assembly GCA_036898135.1). Classification (NCBI taxonomy): domain Eukaryota; kingdom Metazoa; phylum Mollusca; class Gastropoda; order Littorinimorpha; family Pomatiopsidae; genus Oncomelania; species Oncomelania hupensis. The sequence goes on along the minus strand of CM072513.1, from coordinate 66,877,792 downwards.
TGATTTGTTCTCCTGACTTTAGCAGACTATTTTGTGCATGCTCGATATTAGTGGCCAGCTTCTTGAGAAACTCTTTGAGCTTGTAAGTGTACTACATAAGAAGCATCCTTTTTTTTTATCCCTGTGTTAAGTCTTTCATTCCATGCATGCAATTTCTTTTTATTTCTGCTAAATAATTATTTTCTGCTAGTTCTTTAAATCCAAAAACTAAAGTAAAATATAGATAGAGATAGAAGTGAAATTAATTAAATAATTTAATTGACAAAAATCAATTGAAAACACAACTTTGAAGTGTTATAATTTTGTTTGCTGTCAAAATAAACACTGACCAGCATGCTTCCTCTGAAAAGACAATATGAAAGCCTAGTGAAGTTTTCTGGGTTGGTGGGTCTTGAATTGTGTCTGGCAGCTAAAGCTAGTCTTAGTCATATTTATTATTGGCTTTAGTAGACCTTAAATTATTCACTACTGCTACCACTACTACTACTACTACTGCTACTACTACTACTACAAATAATTGTAATAGTAATTATAATGGACTGTTATTTTGTTTGATAGAAACACTCACTAGAAGTAGAAGTCTTTTAAGGTCATTTGCATAATGTTGTGCAATCTTGTTAGACAGGTGTGACCATAAACTGATTGCTAAAGAGTCAGATTTGTAACTATTTTATAAAATAACTGCTTTTTACAATAGATTTATTCTTCAAAGGAAAATGGACAATGTAGAATGAGAAATGTTATGATCTGCAGTACAAACAAAATTACAGAGGCATTTAAAAGAATGAAAATATTGGTAAGTTGTTGGTATGTTGTTTAAGTGTACCTGATGTTCAGCTAAATGTGGTTCACTGACTTTGCTGGGCTGGAGTGAAAATAGTTATCGCTTCTCGGCCTTTTGGCTAAGATCAAAGTGTAGTATCTGTTCTTATCAGCTTAATATCTGATACGTCCCCGACAAGGGGGCTTCGATATTAAACTGATTTTTGAACATGGGTGAAGTGTCAGGGGCTTGCTCCACCTTCGCCACGGGTTGGCCCGGTATTGCAGTACCTCCGGGATTGGCCCACTCTCCTTTTGGGGAGAATAACACTTAATGTGAATTTATGATCGTTAGAGCTAACTGTTTAACTTCTTTCAAGTTATATATATGTATCCGCATTTGTTTAAATCCCATTCCGCACTGCTGGATTCACACAACACACATTTAAGGGTTAAAAACTTTGAACGGGATTATCTCCCTTCTGGAATTGCTGTACCTAAGGGTCGGTCCACTCTCAATTTTGTGGAGAATAAAATTCATTTATTTAAAGAGACCCACTTCGACCACGCACCCATGACAGATCCATTTTATATTCACACAGAATGTTGGCCCACTGAAAAAATAATTTTGAGAGAAAAAGAACTATTTTGAAAGTAGTTGTTTTTTTTTAACTTAATAAAATCCTTCGATTTTGTAACTATGGATAGCAAAGACTAAAGCTAACAGCTGTAGCTCTAAAGATGGCATCTAGTAGATCATAGAGTGTAAAAATGTACTGTTAAGCAGGAGGAATTAGTTCTCTGCCGTAAAAAAAATAGGTAAAATCCAGCTGTTGGTTTGAGCAACGAAAGCCCATTTTAACATTATTTAATATAACAAGGCCAATTTTATTATATACCTGTTTTTGACAAAAATAAACAAATTCTTTGTCTTGGGGGCCTTTAAGGCTTGAGGTTAAAAAAAATGACCGTTGTGTACAAATTGTAGTTTTAGTTAAATAGTGAATTACATTATTAAATTAAGTTATGCAAAGTGCATGCATAAAATTGTGTATTCTGACATGATGCATCAAATTAGAAACTATCTTACACTAGTTATTTTTTAAACATGGATTTTCGTGGTGTATTCAAGTGACCAGCATCAGTCATCACATGTATTAGATATTACTGGAAGCAGTCCCCATTTCAGAACCATCCACATTTAACAAATACTACTGAATGCAGTTTTGTCAGCTTAATAATAAGAAGAAGAAGAAGAAGAAGAAGAAGAAGAAGAAGAAGAAGAAGAAGAAGAAAGCATAAATAAAATAAAATACATAAATAAAATTTTAAAACTAATAAAATACATAAAATAATGCTTAAATTTAAAAAAAATTGGCCTTTCTGTACAAATTGTAGGTTTAGTTAAATTAAGTTATGCAAAGTGCATACATAAAATTGTTTATTCCAATGCATCAAAGTAGAAACTAACTTACATTTATTTATGTAGCATGGATGTTCGTGCACTTTGCAAGTGACCAGCATTCTGGATGATATTGGAAGCAGTGCTCATTACAGACTCATCCACATTTAACAAATTCTACTGAATGTAGACAGAATTTTGGCAGCTTAATAATAATAATAATAATAATAATAATAATAATAATAATAATACTAGTTTAAAGAACAATAAAATACAATACAGAAATAGATTACATTGATTTGTTCTCCTGACTTCAGCAGACTATTTTGTACATGCTCGATATTAATGGCCAGCTTCTTGAGAAACTCTTTGAGCTTGTAAGTGTACCACATAAGAAGCATCCTTTTTTTATCCCTGTGTTAAGTCTTTCATTCCATGCATGCATTTTTTTTTAAATTTCTGCTAAATAATTATTTTCTGCTAGTTCTTTAAATCCAAAAACTAAAGTAAAATATAGATAGAGATAGAAGTGAAATTAATTAAATAATTTAATTGACAAAAATCAATTGAAAACACAACTTTTAAGTGTTATAATTTTGTTTGCTGTCAAAATAAACACTGACCAGCATGCTTCCTCTGAAAAGACAATATCAAAGCCTAGTGAAGTATTCTGGGTTGGTGTGGTGGGTCTTGAATTGTGTCTGGCAGCTAAAGCTAGTCTTAGTCATATTTATTATTGGCTTTAGTAGACCTTAAATTATTCACTACTGCTACTACTACTACTACTACTACTACTACTACTTATACTACTATTACACATCAGACATTACGTCATCTTCGGCATAAGCATTATCAACGTTGTGGTAAATACTCTTTACAAGTACACCTGGAAACGTTGCAATAACTGGATGAAGTACATGAGTGTGTGTGTGTGGGGGGGGGGGGGGGTGGGGAGGTGTGTAGACATTAGCCTTGAAATGGGTGACTAACCTTGCTTTTTATGCAGGAAATGGGTGAGTGTATTAGCCACCCAGTTTTTTCCAGCCACCCACTTTTTTCTAAGTACGCAGGAGTGCTCTTTTAGTGCATGGGAGTGCAGTTGTAGTGCACCAGAGTGTTTTAAGTACAAGGGAGTGCTCTATCCGGGACGGAGAAAATCCAGTCAATTTTCGAAAAATTTTGCAAGAAAGTTTGACCTATTTCGTTGCCTATAGGAGACGAACTAGGTCAACTTTTGAGAAGGAAAGAGCCAATTTTGCATTAGATTCTTACATTTCTAGAAGAAGTTTGCGTTCTTTCCGTCAAAAAATCACTTTCCGATTCTTACATTCTTAGTAAAACCCAGTCTTGGTGTTCTACATACTTGTGTGTGTGTGTGTGTGGGTGTGTGTGTGTGTGTGTGTGTGTGTGTGTGAAAGGAAGACGGAGAGAGAAAATGTGTGAGTGAGAGTGTTCGTCTGTCTACCTGTCTGCTTCCTTTAGATGTCTGTCTGTCTGCTCAGGTTTGCCAGCCTGCTGGGAAAAATTCTGAGCGAGATGGCTATTGATGGCAGAACCCAGTATGACATCTCGCAGTTCACGATGAACAGACCTGCCATCACTGACCCCAACTTTCCACCTCAATTCTACATGGGGCTGCAGAACCCTGAGAACTCAAAACTGTGAACACGGCTATGAGCATCCCTCTAAGAATGATAGTTGCTGTGCCCAAAATCTATTTAAAGGTTGGGATCTATTGGGAGACATTTAAACACCAGTTGTTCCATTTGCTCCCTTTCCCCCCAGTATTTAATGGAATCATCGTCACTATCATCATAGTCTTTTCATCATGATCATAATTGTGACTGCTGCTTGCATAAGAATTACATTTTGAAATATATGCCCCCACCCCCTGTATATGTCATTTCCTATGAATATATTTCTCTACTTGTTGCAGAAAATAAGTAATACTAATAGTCTGTAAAGTTCTTTTTTTTCTTCTTTTTTTTTTAAACACATATTGCATCTGTAGTTGGAAATTGGAATAAAGATAATGCTTGGTATGTTTTGTGCTGTCTGTTTTGGAAACCGATGTGTTTGAAAATACAACACTAAGCCTTTATTGCAATGCAACAACTCGAATAGTCTCAGTTGCCAATTTTCCTAATACATATCTGAGCTATTTTACGTCCAAATCTAACATATAAAGAAGCAAAAATATTAATAATAAAAATGAATGAAGGGAAATGAAGGGTAAAGCCCATATGACTCACATGCTACTCATAGAACTTGCAATATTTAACATGAAAATGAGTGCCCAGAAAAAAAACACTAAATGAAACGCAGGCATTAACATGCAGAAGTAATACTGACTTTGATTTTTCTATGCTCTTGATCTTGACTTTCAGCTCCAAATACACTCATATACTATCAAATAAACTACAGCAAACGTTGTACAGTATTATGCGAAAAAAGCAGTGGATAACCTTGACCTTCAGTGATCTTTATCCTCACGTGACCTCTCATGCATATCTAATCAAATAACCCACTGTTGCATATTATGGGTTAAATAAACAGCCATTCAACTGTACAATGACATATTTTTTTGTATGTTTTTGCAAGGCCTAAAATGGTCTTGACCTTCAAAATCAACGCAAAAACGGAACATATATGAAATATTAATCTATCATCTCTAAATATAACAAGTTTGGACTTTATATTTCTCATAGTTTAGGGTCAAGGTCACATCAAAGTACCTATATTAACTGACTTTGGACAGCTCCAGTGACCTTAACGTGAAGTTGACCAAATGTATATAGTATGTGTGTCTCATTGATATATATATCATGCATCAAAGACTCATAAGTTCAATATTAATAACCTATTAAAAAACATTTTGTGAAAGTTTTTCATTTTTTCACCAACATTTCTTGACTCCATGACCTTGAAGTGAAGTCATTCATTCACTGATCATTTATGAGATCTCATGGATGATGGATATAAACCATCCTTACCAGGTTTGGTTGTGATAGCTGAAATAAGTTCCGAGATATTAATACACTTGCAAGTTTTGCACAGACGGACGGCAGACAGACATTATTGCCATTTTTAAACTAAAACAATTTTGGGAGGCGAGTACATAGCCTTGCTATGCATGCGAGTAAAAAATGAGGTGGTCGTCAAAATAATGTTACACAAGTATTTTAATATTTGTGTTCATTTATTTATTTAAATAATCACTTTTATATAGCACTTTCCCAGCTCAAGAGTCGCTCAAGGCACTGGCTGATACAGGAGCGTCAGGATCTTTAAAGTCCATGCAATGAAATGCGTGCGCGCACAGTCTAGACCTTGGTATATACTCAGAAGGAGTAGGAAGGCAGTGTCTCAGGGTATTTTTTTATTTTATAAATGTATTTTATTTGGTGTGTTTTTTACAGTATATATATATAAATGTGTGTGTGTAACAGGTACATATGTAAAAAGAGATATGTCATACAAAATAGGTAAATATGTGAAGCAATATACATTTTCTTTGGGGGGGCCAATCCATGGCATTCTATTTGTTATTATTCAATATGCTAAACAGGATCATTCAACATACAATTTTGTAGTCGTTATTACAATCCCCCCTTCAAAATTACTTTATTAAAAAATGTAACGCAAACACATAAACAACAACAAGAAACCCCTGAAGAACCAGAGAACAACCTTTGGCACAAAAATCCAAGAAAGGGAACTGAACCATGAAATAACACTTAATTACTGAACATAAAAATTGTGGAAGAAATACACTGTGACTCTCATGCAAACTGAACTCAGATCTAAATGACTCTTTAGCTATTGAGAGTAAGATGATTCTCTCTCTCTCTCTCTCTCTCTCTCTCTCTCTCTCTCTCTCTCTCTCTCTCTCTCTCTCTCCTCTCTCTCTCTCTCTCATACCCGAACTACGACTTTGTAGATTTGTTTCATTTATTTCAATCGGTGCATGCATTTCATCAAAACAGAACAAAGCAAAATACGATTGTAAACGTGTGTGGTTGTGTAGTAACATATTCGAATAGCTTGACATCTAGATAAATGTGAAGATTATTTATTATGCATCTGCACAAAATCAACTTCTTTTTTTTTAAAATCAAGATGAAAAAAAAAGATGCGATCAACTGCAAACAACAAGTATGTAACATTATGAATTATGCACATAAGTGTGTACCTAAGCTGTAATATTACAAACAACTTGTTTATATACCGATGCAAAAACCTTAAGTAAAAATAAGAATGTGCAGATCTGTTGTAACAAGTCATACTATTTATTATGCAATGTGAGAATAATAGCATAATTAGTTACAATACATATATACAGTAAATTAAAATTCTTAGGAGAATCACCTCCAATATACAACAATGGAGCAAGAAACATGTGATCTTTGGCATAAGAAAGGAAATGGCTCATAAATAAAAGGATAAAATATTCAACCAACTGAACAAAGGTGGTAAACAAAGCTAATAGTATAGCTAAAAGCAATAACATCAAAGGTGATCAATTAAAATATTTCATAAGTTAGAAAATTAAATTTTTTATTCTTCTTTCCATTTGGTCTTGAAGATTCTGCAGTAAAGCACTTACAAATCAATTCCCTGTTCCAATTCCTCAAGATCATGGGTTATGTATCACATAATTATATCAGATATAGTAAAAAGAGGGAGAGAGGTTTGGCTGAAATATGTGTTCATGGCAAGTTTAGTTCAAAATCCTAGTCAGCATCACATTTCATCATGAAGCTCTGCCATTAAATGTCATGGGACAATGGACATAACACAACATTATACTTTGTTGGAACTAACACAAAAGTATAGTGACACTTTTTTGGAACTGACAGAACAATACAATTAAAATACGCTGGAAGGTACATGGTAAACAGTTGCTATGATAACAAATACAATAACAATTATTCTGAAATCAATGTAATAATATTCAACAGTTCTGCAACAAAATACAAATGACAAAAAGTACACAGATAGCACTTTTTTGTGTTTTGGTTTAAAAAGATTTACAAGGTGCTATCAACCATAAATTACATGTTTTCTTTTTCACTAAATATTAGAATACATAATTACAGCTTGCAACTGCATGTTCCACAAATAAGCAGATGATACCGAATTGTCAGATGACTTCCCTTCTGTTGTGTCTGAAGTAGAAACAATGTATTGACAATGTCCAGGCTAGCATGAATAGCAACAGGTTGATGCTTAACCCTGACAAGACCGAGGTTATACCTGTAGGCGCATCTTCCCGTCTTAAGCTGGTCGGCAGCGATTTTGCAAACTTTGGTGGCAGCACCATCCCATTTAGTAATATTGTTTGATATTTGGGTGCCAAGCTAGATATTAGTTCTTTGCCCATGTATGACCACATCAGTACCATCTGTCGTTTGTCCTTTCTTGAGCTTCGGCGTATTGCGTCCTTGAGGCAGTTTCTTTCGAGTCATGCATGCACACATTTGGTCAGCGCTTTTGTGACATCTAGACTTGATTATTGTAATTCCGTTCTAGCTTGTCTCCCCATTGATGAAGTTAGCCGACTGCAGCGTGTACAGAACTGTGCTGCTCGGCATGTGCTTAAAAAATGGAAGCATGATCATGTCACGCCTCTTTTAAAGGAGCTTCACTGACTCCCTGTCAAGTTCCACATTGAATACAAAATTGCTTTCCTAGCTTTCGTCACTTTGAACAGTCACTTCCACCATATCTTTCTGAGGTATTCACTACCTACACTACAACTCGTTCTTTGCGCTCATCAGACTAAAAAAAAAAATTGAAAACGCTCAAACATCGGCTTAAAACAATTGGTGAGCGATCTTTTGGTTTTCAAGCACCCAAGGTTTGGAATGCGCTGCCTGCCGGTTTAAGACATTGTACAGACCTTATTTCCTTCAAGAGCTGCTTAAAAACACACTTCTTCCGCAAGGCGTTTTCTGTGTAAATAGTAAGAACATTAATAATACTTTCTGAATGATACTGGACACGATGTAGAGTGAATGTTGTAATGATGCATGCAAATGATGTGTGTAAGCGCATTGAGCTGTTATTCTAGTGAAAAATGCGCTGTATAAATGCAATTTATTATTATTATTATTATTATTATTATTATAACAACCAGCCCAATAATTAATATTAAAATTGTATCTCTAAATTTATTATTAATAGGCATACTTACCCTGACTCAAAAGTGCAATGTTATTGGCATTGCAAGGTAAATGCCCATCAAAATGAAAGTTGATCCCGAAAAAAACAATCATAGAGTTGCTTCCCCTGCACCACCAAACCCCCGTGCGTTACATGTTACAGTACTTGCCTACAGCGCTCACGGCAATTGCCACACACTTCAGGACTTATTTGGTACTGCGGGGAGGAGGGAGGGTAATTAGAATCGAGTCATGGTAAGTATGCTTATTAATAATAAATTTAGAGATACAATTTTAATATTAATTTCACATACTATACCATGACTCAAAAATGCAGAGTAGCACGAAAAGGACGGAGGGAAGCAACCTATCTTAATCAAGCAGAAGAAATGGCCAGAGACTGCTGAGCAGCAACCACTGAACTGACACCAAAGGAGCCATCTCCTCTAGTACGGCGAGAGTCCCTCAGATAGGAGCTTAAGAAAACATCTGAGGAGCGCCAGTAAGCAGCCTCTAACACAGACTCCATTCGGACTGAATGTTGAACTGCTAAAGAGGTTGCCCATGCCCTAATCTCATGAGCCCTAACTGAAGAGGTGGGAATAGCACAACCCCAGTCTCTCTCTTTTCACTCAGATAATCGAACATATGCTCTACGTATGACTGTTGCTATCCACCTCACTAGAGTAGGTTTGCAAAATCTCTAGAAAACCCTGGGTTGACAGAGAGAAACAACCTCCTCTTCCCAGCTGAGCAAAAAACTTCAGAACGTTTCAAATATTCACGTAAGGTACTGACTGGACAGTTAGCCAAAACTGGGTCCGATTTATGCAACAGATGGGAGAGGGGCCAAACAAACCCCACTGGGGAAAGTTCGCCGGGACATGGTTCTATCTAGGAACTCGGGCAAGAAATGAAGTGAGACTGAACCATCATGTTCAAAAGCTACATCCGCCGGAAGGCCGGAAAATGCATGAACCTCACTCCAGCGCCTTCCAGAGGCCAAAGCGATCAAAAAGACAGTTTTCAGAGTCAAACCCGAAAGAGACTAAACACAAAGGCTCGAAAGGGGACTCCCTAAGAAACACAAAACCAGAAAAAGGCCCCAAGCTGGGACCCGACGCGGTAAATGAGCCTGTCTGAGAGCCACTCCTCTGATGACATCCCCGACAATACGGGAAGAACATCGAGGAGTAAAACCGAGCTGAGCAGGGGTCGTCTGAATAGAGACACGACGCACCCGAAGCGAAGAAGCTGATAGTGAAAACACGGAGGCCAAAAACAAAAACAAAAACAGATGGTTGGCTATCTGCACCTCAGAAAGAGAAAATGGGTCCACCTCAGCCCAAGTTCACCACTTAACCCAACGCTTTCAATGAGAGGAATAAACTCTCCTTGTAGAAGGCCTGTGCGCCTCTTCCAGGAGAGAAAGAACCACTTCTAAAGCACCGGAAACCCTTAGAGCTCTCTGGACAACAGCCAAGCGTGAAGACAGAGAACACCTGGGTTGCCGTGTGGAATATCGGACCGTGGTTGCATGAAGCGATCTTTTCCCGAGAGCAAGAGGAAAGCAACGCCCCTGGGAGAGACGAAGTAGATCTGGGTACCAGGTCCGCGCTGGACAAAAATGGGGGCCACTAGAAAGAGATTCGGAGACTCCTCGGCTTTTCTGAGAACCCGTGGGAGTAGGCCAAAAGGAAGAAAACCTAAGCCTCCAACCCCTCCCAGGAAAAGGATAGAGCGTCCAGTGCCCAAGCCATGCCGTCCAGAACTGGAGACGCAAACAGGGATAGCCTGGTGCTGTAGAAAGTGGCGAAGAGGTCGATAAAAGGTTTGAACCACTCCATCCAAACCGGCTGAAGCACCGAGTGGGACAGGGTCCATTCTGTGTTGAACACACAGTGAGGGCAACTCAGAAGATCGGCCAGAACATAGACCAGGCCCTAGATATATTTGGCCACGAGAGAACAGTTGTAAACCGCCAACCACAACAGAAGGCTAAGACAGGTGGTTCTGAGACCAAAACCCATGGGCTGTAAGGCTATAAGGCTGTCGGTATGCTCACCTCAACTAAAGATACCTGAAATCAGAGAGCTGAACCAGCCATTGAATGTGTACGATACGAGTATCACACAAACCGGAAAAAGGCTGTCCTGAAACGGAAGTAGGTAACGAATGCATCGTACCATCCGTTCCGGAAACCAGAGCCCCCGATCCACGACCGAAACCATAAGTGGCATACAAAGGAAGCTGGACTGAGAAAGATTATGTCGAACCGGGAACGGAAGTTGGTAACGAGCGCATCGTCCCATCCGTACCGGAAACCAGAGCCCCTGATCCATGACCGAAACCAGAAGTGGCAAACGCAGGAAGCTGGACTGAGAAAGATTGTGTCGAACTGGAAATGGAAGTAGGTAACGAGAGCATCGTACCCTCCGTACTGGAAACCAGAGCCCCCGTCCCATGACCGGAAGCAGAAGTGGTATATATTGGAGGTTGGAAGGAAGAGGATCGTGATAAACCAAAAACCGAGGTCACTAGGTGCCCCAGACCAAAAAACACGTCCCCTGTCGCAGCTGGACTCAACACTGCAATCAGTGCTCTAAAAGCAGACATGCCTACCCGTACGGAATTTTCGTATTTTTTCCGGAAATTTGAAAAACTCGGCAAGCGCTACGGAAAATACGGATATTTGTTTTACGGTACGGAAATTTTTTAAAATGATAAAGAAAAGAAATCGAAATCGTTGGCTTGTGGTAATGCACCGCATGACCTTTTTCCGAAGGTTTAATGCCGCAATGTGCAGTCGCAGTGGAGACCTGTGACATCGAAGTTTCCGGTAGAGGCACCGAAGTTTGCCGAACCCGTTTTTGCACAGTCGTAGTAAAGATCGGTGCTCGTGAGACAGAATTTAAAACATTGCGTTCAAACGAATGGCTAAGCAAAGTGATTGTGAATCTGAATCTTCAAAAAAAAACGCGCAAGGGGCAGGTATTTCTTGCCTCGTATTCGGAAAAGTGTCCTTTCGTTATTCGTGGCAGCACTGACTCAAAAGTAGGATTTGTGCCAACCAGTTTGGCATCTCCGCCGGTGATATGAACCACATCAAGCGGCACGCGGAAGGCCCACAGTATATGAAGAATTACGAGGCTTTGGAGAAGAAAAAGATCATTGTGGCAGCAAATCAATCTATCACTGGATTCTTCGCATAATATCAAAAAGGATGAGTGCAAAAACAATAGGTAGTAAAAGTAAATACGGAAATCGTAATAGTAATACTGAAATTTGAAAAAGCTAATAAGGAAACTTCAAATTGAGGGTAGGCATGTCTGTCTAAAAGTCTCGAGCTCGACATTAGCCAAAAGTCCCGACCCAGGCTGAATCCTATCTGAGGAAACAGGCGGGAAGGTTTTGGCTTCCCTGCCAGAAAATGGAAGTGGTCCTACACTAGTGCGACCATCGGTGTGTTTCTGGTCAGAAACCTCGACCAGAAACAGCTCCAAGGACACTTCTGGCAAGCCCAAGGAGCCATGACATTAGCCAGAAGTCCCAACCCAGGCTGAATCCTATCTGAGGAAACAGGCGGGAAGGCTTTGGCTTCCCTGCCAGAAAACGGAAGTGGTCCTACACACACTAGTGCGACCATCCGTGTGTTTCTGGTCAGAAACCTCGACCAGAAATGGCTCCAAGGACACTTCTGGCAAGACCAAGGAGCCACCTCTCATCTCACTACTGCCACCACTTTCACTAGCCTTGAAAGAAGCAGACGTCGATGAAGCCACCGGACAAAAAATGAAGGCCTAGAAGTGGACAACTGCGAGGCACAACGCAGCAAAACCGTGGGGTTGGCACCAGAAGAGGAGGCTGGCACACAGGCATGAAGATGTTTCCTCGCCCAACGGGGAACAAAACAGACACCACGAAGTAAACAAGGTCCAAGAGGGCGCCGCCTTTCACGAACTATTGGTACGTGAAGAAGGAAGGGACGAAGAAGAAGAAGACAAAACTCCCACAGAGATGAGGTAAACATTAAAGACAAAGGTGGAAGCAGCCTTGCTTTCACTAAACGTTCAAAAAACCAGTAGCAACAACTACAAACTTCAGGTCAACATTCGAAACAAAAGGCTCCAGGCAAAGCTAAACAAGCAAAGAGTAGGCACAACCGCACCTAGCAAGTGCCAAATAAGAACTGAAGTGTGTGGCAATTGCCATGAGCGCTGTAGGCAGGTACTGTAACACTTGAAGCACGGGGGTTTGGTGGTGCAGGGTAAGCAACTCTATGATTGTTTTTATTGGATCAACGTTCGTTTTGATAAGCATTTACCTAGCAACGCCAATAACATTGCATTTTTGAGTCATGGTATAGTATGTAAAATTAATATATTATTTGGATATTCTTAAACTGAAGATTTCTATTTTACAAAAGGAAACAAGCATCTGACACACTGATACTCAATAAATATAATAAATGTAAACATAATAAATATATTTCTGCAGGATGAAAAAAAAAAGAAGAAAAACAAGCTTTCAGCGTCAATAGAAGCTTCTGAGTAAACTTATTCTTCAGTGGTTTGTTTTTAGTTGTAGTAATGCTATCTGTAAGAACATTAAAGACCATGGCAACGCTTGTCTGCTACCTGAACCTCATCTTCAATAAGATCATGGAGCCGAGCCTGTTAAGTTGAGCCAAGGGTCGTTTTGTTCCAAATAGGCGGTGTCGACACCTATATACCAAAACCATTGACAGCACTAGCAGAACAACCAGTGGGAAAGAACTTTGGGAGGTATACCGGGGATTCACCTGAAACAAGAAAAATAACAATACAATACCTGCCATTTGACAACCAATAAATAAAAAAAACGGGAAAAAACTTTAACATATGAATGAACAACCTTTTGACTCTACTTATATCATGGAATACAGTTTCACAAATGCTACATCCAGTACAAACCTAGCGTTTATCACATGACAAACGTTAGACAAAGAAGTCGGTGCTATAAGAAGTCAGTGCAATGTAAGTTTACAGATTAACAATTCAATGTCGTATCTGTCTATTAAAAAAAATCTAAATACAGATAACTGTTTAAACAATAAAAATATATGAATACAGATATCATTTTGTACGAAATGAAAAGATATTTTAGTAGCTTCTTGACAGATTTAACACTGAGCATTAGCTTTCAAAGACTTTATTGAATCTCTGTGAGCATGTCATCGTGTCGTCCAATGGCTTATGTGATGGTCTGTAAGACTTTATCGTTGGTGATGTGCTGGGTATAGGAAATGCCCAGAAGTCTTCTTTAGCACCTCATCTCCATGCTTTGTATTCTTCGTTGTAGGTCTGCTGTGAGGGTCCATGTTTCACAAGAGTATAGGAAGATGGAGATGATAAAGGAGAGCAGCAACCTTACCTTGGAATGTAGACTGATGGTCCTGCCTTTTCCAATGGGCTTCGATCTTATTAGGGTAGCATTGTTTGTGCTATCCTGGAGAGGACTTCCTGTCAGGACCAATTATCTGATACAATTGCTTCTAAATATTTGAAGCTGTTCACCGTGTTGATGGATTGGCCTTGGACTTTAATATCCGTGTTGATGTCATTGGTGTTGTTGGTCATCATTTTGGTCTTCTCTTCACTTATTTCCATTCCAAAGGCTCTGGAGGTGGTGTCAAGCATCTGTACCAGCTGTTCAAGTTCTTGCTCTTCTCCAGCCAATCTATGTCAATATAATCCTCAAAACTGAGGTTGTAGATTGCTCTATTCCATATGCTGAGTGTTTCTTTGTGATCTGCAAGGGCAACTGACATGATGCGCTCCAGAAAGATGTAGAAGAGTGTTGGAGAGAGTAGGCATCCTTGACACATGCTGACTGTTGTTCTGAACCAGTTCCTGATAAGCTGCTGTGGAGGACTGCACTGGTAACCTTGCAATATAGGCTTTTGATGACTTCAACAATGGTAGGGCTGATGTTGTACACGCTCATGGTTGACCACAGAGCTGCATGCCACACTCTGTCAAACGCTTTCTTGAAGAATACAAACGTGATATGTTGTTGGGGCTGTAGGTATTTCTCACAGATTATTCTGAGGTTGAAAATCTGCTCAGTGGTATTTTGCCCTGCCCTGAATCCTGCTTGTTCTTCAGCTATGATTTGTTCAGCTTAGGGTTTCAACCTGTTGAGTATTATCTTCAGGAGGACTTTGCTGGAATGGCTGATGAGGCTGATGGTGTGGTAGTTTTGGTGCTCCTGAAGATTACCCTTTTGGGGAAGAGTGACGATAAGCGACTGGGTCCATGATGTAGGTCACTCCCCACTCTGCCAGATCTTGTAAAGATCAGAGCAGTACTCTGTCCATCTATCCAAGACTTCTTGTTCTATTGTAAGGCACAAGCCAGACTTGCTTTGGATCCAGGAAACCTTAAACACGCGCACACACACACACACCCGCACGCACCCACATACACACAGAGAAAGAGAGAGAGAAAAATGAAAAAGGTTAGAATAAATAAATAAAAACAACTGCCACACAGAACAAGCAGCATTTAAAACGTTTAGAGTAGCAATCAAAGGAAAGGGTATTAATATGCAATGTAGTTATGGTACTCATCAAGCTGACATAAAAAAATTGGCTTCTAGTAATCTACTTAGATTCTGACATGATTACCAACAAATCTAGCTAAATAATACCTGCTGTTTTTTCCAATGTAGAAGATATGTAAACAGCTCAACATACATAGGGTGAAATGCTTCCAGTTCCTCCTGAACATATATAAACAAATCAGAACATTCAATTAGTAATAACAAAAATAATTCTCCATTGACATCACATTTTTCGTATCCTCTGTACACTTAAAATATAATCAAAGATAAGAAAAATTTGTGATAAAGCCATAAACAAAGACAAATTTAATTTTTGGTTCTTCTGCAATAAAACACACAAGCATATTAGTCAAACTAGCATATGAATAACAATCTGATTTCTGGAATTTCAATAGCTGCAGAATACGTTGCCTATTATTTTTTAAAAAGGAACTGTTCTTATACAGCTCACTTACAAGTTCGGAGAGCTTCTCAAGGCACTGGCCATGAATATCCAGCATGCACAAAATAATTTACTGAAATCAGGATTCAAATACACATCACCCAATATTCAAGTACACAAGGCTTGTGCCCTGAATCACTGATCCATACCACGATTAAACAAAATGCTTGCCTTTTCTACAGAATATGTAAAACTAAACTTGCTGTCCAAATTGTTCCCATCAATATGTTCAAGGATTTCAACAACAAAGTGTTAATGACTCAACTCAAAATGAAGTATGAAGAGACATAAATCATTCTGATCATAAACCACAATGAGTGTTACCGTCAAATGCTGGCTCTCCGGGTTGAATTCATCAAAACAACTGGCCCCAGTATGCAGAGGGTTCTCCCACATTTCTATGGCAAGGGAAAATGGAATCTGAAAGACGAAAACATAAATAAGGTCAGCCTTGGTCAAAATATACAATATTTAAATGCGCTATTGTGCAAAAACTAATTACCCAAATGAAGGAAACACCTTTCCAAAGTAAAGTGAACTGACATAAGCAATCTGTGCTACTGCAGTATCAGGACAGACTGAAATGTATCCTCCCTACCAGCACAGCTATTGAACATACATGTCAGAAACAAACACTTGCACAAACTATTCAGCATTAAATTCACTTCACTTAAAACAGATCTGCAAATCAAACTGATTTACTAACGTTTTCTACAGCAGCCATATAGTCAAAGGCAGTCCCGTCAGCAGTGTAAAAATTTAGGTCATAGGCTTTGCCATAGTGAAATTTATACTTGGTGCTGTTGGACAGTCTGGACGACAGTTCAGACAACCGCTGAAAGTTGGGTGGGTCACGTCTCGTTGCCTTTGACTCTGTATCTGCAAATAAAGTTTTAAAACTGTTAAAATTAATAAACAAAAATAAACAAATAAATAAATACAATGGTAATGTCTATTATGCATTACAAAAATAGAAGCACAAAACTCTATGTTGTTCTATAGGTTCTGTAGAGTGAATTTTATGTCTGCCCAGTCCTGGCTGCACTGTAGTCTCATAAGCAGCACAAACCATAACAGTTAAATATTGCAGTATTATTTCCAGTTGAAAAAACAGTCCACATGCACACCGACACTGTCTTCTATGTAAAGAGGTCAATACATTTCTGAAGCAATGTAAACCTACTCTCTACAACACTCTTAAAAATCTTCCTAGAGGGTGGGCATCATATCAGATGCCCTTGGAGATCCCGAAGGCACAGTCATGGCTGGAGAGGAACAAGAACTTGAACAGCTGGTACAGAGGTTTGACACCACCTCCAGAGTCTATGGAATGGAAATACATGCAGAGAATACCCAAATGATGACCAACAACACCAAGGGCATCAACACGGACCTGTCCTATCTATCCTGTCCCGTAACTCGGAGGTCGTAGGGGCACCACAGATGATTGTTTAACCAGCATACTCCATCTTTCTCTGTCCTCAGCAGCCCTGATGGCTTCGCTCAGTGTCAAACCAGTCCATTCTTGAATGTTGTCCTCCCACCTCTTTTTCGGTCTCCCTCTTCTTCTACCTCCTTGCACTGTGCCTTGCAGAATGGTCTTTCAACACGGACATCGAAGTCCAAAGCCAATCCCTCAACATAGTGCATAGCTTCAAATATTTAGGAGCAATTGTATCAGACAATGGGTCCCGACAGGAAGTCCGCTCCAGGACTGCACAAACAACTGCTGCCCTAATAAGGTTGAAGCCCATTTGGGAATACAGGACCGTCAGTCTACACTCCAAGGTAAGGTTGCTGCGCTCCCTTGTCATCTCCATCTTCCTATACTCTTGCGAAACATGGATCCTCAACACAGACGAACAACGAAGAATAAAAAGCATTGGGATGAGGTGCTAAAGAAGACTTCTGGGCATTTCCTATACCCAGCACATCACCAACGACGAAGTCCGACAGACCATCACAAAAGCCATTGGATGACACGATGACATGCTCACAGTGGTGAAGAAACGGAAATTCCGATGTATGGCCATGTCAGCAGAGCATCAGGCCTTGCAAAGACCATCCTGCAAACACGGTGCAAGAAGGCAGAAGAAGAGGGTGACAGAAAAAGAAGTGGAGGACAACATTCGAGAATGGGCTGGCTTGACACTGAGTGAAGCCATGAGGGTTGCTGAGGACAGAGAAAGATGGTGTACGCTGGTTAAACGATCATTTGTGGTGCCCCAATGACTTTCGAGTTACGAGATAAGATAGGATAGGAAACGCTCAGTAATTCAGATTTTCCTGCAAATATACATATCAATAAAATTTAATAATATATAAATGTACAAGAAAAATATTCTTTCGAAAAAAAGTTTACCAGCAAAAGGCATGTAGATGTGCCGTATGCCTGAATGAAAGGAAACAAAGGCATCAAAGTGGATGTAATAGGTCAAATCCTTATAAACGTTACATTCAGGTTCTGAAACAGAAGTAAAATAACATTTCGTCACAATTAAACACACAAAAATGAAGACATTAACAATTTGTAACCAAAACAGAAGAAAGAAAGTAAGAAAGAAGAACGAGAAAGAGTGAGAGGGAGGGCATGGAGAGCAGTAAGAAATTGTAAATAGAGATATTCCAACAAGTTTTAGAATATGGACTACATGACACACGATAACTCTTCTTGCCTCAATGACCCTAACCCAGTTCAACATCACCTTACTTTCTTCTATTCTATATACATTTTGATACCTTTGGTACCCCATGGATCAATTTGTCTGTTTATGTATGCTTATATGCACGAATCATTGAATCATGTTTGCATGCATGTACGACTAAGATTATTCATGGGTGATATAAATAATACTGACCGGAGAAAGGATGAGGTCCTCGATACTCCTCATCTTTGGGGTCTCCAGAGCTGCCTTTTTTGCCAAACTGGTAGTCAAAGTTGCGGTTCAAATCAACACCAGTGCTGGTGCCTCTCCAGCAGTAATTGAGTGAACTTTCCACATAGTCCCGCCCATCAGGATTAGCAATGACAATCGCAAAAATATCAAAATTGGATAATATCATGTGAGAATAGTTTTGAGCATAGATGTCTGCCTCTTCTGACAGTCCAGCAGTCAAATTGGTCAAGAAGTGAAAAAAACTCTCCACTGGAAAGAATTCTCGTGCATGTTCTCCATACGACAGCAAAATGTTCACTTTAGCATCTGAAGCTGCTAAATTTCTCGACAGGTCCACAAAATTTGGAATCTCAGCATTTCCTCTTTTGTAGCCGAAGTTGGTGATTCTTGTGAGTAATTGTGGATTCTGGTTTCTGGATGAATAACCATAATTAATTTGGATAAAATCGCTGTAACTGCTAGCTAGTTGGTGAAGCTGAGCTCTTACCTGGGTCACACTATGATAATTTGAATAGTCAGGCACATACACCTCATGCTGTGGTTTAACATCAACAGACATGGCCTGCTTTCCAAACAAGATGAAGATTACAATCAAGGTTTGGAAGCAAGGTACTGTTCTCCAGGTTGACATTCTTCCATAGTAAGATTGATAACAATACTGCCATCAGCTTATCATCCAGGACAGCAGCATTAGCTCAGGATCATCAACATCTACAACACAAAAAGTAACAACTAAACAAACAATACATTTACAACACATCAATTATTAGAAATATTATAATTATCTATAAGTGAAGTAAACATTTGGATCATTGATAGTAGGACATAAAAATCACAGTTATGAAGAGTGATTGAAAAGCCTTAAAGTTGTCTTTTTAAGTTTAGAAGAGACATGACTGAGGTTTATAAAATACTGCATAATTTCTATGATCCCAAAGCAACACAACACAAAGTTTACTAAGACAGACAGCTCAACCTGACTACAAGCTCACAAAGAAGACCGTTGAATTAAGTTTATTTCATAATTTTTTTCAGAGTTATTAACACTTGGAACAGTTTATCAAATGAAATTGTCACAGTTAGTACCATCAATGCTTGTAAAAAATAGTCTGGACACATTTCTATCACCAAAGAGATTCTCTGCTAATTTTGGTGATGGTGACGATTGCAGTCTTTTAAGGCGCATGAGTCCATGAAACAGTCATGCTCAATGCATTGGAAGAACAACAAATGCAATAGGAGTCCAGCCATCAGGAATAAAAACAAACAATATAAAATATTTTGTGTTGGAATTTCAAAGATGAAAGACTTAGAGGCGCGTGTTTTCATCCCTTTTTGAAAGGCGCTGAAGAGCGACTCTGTTTTAAATTCACAGAAAGTTTGTTCCAAAGATGGGTTGCTTAATTGGCAAAAGCACAAACACTAATTGTCTTCTTGTTGGTATTGCCAGCTCACACACTGGATATTTTAAGCCTCATATAGGCATATTTCTGGTTCTGGTGAAGTATGCTGCTACATCCATATACTGGCATAGGTTCAACGGTGGGGGTGATATGCTGCTGGTTTAAGACTCCTAGAAGAAGCTAGGGCAGTATTGTACTTCTCCAAAGATGTCGCGTCAACAACTGAATTGTCCAAATGGTTTCAGGCAGTGATGGAGCATGGAAAGAAAGATTGTTTGTATTGCTCTGTGTTGCACTGGGGAAAGGTGAAGCATCTGGTGTAGTTACGAATGTAATTGTCTATGGGGTTGCTAGAGGCGAAGTCGGCAGAAATGGAGTGTTTGGGTCTGATCAGATGGCCTGATCGCTATGGAGTCAGAAAAGTATCTGCTGGTTTAGCATCCACAAGCCCCTCAACCATGTTATGAAAAAAATGTTAAGCGGAGTTGCTCGCACCTGTCTTGGAGGGATGGGAGGTTAAAGTGTAGCTGTTGGGTGCTGACCTACATTTCGTCAAATCACGAAATAGGACTCTTTAGTGACTTATAATGTACTATACTAACTAAAAAAAACTACGAGGAGTTCGAAAACGTGCTTGGATTATTTTGTCGTAGCGTATATTGTTTGATATATACTCCCAAAAAATCGACTTCCCCCCAAAAAAATTCTTCGGCAAGTTTCGGAAAGTGACGTCACAAACGTGACCGGTTTGGTTGGTAGTGTCTAGTGTGTTATGTTGGTTTGAGATTTGGCGCAGTGCAGTTTAGCGTATTTACTGATTAAATGTCGATTTTATTTATTATTATAGTTAATTTGTAAAGGATAGCATATGCACTATTAAAAAAATGCCAGCTCAAATGTGTGTTGTCGGTGGATGCAGCAATAGATCATGCCAAGAAACATCGCTGCATCGTTACCCGAAAGATACTTCGTTATGTCCACCTTGGAACCGTTTTGTGTTAGTACTCGGAAAGATTTCTCCAAGGGAAATGCACACACTGTTGTGTGCTCCTCACACTTAAAAGAAGACAATTTTACCAATCTTCTTGAATATTCGAAATTCACGAAAATGATCCTTCTCAAACCTGGATCCATATACCGACTATCAAGCCAGCAGTAGGCCTACTATCGGTACCGAGTCGGAGTAGGCCTACACCAGCAGTCGACTCTCACCCTAGCAGTGATGCCACAACAAGAAAGAGAAAGAGAAGTCCCATTCTTCTTATGAAGCTAAACCTTGCGAGAGAGGTTAATGATGGGGTTAGATGATGGGGTTAATGATGAGGTTAGAGGTCACACTCTAAATAGTTTAGTGAAAATTGTGTGCGGGAGATTTGGGGTGGTGGAGATAGGGTAAATCAGAGATCACTGATCAGATAGCATTAGCAGTGCCAGCAGTTTCCACAATTACTTCAATCAGGCCTACGGCAGTACTAAGCTTACTAATAGTAGCACTATTGACTGTAACTTTTAAAAAATACTTTTTACGTAGGACTGTATTGTAGACCTAAACCAAATTTTAAGTGCAGAGAATTGGTATTCACATTTCAGTGTTAGTTTTCTGTTTGTAATGTACGAGTGCAAAATAATAATATCAAAACATTATTCTGCATTTAGTGGAAATACAGTTTTTCCTCTGCTTATCTTTGTTAAATCCATTAGGCATATCGTGTCCTATTGTACTGACCATGTTCAATTTAACAGATCTATCGAAAAATATAAAACTTGAAATGTACATCACAAAAACAATAACATTATTATTATTATTATTATTATTATTATTATTATTATTATTATTATTATTTCATGCAAATGAAACATGATTAGCATCATACAAATAATAGTAATAAAATTTGAAGACATTTATTATGACTAAATAAATGTGGATGAAGAAAAATACAAAATACAATTACTGAATTAGGCTTGAGCTCAACACAAACTGAGAGATTGGTCCTTTTTGTGACGTCACTTACGTCGAGCGGGGAAAAGCGAAAAGTTTCCGGTAATCTCCGGAATTACCCGTGAGTCATCACTACCCAACAGCTACACTTTAAATCTTTTCAAGAGATTGATGACAAAGCCTGGGTCTTTGACCAGGGCAGTATCTGGTTTTATGCCCAATTTGTAGGGAAATAGAACAAACAGTAATTTGTAATAGTTTAGTTTGTGTACCAGTTTGGCTAGGGCATAAAAGCAGGTATTGCCCTATACAGCAGTATCTGGTTTTATAGTATAATATACTATACTATACTATACTTTACTATACTATACTTTACTATACTATACTATACTATACTATACTATACTATACTATACTATACTATATCATCATGCTACTTTCACTTCAGTTGCAGCACAGAACGACCATCTATTTGTTTGAATTGTGTTTAACTGATAAATAGTTTATTGACTACAAAATGCAATGCACTCCTCTGTGAAAACTGTGCAGCAACTCAAGTTATTTTTCGGAGTGGCACTCTAAATGTATAACCAACCTGTGGGGTGCTTTCCCTGTTCTTCGTTACTTTCACGCCTACCCAGGGGAGAATATCCTCAAAATTGTGCTATCAAGACATCCAACTAGAGATAAGTATAAGACTAATCAAGACTCTTGCAGTATAGGAATAGATTTATTACATTCACGGTACTGATTGTATTCCTTTATCTTATTGACTTTTATACTACCAATCTTTATTTATAATAGTTAAAAATGACACTTAAAGAATTATGGCAAACGAAGATGTGGAAACTTGAGAGTTCCAGATGGTTGGGTTTGTTCTGGATGATTTAGGTAAAAAGGCAGATTTCTGGATATCAACGGCGCATGCGTTGGACTGAGGGGTGTAACTTTCTCTGGATAAATTCGCTCCAGCGAGGTGATTTTCAGCAGTTTGCTGAGATTCCGTATAGGTCGAACATAATGGTAAGGGTGTCTTGATTAATTTGAGATTGTATCCTAAGTGTAGACTGCATTTTACTCTGTGCTGGAAATGTTAAAAATGATAATTTGATTGATTTGTAGGTAATCTTTCAATGCAATAGTTGATTTGTAGTAAATCAGTAGAAATTACAATGCAATATTATTTATCATTTTTCGTCTCTTCTTTTGTTTCCAGATTCGCTTTATCTTGATTCAGAACCGAGCTGGCAAAACAAGGCTAGCAAAGTGGTACATGCAGTTTGATGATGAGGAAAAACAGAAGCTAATTGAAGAGGTTCATGCAGTTGTCACAGTTCGAGATGCGAAACACACTAATTTTGTGGAGGTATGTACAGAAGCACAGTACACACCCCCTTTTTAAAGCTTTTATTTACATTTTCATAATAATTTATTTTACCTCATTGGTTATCACATGTCATTATGTTAAGCTTTATGACACACCCTGTCATAATAGTAACACAGGCAGAATGGTCACCCCTTGAAGCTCCTGCAGCCACTATTCCCCTGAAGCCTTAATTACCAGAAATGCCATTTCCATTTAATTCTCCCCAAACATCCCTCTTACCTGTCACCCTCGGGATCCTGGTTAAGTAAATAGATTAAAGACACTTGCTTTATAAAGATCAATAAATTGGTAGGTATGAAGCTTGGGACTTCATACCAGGGTCTGCTTTGGTAGCGAGACAGTTCCACCTGGAGATCTGACATTGAGCAAGTACTCTCACTCACAGAGATACACAATTTTTTACCACAATTACCTTCTAGGCTTCTGTACAAAATCATGGATTAAAAACTGTGGTATTATAAGTCAGAATGGTTGAGAGCTGAGTGTGAAATTACATTCCTGTTTCTACTCATAGTTCTTTTATTTTTCAGTTTCGCAACTTCAAAATTGTATATCGACGCTATGCTGGACTCTACTTCTGCATCTGTGTGGATGTGAATGACAACAACCTGGCCTACTTAGAAGCTATTCATAATTTTGTGGAGGTCTTGAATGAATTCTTCCATAATGTGTGCGAACTGGATCTGGTGTTTAATTTCTACAAGGTAATAATATAAAAACAATCCTATTGGCAATTATTGTTTGGTTGTTTTTACTCACCTGCATGCAGCAATGTCAATGTACTCACCACCACCCCACGTCCCCATTCACCCCTTCCAATAACTTTTTTCCAAGGATTTTGCAAATCTGTACAAGATGAGTCATAAATAATCCATCCACTGTCTGCCTGAACCTATTTCATGTATCACAACCAAACTTGGTATGATGATCATTTCACTTTTTCCCTAAGTTATTCATATTGAACGAATGATTCTTTGATGCATAGTAGGTATCCTATCCTGTAACTGAAAGGTCGTTGGGGCACCACAGATGATCGTTTAACCAGCGTACTCCATCTTTCTCTGTTCTCAGCAACCCTCATGGCTTCATTCGGTTTCAAACCAGAACATTCTTGGATGTTTGTCCTCCCACATCTTTTACTGTTTCCCCTTTCTTCTGCTTCCTTGCACTGTGCCTCGCAGGATGGTTTTTGCAAGGCCAGATGCTCTGGTGACGTGATCATACTATCGAAGTTTAATTTGTTCACCACTGTGAGCATGTCATCATGTTATCCAATGGCTTGTGTGATGGTCTGTCGGACTTCGTTGTTGGTGATGTGCTGGGTATATGAAATTCCCAGAAGTCTTCTGTAGCACCTCATCTGCATGCTTTGTATTCTTCGTTGTAGATCTGCTGTGAGGGTGCAAGCGTATAGGAAGATGGAGATGACAAGATGATAGGTATTAATGAGACAAACATACCAAGTTTGGTCAACTTTGCGTCCAGGTCACTGGAGCTGTCAAAAATCAATTCATGTGGGTATTTTGAAGTGACCTTGAGCCTAAACTATGAGAGATACCAAATTTTATATATAGAGATTAACTAGTTTGATCTTTTTTCATATATATATATGTTCCATTTTGGCATTGATTTTGAAAGTCGGTCATTTTAGGCCTTACAAAGACATGAAGAATGTGTTATCATGCATTGCTTATTTGACCCACAGTCAGTACACATCAACATTAGGTTATTTGATCATACATGATCATAAGAAGTCATGTGAAGGCCAAGTTCATATAACATCAAAGTTATCTTAAAATCGTGTGTTTTTTGGCATAAAACAACTTTTGCTGTAGAGTGTAGTTTATTTGATTGTACATGAGTGTCCATGTGGAGCTGGAAGTAAAGGTCAAGATCAAAGTCAGTATTGCTTTGCATTTTAATGCCTTTGTTTCGTTTCAGTTTTTCTATGCACTCATTTTCATATAGAATTTTGTAAGTTCCATAAGGAGCATGGGAGTCATATGGGCTTAGTTAAAAGTTAGGCTATTAGTATTGGAGAATGTATTTGGTCTTGGATTATCAGGACCTGTTAACTTAAATTGAAGAAAAGTTTCCTGTGCTGTTTTTAATTGAAAAAGACCTCCATGTTCCCACCTGTTGTAGCTCGTTTGATAGCTAGCTGTACATTTGTTGTTTATTTATCATTGTGTTCTATTTCATTCTTGGTGAACAAATGTTGTTGTTTTTTTCTTTGTTCTTTGTATCTGTCCAGATCAAGTAACATTGTAAGTTATTATTATTTATTTTGTTTCCTATCCTATCCTGTTGCATAACTCGGAGGTCGTAGGGGCACCACAAATGATAGTTTAACCAGCGTACTCCATCTTTCTCTGTCCTCAGCAACCCTGATGGCTTCGCTCAGTGTCAAACCAGCACATTCTCGAATGTTGTCCTCCCACCTCTTTATTGGTCTCCCTCTTCTTCTACCTCCTTGCACTATGCCTTGCAGGATGGTCTTTGCAAGGCCTGATAATCTGGTGATGTGGCGGTACCATCAGAGTTTCAGTTTCTTCACCACTGTGAGCAGGTCATCGTGTTGTCCAATGGCTTGTGAGGTGTGTGATTGTCTGTCGGACTTCGTCGTTGGTGATGTGCTGGGTATAGGAAATGCCCAGAAGTCCTCTGTAACACCTCATCTCCATGCTTTGTATTCTTTGTTGTAGATCTGCTGTGAGGGTCCATGTTTTTCAAGCGTATAGGAATATGGAGATGACAAGGGAGCGCAGCAGTCTTACCTTATTTTGTGTTTACAACTAAATATTTGTTTGCTTTGTCTGCAGGTGTACAGCGTTGTGGATGAGATGTTCCTAGCTGGAGAAATCAGAGAAACAAGTCAAACAAAAGTGCTAAAACAGCTTTTGATGCTGTCATCCTTGGAATAAAGTGTACACATCTTCATTAGAACATTTCTTCTTGGGTGTTTATAATTGGTTGTAGCAGTGATATGCGTGAAAGTATGAATTTGAACGAGAAGTGTGAATGTTTGAATCTCATGTTGAATAGGCTATTTGGTTCACATTAGTGATGTTCAAATAGATTGTTTGGTGAGCTTCATGCTATATACAGCATAAAGCTCACCAAACAATCTATTGTAGGTTGTAATAGAGATTAGGAGAATTCTGTATAGCTGCTACTAGTCTTTAGAGCAATTACTTTTTTTTTATATTAAAGGTTGAAGTTCTAATAATTTTAAATTATGTATTGCTACTTTACATAATGCCATTAGTTTGGTAGTATAATTCACTTGAAAAATGCATCAAAATAAAAATGAAATGGTTGCACATGGTAGGTGATTTTGTTGTGTGAAAAACAAATTTGCATTCTGTTTGTGCAATATTTTGTTCATTAAACTTATTTTAAGCCTTTACATCGTTTCCATGTTCGTTTTAAGACATTCCTTGTGTGGATGCGCTAGCGACAGACCAAATTATTTTGATTGTGACATGAATAACTTAGATTGGGTTGAATTGTATTATTAATTTAACTGTCGGTATTCTTATAGATGTAGTGTAAAAGTTAGAGCAATCAGTATTATAGATGTAGTTTTAAAGTTAGAGCAATCAAATTCTTAGCATGTTTGTCAAGCTAAACCTAGAACAAGGCAATATTTTTAATCAGGTATGCCTTTGATGCGGATGTTGTTTAGTTATCAGTTTCATATTGGCTTTTGATGTTATTAATCAGGTGGCTTGGTTTGTGAGTTTGCGGAGGAGTGAATGGTTTTTGCACCCTCCCTTTCCCTCTATGCTTGTATAATTATTACATTAAACATTTGGTTTTAAGAAAAAAAAATGTTTGAATTGAAACTCAGGATTTGCCGTTTCCTTTATTATTTTTATGTTTTACCCATCTCTTACTTGCACACACATCACATTTACATCTCAAGAAAAGGTCATTCATGAACACCAGTGCAATAAGATTTTATGTACTGTTTATTGTTTTGCTTAAATGTGAAGCAAGCAAATACAACTAAATTTGTTTGTATTCAGAAACTGGAATGTTCAAAACATTAGGGTCTTTAGGTTAGATTAAAATACATGATTAATACATGTTCACTGTTGTGATTTGCAAGTACAACAGAGGTGAATATCAATCAAATACTGATCTTTGAAATAGTGTTACAAGGCTTGAATTACATAGTTAAATGCACTAGTCATGTGAGAACCCATATTGGGTTCACATTCTGGATCAAGTTTGAGACGCGAACAACAGAGGTATACTCCAAAATTGAATTTGTATACATCTATGAAGCTCACATTACAAAATGAACGAAAATGGTACAACCAGTTCAAGGATACTGAATCAATATACAGAGTTTCAGAAATTGGGGAAAAAGTGGATGACATTTTATTATTATGAGCATTTTTTTCAATGGGGACCATTTCTTTTCTTCACACAAAATAGATCAATAGATAATACTTTATGCATTCCACACTCATCAGTTCCACACTACATTTTACAAATATGGTTACCGCTGCTACTTTCTGTTCATATTGACTTACCACTATGTAATGCATGCACATACAAACACAAAATTCGTGTAAAGTGCTTACTATAGAACGTTTTACACTCGTTATTAATATCTACCTCAGACTTTTAATTATGAAGCTGCAAGTAGACACGATGATATTATAGTTATGTGTAAATTATAGTTACATGTAGAATTTTTAAAAATTGGTTCGTCCATATTGCCCTGTGTTTGTCAAACTTTTGGTTTGTTCAACAGCACCATGTATAGACTGCATTTGATGTGGAGCTACTGTACAAGAACTTGATCGAGGTTACTTCATGATAATGTAGTAGAGTATAATACAGTGGTGAAAGATTAAACTTCCATACACATTTAAATCAATAAAACAGAGATAATCATGACAAAATAACATATTCCCAGAGCTGCCAACCACTACGGAACGTCCGTAGTTTCTCCGGAAAATGTTCTTTAATTCCGCAACTACGCCATTTCAAGAAATACTACGGAAGAAAAATTTCAAAGCATACCTATTTTTTTACAAGTATCGAAACAAAGCCGCGAGAGACGTAGGCCTACTAGGCTTTCGTCAATATCATAGACTTTCGTATAGCGCTTTGCGTGTGCGCTATTTTTAGCTCGGCAGCCACTGCGCTGTAGACTGAGAGAGAGAGAGAGACCACAGTCATGTCCTGTGATCCCCGTGTTTCCTTCAGGCGATTACACGCAAGGACTCGCGATTCCTCGCCGCGTATGGTGTTTCCTCGCACACTTATTAAATGCCTGTGAACCTATAACTGACAATGTTGTTGTTTTTTTTAATATAAATAGCAGCTTTAACAATTTGGTTTTAAACCAATGCAGTATCCATGCCATTAGTACATGTAGTGAGCCATTGGGTTAGCTTTTCCGAACAAAATGTTAAAACTGTTGTTTTTTTTCAGGAACATTTCTATCATTTTAAAAATAAATATTTGAAAGTTAATGCTTTTTGTGTTGGTGTTTGGTTTTTATTTAAGCTAATATCAACATTTTAAATAATGCTCATTTTATCATGTGAAAATTCTTGTTCGTACATTTGCTACTGAAATTGAGCTGAAACTACGGATATTTTTCTTTGTTTGCTACTGAAATTTTTTTTAGGGGTTGGCAGCTCTGTATTCCACACAAACACTCGCACACACTTCAACATATCTTGGTGACTTCAACAATGGTTTTTCATTTAAAAAAACAAAAACTATACATGCAAGCAGTTAATTTAAAACATCAAAGTCTGCAGCTTCGAAAGTTAGATATGACTCACATTCTCTCTTTGCCCTAATATTGCAGTCAACTAGACACTAGCTCAGCTATTTTTATATTTGTTATATCCACTAGTAGTGGGTAAGAAATATACAGATTTTGAGTGTTATTCTCCCTTTGCTTAGATCTGAAATTTTCTGGGTAATAGTTTCGGTGGGAATAGAGATGGGGTTAACATTGCTACACGCATGTGAGTAAAAAAAACAACAACAAAACTCTTCGCATAGATGTGAAAAACTTTCAAAAAAGTGTTTTGCTGTGTTCCGTTCTCTCTTTGGTGGGATGTAAATTAACCCCTATATGTTGATTATTGTCGGGCCTAATGGGTAAATGCGACCACTGAGAAGTATACTCCAGGGCAAGGAAAGACTGATGCCATCACTCCAAATTATCACACTGCCCTTTGACACTGCATTTTCTGTTACCAACAACACTCAATGGCTGTTTCATGAACAACTAGAACTATATCTAAATACCAACAACCCACATGCATAACCATTCTTATTACACATAAACACCTAAACAGCTATGCATCAAAAATGAAAACTGTTTACAAAGCTTACTATATAAATTAAAACTAATAATTGAGCAAATCTGCCAGAATCACAACCTTGAAATTTGGTAGCTATTAAAAAATTTTGCTTGCAAACTTTCTTATGAAATAAGCTATACAAGCTTTATAATGACTCAACCATATTTATGACTAACCTATTAATTTAGGCTGAATGAATAGAAATCAATTATGACTCAAAGAGTGTGATATAAGATACTGTTTGATTGAGCCCAGTCTAACAAATAACCAGTTTTCGATAAATTATATATATATTTTAAAAAAAAATTGTTTTGAAACATATTTACAGTAATAGTTTCCTGAAAACATGCAGAGCAGGTAGAAGTGATGTAAAAACACTCATATTTACACCAATATTATGTGCTGCACCCAACATCACCTGTATTTATGCGTGCTATTCTATCTGGATATAGAAAATTGCTAGAAAAGAGGAAAAAAAGTTCTGATTTCACAACATGGATTCAGTAAGTTTGAGGATGACTATAAAAAGACAAAATAACACAAGGAATCCACTATCAAGGTGTAATCATTTACAACACATTGAAATTGGATCGGGTTAATAAAGCTCCAGACAAAATAAAGTACAAACATGAAATAAGAACACAGTTGCGGCAAAGGTTTTGCACTTTGCTTCTCAATTTGATGAGAATTTTCATTCAGAAAGATGTGCCCCACCTTACAGAGAGCTCTGGCACAAGTCATGTTCATACAAACTGCGATAGAAACTGATAAAATGTCCTTTTCTGAGGGTTGTGTCAAAGTCTCCCGTAATAAAAACATTTATTTCAATTGCACAGACTATTGCTCTTTGGTTCTTAATTAAGTCCCTTTATTAGATCAGTCACCAACCCAGCCAAATAATCACAGTTGGGTGAGGGTAATAAAACTTTGATTAAAATCCAATCATGTTGTTATGTCTTATCTATTTGATTCTTGTGATTCTCAGTTTATCAAAGGCCACAAAAGCAGCCACACAAATGAATATGATAAATGATAATTAGAAAGCGGCCGTTTCCTGCATAGCTGCACTGCAGAGCATTAACTCCATTAAAAGGCTAAAGCAGCTATACCTACAAGCATGCAGCAAAATGATCCCAATTACCACTACCAGTAGAATATGCCTTACACAATTCTGACTTTGTATCGTCAGCTCTTCAAAACTGATCTTGGAAATCACATGATTTGAAAGGAATGCGAGCAGCATCACGAGATTTGGGGGAAATGGAGCGTGGTGAGTGCTGTCCAGATTGCAGCCTTTTCACTGGCTTGCCTGGTGATCTGGGGCTGCCAGGAGCAATGGGGCCATGACGCAGAATCTGGTGAGGCGTCAAACCCTTAGACGTGCGCAAATGGAAACACTCACTGCGGGTTTCCTGCCCTGCTGGCTTTGACTGAGTGTGCATGTGAGGGAATGCTTCGCCCTTGGTGTTGGTGGACTCACAAAGGGGAGAAGATGATTTTTCCTTGTTTCGTCGCTGCCGGGAAGGAGTCAAAACATCTTCTATGGTCTGCATCAATGAAGAGCTTAGGTCGATGTTTGACTTCTGCCCCATCAACAACACTTCATGTTGGACAGCATCATCTCTGTATTCTGTCATGCTGGGTAGGCTTTTAGGATGGTGCTGGTGAATTTGGGGCACATTGGATCTGATCTTTGGCTCTCCAGCTGCAGCTTCATCGGACTCATCGCTGGTTCTTCTCAATGCTTTCTGAGCCAGCTGACGATAATAATCAGCAGAAGGGGCATCTCCCTTACCAGTGGTAAAGATGGTGGGTATCCTGACAGGTGATAAACCTCTCTTTCTGTCCTGCAGGTTGTGAACTGAAGAGTTGAGAGCGGATTGGTCAAGTGAAGAGGAGTTGTCCAGGCTGCTGTTGATGCTGCTATTGATCTGGCGGACATTCTGTGCTACACGACCAGAATTGCTCTCTTGGATTCGTGCAACACTGTCATGTTTTGGCAAGCGCACTTCGGCCCTCTTTAAGGTAACAGAGGCCTTGGATGCTAAAGTAGTTGATTTAGCTGCAGGCTGCAATGGAACTGCAAATGACTCCGTATCTTTCTGCTTCACCCAGACCAAACCATCATCTTCTTCTATGTCATCATTTTCCAATTTTGCACTTCTTTTAGAAGTATCCTGACTTGCCCCTTCAGCCATGAATGACGCTGTCTCCATGGATGTTTCTTCCTTAACAGGACTGCAGTATTGCTCTGTAAAACTCTGGGTCTTGTCCTTTTTAAGTCCCTGGGAAGATGATCCTCGGTCTTTGCGGAATGAACAGCGAGAAAGGTGATCCTCCCTGTTGAAAAAGCTGCGACTGTGTGACAATTCTCCTTTGTGTGGTGAAGACTTCACGGACAGAGCAGAGTCCTTGACATTAGGAGGCAAACCTGAATCCAAGAAACCTGCACGGTGGAGAATGCGATGCGTTTCAGCTGAAATGTGGAGATGTGCAGTTTGCTTCGGGCGTGGGTTTGACAGAACATGCATGCTGTGGGAACGAACTGCAGGTTTTTCCACCAAAGGCCCAGACTTCAAGTCTTCAGTAGACATGCTTTTCACAGACCTAGGTGGTGCTGTTGCCAGACTGTTCTCTACAGTTCCATCCTCGGATTGGAGACTGTGGGTGTCGAGGTCTGAATGCATGATATAGGTCATGTTGAGAGACTGAGATTGGTGACCTATATTGTTTGCTGATTTGGATTCTGCCAAATCCACTAAAGAACCTTTTCCACTATCAATGGACAAAGTGCGATCTATGGCTCCCCTGACCTGGTTTGATCTAGAACTAGTTGCGGACGATTCTGAAGCTGTGCTAAATAAACTGTCTACACTGGTAGAAGACTGCATGGATGAACTAACATTGACAGAAACGCTGGAACCGTATGATGCCATGCTAATGTGAGAAAATGCCAACCCTTGACCCAGGCTGCGCAGCTGGCCAGCTGCTGCAGGGTTGTGGATCACGGTGCCTCCAGAGATTGTGGAAAACCCAGCCTCAGATTCAGTATCAGAACCCTGGTCATCATGACCACCTCCATCATTGTCCACTTCCATCACAGACTGGTCACCAAATCCTGATGGTGGGGGCAACACAACCTGCAACAGACTGCTCTCCATGTCCACCATGCTTCTATCTGCAGCTCCATATGACCCTTCTGAGCTCGTGATGCACATTCTCTCTTTACCAAATGTTACTTTCCCCATCATCTTACCATGCAACCCTCCTGAAATATCTCTTTCCTCAGGCTTTTGAGGAAGAGGGGGAACAATGTAGGGGATGGGTGGACCAATATCTGACTTATCAAAGCTCCGACGCAGTTTTTTTACATTCTCCGACTTCCCCTCTAGCAGGCCATTGGATAACTTGTTGGGCTGACCACGTCGCAGGGCACCATCTGTTGAAAATGAACGCCTGACCAGGATCTGCTTTGGGCGGACAGAGTCTCCACGCTGAAAGGTACGGCCTCTAGCCTGGAGCAATGAGGAGGAGGATCCATCAGATTCCAATGTTGCAGCTGTAATATCTGCATCAATGAAGCCATTGTTTAGACTTCCTGAGGATGTGTCCAACAAAGATGGGGATGACACTGTGCGGGTCATGGACGACTGAGAGCTGCCAGATTGAGCACATGATGAAACTTCCATGGCCGATTCACTCTGCTGAGAGGTGATCTCTGGGGGGCTGGTGCCAAGCATGTCCCCATCGGAAGCATCTGCTACCTCATCCTCATCATCACACACATTCTGCACAAACAAAAACAAATACTATACTCAAAATAATAGGGGAAAAAAAAATATATCAAACAAACTTTTTAGTACATCACATTTCTGACAATCTTAACAGACCCAGTCATGCGAATGACATACTGAACTGAATCAGAAATCGGTTGTAAACAATAATATTAATTGTACCTTTATTTACTGCCATCAGAGTAGGGTTGAGTGAACAATCAATATATTAAACCTAAAAATAGGAGTTGTTTATAAACCCTAGAATCTAAAATGGCTCAGAGCGTACCTTTTCTTTGCTTCCACTCAATCTCTTGAAGATGTGTTTAGCCTTGGTTGACTTTCGTAGTCCACTGCTACAAAGGTTGCTACTGGCTGTGGATTTGCATCTGTCAGACAGTGGGAACAAGCTACATAGCAACAAATTAATTACATTTGGCAATAAAATGACATAAATTAATATTTTATTTATAAATTTGTCATTAATAAGCATACTTACTATAACTCAACATGTGCAACAATTCAGTCATTGCTTAGTAACCGCCCTTATAATGGAAGTTATAATAAAACAAAAAAAACACTGAGTGGCTTCCCCTCCAATCCGCTATTCATGTGCCAAGCATCCACACTGGTGCCTTACAGCTCACAGCCAGCACTAATAAATCAGATCTTAAAAGGCATTAGCGGGGAAAGAGGGAGGGAAATTAGAATTGAGTCACGGTAAGTATGCTGATTAATAATAAATGTATAGATAACATCTTAATATTAATTTCACATGCTGACCATGACTCAAAATGTGCGGAATAGCAAAAAAAGGAATGAGGGAAGCACTCACCCATTTATATAGAGAAGACTTAGACATCGTATGTTGTGCCACCAACACTGATGACACTCCAAATGGGCCGTCCATGCGAGTCTGACGAGTGTCCCTCAGATAATGACTGATTAACAGGTTAGAACACCACCAAAATGCAGCCTACAAAAGAGCTTCCATTCGGACCAAATGTAACGCTAGAGATGCAGCCCAAGCCCTAATCTCATGTGCTCTAGCTGCAGAAAGTGGAATGGTGTTCAATCCTTCTTCCTCAGAAGCAGAATAGTCTTTCTATTCTCAATTATGACCTTAGTAAGCCACCTGGCCAGCCTTGGTTTGGCTATATCCCTCGAGTATATGTGCTTGAGAGAGATAAATAATCTTCTCTTCGCA
The DNA here is from genome assembly GCA_036898135.1 of Oncomelania hupensis. NCBI lineage: Eukaryota > Metazoa > Mollusca > Gastropoda > Littorinimorpha > Pomatiopsidae > Oncomelania > Oncomelania hupensis. The sequence continues at coordinate 66,843,469 of CM072513.1, read as the reverse complement.
GGAGAGCAATAAGCTTTAGTGCGCTTAAGGTACTCGTGTAACACTCTGACAGTGCAGTTAACTAAGTAGGGGTCATGCTGGGGCAAAATGTTAGAGAGGAGATGAATGAAAGCCACTACGGATGGGTCACCAGGAGTCTGATTCTTTGCTAGGAACTCCAGGAGGAACCTTGAAGACACAAGATTACGTCTGACCTTAGACCCGAGAAAGCATACGCCTCACTGCTCTGCCTGACAGAGCAGAGAGGAAACGCATCTTCAGCGACAGATCGCTAAGGGAAGACAAATACAAGGGCTTGACGTTAGGCCTCCCTAGGAATGCCAGTACGAGGAACAAATCCTAGGCCGGTATTCTCCTAGAAGAACTGGCCTGACGCAGAGCACATCCTTTGATGACGTCAGTCACGACCCACGAAGAGCCGAGGAGAGCAAAACCAATTTGAGAAAGGTCCGTTCGGCTGGCCCACCGACACACCTTCTGAGAGGAAGCTGACAAGCGAAGTTAGAAACGCCAGATGATTTGCTATCTTAACCTCAGAAGGTGAGCACGGATCGACATGCGCTGAATGGGACCAGCAAATCCAACGCTTCCAATGAGAAATGTACACTCCTTTTGTAGAAGAGCGGTGCGCCTCCTCTAACAGAGAAAGCGCTGCCTCTGAGACACCTCAGCCACTAGAGATCATCTGACAGTAGCCATGCGAGCAGAGACCGAACTTCTGGATTTTCGTGACTGGGTGAGAAATGCCCGAGCGCCGCTGAAGCAGAGACCTTGGACCGACAGGGAGGGGCATGCATCTGCCCCAAGAAAGATTGAACAGATCTGGGAACTACGGCTGAGCTACCAGAATTTGCTTTGGCAACTCTTGCTCCGCCTTCAGAAGCACTTGAGGAATAAGAGCAAACGGGGGTAAAGCGTAAGTTTCCAGACTCATCTAAGGAATGGCCAATGCGTCCACTGCCCATGCCTGGCTGTCAAGCACAGGGAAGACAAATAGAGACAGTCTGCTACTGAAAAGAGTATCGATGGTTTGAACCAAGCCTGCCAAACCAGAAGGAGCACCGAAGTCCACTCCATATTGAGAACTGAATGCCGCCGGCTCAAAACATTGGTGGACCCCTTGATGTACTGAGCCACCAGAGAAAGATTGGAATCCAGCATGAGAAGCAGATGTTCTACCTGCTCCGAAAGGAGAGGTGAATACGTACACCCTTGATGGTTTATGTAAGCCACCACAGTGGAATTGTCTGAACGAATCAGAATCGATCAACGGGAAAGGTCTGGCAAGAAGCGAAGAACTGCCAACCGAACTGCTTCTATTTCCAAACTGATGTGCCAAACCACTTGTTCCCTCTTCCAAGCCCCAAGCGCTGTCAGGAGGCTCTGTGCGCTTCCCAACCGAACAAAGAAGCATCCATGAAGATTTCCAATATTGGAGTCACAAGATATTGCAAAAACCCGAGACAGCCACAACAGGTCGTGCCACAGTTTCAACGCCTTTCTGAAGGGTAAGTGACACAGGCAGAAGGAAGTCCTAGGAGCTACCCCTGGACCGGGCGCTTGCACAACCCTGCTAGTGGTACTAACTGTGAGAGACTCGAAAGATCCCAGAATGGCCGCCATAGTCCGAGTAAACACCAAGTCCCAACTCTCTATCGCAGAGAGAAGTGACTGTAGCTTCTGTACCCGCACACCAGCTCAATGCCTATGTGAGCAGCACTCTTAGGTTCACCCCCACATTTTTCTGGTTGCGGGCTATTTATAGCTTGCCTACACCCTCCCTTCCAGTGAAAGGAAATGAAAGAAGCACTGGCGAAGCTATTTATAGCTAGCCTGGCTGAACTAACCTCAAAACCTAAAAGCTTTGGTTGAGTCTGTGTGCCCGACTCTGCTCTGGGCGAACTGACCAAGTCAGAGAATCAAACTCCATCTCTAGATACAAAAATCTCTGGGATGGTTTAACTTCACCAGGTTGATGGGAAAACCCAGCTGGCTTGCCCAGTGCAGCATCAGTCCTGTGTGTCTCTTGCAAAGAGTTCGATAGCAGGCCTTGACCAGCCAATCGGCCAAGTAGGCTGAAAAGCATACTGCTCTCCATCGCCGCAAGTTCCTTCACTACCCTTGTGAAGACTCAAGGGCTCAAGGATAGGCCCAATGAGAGCTGGAACGGAACTGGAAGGTCTTCTCTTTCTACACAAATCTGAGCCACCACCTGTGACTTGGATGAATCAGGATGTGGAAATATGCATTGGCAATAGAAGGTCCAGGCAGGCGGGCACGAGTCACAAGAGGCTCTGAAACCACCGCAGCAGGCGAACCTTCAAGAGCTTAGCGACCCCACAAAAAGAAATAGGTACTTTAGATCCCGGCGCAGAGGAGGACTTACCTCTTTAATGCGCTGTGATAATTTAGAAGATCCAAAAGGGGTAGTAATGGGTAGCTGCGAGACATTCGGCCATCATCTACGAGTAAAATAAACCTCACAAAGCTAACGCTCACCTGAAGACAAACAACCTTCCCAAAGAGAAAAAGCAAACCGTAGCTTACCACAGGTAAGGTCAAAAGAAGCTAACACAAGCTCAACTAAACACATCAAAACAAGCGAAGTCAATACAAAACTTGTAAAGCACAAGTGTAGAGGGCAGAGAACACGTCTGAACCAAGCAGACGCCAGAAAAGATCTGATTTATCAGTGCTGGCTGTGATCTGTAAGCCAGTGTGCATGCTTGGCACTTGATTAGTGTAAATAGTGGGATGGAAGGGAGGCCATTCAGTTTTTTTGTTCTACAGGGTGTTCCAAAAGTCTTGGGCACATTTTGACATTGAATATTTCCTAAACTATTAAGGATATAAAAACGCATCTGGTAAATTCAGAAAGCTTGTAATCTCAATTTTTACATGGAATGTTAAAAGATGTTCAATGTGAGGACCATTGGTCACACGACACACATCAAGCCGATAGTCAAATTCTTGCCAAACGCGTCCCAGCATTTTCTAGTTGAGTGAACGCCATTAATGGGTCTGAAAAGAAATTTAAAAAATCAACAGCTGTACAAAAAACTTAATGTAATTAGCTTTAAAATGGCACAACTTTTATCTTACTACCATTCATAGTAATTGAGATATGGGGACTTCAAATGTGCCCAAGACTTTTGGAACACCCTGTATTATACTTTCAGTTAAGAGGGTGAGTCATGGTCAGTATGTGAAATTAATTTATAAATATATATTTCTAATTAGTTAACTGAGAATGCACACTCAACCTATGAACCATAAACAGCAGCGAATTAAATTAGTTCTTTATGAGTTTTTGTAATTATTTATCTCCCCTTCATGCTCCACAACCCCGCATCTTTGAAAAAACCCACAACATTCAACTTTTTAAAAATAAATATCTATTAACTAAATGTCGTACTTACTGGATAAAACACACAGAAACAGTATTTTAAAATCACATTAAAAAAAACAAAACCTAACAGAAAGCTCAGTTAAAAATAAGGAAAAATAATAAATAATAAAGAACAAAATAAACACAAACACAAACCTTTAAACAGAAATGAAACTTTACCAATATTGCAATTTAATAATATAAGCTTTATCAATATTGAAAGTTAATACTGAAATGATATTGAAAGTTTTATTGTAATATAATTTATAAATATAACATTGAATTCATAATGGTATTCAGATCCCATGTGGATCAAACAGTGACGAAACAAAAGTACTTGATAATTGAAGTAATAGAGTGGAAACCAATTCAGTTATTCACACAGCAGTTCTTGACAAATCAAAATAGGACTTAAATGGTACATTTCCTATATCATGAAATTGTTTTAATTTTTTATTACTTTGTTTCTTCTTTCATTCAAATATTGGTACCAAGTGCAAGAATGCCCAAACAAAGGAGTTTATATTAGGTAGTCAAAAGCCATTTTTAAAAAATGATTTCCTCATCACAAAACTGACATAGATTTAAAGAGCTTTTCATTCTGAACACAGTGGTATATTTTTTTTCCCCATAGGGCAAATAAATAAAAAGTTATTAATGTTTGAAAATGCCGAATGTTGGTGGTTTTTTGGCAACGTTTTGGAATTGAAGAAATTGACAACTTTGGAGTCTCAAAGTGAAGCCAATATTGATACCAGAAAGCTGATTTTTGACAGGTAACCCCTTCATATGTTATACTCCAACTCCAAGCCCAATTTTCTTCAGGCCTATCCCATGTAATGTTCAACCGTTTTGGTGCTTCAAAGTTGGGAAATCATCAAATTCGCAGTGCGCGCCGGCAAATTATAGGCCTACTAGTGTGCTACTACGCTCAGCACTCGTGTCACTGAATAGGCCTACGAGTTGGGCATGGCCGCAAGAATTCCCGAACACCGTTTGGTTACACTTTTCTACGGCAAAGCGCTCCGCAATACAGTAATGCACAAATTAATAAATACCCTAGTTTTATAAAGGAAAGTCTGCTCTTTATTCCTTGCTAATTTTTAAACTTCTAGTTAAAATCAAACTTACATCAAAATCGCTTTATCCACTTTGTTCGGCTCGTAACAAAAGATTTACACACGAGAGCCCACCATATTTATATGTAAATGAAGCTAAGTATCCGAACTTCTCATTGGTTCTTATTTTTAGGCCATCCAATGAAGTATCGCAAAGCGCTTAGACTTTGAAACGAGCCCCTCTCAGCAAACGACGCTGACAACTTTTTCCGCACCGCCATTCAGCGCTCGGATAGGGGCGTATTCAAAAGCTGTTTTCTCGGAATCTTTCGCATAAACATGCATTAAAAACAACACAGATGTAAAGATAAAGCTTTCAATTTTTATTTGAATACAGCCACTGTTCGTTTTAATGCAGTTTTACATTAATAATAAGTGTTGAAAGTGAAGTCAAAACTGGGTCAAAACTGGCGAGCGGACAAGAGCCAATGAAGGGCTTTGACTACCTATTTATATGTTCTCAAACCAATAAATACCTTTTTGATTTTCTGTTGCTAGCTGGGCTAAACAAGTTGAGCTTTTTACGCATGCTCTTGTCATTCTGTACTTCAGGTTTAGGAGTGGCACCAAACAAACTAGGCGTCCCTTGATTCATAAACATCATGGCTGTAGAAAAACACAAATACCAAGCTGAACAAAAAAAGTAACAGCAACAAAATGATGTAATTTGGTGTTTTAAAAAACAACAACTAACAAACACACCAAATAAACTGTAAAAGCAACAAAGGCCAAGAGCCCAAAATTGAACCAGGACAGTCAACAAGCAAGAAAAGTCCAAAGAAAAGGAAAAAATTATGAAATACAAAATGTTGAACTTTTTAATATTATCTGTGCCTGTTGGTGGTCCTGAGTAAGAATTCTCTGAAAGAATGCAACAGAAATATTAATCAGCAAATAACAAATAACCAGGAGCTAACAGTTCAATTTTTATTACATTCAGTAAAAAAATATTTATATTAAAAGAAGTTGTAATTAAAAGGAACTTTGACTCAAATGCCTCTTGGGGAACTTATTCACAATATTCTATTTGAAAATAAGCGCCAAGTACAGTGGAACCTCCGGTATACGACCGTCCAAATTCTGAGAAAAAACGGTCTTATAATAGAGGTGGTCTTATACCGGAAACAAGGAGTGGGGGTGGGGGGAGGGGAGGTGGAGGTCAGGCTTGGAGGGTATGTAGTCATAATTTTCACACTCACCAGCATGTATTCTCTGACAAAGAAAACGGTAAAACATGTTTCATTTTTAGCTTTGTCTTTTAGTCACAACTTTAAAAATAGAAAACAGTCGGGTCTTCAGACATTTTGAACAGGGAAAAACTTTGAAATTGAAGACTGTTTTCAATTAATCAGGTCCTTTCTAAGTCTGTCAGTGCAGAAGCTCTTAGTTTTGATGTTTTCCTTTCGCCACTTTCTCCACTCTACCATAGTAGTTTCTTAGATTCCTTATCCTTTATGATGAGCTGAATTTGGGTCTTCCCAACGTCTAAACTTCTTGCAATACAACTCTCCCCATTTTCACTTCTTTCAATCACTTTTATTCTCTCTGCCAAACTCAAAACTTTCCTCTCATTTTGACAAGCCAGTGTAGGCGAGTAATGTCCCTTAATTGCGAACCGGAAATAGCAGACAACAGTACACTAACATGAGAGAAAAAACGAATGTACAGACAATAAATTTACTGATATCTCTTTTAAATTGCCTAAGACGGTCGTATAAAGGGCTTAAGACACGGTCGCTGGTCGCATAAACGAAGTTGTCGCATTGTTACGTTGAAACGCGAATGGTGCGTATGAAATGCGCACGATGTTATGTGTGAAGCGCGTGCAATGGTAGGCTTGTGTGTGACGCGCGCGATAGTTCTGTTCGTTTTATTTTGCAACGCATGCAGTAATAGAGTGTATTTATCTTTGATTTGATTTTGCGTTGTTATTAGTAGAGGCTTTGTGTAACGTTAGTGTTTTTAGTTGGTCGATATTGTTTGAGAATTTTCGGGAATTAGTTGTTTACTATCGATCGAAGCGTGTGGATTGTTCTGTTGGTTACCATGGAAGCTTCCATTCCAAATGAGGTTGTATGACGTGAGTCACGTGATGATAAAATTAAGTTTGATTGGTTGTGGTGTTTTATGTAGGATTATTCTCGTTTGTTCCCGTGTATGTAGAGATTATATAAGCGCCGCACTGTTAAAAAAGTTTAGAGAGTGTTGTTGATAGTGATTTGGAAAGTAAATTTGAGAGTGGAAAGACGATTGAGCGATGGTATGCAGTTGTTGATGTGTGCTGAATAAAAGTGGAAAACTTCATACGTCGACTTTGTGACTTGTATGCTGTTTGGACGGGTTGCGTGGATAAACGAATCTGAGCTACACTCATCAGTATTTCAGCATTGGGGCTGAATCATCACTGATAGAAAAACACCAACATCAAACCGAGTGTAACACGCATACCAGAGGTCCTTTATTATTGAAGTGAATCCGTCAGAAGTTTTCATGTCACATAACAGAGGGAGTCGTATACCAGAGAGACGGATACCGGAGGTTCCACTGTATGGATTAAGTTGAACAAAACTGAAAAGAAACTTGCATTAAAAACAAAATATTGACGTTGATCATGAGACAACCTTTACCTATGGGGCCGGGGTTCCACATGAATATTCATGCATGATCAAATAAACTACAGCAGAGGTTCTATTATGTCAAAACAACACTAAGTGCAATGACCTTAACCTTCACATGACCTCTGAGGCTCAGGTATAATCAAATAAACCATTGTTGATGCACAATTTGGGTCAAATAGTTTCGTACAGATAGCCAGACAATTTTTGGATATCATTGTGCTCTGTGGTCCGCGTGTGAGCCCATGGCAGCAAGAGGTTGCCTCAAGCCTCTTGAGTTAGATCCTGTATCGGCTAGTGCCTTGAGCAGCTCTTGAGCTGAAAATGTGCTGTATAAGAATTATTACATAAATTAATTATATAAATAAATAAATATATTTTTGGGATTCATCACAGATTTTTAAAAATCTTATTTATTTTTTTTATTTTGAGTGAGTACATACATTTTTGCATTCAGGCAAGCCAAAAATTATATCTAACTCTACTATTACAACCTGAATTGTCAACATTTACAAACTCATTTCTGTTTGTACTATAATGCCAGTTTAGAAAACTTTCAACTAAATTTTTACAATGGCACGATGCAAAATAAACTATACATGCATCAGTGCAGTTTTAAAATTTCGGAAGTCCTTTATCGAGATCTCGACTTCTCAAAAAGGAGAGCGTAATATAAGGATGAACAACTACTTCGTTATTCGCTGAACATTAAAAAAAAAATTTAATTTAAAAAAAGAAATGTAATTAATATTTATTACACATTATACATACGTTTCTTGGCAGAGGCTGGTGTGAATGGTGTGTGAGCCAGTGCTGACTTTTGGGACAAAGTATCCAGAATGGCTTTCCTATTTGACAAAGAAGCAAGTTATCAGATCGTTATCATTCGATGCTGTATTTCAGATTGTTCATTTCAATATAATTAAAAAAGACAATGAAGAAAGTAGACTATTTGTACAAGTACGGCAATGAAGCTAAGACTGAATATATATATGTCTGGTATATGTGTAGTTGTGTTCAAATTACAAGTAATGGCAGTGATGCCGTTTTCTTCGGCAAATCGGCCATTCACCGATAAAATTCCTAAGGTTTTACGCCTCAATCGGCCACCTTTTGTCCGTTTTCGGTTTGCTTGTCTCATGTCTGTTTCGTTGTTATTGCTTCTGGCCATAGTAATTTCCTATTAGATAAATAAAGGTGTGATGAGTTATTGTCGAACATTGCGTATCAGAAGTCCCAAGCAGACGGCACATGCATCAGCAGAGAGAGTTAGAATAACTCCCCTTGTTGCAAACGGCGTGCTTCCGGCAATAACACTTTTCGTTTTCGAAATGCCCCCCGAAAAATAAGCCGAAACTTATCAGTGGCCAGCGCTTTCTTCTCGGTTGGTGTTGGAAAGGAAATAGAGAAAGAGAGTGAAACAACCTCTCAGACTGTGACAAATTAGGGTGATGCAGCGTCATCGAACACTATGAAATTGGACCTGACTCAAGACTGTTTTTGTTTTATGTGTTTGCATCAGGGATTCACCTAAATTCACAGTTTAGTTGAAGAGTTTATTAGTCATCCATTCTAGTCATTTCATCAAGTTTTATATTGTTTTGTTGTTAATAAATGTAAGTGACAGTTTTTTTTCGGTAGTGTTCTGTGTGTGGTATTAGTTGCAACATATTTGTAAGTCAAAATGATGGCCGAAAGATTGTCAAAATGTCCTAAAGGTTTGTGACTGAATCGGCCAAATGGCCTATGCTGAACATTTCTAGCAACATCACTGTAATGGTAAATTATCTTCAGTTTACTTTCATCCAAACAAAGCATAATTTGAAGAAAAAAAATGGAAAGAAAGGGATGAAAGGGATCAAGATATAAAAATGCAAATTACTTCTTGGTTGCTGAGAAGGGCACCATCTCCCCTGACATTTTGCGTTTACGCATAACGATAGGGGTTGCTGCGGGCAGCAAGTCATCAGCATTCTGATGTGACGATGATGCCGATGACATGGATTTGGAAGTCAGAGGTTGATTGGTTGCCATGGTAGCATCGTTATCATTGGTGACGCTATAGCTGCTGGCAGATGCCGAGGCAGAGGTGTTTTTACCTTCAGAGTTGCGTCTCAGCTTGGACAGTCCTCGTCCAATTGAGCTGACAAGTCCTGATGAAGAAAAACAATGAATAGCTGCTTTCAAAGTCAAAGTCAAATAATTTTATTGCCAAGATAAAACCAGGGTGGAGAACAACTGAATCAAGAAATCTCTGAAATCCGGCCGGGGCCCAGGGGCCAAGCCCCAGTATTCGCCCCCTGGAAGAAAATGAATGTATGCAATTTTGAAAGTAATTTAGGGCCTCTCCTGAAAGCAAAAAGCACAAAGTAAACATGAATAGAAACAACAGCAACAAAAAGAATGTTTTATGCACATGTCTTTCAAAAACGTTAAGAATCTTGATTTGTAGGCCTAACAAAGTTTGAGGTCCACCACTGTTACACACAAACTCCACATTTCCAATTTTACTGGGCACACGGTTGTCTATTTTTTAGCTGTAAACAGGCAAGAATTTTTATAATTTTAGAGATATTTAGGGGTACTTTAGTAAAAACACCACATCTTAGGTATTAGTGACTAGTGTATAGATTTAAATGAAATAAAATGCAAAATGAACAGAAATAAATTCTCTTTTGATTATCTACCTTTTTCTACTTCTCTTGTCATGTCTTGTTTTTTATTACTCCATGTGTATAAAAAATTATAAAAAAAGTTTTAAAAAGTCAAAACAAGCCCCCTTCTGTTCTTCACTTTCATGCCAGTCTGAAAGATCGTATGCATGCACACTTCTGACACTAATTGTCTAATGTCAGTACCGATCTCTTCCTCCGACTCTAAGTTCATTTCTCTCACTTTAATGTCTGATAAATGGAAGCCTGTAAACTCCCCTTCATCAGTTGAAGAATCCAAACAATCCATTTTAGACACACACACAATAAAATTTGAAAACAAAAATCGAAAAAACGAATGCATCACAGAGAAAACTTGTGGAAATGCAGTCGAATGTTTTCACAACAGAATAAAACGGAAGTCAATTGCCGGAAGTCTCGCAATCTTTCAAACAACGCGAGAATATAACCACATGGTTGATACGGACGCTTTTGGACGTTTTGCCTGTTTAGACATTCGGCCGCTTTTGGCCGCTATGCCCAGTAAAGTGTAGCCCCTCAGCTTCTCACACTCGGAACTCAATATTTTTTTCTTGGAAATGCAAATGCCTTTCGCGGAAATCCGCGGATCCGCGGAGAATTCTCCACCCTGTAAAACACAAAGAATATTTCTCAGAATCGAGATAACACGCATGCACACACACACACACACACTTACAAACGCAGACACACACATGTGTAGCAGGGATCAGTTTACTAGCGCGCCCTGCGCCATTGACGCATAAAAATTAAAAATGACCCATCTACAATTCTTGCCAGGGGCCGAATGGCGCTTCGATTTTTGGTACCAGTGCGCCAGCACAATAACAGTGCACTGTATTGGAGGCGACAAACGTGCTTTTGCTAAGGCAAGTTCAGCGATTGGCTATGAGGGCCCGGATGTTGATCTTTCAGCCAATAAGAAGTGTTGTACGATTCTTCCAAATCAGAATTTGCTATCGTCTGCGCGTATGTTGTGTCCGTGCAAGGAGGATTTTGTGTTTTTCTTTGTGCCGCTTTGAAAATGCCCCCCCCCCCCCCCCCCCCCCCCCAAAAAAAAAAAACAAAAAAACACACCTAAACTTGAGGTAGGACAGTCTAGACTGTCGTTTGCTGCTGTTAAACTACAGTCTACCGCCGCTAATCCTACGCAAGATGATTGTGTGAGCCCCGAGTCAAGTCAAAATACTGATCCCTGTTCTGGTTAGTGTTTTGTTGGTAAACATGCTTCACAACACATGCACACTCACAATAATCTATTTTGTTTTAATTTCTGTAATAATATCTCCAGGTTATCTTTTACATGTATGTAAATTACTGCTGAAATCATGGCCCATTGAAATTTGATCTGAGGGGCCCAATGGCCCATAGCTTTTTTGTGTCAGGCTGAACCCTGTGTAGCATGCGAAGACAGGCACCGAACTACAGAAATACAGTACAAGTTTCATGTCATCCGAACATAACTAAATATATAGAATGCAGTTGTCGTTCACTCTGAGCATAATTTGTATGCATACAGCTGTAGATTTGTAATAAAAAACATCCAAGCATACAGAATATTTATAAGTTCACATCCACATCATCACGAAACATAAATACCCCTTTACAAAACTCAAATACTAATATAGCATCCTATGGCTATCATTGCCTAATTTATTAGTAGAAAGGCACAGTCCATACCTTGCAAAGAACTGCTGCGTTTTCGTCGTTTCTTCTTGATCTCCTTCACATCTTTGGAATCATCCAGCGTGTTATCGTCACTAGCATCCAGCTCATCCTCAGTGCCAAATGCTTCTCCCATCAATACTGTCCGTTCATACAAGCTGTCCGAAACCACCCCAATGTCTGCGGCATTTTCGATCAACAGCTCCACAATGTCCATCTGAGTCTGCAGTAGTTTTTCTTCCACTGCATTCATCTTCTGACTGCTCCTGTTACAAATATTATCAAGTCCCATATTTAACTTTTAAGTTAATTTAAGTTCAGTTAAAGGTCAGAGGAAAGATGGAGTACGCTGGTTAAACGATCATCTGTGGTGCCCCTACGACCTTCGAGTTATGGGATAGGATAGGGACACAGTTAACAAATGTAAGGCTAGTAGTAGCAACTTTTATGAAACCCAGATTCAATTTTACTATTGAAAGAAATATGAAAGTGAGGGGTGAAACTGGAGCTTTACCTGTTGCAATGCATGATGTTTGGAGCCAGGACGACAGCTAGATTGCTAGGAGTCATTAAGTTGCGCTCACTCTGAGCGGCTACATGTGACAGAAGACCCATGGTGAAGCGCAGTGTGCTCAAGTGCTCCATTGGCAGCAGAAGGCATAGCATCAGTATTGCATCAATCTATGAACAGTAATTATAACAGTAATTATATCCAACATTATGTTATTCCAACATTTTTTTAAGAAATCTTAAATTTTATACAGAAAGTGTTAAACAACTCACCCAACCTTTTGTAAGTAATAGATAAATCAACAGATATCTTGAAATTTTCAAACAAATATCCTAACCCCACAAAACACATTTCAACCTAAACTGTCATTGCAGTCTGCCATCAACATAGCTTTCCTTCCTAGTCACTTCTCCTTCTCTTTCATCTCACCTGTATTAATCAATCTGTGTAAACTTAAATGCACTTTTGCCTGAATAGCAGTTATCACCCACAGTTTCCTCACCCTATGTTCACGACTGAGGTTGAAGCAGCGCACAAAAGTGTCATGGAAGGCACTTGGAAAAAGTGGTTCCGGCAGCTCGCGGAAGAAATGCTTGACGACAGCTGCCACATCATGTACATGTCCATGCTCGATACTTTGACCCTCCTCCACTTGTTGCTGTCCAACACAAGTTTATTTATTAATCATTCATTTAATTATTAGGCACAGAATCACACTCAGAGTCACACACATCCTGATCAGCCTGTTGAACAAAACAAGACAGCATGAATGGTCTTAAATGTACCAAAACAACATTGCAAAATGTAATCAACATTGTAGAAATCTCCAAATTTAAATGCACACTAATGATGAAAATGTCAACAGTGATCAAGAAAAAAGAGGACCATACTTTTATTTCTCTCTGTCGGTTCAGGGATCCTGCCTTGCGGAAAATGCCTTCAGACTGGATCTCTTCCTCAATAATCTCAGCTGCTTCCACTAGGAAGCTGTAAAACATTAACCATTACTGTTAAATTAACAGAATCCAAACATCACTGTCATCAGCATGGCAAATAATGTACCTCATTCAATCTACAGTCCAGGTCTTAACAATATAACAGGCTGCAGAACAACTTTGACAAAAAAATCTCTGAAGTTTGGCCGGGGTCTACGGCCACCTAGGCCCCTGTGGGGTCCAGGGGCAAAGCCCTGGTGGGGTGTTCCCGAAGGAAAAGAAAAATGGCACTTTTTAAGGCCATTTTGTTGAATTTCCTGGATGGAAATACTGGAAAATTAATAGCTTTGTTTTGGGGAAAAAAAAGGTTTATTTTTAGTATAAACAGATAACAAAAAAAAGTGCAAATTGCCTTTCCATTTGTTCTGGATGTTGCTTTCATTAAATGTCTCGCCACGATTGACAAAATTTCTAGAAGCACATGACATTTTGAAAAAAAAAGTTTATGAAGCGTGTTTATCACAGAAGAAGCGGCTTAGTCACAGACTTAGCGCAAAGACTAAAAGAGAAACTCAGAGAATAGCATATGCGGGCGGCTCACCTTTCTTTCAGTAGGTCAACAATACGTGCATAAGAGGCGCCCGCTAAAGTTGTAGCCTATAACAGTGAAGCAGTAATTAGCGGGCGGCGCACCTCTCTATAAATAAGACGACATGAAAATGTGGATCGTTATTCGGAAAAAAATATTCTCTGGATTTTTTTATCTCTGATTTGAATTTTTTTCCTCTCGGAAATTTTTTTATTCTTACTCAGAAAATCACGGATCCGTGGAGAGTTCTGCAGCCTGAATATAAGTCATACAACACCAATACTGCAATAGTGATACTGATAGTAATTTCTTAGGATGCATGTGTCGTAGCCCCTTTGTTAACATAAATTCGCATACATTAATTAATCCACTTTTCAAGTTAAAGAAATAAACATACCTTGGAACAAATCCACAATCTGAAACATATTTGCTGGGAATTAAGGATAAATAGTTCCCAAATATTGCTGTAGCCAATCCATCCTGAAAAGAACAAAAAAAAAAAGTTAATATTTGTACTTGGTCTCAAAGTACAAACGGATTAAGATAATCAATTTACAGTGTTCCCTCCACACACAAAAAATGAGAGTCCTTGGGACTCCCAGGTATAAAATTTTAAGAGTCCTTGTGCAAATTTTGAGAGTCCCCAAATCGGTGGATGAACGGTTTTGGGCCCAGTCAACCAAGTCAGAAGTGACATGATCGTGTATGATAGAATCAAAGAATGGATTAACGAAGATTTCTTTTGTTCAGTGAATGTATTGCTTGGACTCGTTGGAGGAAGTTTACAATGCGCGCGCATGCGATTGTTAAGGACGACAACTCCCGACACAATCTTTAATCGTCTGCAATGGCAGTCTCAGTTGGGTTCTGATTCTGATTATGCCGTGAATTAGTTCGCCACTCGTTGGTCGTATTTATGACTTCCAGGACGCACACATGCAAATTTTCCTGCGTCATTTTTCATATTTTGTGCGTAATTGACGCACTACTGTGCGTAATCGGGAACACTGATTTATTTTTTTTTTTTAAACTATTTTTCAAAACTGAAGAAATGAGCATACAGTGGGAAATACTATACTTATACTCATTACTATATATATTAATTACTCAATAATTAGTGATATTGATAATTATTTCTGAAAAGTTGGATGCCACACTCATCTGTCATCATGAAAAATGTCTACCTGTAAATTTCTAGGGGGTCATTAGAATTTGAATACACATTGAATATTTGTTTAATGTAAGCTAATACTAATAGTAATAATAATAGAAACAAATTGTCTGTTGCTCATTCTGTGAATTTATATTAAGGTGCGTCCAAGATCTAAGTCAAAATTGTGAAAAATTATAACATGCCTAAGTCACACTAAATAGAGGATCATTTGTTTATATTATCATTATTTCAAATATATATTGTTTTGTCTGTTTGGTCAAGATTTAAGGTGAGGCAGATGAATTTGTTTAACAACAAAAATGTTGGATAAGCCACGGGAAACGATGCTTTTGCATACATGTATTCAGCAGTGACCCTCAATGACTGCAATTAGGGACACCTTGGCAGTCTGCTAGCAAAGCCCATGATATTATTGGGGACCTCAAGGCTCAATTACTAAGTTTTTAAGCTGCTTACACCTTAATAAATTGCAGGGCCTGGTAGCTTATTATTAACCGAAAGGTCCTTGTTTGAATCTCGAGATTGGCCAACATGTGACCATATTATTTTCCCCTTACCATCAACTGGCTCGCTGGTGTCAGAATAATGTGACCAATAGTCGCCTATACGCTCCGGTGTCTTGTGACTATACTATAACCTACATTACAATTGAATTAACCTTAAGCTCAATAGGCCCTAATGCATGAGTTCTTTAACGATAATCATAATATCTAGTATTAAACGTTTGATATAAAATACATCAGATTCACTTTAATAGTAAACTAATACTAGTAATAGACATCGTAATGATCGTTTGCTGCTAATTTCATGTTGATTTTGCATGGCGAATGGTTATCAGTTTTCGCCTGAAGCTCAAGAATCAAGTTGAATGCAAAACTTGATTCAGGAGAAACTCCATCATGCATCGCAGCAGGAATTATGATTTATGGTGCCATATTGATGCACTGTTCTCAAAAGTCATACATCAACTCAAACTTGATTTCTGTTTTCATGTATCACAAACAGCAACAGTAACAACACTCATTCAGAATAAGAGTCATTGATTGATTGAACATCTTTTATCAAAATCATACCATAGGCATAAGGCGTAAGTGATAAGGCATAACATTATTAATAGTACGCACAAT
This sequence comes from Oncomelania hupensis, assembly GCA_036898135.1. Classification (NCBI taxonomy): domain Eukaryota; kingdom Metazoa; phylum Mollusca; class Gastropoda; order Littorinimorpha; family Pomatiopsidae; genus Oncomelania; species Oncomelania hupensis. The sequence goes on along the minus strand of CM072513.1, from coordinate 66,827,657 downwards.
CGAAGTACATGAAAGTTATAAATGTCACTATAAAGCAGATTATTGCATTCATCTACAAACTGGAGGAAAATTGCTTCAAACAAGTCTAAAAATCTACGATGACGCGTTTACCTGTGATGAGTTTCTAGACAGGTTCAGCTTCTTGGATTTTTTCTGCTTAGGAACTTTGATGCCGTAGATAGTTTTTAGTTCCGCTTTCACAATATGTCGCAAGTTAGATGGCTTATTAAGGGAATGCAACAGTCTAACATTCTCCATTGTGCGGTATCTTTCCTTGCAATAAACAAAATTTCAAACAAAATCATCTGTCTCAACAAGCTGCCATCTTTTGCTTTGAAAACTCGCTCGGTGAGTTTTGATTGGCTGATTGTGCGTGATAAAAGTATGGAAAGGGAGGTAAGTTGGTTCCGGGTGTAGAAAATAGAGGTTGATCGATCTGGTGCTTCAGCTGCTATGTAACTGCAGCAGGCGCATTGCGTAGAAATGGAGAAGCGCTGATAGCACAGATGATACTTGCAGCGTGTGCAATGGAACAATACGCCCTGAGTAACCACAATATCCCACTGATCAGACGACAACTATATTGAAGGTAAGATTATCGGTTGTTTTGGGTGGCTGTGAAATTCGTCTGCTATGGAGCACAGTGCTCTGATTATTGAATGAGTACTCGTATATTTTGGAAAATTTGTTTGTGTAAACAATGACACTGGTGTGATTTTATTCGCGTCTTGTTTCTTAAATGCGGTACATATGAGATCTATTGAATAAGGACTGCTTATTTAGTTTTTGCATTGTGATAAAAAATTGTTACGGCTTCCCATTTCATAATCATATTAGTTTCAGGCTGTTTTGTGTGCTAGGCCTAACTCTCGGTCATTTGAACGATGTCCTTTTTATATTTCTTAGAATAAAGATGGAATAAAGTGTGCTTATGCACTGATTTTCATATGAGCTTGTTGCTGTAGCGAGCAACAAGTAAAGGGACAAACAACGCAGTGTCCGTCAAAGCAAATGGGCGATGCTAAATTTGGCTCCAGAGCAAGGGAGGAGGGGATGGGGGTCCGTCTCTCTTGACGTCATTTGTGTAGAGATCGATAAAGAGATGGCGGCATGGTTCCTTGTGTCAAAAAGAATGCAAATACTGATGCATTGTCATCTTAGATGAACAATCAGAGCTTATATTGCACAACTAATACATTAGTTGTTCAGGGTGTTCGCTTGCAAGAGCACTGAGAAATGTGTATTAAGCAGACGTTTGCTTGCAGCAGCTGTTGACACGGTATATGTGCTTGACCTCTATAAGGACAGTACAGCAGCTTCGATGCTAAGACAGATCCTATGAACATTTCCCCTCGTCGTACGTCTTTAGTTTCTCAATCTTATCAGGCTGCTCCCAATGTCATGTTTACTGATTATTGGAATTGTCTGGGACCATTATTTGGGACCGTTTTAATTTGCTTTATTCATTCTAGCTTGAAGTCTGCCTCATATTCTCATAAGAAGCCTCATCGAACTCACGACTGAAGAATATATAATTTTTCATAACTTTCCGAATGCTAAACTATATAAACGCTATACTTTTCAGTGATAATGTGCTATTGTGTCCGGGGACGTTAATCTAACCAACAACAACAATGATAATGTTATGGAGTGTGTGGTCGTATATACTGTATATAAATAGGCTATCTGTAAATGTAATCTCCACACATCACTACCCCTCTTTTTCACTTTGTCACTCTCAGTACTATCGAGGCGTCTTCCCAATCCCGATCCTGCCCCGATGCATAAACACAAATAAAACTCCTCTGCAGACATGCTGCCAAGAAGTGAATTGTTTTGGAGATGGGTAGAAACATTGAAGTTAAACGTCTATACCCACCACTGGCGATATGGCAGACGGGCGTAACCATCCAAAGGAGTAGGGGTTAGAGATAGGGACCTAAATCAACACTGAACCATCAGAGTAACCACACTGCTAAGATGGGCAGTGAAAATGGCCAATTTTTATCTTGCCCATCACGGGATTCGTACTTGGCTTCATCGGTGTGCCAGGGAAACGCTCTACCACTGAGCTACGGCGGAGGGCCCGTTGGGTGGGATGGTTGGTTGGTTGTGTAGATTAACGTACCCGGACACTTTCGCATATAGGGGTCGCCTTTGGGTAGGATAGGATAGGAGTAAATTTACGTCCCCGGACACATAAAGCGTATAGGGGACGGGTGAAACACCACTATTTGGGTAGGAGAGGCGGGTGGTCCCTTTTATCCACCATTGAGTTGAAGCAACTGACATGAAGGAAGATTAGTCTGAGAACATTATAGCTTAGCTGAGACTAGACGATGCCCCCTCTCTCAAGTCCCAGCAGCTGTTGAGCAATCATAACCACTGCATATTGCAGGTTTGTTAAAGTATCGCATAGCGACATCGCATTCCATTCCTGCTTTGAAATAGAACAGGAAACATTAGATGGCGTACCTGGAAGCGCCATCCTTGCTTAGCGGGTAGGCCTACTAAGCCGCTGCGGATATTTGAGAGACTTCGTCTAGAGTCGAACACGCTGTATGGTCTGAAAAAGGTTAGGCTATCTGCAGTCAGTGGCTATTTGAGCCAGAGTGGTGGATGACATTGATGGATTGAAAGGAGAGAAACAAGAACTTGAACAGCGGGTACAGGGGCTTGACACCACCTCCAGAGCCTTGGGAATGGAAATAAGCGCAGAGAAGACTAAAATGATGACCAAACAACACCAATGGCATCAATACGGACATCAAAATCCAAGGCCAATCCCTCAGTACGGTGTACAGCTTCAAATATTTAGGAGCAATTGTATCAGACAATGCGTCCCGACAGGAAGTCCTTTCCAGGATAGCACACAACTTCTGCTCTGACAAGATTGAAGCCCATTTGGAAAGACAGGACCATCAGTTTACGTTCCCTTGTCATCTCCATCATCTTTTACTGTTGCGAAATATGGACCCACACAACAAACCTACGACGAAGAATACAAAGCATGGAGATGAGGTGCTACAGAAGATTTCTGAAGGTATTTCCTATACCCAGCATATTGCCAATGACGGTCAGAAAGACCATCACACAAGCCACTGGACAACACGGTGACTTGCTCACAGTGGTGAAGAAACGAAAACTCTGATGGTATGGCCACATCATAAGAGCTTCAGGTCTTGCAAGGACCATCCTGCAAGGAGCAGTGCAAAGAAGCAGAAGAGGAGGGAGACAGAAAGAGGTGGGAAGACAACAATCTGGAATGGACTGGTTTGACACTGAGTGAAGCCATGAGCTAGCTGCTGAGGACAGAAAAAGATGGGAGTACACTGGTTAAACGATCATCTGTGGTGCCCCAACGACTTTCGAGTTACGGGATAGAATAGGAACTAGAATAGGAGGGCGAGTGGTAGGGTAAAACAAGAGACTTCCAGAGTGTCCCTTCAGAATGACAGCAGAGCGCTTATGTGGACGCAGCTTTAGACACGCAAAATGGTTTATAGGGTATTCAGTGTTTTGACGGCGCCAACAAAGAATGTCCGGCCTAAGAGACTTCAGAACAAGGTGTTAGCGACGCTCGATTGTTTCACCTGTCACCCAGCCATGAGACCTATCTGAAAAACTTAATAGGCATCTGTAACATCGTTAGTTAAGCAAGACCAAGATTTTGGTTCTGTTTGCTTGTTTTTGCTTTGTTTGTTTGTTCGTCATCACAACCACTACCACACCAACCCCTACTCCCACACAGTTCTACTCATCGATGATTTTTTTTAACTCCAAATATAAAAAGCAACTTTGTTTTTCCCGCTTTGAAGAAGTAACCGGATTAACTGGTTTTTCTTTTAAAGTGGACTTCTTGGAACACTGCTTGAATATATACAGTTTCGTTATTGCTGTGTAATTAATACTTGATGGTATCATTATGTTATAGATACCCATCCATAAACACGGAAGAACAATTTTCTCTATTCTGAGATAATATCAGTGACACTTTCTCGGCCTGTTGTTCCACGATGGAAGACACTAGTTGGTCGGTTAGCTTAAAGGAATCCAGAGCGAATGAAACTGAGCGCGCGAGGGAAAACGACTGGTAATTGAAATAGCTTAGGATCTGACTAACTGATGATCAGGTTGATAGAGGGACGGGAGGACACCTGTCACCAGGATCGTCTGTCAAGTGGTATTAGAGGTCGAAGCTTTGGTAACTAGGCTGTTATCCTACGTGTGAACTCTCGCTTTTTCGATCTACTGTACTTAGTCTAGGCATACTTTTTGATCTTGTTGTGCACTACTATCGTCGCAATTTGTGCATTTAACTTATCAGATAGAAAAACAGCTTCAGCTGTAGACCCGTATTATTATTCCCTAAATCTGTGGGAATGGGGGAGGGTGGGGTGGGGGAACTGATAATCATTGGACACCGAGACACTTGTAGCCTTACCGATGTTGAGTAACTTGCATCTATACAAGTGTGATGTAGGTTTCTGTTTAAAGAGGTATTTTAGTAGTAAACCGAAGATAGTGTACACTCAGGTCTGACAGTTGCTGCGTTAGGCTGAGAATAGTATTTCATGGGTTGGTTGTTTGGCTGGATGGTTGTGCGTGCATGAAGGTGTGCAGGTACAATGCTGTTTTCTAAATTTGACATAAGTTATCCCTCTGTTGTCCACAACTTAGCAAGATCCGCACCAGAAATAACATCGTCATAGGAACCTGGAATGTCAGGACCCTAAATGCTGAGGGAAAATTAGAACGAGATGGACCACTATCGATGGAACGTTTTAAGGATCAGCGAACTGCGCTGGAAAGGCATAAGCGAAACAACGACCGACAAAGGCCACAAGCTTTATTTCACAGCGGTAGAGGTGACAGGCACGAACACGGCGTTGGATTCTTGGTCCACAAGAACATTCTAGCCATTGTCATGGGTTGCCGCCCAGTCTCCAGTAGACTCATTACCATCCGTCTGAGAGCAGCCCCTTTCAACATCACCATCATCCAGGCCTATGCCCCAACATCAGACTAAGATGACAGCGAAGTGGAGGATTTCTATGAAAATCGACAGGCTGTCCTTGACCAGGTGCCGAAGAAGGACATAGTCATAGTGCAAGGCAACTGGAATGCCAAGGTTGGCCAAGATGCGCACCACAACTGGGGAGACACATGTGGACCCACTGCAACAACGAGACAAATGACAGGGGTCTAAGACTCTTGGAGTTTGCCAGATACAACAATCTAATACTGGCAAACACGCTTGGTCTCCACAAAAAATCCAGATGATGAACATGGCACAGTCCCGGCGGGGAACATCATAACCAGATCGACTACATCATGGTCAAGAAACGCTTCAGGTCAAGCATCAACATTGGCAGGACACGCACTTTTCCAGGAACAGACATCGGAAGTGACCACGATCTCGTGATGATGTCTTTCCGGCTCCACTTGAAGAGAGTAAACACAGCAAAGTGCACTAGACTGAAGTTCGACCTGGACAAACTGCAAGACCCGGAGGTGGCAGAAATATTTCAGGCCACAATTGGAGGGAAATTTGCACCACTGCTCATTTTGGGAGCTGGTGAAGTAGATGTCAACACCATGACCACCACCTTCAACTCAGCTGTGATAGATGCCGCCATGGAGTTCCTTGGAAAGCACCGGCCAAAGAAGAAGCTGTGGATCACACCTGAACTTTTACTTTTAGACCTGTGTGATAAACGAAGAGAAATGAAAAAGGAAAAGAACACCTCACAGGGAGCTGATTCCTACCGAAAAATCAACAATGACATCCGAAAAGGCATGCGCACAGCAAAGGAGAACTGGATAGAAGATCAATGCCAGGAAATAGAGAACAATCTGAACAAGAACAACAGCAAGAAGGCCTACCAGATTGTGAAGCGGTTGACAAGTGTTAAACAGCCCAAGGTCTCCACGATCCAAAGCAAGTCTGGCATATGCCTTACAGAAGAACAAGAAGTCTTGGACAGATGGACAGAGTACTGCTCTGACCTCTACAACCTCACACCAAACGGAGACCCATCAGTTCTAGCATGTCCTGAGAACAGAGAAGAAGAAGAACTCCTCCAAATTCTCCGAGAAGAAGTTGAGGCAGCAGTACAATCGCTAAAGAAGGGGAAGTCAGCGGGATTGGACAACATATCCGCGGAACTGCTTCAAGCAGGAGGAGAAGCAATGATTGACGCGCTCACCATTACCTGTAACAAGATCTGGCACCATGGACCCAGTCGCTTGTCATCACTCTTCCCAAAAAAGGTAACCTTCAGGAATGTGAAAATTACCGCACCATCAGTCTCATCAAGCCATCCCAGCAAGGTCCTCCTGAAAATTATACTCAAAAGGTTGAAACCCCAAGCTGAACAAATCATAGCTGAAGAACAAGCAGGATTCAAGGCAGGGCGAAGCACCACTGAACAGATTTTCAACCTCAGAATAATCTGTGAGAAATATCTACAGCACCAATAACATCTATACCATGTGTTCGTAGACTTCAAAAAGGCGTTTGACCGAGTCTGGCAGCAGCTCTGTGGGCAACAATGAGAGTGTACAACATCAGCCCTAAAATTATTGAAGTCATCAAAAGCCTGTATGACAAGGCTACCAGTGCAGTCCTCCACAACAGCGCCATCGGAAACTGGTTCAGAACAACAATCGGCGTGCGTCAAGGATGCCTACTTTCTCCAACACTCTTCAACATCTTCCTAGAGTGTATCATGTCAGATGCCCTTGCAGATCACGAAGGCACAATCAGCATAGGGGGAAGAGCAATCTCCAAACTTCGTTTTGCGGATGACATTGATGGATTGGCTGGAGAGGAACAAGAACTTGAACAGCTGGTACAGAGGCTTGACATCACCCCCAGAGCCTATGGAATGGAAATAAGTGCAGAAAAGACCACAATGATAACCAACAACACCAATGGCATCAACACGGACATCAAAGTCCAAGGCCAGTCCCTCAACACAGTGTATAGCTTCAAATATTTAGGAGCCATTGTATCAGACAAAGGATCCCGACAGGAAATCCTATCCAGGATCGCACAAACAACTGCTGCCCTGGCGAGGTTGAAGCCAATTTGGAAAAACAGGAACATCAGCCTACATTCCAATGTAAAACTGCAGCGCTCTCTTGTCATCTTTATCTTCATATACCCTTGCGAAACATGGACCCTCACAGCAGATCTACAACGAAGAATACAAAGCATGGAGATGAGGTGCTACAGAAGACTTCTGGGCATTTCCTATACCCAGCACATCACCTTCGACGAAGTCCGACAGACCATCACACAAGCCATTGGACAACACGATGACCTGCTCACAGTGGAGAAAAAACGGAAACTCCGATGGTATGGCCACGCCACCAGATCATCAGGTCTTGCAAAGACCATCCTGCAAGGCACAGTGCAAGGAGGTAGAAGAAGAGGGAGACCGAAAAAGAGGTGGGAGGACAACATTCGAAAATGGACTGGTTTGACACTGACCGAAACAATCAGGGTTGCTGAGGACAGGGAAAGATGGAGTACGCTTTTTAAACGATCATCTGTGGTGCCCCTACGACCTCCGAGTTACGGGATAGGATAGGATCCCTCTGTATGTTTTGTTTGTTTGTTTGTTTGTTTGTTGTTATCTACTTTCAAATGGAGTTTCAGCTATAAATATTTAACATTACTATTTGGTTCAAGCGCTAACGACTTCTGTTGTTATCAGCAGCACTGGTAGCATACCTGCAAATCCCAAACGGTCTTTGTTTGATAAAAGCATTAATAGACCTAGCAGGACTCTAATTTCGGAGTTTCCCTTCCGGTTTTGGGAGTCTTAAACACGTCTGCCGGGTGATAGAGTGCACGCGCTTTTAATTGACTCAAAATCGGTCACTCACAGCAAAGTGTGTGTGGGGAGGAATGCGTCAAAGCGCGCGCGCGCACGCGATCTGTTTCGTTCCACAACCCCACGCGACCTATCACCCAGCGAAACCTGCCCAACATTTACACTTCGGTTGCTTTGTCATGCACGTCTTTAGAGGTGCCGCTACATTTTAAAAAAAAAAAAAAAAGTGATTCTGCGATACCTTTCTTAAAATAGTTTGCAATGGCAAGTTACAGTAATTTGAGTAAATAATTGGTAGGCTATGTGTATTTAAAAAAAGCAACAACAACAAAAAAACACTAATTGTAAAGCTAGTAGAGCGTTTTCGCGGAAGTCTTTGAAGCATTTTACTTTATAACTTGCTTAGTGATACACCAGTAATTTACCCCAAATGTCAATAGGTTACACTGTAAAAGAAAATATACTTTGCTGTAAACTTAATTTTGTCGTCATTAAGCAGTAACAAATTGCTAAGCAAGCAAAAGAAGCTGTAGAATTAGCCAGTTAAACTAACGTTAAACAGAAATCAGTCAATGAAATTAAAATAAAAAGAATATTGTTGTTCTTATGTAGCGCATTTACCAGCTCAAGGAGCTGCTCGGTAAGCTGGTAAAAAAACAGGATCTAACGTAAGCCGCTGAAGGCGCCAAATTGCAGCTTTAAACGCACTGTCAAACGCATAGACAACTGTACGACTTAAATGCATGCATGTTTATTTTAACCTGTCGCCCCCTTTTTTAACATAATGCCCTTTTCCGCTGCTGCGACATGTGGAAAGATGAAGCACTGTTTAAAGAGTCATTACAGAAGAGAAAAAAAACACTAAATCGCACAGAGAGAGAGAGAGAGAGAGAGAGAGAGAGAGAGAGAGAGAGAGAGAGAGAGAGAGAGAGAGAGAGAGAGAGAGAGAGAGAGAGAGAGCGGGTCTTTGGACCATGCGAACATTCTCCAGCTGCGAACGTTCTAATACTGAACCAGTTTGTAACCCTATCCATACAATGATTTCATCCCGTTTCCATTGCATATGAGTGTAGCTTTGCTGACAGCTTATACATGTACCAGTATTTGTTATAGTAATGTCGTGTGAATGAACCTAGGGACAGTTAACTAGACTAATCAGGTGGTCCAGGTAATTGGCCAGCGAGCAGGTAAAAGACCAACCCAGCGGCGTCTGTCACATTTCCTTTTTCCTCATATTTATCAGTGCTCGACTCTTGAACGCCAGCGACTTTACAAGAAGCCTTAACAGGTTAGCTTTTAGGTTTAGCTTTAAAGTGTTTGGCATTCATCATGAAATCAAAGTTTTTTTTGCAACATTATTTTTTTTTTAACTGTAAGACTTTTGACTTTGTTCGACATAATAAATTCAATATTTGCAACAATAGTGTTGCTTATTAATCTTTTGTGCAGTTCCAATTGGAAAAAAACCTATTCATCAGTCAGTCGATCGATAGATCAAGCAATCAATAATACATTAACATGTAAACATGCTTTAATAATTTAGACAGTGTTGAATGAATGGTTTGAATATGAATTGATAATTATGTTTTGGTCACTATATTTCACTGATTATCGTTGTATTGCTTACTCTCTGAGCGCTTGGCTTACGGAGTCAATTATAGATGACCTGAGAGACCATCTGCATACAGGAGGTCCATACATTGTCGAACCGAGAGTTGACAAACACGGATTTCCTTTGTTTCCGCCGTCCGGGATGGGCACCCTACGTTATCGTGTCTGTGTCTGAAATAATCGTCTACGAAAGGGATGCTCGACTTTACTTGAATGCAAGAAGTTAGAGCGGACATTTATATATACAGCTGCAGCGGTAAATCTATTAATTTTCTGAATGTGGTAAATGCATTTGCCAGTTGTGGTATTTCGGCAGCAGTTGCGACAACATAATATTACTTGTCTATGGAAACTAATCCCGTTTGCTGTAGCCTATAGAGAGACCCTACTCCTAAAATGTGCAATTGGAAGACAAGACTGGTACATATTTGTCAAGGATCTCAATAGTACGTGAGTGTGTGTGTGTGTTTTTTGTAAACTGGTTGTTTGCTTAACTGCATATTTTGTCTTAAGCATGTTTACTGATTGTCATCAGCACTGGTTTCTTTGCTCACCTCGGGACACAGTATTGAAAATGTTATGGGAATTGTTGCTCTATGTTCGCACTTCTTGCCTTGTTTTTGGCTCACGAAAAGGTGAAGTAAACGTTTTTAACTCACGCGGTGCCAGTTTTATTCGTGTATGAGGGACTCAGACTGCCAATTTACCTTCAGTTACGCTCATCTCCTATTCCATCTACTCCCGCCCTACTTTTAAGAAAAGGGTTTATTTTATTTAGAGAAAATGGTGTTCATTCAGTATCTGGTTTTGTTAACTATGAAGTCCTTTTAACGAAACTGGCTGTTATAACCGTTGAATATATGTAGAGGAGCACACGATACTCGGTAGTGATCCCCTTTCTTGGTCTAATTATGAGTAATTTGAATGCAAAAGGTGAATAGTCCATTAACAGCAGATGGTAGCACTAACGGCCTTTTCATCTTCATAATGTATCGTAGTGATATAGCAGCATGCGCTTGTTTGTAGCGTACGCATGTGCACACACTGGAGTCTACGGAACAGACCACACCTACTACAGCACAGCACATTGCGGGCATTCTCTCTAGAGGCTAGTCTCTGTGGGGCATACGTACATACTCAGGAATCTATAATGGGCAAGTAAAAAAATAGAGTCTCCTCTCTGAAAATCCTTACGGGAAGAGAGGGGACTATAAACTAATTACATACATGGGCAAGTATCTATCGGTAAGTGACACTTGAACTCGCGGTTGACCGACCTTAGTGACTTTTCCAAGAGGCTAGAATCAAATGACAGCCCTGTCACCAGTGACCGTTAACTTTAAATCACGTCGACTTATTAGGCGTACACTTGTATTCGACCGTATAAAGCGATTTAGGCACTTAAGTGCTTGTGGTATTGACAGTTTCTATCAGATCTATTTCTTTATAATATTTAATAGTTTTAATTTCGCATCAAACTCATGTCGACTTAAACTTAACAGTTCTTGAGTCTTGATGCTTAAAAGGTCTTTGAAAGAAAAAAAGATGGCAGAAGTTTGCGTCTGTATGTTTAGTACCATGTAAATGTACTCGATACAGAATATCATAAGTTATAAGTTAAGGTACTTCAGCAGAATACGTGTATATGGTATACTCGACATGGTGGAGGAGTGTGCGTGTGTGCTATATTAATCTGCGCGCTGGTCGCACATATTCCATTGAAATACCGATATAGACTCGATTTCGCTGTATAATTGTATCCACATGTGTATAGTGGAACAAGTCTGAAGAGTTTCTACACACAATCGTCTAGAATAACTACTCGAAACAAGAACTACTCACACAAACGTCGAGTCTTGTTACAAGAACTAGCGAATGTTTCACAAAGAGTCCCATTGACTCACGAGTACTTTCAGTTTCAGCGTCCAATATTCCATTCCTGTTTTGGATAAAAGCTTCTTGTGTATTCGTCTTATGCAGAATTTTACTTGTATATTGTGTGCTGTGGATACGGACGAGGTTTAAGAAGCATTAGGGAAAAGTGAAAGTGCAGTTTCAGTGAATATACGCCGTGACTGTGTTATTGGTAACAATGGAACCACAGAAACTCCAGGTTTTAAATGTTCGTTGGATTTGAAGGGTAAAGATGAAAAAGGGAGGGGTGAGGGTAGGGAGGCAGGAAAGAAATAAGTTTTGTAAGCTTTATATTTTACTCGATAGGATTTGTATGAAATTGAAAGTTGGGATTTTTGTAAGTTATTATTAGGAGTGATGATGATTATCGATGAAATGAACGGCCAGTTTTTGTTAAAGAGTCATCGAGAGCAGGAAGAGGACTGCACCAAATATTTATTTATAGTTATACGACAAAGTGCATTTTGTACTGTTTCATCAAGCAATGCTTCATTATCTCGTACTTTCACTGTTGCAAACGAACTGTGCAGGCGGACGTGTATGTTGTGAAAGTTGGTTTGTTGTAATTAATGTGATGTAAGGATATTTATTGTAAACTTTATTTTGATCAGCTTATTTTTTGAGTTGTGGATATATCGAATAAGACAGCTCATGCCATGCATCAGTTAAAGAAAGTGCTGTCGCCATCATTGATAAAGTGCTGAACTTCAGTGTGACAAGAACGAGGGAAATCTGTGCCCTGAAGGATAATGTAATTTGGATTTACCATCTACAGTCCGTGTGCCTTAGATTTACTTACGGAGAACGTGAGCAATACGAAAGAATGTAAATATGATGATGATGATGATCATGATGATGATGATGATGATGATGATGATGATGATGATGATGATGATGATGATGATGATGATGATGATGATGATGATGATGATATATACGCGCTTTTCCCAAAAATACCAATTAGGCTCAAAACTTAATATTAGAAGCTCATGCACGCGATTGCTCATTTCTTCAGTAACTTACCTTCTTCAAGTGTATTTTTAAACTTCTTGCGTGAAGCTGATTATAATATTACTGTTTTGATTTACATTTGACCACTTCTTTCCTAACAAGCAGATATGGCGCGAGTCCCTACCATTCCCCAAAAAGTAGAGGAAAACAGAACACCTTGATTACATGATTAGATTATTGGCTGAACTACCTGTTCAGCGAAGCTACGTATCACAATACCCGTTGTTTTAAACTGTTCACGCGCGCGCGCGTACACACACACACACACACACACACACACACACACACGCACGCCACACACTCACTCACTCGCTCACTCACACATATACACACCCACATTCACACACACACACACACACACACACACACAATTATAACAAGGAACGCACCTTCTTGCAAAAAAATACGAAAACAGATGCTTCAAACTGTTACAAGCAGTGCTTAAACACGTCATTACTTAAGTACCAGCAGAATCACGATGTTCTAAACACACCATCTATGATGCGGTTACAGTTACGAGAGAGTTCAGAGAGAGAGAGAGAGAGAGAGGGAGAGAAACTTTTTATTTATTTATTTATGTGTATGTGTGCGTGTGTGTGTGTGTTGAAACTTTTATTAGGGATAAAGATTTTAGACTAATTAATAAATCGAATCTTCCAATCTGTCCCTTAACAAAGTAACATAATAAAGGACCTTTAACATGACTTCTTCAGCAAGTCTAAAACTCTGCAGCTAAACTCATCTTCAAAGCACGGAAATCACAGCATTGCACGCCTCTCTTTCAAGAGCTACACTGGCTCCCAATTGAACAACGAATTAAATATAAAACCTCATGTATCTGCTACCACATCATCTCTGGAACTGCTCCTAGCTATCTTTCCGAACTTTTGACCGTCTATGTTCCTTCTCGGTCTCTCCGCTCCTCTGCAGATAAAAGGATGTTACGTGTACCAAAATACCACAGGGTGAGACACGGTGGTAGAGCTTTCAGTTTCTTCTACGTTCAGACCTGGAACTCGCTACCTCGGTCCGTCCGTCACAGTCCTTCACTAGCGTCTTTTAAAACGAACTTAAAGACGCATCTTTGTAGAGAGGCCTTTTCTTAGGCGCCATGAGCGAGTGTTGTTAGTTATTTTTGGTGTTGAGATGTATATGTGATTGCGTGTTATTGACCAATGTACGCATGTTGTGTTTACATTTGTTTGTGTAAAGCGCTTTGTGATTTTGGAAAGCGCTGTATAAATTGCCTGTTATTATTATTATTATTATTATTATTATTATTATTATTATTATTATTATTATTATTATTATTATTATTACTTAAGAGAGCGAGAGAGAGAGAGAGAGAGAGAGAGAGAGAGAGAGAGAGAGAGAGAGAGAGAGAGAGAGAAGAGCGCACAGTCAATCAGTCAGTCAGTCAATCGATCGATGAAACAATCATTCAATCCTTAAAGCGCTGCATCAGTGTGTTTCTTTTATGATGCTGCAAGGCCGTGGCTTTTAAGGGCGTTCTATCAATTCATCGATTTTTGCTAGCTGCCGGGTCAGTCATTCTTCATCGACTGCTGGTTATTTTGGGACACAGGACTTCAGCGTATGGAGTGTCAGAGACTTTCTAGTATTAACCGAGCCATGATGAGTATCTGGGGCTTTGTAGTTTGTTTTGCCCTTTGCACGACAGCTTGGCGAGCTTCGCCTCAGTGTATGTGTAGCGAAGCGAGGATGTTGAAAACTAGACCTAGTTCTCTGCTACTCAACGTGTGTCAGAATCAGGACAAAGTGTGACAGTGCTTGGACAATCATCCCTAGCTAGTCATTATACCGAGTATCGGACATCGCCTGAGTCTGCTTCTCGGAATCATCTAGTAGTAATGTAGGACTGACTATTTTGTGTATAAAGGCAAACTGAGTATTCGAAACTAAAATATCCATTTGATACTGATCACTTTGCCCTACATCTGTGTACACCTTTCAGTAGTCACTGCACGTGGATTATCCCGTCCCAGCTTTAGGACTGAGGTCGACTGACCCAAAAAAAAAAGGATTTAAACTTCTTTGCGCGCGATTTAGCTAGCTCCCCGAGCATGTCATCTTGCCATGGAGTAGTACGCTGTACAAGTGGGCATTGGATTAGATTGGAGTGTTTTCCATGCTGTACATATTTTTCGGTAAAATTGTTACTGTTCGCTTTACCAAATTCCGCTGAACAACTTAAGTATTGGTCAGTTATCATATTACTTCCCCACTACCCCTGCAGTGTTCGGTCCCCACCCATCTCCCACTTCCCTCCAATGTTTGGCACGGTTGTAATGACGGTTGCCTCATTCATTCCAAGTCAATGTTAGATGGTGGGATTGGACTGCTTATATCAAACAATTCCGTAAGTGCAAACTGATGGGCTCAGAAGAGCAAGTCTGTTGCACAGTGAAACTATAAGCAACTTCAAACATTCGCCTGTGAAATACACAAATGCAGTCTTTGTTTGCTTTGCCAACTTAACTGTGCATCTCGCCTGAAATCTTTAGCTCATAGCTTGTTGGTGCTGCTCGGTGCTGTCAAAGGGCCTATATCAATTGATATAGGACGTTGGTGCTGTGTTGTGCTACACGGGTCCCTTCATTAACGAACCCGCATATATACTCTTTATGTTGTTGGCAGTCATGTAGTTTAATTTAAGCAGACTTAAATTATATGTATCTATTGCCCACTCTTCTTTCTCATCTATTTCGTTTGTATCCTGTTCTGTATAAATATATATTAATATAATTTTTCAAAAATTAACATGGGATTAAGATGCGCTAGTGTGTACAGGAAGGGATGGTGGGACTTTGTATGGTTAGGGTGGTAGAGGCAGGGCTGTCTCTATTTCGGAACGACTGGGGTATTTTTAGCCGCCCTAACTCTCCAATTTAGATCCCTTCGTCGTCGAGACCGGCGTGAGCCAGTGTTGTGGAATCGTGTTTCGAGGCAATCTTGGGACGCAGGAAAATGTGTTTCCCCTTAAGTGCATGGAATAGATATATATACTTTCACTCACAAAGCAGATAAACTTATTATAACCGTCAACTAGTATTAGCAAGTTTTAATTATTCAGTATACTGTTTTCCATTGTTTCTTTTTTTTTCTTTAGAAATAGTGTCTTGTCTTAAAATGTATTTTTCAGCTACATGGCAGCACAGTCCCCAAAATGTTATCAATTCCATTGGTTTAATGACATTGTTATTGTGATAATTTACGACTGCTGGTTTTAGATAGCTCTTTTAGCTAATTATATTTTTTTAAACGACATGAAATTTAATTACATTGTTTGTTACACGGTATTTATCAATAGCTGATTCAGCCCCGATGCTTGAATCTTGATATGTGTAACTCGAATTCGTTTATCCACTCAGCCTGTTCACTCAGCAACAAGGCAGGAGTCGTCGTGTAAAGTTTTCCAATTTTATTCAGCGAACATGATCACTTTCCGAAAATCACTTCCCGAAAATCACTTCAACAATAATCTTCACAGGCAGACAGTGCATTACTTATGTAGCCTTTCTGCAGTCGATAAAAAATTCGAACATTCCAGAATGACGCAGTAACACCCAATCAAAATAACACTCGTCTTACGTCACATAATGTTTACGAATCTACATGATTCGACCAGCTTTTACCCGTAACATATGAAAAATTCTGTCGATAATAAACGAATAATTTCAAGAAATTATTAAGAATACCGACCGACGAAAATTATTAACATTATAGGCTTTCAAAGCTTTCTCTAGCGACAGCGCAAAATCATATCAAAGGTAAATACACGTTATCATTGCATGCTTTGCAAAACGAAATTATGGGATCTATCGTGCGCCCCTCAATCGTAGCAGTGTGTTTGTGGGTATGTGTGTGTGCGTGTGTGTGTGTGTAGGTGTATGGGTACCCACAAAAGCGCACAAATGGGTAGCAGACCTTGTCTTTCTTAGGAACAAATGGGTTCATTTGCTTGGAACCCACTTTTTTCCAGGATCCCACTTTTTCTAAGTGCGCGGGAGTGCTCTTTTAGTGCATGGGAGTGCAGTTGTAGTGCATGAGAGTGTTTTAAGTACACAGGAGTGCTCTATCCGGGACGGAGAAAATACAGTCAATCTTCGGATAAATTTTGAAGAAAATTTGACCTATTTCGTCGCCTATATATAGGAGACGAACTAGGTCAACTTTTTAGACGGAAAGAGCCAATTTTGCATTAGATTCTTACATTTTTAGTAGAAGTTTGCGTTCTTTCCGTCAAAAAATTACTTTCCAATTCCTACATTCTTAAATAAACCCAGTTGTGATGTAGTGCAAGTATGGGTGTGTGTGTGTGTATGTGAGTGAGTTTTTGGGCTTGCGTGTATGTTTGTTTGTTTGCGTCCTATCCTATCATCCTATCATATCCCGCAACTCGGAGGTCGTAGGGGCACCACAGATGATCGTTTAACCAGTGTATTCCATCTTTCCCTGTCCTCAGCAACCCTGATTGTTTCGCTCAGTGTCAAACTAGTCCATTCTCGAATGTTGTCCTCCCACCTCTTTTTCGGTCTCCCTCTTCTTCTACCTCCTTGCACTGTGCCTTGCAGGATGGTCTTTGCAAGACCTGATGATCTGGTGACGTGGCCATACCATCGGAGTTTCCGTTTTTTCACCACTGTGAGCAGGTCATCGTGTTGTCCAATGGCTTGTGTGATGGTCTGTCGGACTTCGTCTTTGGTGATGTGCTGGGTATAGGAAATTCCCACAAGTCTTCTGTAGCACCTCATCTCCATGCTTTGTATTCATCGTTGTAGATCTGCTGTGAGGGTCCATGTTTCGCAAGCATATAGGAAGATGGAGATGACAAGGGAGTGCAGCAGTCTTACCTTTGTTTGCATACAGCTGCTTATTTCAAATGACAGTTCGTTTAATCTATGTAAGTCTTTACTCTACTTACTAATAGTTTTTTTTTTATATGTACAGTGTCTTGTACACGCGCCTTTGTCTTATTTTGGCCGTTTTTAATACTTTTGACTTGATAGCGGTGGTCCTGATTCGGCTCTTAGCAGTCCGCTGGACCCCATAAGCATTTATAATCTAATCTAATCTAACTCAACTGATATACCGTCTCTAAGCATAAAGTTGTGAAGGACGATGCGGCGTAAAGGAGGGATGCATGCTTGTTTGAAATAGCGTTGGGGATGTTGGCGTGGTTGCTGGCTTGCGGCATACGCGCAGGTGTATGCAGGTGTCAGGCAATTAGCCTGAAACATTCGTCCCTAGGTTTTCCCTGTTACTGTTTAATGGAATGATGGATCGATCGCATCTTGGCAGCCAGTGTGAATCTAGCCTAGCTGACAACAAAGCAGTCTTCATCATTATCGCCATGCTGTACTTTGATGATATGCGATGTCTTTGTTTTAGCAAATCTATTATGTAGATGATGCACATTGATTGTCAGGGATGAAACCTGTTTCTGGTTTGGACCCTTTAATTGTAGGCTCTGATGCTCAGTGTGGAGTACTCACAGAGCCTGATTTCCGTTGACAGAACCAGATTGCTATGGTCTTTTAACGCAATCACAGCACTCCCAAGTTGCTAGGAACTGCGTTGTTTGTGTGTGTGTGGGGGTGGGGGGGGTGGGGGGTATGTGGGGGGATGTGTTTGCGTGTGTGTGTGAGAGAGATTTGTTAAAATGTCAAAGAGGCAGAGAGACAGCTTGGGCAAAATGTCAACGGTCACACAGGCGGCGGAAGCTGCTCAGGATTGGGGGGGGCACACACACATTATATTCACTGACATCAGGGCCAGTCGAGGGTGGGGGTGGGGGTTACAGATTCAGCGAAGGCGCGAAGCGCCGAGCCTTCTAGGGGGGTCCGGGGGCATGCTCCCCCGGAATTTTTTTTTTTCAAAGATGCAAAATGGTGCAATCTGGTGCAATCTGAACCTTGAAAAAGCCATCTGTGATGGTCTGGGACTTTGAGCTTTTTGAACAATTGAACTGACAAACTCTGGGGTACAAAAATTATCCTCTGCCCCTCCCTTAAAACACACACACACACACACACACACCCCCCCCCCACACACACACACACACACACACACATTTATTTATCAGCAGAGATGTTTTGTATACTATTATTATTCACTACTTTTTGTTGATCGTTAACGGTATAAAGCTTTACCTTGTAGTTTATGAACATCACCGCCCTGCTTTCACTTAATTCAGTCTTGCTGCACTAGGTTCCTCGGCATTAGTACCATTTGTAAATTGTATCTTCTGGCAAAACAGTTCACTGCCTCTTTGAAGTCAATATCAACATCCCTGTGCACTTTCAGTAAAGCAAGTCCATTTAGTCTCTGTTGCCCCATTGTAGAGCGCAGGTAGTTTTTCAGGTTGAGCAACTGACTGTTTGAACGCTCACACTCGGCAGTAGTGACAGGTAGGGTGCAAAGGTTCTAAAGCATGATGAACAGGTTGGGATAAAAAAATCCCTGTCGCAATGTTTCAGTGCTTCTGATGCCGTGGATGGGATGATAGCTGTCGCATTCTCAGCAGCACTTCGCCATTTGCAAACCCACCGTTGGTATTCTGCATCAAGGGTAGCGTTGTCTGGTAGGTCAGACTCCCACAACATTGCCAGCATCACCCTTCTGGAACCTGCATGAAACCATCCTGGTTGTCTATTAAAGTGCTTGGCACCAGACATAGACCATCAACTGCTAGACCAGCATTTTTGAACCTCGAGTCCAATTCGGTTGACAGGTGTTCCAAGAAAGGAATGGCAATGTTAATCTTGACATAATATTATTATTCTTCTGGAGTGGCCGCAGGTTGGTTGTCACGGAGAGTCTGTCGGGATGCTTGACGAGGAACAATAACACCAGTTGTCAACGCATTTGCCATTTTGCTGACTTCTTCACTTGTAGTCGAGAAAATTGGTGATATTGAAAACGGTAGACTGTAAAAACTGACAGCAAATTAAAGTTTTCAAAACGCGACTGTGACGTGCACGATGTCGAAAACTGTCGGTCACTTTGATCTAAGGCTAACGATTATGACGCCTCGACAGGAAATGATGACGAAGGGACGAACTTCTCTCACTGATCAGAGGGTGATGATGATGATTATGATGATAAACTGCTTGATTCCATTTAAAGAAAAAAAATCCTTTGATGCCCTGGCAAAAAAAAATATATATATATATATAAAAAATATCACTACTCATTATTGGAGGGGGCAATATATAAGGCTGCCCCCTCCAACATTTTTCTAGGGGGGGGCATGGCCCCCCTGCCCCCCCTGCTTCCGCCGCCTGTGGGTCAGAGTCAGTGATGATGTAACACTAACAACGGTCGGTAAAGTCCTCATGTGGCTTTGACGTCACAGCAGCACGAAGGACGTCACAGCACCGGGCAGAGACATGACAGAAGTAGACCCAGGGATGCAAGGAAGGAAGCAGGAATAGCAGTTATTAAAGGTTGTGGTTAAGGGTTGGGAATAATGCATATATATATGCTTTTGAGTTAAGGGTTGAGAGCTCATTGTGTGCGTGTGCGTGTGTGTTGTGTGGGTGTGTGTGTGCGCGCTTTTGGGAGAGGGCGCGGTGTGATCAGAGTTATTGTGGTAGGCTAAATGTCATCGGTTATGGTAGTCAAGGTTTATGTAATGCTGAAAGGCCGCTTGCCCTTTCAGTGTGGTCGCACAGCAACGGCTGGAGATATTTTTCTCTCGCCCTCTTTTCTCTTTTTCTCTCGGGCAAATCGATCACGATTGCTTGATCTGCACAATGTATTTTAAATGTAACCGTTATTATGAATACCGTATGAACTTGTTTGCGATATTAAAATAGCCTAATTCAGCATCTGTTATTAAAGGTAAAGGTAAAGGTAGTTCCATAGCCTTGTGGCCGTAGGGGAGCGTGATGTTGGAGATCACACTTATCTTGGGCCAGCGTAATGAGGGTGATGCCCATCTCTCTCCCTCGCTGCTTTACCTTCCCCACCCTTAAGAGAGTAGGTACTCAGTCACAGTTGATTCAACTGGGGGCGTTGTTATATGTCGCTTCACGTTTTGCGGTCACCCATCCAAGTGCTAACCGCACTGGACGATGCTTAACTTGCGACACAGTAGCTAGTGCTCTAACCACTGCGCTATCCGACACCTCATCTGTTAATCCGGCATTTATTTACGTGATTTTTTTATTTGGCTACTGCGTTTGTTTTTCTCTCGTCGATCACAGATGCGGCAGTGAATGTATTAATTCATCAGAGTTCAATTAGTACGGTTTATTGCCTGCAAGCATGTCACAGCTTATGTATTGTAGTTCGTATCGCCAAAATCTAGTTGCGGACGGCAACATTGCTAACATGACAAATCGAGTTTGTAAGTTATTATACATATTCACACCAAACCATCTTTGCACATTTGCATGTCTATTGTGCTCGTGTTAAGAACAGCTCACGACAAAGCTGAGAGCGTCTTGTATCAATTACCTGGATGAGCTTTGCAAGAGACCAGAAATAAACACGCCGAGAATTTATGTTCATTACACTTCTAGCAAACCCGAGAGATTTGATAAATTGCTTTCCGCTATTATGATGTTGTGACTGTTGAGCGGTTAACATAACTGGGGCCAAAGTGCATCAGTGCCACTTTTTAACGATACCTTTTAAAGTACTTTATAGTAATTTTACATTTAAAGTACTTTTTCTTGTACATTCCTTTTTAGTGTTTGTCTTTAACAAAAAAAATCTGATGGCTGCTTCGCTTTATTTTTGGATCACTTAACCCCTCTCCCTCCCTCTCTACCAAACCCTGTGCATGCACAATGAGCTTGTCTATCGACATCAACATCGTCAACATTAACAAAGTTGGTTGTAAATTTGAAGTGGAAGGGAACGATCCAGATGACGCTGAAACGTATTACTATATATATTTTAAGCAGTTCGAGCCATTCATGATTGTGGCGATGGTAATGTACACTCCAGCTATTTTCAATCCGTTTCCCGCTATTTTGGTTGCAAGTTCTGCCGTGTATTTCTGTTCTAGGTTCATTTATCATTTCCTTCAGCGCGTCCTGGACCAACGTTGTGATGGGAAACCGTTCGACGCACACACTATGATATTGCATGATTTACCGATTTTCTCTATATACTATGTGGCTGAGTGACGTCAACTGAAAGAAAAGCTCGCCCACCTGCTCTGTCATGTCCTTCTGGTAGTGTTTGCAAATGACGATGGAGTGAAAATAATGATTTAACCAGAATAATGTATTACTGTTGTACAACTTACTTCTTCTTCTTCTTCTTCTTCTTTTTTTTTTTTTTTTTTTTTTTTGGGGGGGGGGGGGTTGGGTTAATTTTAATTTAATTTTATTTATTTATATATTTATTTTTAATCTGCTTTTTTAGACATCACATCTTTTTACACATTTCACGAGTTCACCTGTAGTTACAAAACGAATGGGTTTATACAATATCATTGAATAGACATATATTATATATTTATGTTGTAATGAGGGGTTCAGGCGTGGGTCTGCTGTCTAGTATAATGTTGGTTACATAGGTCGCACTAGATCTATGCTTTATTTGTCTGTTATGTATCTTGTGCATGTC
This sequence comes from Oncomelania hupensis, assembly GCA_036898135.1. Classification (NCBI taxonomy): domain Eukaryota; kingdom Metazoa; phylum Mollusca; class Gastropoda; order Littorinimorpha; family Pomatiopsidae; genus Oncomelania; species Oncomelania hupensis. The sequence goes on along the minus strand of CM072513.1, from coordinate 66,805,671 downwards.
TGCCGCTGATCTAAAGCATTATTTGTGTTATGTATACTATAACTGTATGTATGTCACTTGGCGAATAAATCTTGAATTGAATTGAATTGAATTGAATATCTCGAACCTACAGAAATGCCCAGGTGTCCTTTTGTGTCATCGTCTTCACTGTTGATATTCGATAACTATCACTGTCATAGATACTCTCCATTAAAATAAAGTGAACGGAGAACAACTGGTGTTTAAATGTCACCCGATAGGTCCCAACCTAAATTTAATACGGTTGTGGGCAGAGCAACTGTAGTGTAAAGATGAAGATTTTTTGCAGCAGCACACCAGAATTCAAAACCATAACTTTCATAATACCACTCTCATACTAGTGTGCACTATGGTTTTGAAGATAATTATGTTTGGTAGATACTCTCTATATTACTATCATAAGATACTGTCCCTATTATGTCAAAGGTCTTCGCGTAAAGGCTGCAAAGTCTGTCCTTTTACGTCATTTGCCACTTTACCGCGCTGGTGACGTAAACGCGTGCCGCATCGTAACTGGCGGCTATGATGATGAAAAGGCGATCAATCATAAGTTGAAATGGAAATCCCGCATTCTGTTGCCCTTTATTGGTGCAAATTAACCAATTTAATAACGAAAGGTTCCTTGGATGTGGGAATAGGTTGTGATGGGATAGAGAAGGTGAGAACAAGTGTTTATGAATGTGAACGCGCGCGCGTGTGGTTGTGTGCATGCGTTCTTGCTTGTGTGGGGAGAAGCTGAAATGCGCGGATGGGAGAGAGAGAGAGAGAGAGAGAGAGAGAGAGAGAGAGAGAGAGAGAGAGAGAGTGTGTGTGTGTGTGTGTGTGAGAGAGAGTGCATGTGTGTGTTCCTGTGTGTGTGTGCGTGTGTGTATGTGGGTGTGTGTGTAGGAAGTCGGGCCTGGCTTATGCTACAGTCACAATAGACGCACGACGATCGCGCGACCTGTAAATCGGGCGATTTGTGCGACGATCGGGCGGCGGCAGCGCGGTAAATCGGGCAATTCGCAGCGATTTTCGACGTTGGCCGAGCGTCGGTGACGTTTTAACGCGGAGTTAAAATTTTGCGATCATCGCCGCGATTGTCTGTGTCGTCCGGGCGTCGGGCAAGCGCCGGCCGAGCGTCTCCCGATGTTTGGGCGATGATCGGAAGATTTTTTTGTTTTATAGATATATATATATATGAGGCCCCGGGTCTTCATCCCGGCATTTGCAACTGCTGCTGATGATGCGAGATTCCAGTCAAGACAGGATGTCGATCCCCCATCAACGATTGCGAAGCTTCAGTTGCAACTAGAGCTGGAACGAACATGTCTGCAGCACGCCCGACTGGTGCTTGCTGTGAGGCGAGCAAACGAACTTTCGGCGAGACATTTACGTCAGCAAAGACGGTGGTGGGTGAAACCGGGGCTCCAGAGGCGCATCATGCATGGCCAAGTACGAAACGCTCATGCAGGAGCTGATGCAAGAATGTCATGGCGACTTCAAGTCATTCCTGCGGATGGAAGTGGAGATGTTTATGGAGTTGTTGAATAGGGTGGCCCCCGTCATCGCCAAGAACATGAGATACAGAGAGCCCCTCGATCCAGGCCTCAAACTAGCAATTACCTTACGGTACCTGGCCACCGGAAACAGCTTCCATTCACTTGCCTTCGCCTTTCGTGTTGCACACAATACGATATCCTTGTTTGTGCCAGAGGTTTGTGATGCCATCGTACAGATGTACCAGCCCGAAGTCATCCGCACACCAACGAACCCACAGGAATGGCAGGCCATAGCGGATAGCTTCTCCTACAGATGGAACTTCCATCACACCTGCGGTGCCTTAGACGGGAAGCACGTCAGAATTAAGAAGCCAAGGAAGTCTGACAGCCTGTATTATAACTACAAGGGGTACTTCTCCATCGTGCTACTAGCCCTGGTCGACGCAGACTACAAGTTCATCTGGGCGAATGTTGGCATCTATGGCTCTGAGTCCGACTGTGGCATCTTCAACCAGACAGACCTGCGACGACGCCTCGAAGACGGAACTCTCGGCCTTCCAGCACCTGTGCCATTCCCACACGACGACGAGGACATCCCGTACTCTGCTTTGGCATGACCTTCTGTCTCTTGCGTGGTTTCTTGTTTTCTCCCCCATCTTTGTCCGACATGTCCTTGGCTTTTCCCCTGACTGCTGATTTCTGATTGATTTGTTAAGTTTACAGTCTCCAGCCCTAGTAATAGGATAAAAGGGGACTCTAAAATGGATTTGATATAAAATTTTAAATGTTACTTCATAAAATGTTAATGTGGTATTTAACCTCGGGGGAGAAAAAGAAAGGGGGGGGGGGAAGGAAAGGGGAAATAAAAAAGTGACGATATAAGAATATATAAAAAATCTAACTGTGACGCCAAGGCCGCCCCCAAGGACACCCGCAACCCCTCTCAGGACCACGATTAAAACCTTGGGGAATAAGAAAAAGTATGTACAGGATATAATACATGTACATTCTCACGCCGAACACACTTTCATTCTTATTAAAATAATTACAAGCCTGCTGATTTCTCTTGTTTGTTTCCAGTTTATAGTCTCCAGCCCTATACACTGATTTCTCATGACACGAATGGAGACTATGCACCCTCCAGAAAATCAAGCTGGCGTCGCCCGACGTCCCAGAGGGCGACGGGCGATGCTCGACCGACGTCGGGCGATGTTCGACCGACTTCGGGCGATGCACGTCCGGGCGTCGCAACATTGGTACCGATATCTGGCGATGTCGAGCGGGCACCCTGCGGTGCCCGCTCGACGTCGCCCGACGCCCAGCCCGACAGCACTCCCACCTTCTCGCCCGACGTCTTTGAGACGTCTAACGGGCGCCGTCAGGGCGCCGGGCGACCTATTTACACCACCGAGAACATCGTCCAAATCGCCTGCGACGACCCCGACGTCTGAAAATCGTCAAAATCGCCCTAATCGGCCGACGTCGGGCATGTTGATGTTCAATTGTGACTGAGGCATTACTAGATCTCTATCCATACCTCTTTATGTTTACATTGTCGATTTAGACCAGCCAGAACTGTAGCATTAGCTTTTATTCATTGAGGGCTCTCAGAAAAGAGAAAGAGAGAGAGGGGGGGAGAAGGGGGGGGGGGCCTTATGGAATGCATAAATTACGGGTTATGTGATTAAGTTCTTGATTGATTTGGACATTTCGTGAAGATGGATCTGTGTGCACGGCCACTACTACTTCCTAACCCCTACACACACACACTCACAAACACCAGTCCAAAACCTTTATCTCCTTCTCACCTTGCCACCTTCCATATCTGTCTTACTTTTCTCTGTACACTTGTTCGACTTTTATAAATATTTCAAACTCAAAATAACCCAGTTTGAAAGTTATTCTTTTGAACATGGTGACATTTGCGTCTGCCCGCTGTTTTGGTTAATTTTTTTTTTTGCTGCAGTGTTTATCATGGTGTTCTGAAGCTGTTCATACACCCGTGCATCAATTGACTCCCATAATGCCTGTGTTATGCTGTTGTTAGTCCAGCTCAAAGAGGATTCGTGATTAAACTAGGCCTGGCGACAGGAAGAAGGAAATACCGACCTCTCTACCGCTTAATGGTGATTGGCTTTTATTTTGCTGCCTTTCTTCTTTCTGGTACTTCATGGTAGGCTATGCTGTTAACGCAATATTTTAAATCAGGATATTTGATGCTGGCTGTTTCTAAAACAATACTTAATTGGTTCTATAGTTGATACACACATGCACCCACAACATGCACCTTGCACACTGTGGTGATGAGTACACCAGAGCTGAGGTTTAGTGTTGTTTGTCCATACTTTGTGGCTTTAGGCTGTAATTACATGTACATATATTAATGTTTTCTGTGCTCATAAGCATCTGACAATGACAGTCCAGTGAAAACTTGTACTATTGTCAAAATTGTTGCATCAAACGAGTTAGCGCAGCTTATAATGTAATCTATCTTAGCTTAGCTTAGCTTAGCTTAGCTTAGCTTAGCTTATCTTATCTTATGTTATCTTATGTTATCTTATCTTATCTTATCTTATCTTATCTTATCTTATCTTATCTTATCTTATCTTATCTTATCCAAGCCAAGCCAAGCCAAGCCAAGCCAAGCCAAGCCAAGCCTATCTTGTCTTGTTTTGTCTTGTCTTATCTATCTTTCTATCTATCTATCTATCTATCTATCTATCTATCTATCTATCTATCTATCTATCTATCTATCTATCTATCTATCTATCTATCTATCTATCTATCTATCTATCTATCTATCTATCTATCTATCTATCTATCTATCTGTCTGTCTGTCTGTCTGTCTGTCTGTCTGTCTATCTATCTAATCCCTCAGCTTGTCAGGCCGTTGGGAAGACATGAGAAGTTCATAGTAGTAACTAGTATGTACTAGGAAAAAAAGTTCAGGCATACCAACATGCACTAACATGAACCAACATACACCCAAGGGTTTTGTTGTAGGACTTCCTTAGCAATGTATTTAACATTGAAGTTATTTTTAAACTTCACATTAAAATTATAGGAATGCTGTGAATGAAGACACATTAGCTGAAGGTGTATAATACGAGTAGTATCCAAAACAATAATCTTTCTATCATTATTTTATAATATGTTGTATCACTAACACTAGTTTGGGCGCAGCTGTGGACCAAAGAGGGTGCACTAGTGTTTTCGGATTCACCTGTCATCCGTTACACATACTGTGTCTTTATTGAATTGTCGCTCCGTGCCTGATAGAATTTCGCCCGAGTTCGCTTGTAGCGGCGACATGGTAACAGCAGCTGAGCCTCAGTAACAGCTGCTGATGCTGATGCTGCCGCTGTTGAGGATGATAGTGATGTCTTGTTTCGGTGACGCGCGGAGTATCATGTACCATCTGTTCTC